>CM075173.1:189200797-189817227 GCA_037576465.1 Parascaris univalens | reverse complement strand
GGTCGCAAAAGCATGTGATCGCAGTTGCACTTGCATAACTGTAGACCTTCAAACAGCTGCGTTCTCGGTGCTGTGCACATTGAGGTGACGAGAGAGGATGCTGGTTGGAACAGAGAGGTGAGGTGGGAAGGAATGTGAACGCATAACAGTTAAAGAGTCTATCGGGAAGGTCGTCCCATTGAAACTAAGCACGCTCAACAATTCCTTCCTTTGTGGATGCAATTCTCTACGATAACCTGGAAGAGTTCATCCGCCTTCGTCTATTCTGCCTTATTTTAAATGAATTAATTGCAAATTTCTATAGACGTTATTAAAAGTACTCTACATCGAAAAACATAAGATGTCACACTATCGGCGCACATCTGTCAACGTGAGCATCCGCCTAAGGCAAATCAGAATTTCATGAGGGAGCATCCACTTACGGAGGTTCCCACGAGAAATCTCTGATAGGTGGTAAGGATGCCGCTTATCACCTGATGATAATCACTTGTACGCTAATAATGCCGTCAGTCCCCACGATGTACATCTATGTCTTCTTCTAAAACTACTTCTAAAGTATTTCAGCACTTTGAGGTATTATGCAGTATGCACTTGGACTGTTTGGCATTTGAAAGACACTTACGCTCCTCTAGAAAGAAAGAAAATGGTGCCGGATTTGCCTCCTCGAGAGGCTCCAGTTCCGGAAACGACTCCTTAAACTGCGATGGATGGTCGTTTGGCAATGTAAATGATATGGTAATAACAAGGTATTGTTATCGTTTATCGTTGAAAGTTCACCTCAGTAATCGTTTCAAGTAATGTTCGCAGTATATTATAGTATATTTCATAGTCGACCCATAAAGCGGTGTTATGTGAATGCTGCAAACGATCTGTGATATGTGCAGCAAATACTATAGAACCTAAGAGATCATTACCTTGTCATGATGGAATACCGTTTCGGACACCTTCTACTTTCACAGCTTTTCGATGACGGGTCTGCCCCTACGCTCAGAACTTCACCTAGAATCTTCGGGTTACCCACTAATACCCATTATATAGGTGAAAGAGCCAACGAATAGAACAAATTAGGTTTGCGAGGCCTTTGGTGGTGTATAGCGGTCAGGAAACCTCCTCAATGCCTTTCCTGGTGCATAAAATGGAACTGGAGTTAAGCTGACATATTTAAGTAAAAAAGTCCGACCACGCATGTAGGATTATTTTCATGTAGAGATAATCAGTCTAAGTTCCCAGGGTGGAATTTGGTACCATTCCTCTGAAAATTCGTGAACGCATTAAGCTTATAAAAAAAAATAATGAAAATGCAAAATTAATTTCAGGTTTTTGCAATGAAATCATTTGAGTTTAGTTAATCGATTCATTCGAGATTGATCGATTAAAATATGAAATTATTAAACGATCTTTTAATACTTTTTTTTGCATTTTTATTTTCTTTATATTTAATTTGTTTAATTTATTGTAATTTAATTTCTAAAATTTATGCAAATATCGAAAATTAATTTTAGAATTAATTTTGGAACATTTCAATGAATTCGATATTCATATAATGAAAATTTTTTGCTGCTTAATTATTGAATTAATGAATAAATCTGCCTTAATGAGTGCATAAGTGAACATTCTAAAGTATTTTTTTAGTTTTCTTGAATGGAAGGTGATCGCTTCAGTTTGTTCTCTTCATTGAAGTTGCAGCTTTCACGGTGATGAGGAAGTGCTGACGATAGAGAGGCTTCGAGATCACGATCACGATCACGATCACCGTTCATTTAGTGATCGTGATCACTATTCAAAGCTCATATAAACTTTTAACAGTGAAGAAATTAATTAAATGAAAAATGGTGATTAACGAATATTTCGAGGTATTAAGTTCAATATTAGAGGCCTGACCTTTTGTTACTTGACCTTAAAAGAGACGATATCCTGAAATGAAAGAGATATTTGTTATTTCATGAAATGATATCTTTGAAGTGACAATATTTTTAAGGTAATAAAAAACAAAAGAAGAAAGCTAAAGAAGGTGCGCCGGTGAAACGCGACGCCACAAATGAAGAAGTTACTATATCACCTTACGAGCCAAAAACTATGAAAATAACGGTATGCATAGCCGAGAATGCATTACTCTAGTTTCTTGTTCGTTGTGGGCACATTTTCCTCTCAGCGTTTCCGCTTTCCGCTTATGAATATGTCATTTTTAAAGGCATAGTCTCGGCGCTATTTGCTCCACCGATGGGACATTTTCCCTTTACGTTTAAGCCATCACAGATTGGAGAACTCCCTTATGGACTTGCAAAGTTGTGTAGAGATTCCTCTCCTAGCTTAGAGTGCCATTTGCAGTCGAACTGAATGTAGAGGAACTAAAATACACCATTAAGTCCCAGCAATGGAAAACTAAGTGCACTCATTATTACACTATTGCAGCAGTTTCATGAGCGCCTTCACTTGTTACTGCGTTAGATTCCAGCGTTATTGATGCTCAACGTGCACCATCATCACATTATCTCCGAATGAAAAGCTTATCTCTCTACTGAGTTGCGCTTTACGATATAAACTGAGCGCCTATGGTTTTTCAGTCTCCATTGCAATACCGTAAACCCTGAATAATACTACAGTACTCATGCAAGGTACTGTGGTACTGTACTAGTAGTGGGATTGCGCACCCAATGCAGAATAATATTTCGCACTGTTAAAAGAACTTGAACTGTCCAACAAGCAATTGCTAGTTAAGGTCCGCAGCCGCGATTATCCAACACTTCAGGCTTAGCGACTATGCTTTACAGATGTCTCTTCCTTCATTTCTGCGACATTCATTCTAGTTGAGTTCCGCCAGCTCAACAAGAGTAACCATAAATTTCTCAAAGCATTACCAATAATTGTGATAGCAGTTCGTTTGTAGTGATGCAGTTATGACCGTTGCATCTGCTTATAGGATGTGCTACCAAAGACGAAAACAAAAAAGAAGAAGACACTTGGTCGACCAATGAATGACAACGTTCGCAGTGTGGTTGATGCATTTGTGGAACACGTCAAAAATGCTGGTTTGTACTCATCAAATCTGCATCCAACCTAGTGCTGCCTTTAATCACTATTGGACGCACGAAAGCAATGAATCCGCTCACCCTCTGATTGCTTTCCATTGCAAATAAAGCCAATAGAGGAGAAAGTGGATGCGCGCTCGAGGGTGGAGGCACGACTGGCTGATCGCCTTTGTAATCACTGTCAGATATTTCTGCTGCGTTTGTTTATCATTACAAGTGATCCAAAGAACAATAACTGAACGAACGGCGCTCTTGCTAGTCAGTCGGAAAGTCGAACTCAGAATTACTACTTTGGTCTCCACCTTCGCTCTTAAGGTAATAACTGTAAAATTGAATAGACTTTTTTGGTGAATATTTTTCGAGCATCACATAGAAAACAAAACGCAACTCATCCAACAATCGTAGAATGATTGTCGTGCTAAGCAATCTCTTTAGTAATATTCTATGATCAAAAATTGAAATTTCGTTGCACCACTTGAGTATTGGAAAGTTCCTTATATACTGAAAAGTTCTGAGAAGTTCCGGAATTCACTGAAAGGTTCCGGAATTTACTGAAAAGTTCCGGAATTTACTGAAAAGTTCCGGAATTTCGATTAACGAATTACGCAACTTTGCTGAGCGAACTTTTACCGTTTATCGCTTTGTTTCTTTCTCGAATAATTCCCCTTCTACTATATCCGCCAGTAAAGTATTCTCCGTAGCAGACGGTTGCGCTCTTTTCAGGAATTAAAGGTTTGCGTGATGAATTCGTCGAGATCCGTAATATGAAGCCAAAAGCATCCGAATGTACAAAATTCTTGGAGAATCGTGAAAAGAATCGCTATCGTGATGTGCCTTGCCTCGACTCAACAAGGTAACACCTCACATTAATTATTTCTGATTTCGAAGCGTCTCTTATTGCTGAGAATTTCCATATGGGAGGAGAGAAATTTTCCTGAAGAGTCTCTGATTTTGCATGCGAGCGGCCGAATCTTCCATTTCGACGGAGCGGCGAAGAAATGCGCGAGAAAGACATAAGATGAGCATTTTTGCGTTCGCAGTAAAGAAGGCAACAAATATGGCTTGATTGAGGCTCTTTTTACTCTCACCTTCATAGATCGCAAACTTAATATTGCGGGCTTTTTGAAGTAGTGGTTAATGAAGATGGATTTCGCATTCCCCCTTCACCTTGATGTGTAATTTTTGGCTAATCTATTCATGAGCTGATATGAGTTATCAAAAGATAAGCTAAGAAAGTGAATTATCTAAGATGGAAGATGCCGGTAAGCTTTAATTTAAGCACTTCCCTTTATAAAGCCGTATTGGTTAACGGTTTCAGCTACCCGTTGCTTGAAATATTCGTTGCGAGCGATAATTTTACTAGAAGAACAAATATTTGCACGTTCTGGTGGGCAAAGTTGCCTCATTATTGGCGGACCCTCGAACTAACACATATTGAGGTTTCATAATTCATATTTCTTGGATTGGGTCCTACTCCACGTGAATGCTTTACTAAAAAAGCCCAACAAAGGAGCTGTTCCTTTAAGAAATCCGCTAAAATGGTGTTCACTGTTTGAAGCAAAGAATTTGCATAATGAGCGCGAAGAATGAATAGAACTGATCGGTTAGCTGAAAGCAAAAAGCTGAAAGAGCGACATCCGGTCCGGGAAAACTATGAGGAATATTTCGAGCACGTGGAATATGCGACTACATCGTCGATGCACCCTATCGATGCACTTATGAGGAATCTGCTGATGTTTCACTGTCAACTTCAGTGGCGCTAATTTGAGCAGGTTATGACAGCCTCTCTGTGCTTATGCGTTAAACTAATTTTCCGAATGTTATTTATTCTTTTAGAGTGGTTCTAACAATGAACGTACCACCAGAATGTGATTATATCCATGCAAATTGGATGCAAATGGACGGCTGTCAAAGGAGGTACATTGCAACACAGGTAATACGCCAACATTGTTCGACTGCCCGCATTTTCTGCTCATTCATTCGTAGAAGGCGGTAGAAATGTGCACTCACCAAAGCTATTTCTACTACAGCTCTGTTTTACCTTTAGATTTCTATCTCAGGCGTTTGCTCTGAAACGATAACGAATTGGTTCTTGAAGTTCCAGAACTCCAGTTGCGCATCCACTTAGTGCTAGGTGAAATTCTGCTCATATTACATTTGGGTTAAATTATAATTAGACCTTTCATCAGTTGCCAACTTCCTCTCATGCATCTTCTGCAGAGAGTCTTTTTTCTGAAGATTAGCCAATTTTTCCGCCCTATCAAGTTGGACGCTAAAAATGAAACTGTCGAAGCAATAGAGGATGCGCACTTTTTCGGTGACATTTGTGATCGATAATTGAAGAAACGTAAAGGAATATCTCTGCCGAAGAAAATTGTCGCTTAAAGTGGGGAAATTTCTAAGAACGCCTTTTAGTAACGGCTCAACAATATAGAGATTCGACGGTGAGCTAAGAGCTGATTAAAATAAATACGAAAGGCAAAGAAATATTCTATCCTTTGGTGATCCCTATTGAAATTTATGAGACTTTCGATCGCTCCCGACGTGCCGCTCCTCTCCTCTATCCCGTCCATCCTCCCTAAAAAACTCAGTTGCGCCCCCGATAGTTGACTATGAAATTTTTAAATTTTCACTAATCCTGTCTAATATCCGCTCTCATCGATTTACCCCTCTAACTGCCCTTATGTTCGATAAATTATTCACTTAAAGGGACCGCTCGATTCGACAATTGGTGATTTTTGGCGAATGATTCATCAGGAATCAATAAAGACGATCGTTATGCTATGTAAATTAGTGGAGAATGGTAAAGTGAAATGCTCACAATATTGGCCCGACGTACCAGGCACTCATAAATCGTTCTCGATATTAACGATCGAAAATAAAGGGGTACTAATTTCATTTAATTCCAACTATAATTAAGTAAAATGATATATATTAACGCAGCATTAGAGTTAAGTATTGAGAGAGGAATTCATCGCTGAATAGTATAACTTAGGTAAAAGAGAATATGAAATTGTTGTGCTTAATTGTGAGACATTTTGTCGCCTGTGAGATGCTTAAGAGTAGCCAAAATTCAGGATATAATATCCAGAAAAATGACTATAATAAAACTATTCTTTCGGACGAAATGGTGATACATTTTCAGATAACTATCGAACGCAAATTCACCGTTTATAATCTAAGGATATCAAAAGAAGAGGATAGAAATTCGATGGATGTGAGATTAATTCAAATGTGTGATTGGCCAGATCGTGCCGTTCCTACAAGTGGCTATGCGGTTCTTCGTCTTATTCGTATGATCCCAATCGTACGCTTTATTCAGGAACTCAACGAAACACATTTATTGAAAGAACTTTGAAAACAATGAAAGCAGAATAATAAAATTACAATAGTCCTATTAGACTCTAAGAGGAGTGATTACTTGAAATGATCGGTCAGATTATCTTACTATTGAAATATGGAACATCAAAAATGAGTATTCGAGCAACGATAGGCATTTATGAATATGTCCATAAGCTGGAGGCCTTGAAATTATGATAGTAATTGCTGCAAGTAGTTTTAATATGGTTATTTCTAGGAGAGAATACCTAAGAAGGAGTCTATATGGAATACTTACCTCGGGAGGAAGGTGATCTTTTAGTGGCAGTATGTTTAAGATGGGAACCTCTAGACGGGAAAATAAACTCAGGTTTGGGCAGGAACCCCAGTGAGCGGAATCCTATTGTTTTTTTGCAAATTCAACGCAGTAACTCGTTACAATAGAAAGTCTGTAAAGATGTCAGGGAAATCATTACTAATTTCGATATGTAACCTTAAAAAAGGAACCTTTAGTTCATCTTTTTATTCGAATTAAAATGAGGAGTCCATAAAATCGTCCTATGAAGAAGCACTCCAATATATACATAGGTAGTAGGTACTACATCATCTCAAGGTACTTTTATTACTTTTTTGCCGTTATATGTGTTAATAATAGCTCTCCTTCTACAGTACGGTAGGAGTGTTTTTGAATGACGAGTCGAATTCAGCAAGTACCACGGATGCAGGATTTCAAATAATCCGTGAAGTCCCTGCGACGAGTTCAATAAGCTGATAAAGGTTATCATTTCCAGTGATCATTGGGCATTTATCACCACATAAGTTCAGCAATATTTGCTTATGAAGTTATCACTGACCAGCGGCAATTGCACTTATCATTTGTGGTGTTCTATTGTTGCAGAAAGGTGCATGTGTAATTCATTGTTCGGCGGGTATCGGTAGAACGGGTACCGTCGTAGCTATCGATACTATATTGCAACGTTTGTGGAATGCTCGAAAAGTCAATGTGAGAATTTCTCATTTGCTCATATTTTAGCGTAATTATGCATCGACTTTTATTAGGGATATATAAACTACAATTACAGTATAACTTCGATTAAAACCCCTCCCCTCATTAAAGATAATCTCTGCTTGCAAGTTCTCGTTTCAAATAAGAATTTCTGCATCTTTCTAGAGCTATAGCCTTATCCTTTCGATTATTTCAAAGAGGATAATTTCACGGTTAATGTTTATCTCAAAAATCGTCTTCCCACTAAATCATATAAGTTAACTTCTATCTGAGAATAGGAGTATGAAATGTTATCGGATATAAATGCATTGAGGTGAAAGATATTGTCGCTGAAATGCGCAAACAACGATGTGCAAGCGTTCAGAATGAGGCACAATATATCTTCATATTCACCACAGCTCTTGACTACATTCGAGTAAGTCGACTAAGTTACTTGAATAAATTCACTCTTGCACTCAACTGCAGATATAGCGGGTGGAATTCAAAGGAGAATTGGATGGAATTCAAAGGGGAATGGAGTGGAATTCAAAGGGGAATCGGGTGGAATTCAAAAGGGAATCGGGTGGAATTCAAAGGGAATCGGGTGGAATTCAAAGGGGAATCGGGTGGAATTCAAAAGGGAATCGGGTGGAATTCAAAGGGGAATCGGGTGGAATTCAAAAGGGAATCGGGTGGAATTCAAAAGGGAATCGGGTGGAATTCAAAGGGAAAGCGAGTGGAATTCAAAAGGCGAATTCAGGCGGAATTCAAATCGGGAATCGGGTGGAATTCAAAGTGGAATTATAGTGGAATTCAAAGGAGAATTTACTAGTCGAGTTCCCCTATCCCATTTTCATGAAAAAGGCGTTTATTTGATAAAACTTTGCCAATTAAGCCTACAAACAGGAAAGGAAAGACAGCAAGATTTTTTATATTATCAATGGGAAATATAATATAAGATAAGTAAAATAATATAAAATAGGGGAGATAATTGAAAGAGCAGTTGCCTTATTGTCTTAGATTCATAGCGTTCTACATTTGAAATAACTTTATACTCGGCTGCACAAATATACTGCATTTAATGCGAAGAAAAACAAACTCCATCCACATAATAAATCCAGAAAAATTGGAAGAAACCGTGGATACTCGCAAAAACCTTCCGAAACAATTTATGCTGATCGCTGCTGCTCCTCATTATCGCCTATATGCATTGGACTGCGCGTTCATAGCACTTTAAAAACTACTCTTAAGATCCATAGTTGTAGAAATTTCAATGATTCCACCTTTCAGTCGTGGAAACTCGACTCGTAATTTCGACTACTAATAGGGCTGGAGAGTGAGAGGGGAAGGAAGGAAGGGAAATGATTTTCTACGATAGATTCATCGACATCGGTCCGCTCTAGCAACGGGATTTTGTTATAGCTCCTATGATTCCAAACGATCTCACCATGCTTTCCTTGGCCCTGCTCAGCTTCCAGTGTATTCTCTACTCTCATTTTACTCTCTTCGAGGAATATCTTTACTGCTTTATTACAAGCCACTACTAGGCCTCTTCCTCTTTCATATATCACACATACTTTTCTCTTTGGAATTTGCTGTCTTTTACAAGAAGAAGTATCAGTTCGGAGATTGGAGACTTCAAGCACTCAAGCTTCGGTCTATTCCGAAGAGACATTTGTGAAACATTACAAAGTATATTCAGTCTGATTTCGGCAACACAAATGCTAAGAAAAAGTTGAAAAACTTCGCTCTAAAGACGCAAAGTGAATGCAAAACAGGCAGAATTATATCCCACCTTGTCCTGTATTCCGTTTCGCTTTGCCGGCAATCCAACGCAATGATATGAGATGATCTGTTGGATATTTCTCAGAATACAAAATTAATTTCAGGCTAAGCTGCCAAACTTCGCGACATTCGTCGACGGTTTCCATAGGCAAGTCGCGAAAGCTAATATTATAGGATAAGAGATACATCGAAAATTGCCACTATCCCGTATCCTCGCTCTGCGTACACCTTTCCATCGACGAGGACAAGTCATTTTCGATTGAACAAATAAAGCTTTCTTTTCACTATTCGAGTCTTCGCTCTCAGGAAACAAAAAACGCAGAGCAGGTGGACGAGTAGAAGCCGCATACGATGTTAAACTCTAGGGGCAACAAAAGCAACCGTCGTTAGTCTGCTTTACGATACACGTCACAAACAAACTCCTAGAAGTCACGTTATTCCCTCAATATGCCAACTACCGCCGTGGAAGGCGTCAGCAGGGACACATCTATGAGACCCTCTCCGTCCCCTAGCCAGGTGACAGTACGGCTCAGGGTCATGCTTCGGATGCGCAATAGGTACAATTGTGTAAAGTTAGAAGGAGAAACAGATCACACGATCAGCGTCAGAAATGGACGGAACTCAAGATTAAACAACGAAGTTTCATCCAGGAACGGCTTAGAAACGTTTCGCCGAGCAAGAACGCTTCTTGCAGAGGGCAGAACGATGAATCTCTTCAAACACCTAAGGAAAGGGAACGATGACACAACCATTGGAGAAGAACCGCTTACGAGAATAAACAGAAGGGTCTCTGACTTGCTGATGGTTAGTAGTGAGACGATTATGCATACATCGATGATTATCCATCTATTATCCCACCTATGCTTTCTTAATATAATAGTTTTTCTTCGCAAATTTCTCAAACGAAACCCGAGAGGCATTGAAATCGAGTCAAGATGCTTGGGAAAATATCTTTGAAGTGATAGTTGGCCGATGACGACACTACATTTATGGTCAGTGGTCAGCTGGCGCAACCAATTCCCTCACTTTCAATGCCAAAAAGTGAATTTGCCGAGGATAAAAGATGAGACTTGCGATTTCCAGCTTGCAATCTACTACTTTATATTCGCCAAGTTTCCGCCTGTTAAAAGGAATTAAGACCTCCTTAATACTCCAACGCCTATGATCACCCGTTGGTGTGATCACCTGGTTGAACCAGGCCCTGGTTTCCTCAAATCGACTCAGGTGAGGCCTGTAACTGTGAAATTTTCAACGCAATTACCACCTCAGATAGTGTCCCCACTACAACTATCTCTACCACACATATACGTTGAATGGAAGACTGCAAAATAAATTAGTGGATGTGGCCTTTTGAAACACTGCCCTTGGTTGGAAAAATATCTTGATCCCCCCTTAACACCATAAGGCGCCATTACCTGTAACGACCTTTTCAACTTTGCCCACATATTCCCGCATGTAACATAGAGCTGACGGGGGAGATGGACTAACCTCCTCACCTTTCCCAAAGTGGTAATCGTTGAGAGAGTGATTACCCGTTTCTCGGTACTTTTGTTGATGGGCATTGAAAAATTTACCCGCAGGCAGGGGAACGTGCCGTCTATCTTACCCTGGCCGAGCGAATACCGCACCCCTCATCCAGCTTTAACGTCTTCATCGGCCATCAGTCTTTGCTCAATTTCACCCTCTTTGCACACATCCCTTCCCTAAGTTTTAGATATCACGTTATATCGCTGGAAAAGCATTCTCTCGTGGAAGATTCCAGTTGCGCTCTGATCGTTAATGACGAGCAGGATCAGGTTATATCGTCAGTGACGAGCAACATCACTG
Source organism: Parascaris univalens (assembly GCA_037576465.1). Taxonomy (NCBI): domain Eukaryota; kingdom Metazoa; phylum Nematoda; class Chromadorea; order Rhabditida; family Ascarididae; genus Parascaris; species Parascaris univalens. The sequence continues at coordinate 189,806,283 of CM075173.1, read as the reverse complement.
CCCCGAAGAGGATTTCAGCAAGATGAGATGGAGTGGAGCCGCTTACTATAGCTCATCTTCGGCGTCTTACACTCGCACAACTTTCACCTGCCATCCGACAGTGGTTTCAAACGTGAGTATAACCGAATTAGCGCTAGAGACCTCAACGGTACATTATTTCCTCCCAACTTGGGTGGGTAATCCGACTCGTCGAAAGGACGCACTTCCCGTCAACACTATAAAATCCCATAGTGGGAATCAAATGACGAAATTCATTTGCTATCTTTGGCAGTAATAAAATCTCCCTTAATACCTTTCAGTTGAGAATTTACTTTAATCACTGCTGCTATCAATAAAATTATTTTATTATTGCATTATTCTAAGCAAATGTTCTATTAAAGTTATGCCAAAATAATAGCATATATTGCAGCATCTATGATACAATAGATAATTATAAAACAACTTCACCTCTTTCAACGAATAAATAAATAACGATCCGATCCGATTATCGGCGAGAGAATTGCTTCATCTCAGAGAGGAGGATGAAATCCAGGTGGGAATAAATTTGTCCAGGTAAAATCCAGGTAGAATCGTTTACCTCTTTAATGCTCCTTGGGAATTTCTAGCCTTTCTGCATGCCCTACACGACATGAGGATTGATCCCTCATTGAGAAAAATGCCCATAATGAATAAAAAATAAATAAATAAATAAAATGATCGGCAATGAACGAACGGATAAGTACCTCAAATAAAATCATTGGAATCCCATTAGAACCACACAGCAGTTCCAAACTTCTAATATTATACGACTTGAGCGATTAAAATAGAAAAAGTTGGTATCCAGAATCTTCAGGACTCACAAAAATATGACCCAGGAAGTGGTTATATAATCCGGACAACAATTTCCACAACGACCGAGATCGAATTTAGCCTAAAATATAACTTTATCTATTAATACTATAACGACCTGAGATGTATACCCTATGAAGCAAATGAACATTTCAGCGGATCGGCACACTAGACACCGAAGTCGCAACAGCTGAATACGTTTATATCACCTCACAGAAGCGCAAGGCACATTCTTGTGATCTATGGCGCATTCAACTGCGTTATCATTACACATAGCCCAACAACATAACAAGTGCTTGTTAGATGAGTGAAAACATCACAAAACTTTCTATGCAGAATGAATCGATGAAGAATATAATAAGAGAAATTTTCTTGGAAAAATCCTGGATTGATGGAATTGCCGGAAAACTAGTCCAGAAAAAAATTCTGGATTGATGGAACTGCCGGAAAACTAGTCGCGAAAAAAATCCCGGATTAATGGAATTGCCGGAAAAGTAATCCAGAAAACGGCAATCATATTGGGGAATTTTTCAGGAATCATTGTAGATCACCTTAATAATCTTCTAGTTCCACGCTCAAATAGCTTCAGAAAAAAACCAATAAATTATCCTAATGAGCATTCCAAAACTAAGCGCTAAATCCATGCAATAAAAAAGTGAATATAAACGCGGCAAACATAAAATATGATAGGAGAGCTCCTGTATTGTACGCAACAACGAATTTTATGAAACAACTGCCGTTAGGGAGTAAAGCAAAGTCCGGCTTCACACCTTCTTCAAGCCAACTTCATAGGCCTATGGCAGATATGCTGACCGATCTGTGGTGGAAGCGTTTTGATGAACTCATTCGAAGAACGCACATCACAAGAGTGCTCTATTCACTTCGCAACACCGTTTCGGTGGGACAGGCATATACTCAACCCCGTAAACAGCATTTACCGGCCGCAACACTACCAACTTCATTCTTAAATGGCTCTTTTTTCGTCGGGAAATAGGGTGAAAGTTAACTGAATTCCTTACCTTTGCCTTTGTCTATAGGTACATATCCTTCACCCTTCTTCATCTATGTTTGTTCAACTCACCGAGTTCTTCCTTTACTGCTATATATATATAAAGCACATACATACGTATGCATGTACTTGCTACCTTCTATGTCGATTCGCTGAACAAACCTCGACGCTAGAAATGAGAGAATGAAAAGCTCTCTACTTCATTAAACTCTAACAAAACACAACATTTATAAGAAGGAGATGAAAGTAGTCAATTTATTGTCGGAAGTGAGAAAATTCAGCCTACAATATTCATTAGCGATAGGAGAATATCATATTAGTTACTGAATACCCGCACTAATCTTCAGTGAGGCTGTCCAGTTAGAGGGTAAAACCGAATGAGCCTGCGGTGCCACAAACAACAATCGATCACGAACAGTGAATTTAAAAAAATTCATATTCCCGTGACACCTTGCATGTGGATCAGGATTTTCCTCTAAAGTTCGAAAACTGCGAATCCACATCTCCGTCTAGAAATGCAAATATCAGCCCACTGCAAGTGATGCCCTGCATTAGTTCGGCCACCGAAAAACGATGCAATATACAGGATAATCGGAGAAAGATTGCGCTATTTGCTTCCGCTTCACATTGGTGCGTTAATCTTGCCTGAAGAAAGAGATGTCCCACTGATTGTTCGACAGCAACTAGCCAGACGAACTGCTGCTTCCGTATCGACGCCTTTCACGATGTCGTTTCTCACGCTCCCTGCAAAGATCCTTCAAATTATCCACTTCTGCAGCTGTAGCCCACAATTTGAAGCCGGACAGAATTTGGTAGTTATGCATCCCTTGCGACCTTAACGATCACAAAAATTTCTTCCCAACATTCAGATATATAAAATCACGTGATCTCTCGAATATCTATGCTATGTGGAAAAGCCTCCTCTGAGAACCGATCCATCGTGCAAACCGAAAGAAAGTTATCCAGGACTCATATGAACCTAAATGAGGGGATTTGAAGAGAGAAATAAGAATAAAAACAAGAACATGGGTGTTTTAAGAGAGATGAGCACACCCACCGCCGTCTCAGTTCCAACGATTCCTCATATACCCGTTCTTCACGTCTCTGCAACATTTTATTGAGGAATAAATGAACGTTACGCTGAATATATGCGCACACACAGTACGCAATATACAGACACACACCATACACACATAGAAACAAACAAACAAACGTGCACACCACACCGATCGCCGCTTTCCTAACAAATGCAGATGCAAATTGCTGCTAGTGCTCATCTTAGAGTGCAGAAAAAGAAATGACTCCACAAGAAGGAAATAATCAGCAAAATGACCGAAGTGATTAACTCAATTTTCTTTATTCAACTGGACTGGTGATTAGTATTGCGACGGTAAAAGATACACGGGGAGGAGGTAGAGGGATGGGAGGGAAGGGGGGATCCTCGACGAAAGCGAAAAAATCGCTAAACATTGCAGCTTGACGACCAATATAACCACACCCGGTCCAATGGATTCGAAGTTTTCTCCACATCAGCTGAGCAATCAACAGATCAAAAACTTCAGCAACAAAAGGAAAAGCGTCAGGAAAACTAGAATAAGGGTGTAATGCTGATCTAAGAATAGTAGCACTGTAGTTGCAATTGCAATTGAAATCTGTTGTGCGGCAAAACGAAAACATACAACTCACCGCAAATCATCCCCCCTCTCAGTGGAATCGGCAGAGAAGAAAACTTCCTCCTCTCCCAACACTTCCTTCTACGAATATCTAATTAACGCTACGCTTATTTACGAGTGAACCTCAAACGAATAAACGAGGATAAACTCAGAGCTTCAAAATAAATTCTGAAGAAATAATAAACGAAAGATCTACCCGTCTCTGCTCCATTTGTTCGGCAAGTTTATGCCGTTGCTCCTCCTTCAGTTGTTCGGCGGTTTTGCGTAGCGCACGCTGCATTTGAAGGCGCAAACGATGTGCCAACGCCGATTTCTGTTAAATATATATCGAATATGAGCAAAGAACACTGCTCAATAGGCGCAAATTTACTTAGCATAGAATGATATCAATGCCATTTAAGCAAACACTTCTCCGAAATCAAAGCACGTGAGATCAGAACCGAAAACGAAGCAAATGAATGCCAAAGAAGTAAGTTCTTCCGTCACTTATATCGTGAATTCAACAATCATTTCGAAAACTCAGAAAATATTAGACGCTGATTTGATTAAAGAAAGGGATTTCTTTCATCAATTAGCCGACGCGACAAACTTCTACACGCTTCGTAAATTTACTGGGAAGCAGCAGCACACACCCCTCCACCTTCCCCAACCCAGTGACTTAAGACGACCTATGGACTTTCCAATTATACGAGAAAGGATGCAAGGATGACCACGAATTTGAAGAGATTTCCAGGGACTCAATAGCAACCAGGTGTGACGCAAATAAGGAGGACAACTGAAAATTATGCTGGATTTTCCCGACATTCCGCAGTAAGAAATATTTCTGTACGTCTGTCTCTCCTCCCGTTCGACATTCATATCAATTTCTTCCATTAAAAAATGCTGCAATAAAAACCACTTTTCGCATGAATTCCAATTTCAGGTTGCAGGATTCCCTTTATGGAATCAGGTATATGCCAATACCCCGTTCGTAAAAACTACTTCTCTGGCAGGGCAAATTCTTTGGACAATTAAATCCACCTTTTCGCTTTCATCCTCCGAAGACTTGTCGTGATGGTTATTTGCGTATTGCTGTCTAAAATAAGATAAATTTCACAGAACATTCGACAATATTCGCTAGTCAAGTTAGTGTATCTCAACTTCTCACACTGCAATCACGAAACGCGGCCGCACTTTCTTTTAGATCCTGAAAACGCTTTAGCTCTATATTCAAAAATATCGCAATAAGCGGTACATCGAAAATTACTCGAATTCTCTACGACTAAATTCAATATAACCATTAACGAATACCTATCATTACTCCAAATGAACCAATATAAGACGCTAAAGAAGATATCCATCGACGAAGTAAAAATACCTCGGGTCTTCTCAAAACTTTAGCTGAATAATTCCGAAAAGAGAACTCAAATAGACCTGTGCAGTTTGGCGGTTCGCCGTATACGTCTTCTACGATTTTCCACTTCAATCCGCTCTCTTTCTGATTCGCTCATACTTGAGCGAATTTCCAATGGTGACATGTCACCATCACTTCTACTTGGTGACAATATCGAACCCGTACCCTAAACAGATAGTTTCAAAGATCTTAAAACATGCTGAAATGAAATAATATCAAAGAGAAATGTATGACGATAAAACGAAAAAACAATCGAACGAACAATTTGTGCCGCTTTTCAATTCTGCACTGAAGATATTCTCGTGTACCCACCTTCATGTACCTATTTTCGTGTATATAGAGTTCGCGATACCCTTCTCTTGGAGCATAAACCTTTTATGAAGATATGAATATATCATTCAATATACAATAACTTTTACTGCTGTGGACGACTTATCTCTCTCAGAAAAAAACCCCGGAATTGTATCCCCGTTGCAACTCTCTATTCTACTGGCAACGCCTTTACTGATAGAGCGAATCTCGATGTTTCATTTAGTTTGTTGTACTTTGTTGACGGCAACAATTTCGTGAAATAGTTATTCGATCATCTGCCGCCAAACTGCCTGACAAACCTGGAAGTATTGGCTGATGAGATATGAGTGCGCTGGCTAGCTTAATCCAATTAGCAATATTCTTCTTCATTTATACACCAGTAGACAAATAAAATATAAGTGTGGAACATTAATAGCAATAAAAAAGTTAAGGATCCCGGATGAAAGAGTGAGGGAACGAAGGGCGAGAGGGAGGAGAAGTGACATGAAAATATGGCCTCATATCCTTAAGTAGGGATAATATTCTTTAACCCCGGAAAAAAAAAACAAACGGAACGAAATGGAAAGAGCGAGGAGAAGAAGAAAAGAAATGAAGGAAAACGAACTCTGGCTTGGCCAGGAGGTGGTGACATCAGTCGATCGCTTTCACGGGATGAAGAGCGTCTCACACGACGATCACTGCCCTTCCTCTCGTTTGAAGCACTCGTATGCCTGGAATGCAAGATTCCGATTACGTATTACTTAACATTCAGATTAATTAAACTAGGAAATTATGAAACACAATGTTTGTTTCATGAATGTTCCAATTCTAAGTGGATTATGCTGAATACACTCTCCATCTTCCCTATTTCATATAGAAGAAGCACACATCAGCTAGTTCCACCTTCACCTTCCACTGAAGTCCACCAACTTCTGTCAAGGTAACTTTAAATTCTCTGCAGTTCAGAAACCTAAACAACTCTCGCGATCTATTATGTGCGCACCTCCATAAGTATTATTAAAAACCGCATGGAATCTAACAGAAATCAATGCTAAAAACCATAGTTCTCAAGGAAACTGTCCAAACTTCATCCTCCTAAAGCCAAAGGAAACTTTCCAGGTTGTTTCTCTGAGTTCTTCATGACAGCGCATCTGAGCACCCATAATATGCACTAATGTGTTCTTTGCATATATCAATGAGGAAAATATAACGAGGACCTAAGAATGCATGGAAATTCAACAAAACCGCTCAGTGGGATCTCGAGAAAATTGAAGCAGGAAACATAACGGCCGAAGAAACCTTCTAGATGGGCTTGACGGTGATTTTCTTCGTTTGCGCCCATCGTCCGTTTTCGACGCCGAATGATACGAACGCTCACGGCTTCTACTCTCCTCACTGCTTCTACTTCTTCCCCTACTGCAACCATGCGAATTAATTCACTGTAATCTGATTAACTAATTAATTTCGGTGCTATCAAAACTTCTCCACTACAACAAAAAATAGCTCACACCATCGCACTGCAATTAAGAATAGAAAACAGCTTGCAGATACTTACTCTCAGAACTTTTCCAGCAACTTTTCCTTCATAAGCGAAAATAAAATCTTAATTATTAATTAACGGGGAAAAATATTTGTAACCTATTTCCCCACAAGTATAACCTAAATGGAAGAGATTCAGTAACAGCTTACCAAAAAAGGCGAATGGTAACACGCTGGGAAAACATTCGAACGCAAGGGAAACAAGGAGATTTGATGAACATTGTTGAATGGGATGGGATACATTGCATAGAGGATAAGCATAGCAAACGCTCTAAGGATTCCTGAGCAAAACTTTATTATTACCGCACAGAATGGCCTATTTGGAGAATCAAAAGAAAGTAGATAAACTCGAAAAAGCTGCAACGCAACCCACCACCTTAAACCCGGAAATATCGGTATACTGGATTGGCGCTATCTACCTTAAAAACGTCATCCAAGTATGAATACGTCTTTCCCAATTGAGACTTGGAAAAACCTACGAAGAGAATCCACCAAAGAATTTATTAATCTGGAAGAGAAACCCTTGACTCTGCAGCTTAAATAAGAGAATCGAACTCGGCGAAAATGTATTTTACTGATCCCTACTCCTTCCTCCTCGACAAATATATTGTTGAGGTGGAACGTTTGGACTTTCCCTCGCCAGTTTCACCTTGCAATATTGTATGTAGGACTTGAACTCCTTAGAATCACAGATCCTCCATTATCGGAATTTAAATAACAGTATCTGCAAAGATAGATGGCAATACGCTAAAAATGGCGCAAAAAAGCACCCACCTCAGATTGCTCCGTGATCTGCGTCTGCTTCGGTGTTCTCTGCTTGTAGATCTTCTGTCGCGTCTGCTTCTCTCTCTGCCTTTACTTCTGCTTCTTTCTCGATCCCTGGATCTGCTTCTCATGCGGTCTCTTCTGCTCACGCGCTCTCTGCTTTTCGATCGCATCCTTCGCATCGGCGACTTGCTTCGTGCTCTTCGTTTAACAGAGCCTGACGTTGAGGCCACACCACTCAAATCTTCTGGACTCGATGAGTGACGCGTTTTTAATTCACTGAAATAACACCTTTCTTATTCCATTCTACACAAGAGAAAAACTTATAAACCATGCCCTCAACTTATAAGCCGATAAGTCTTGAAAATTCAAAAGACGATACTCATTCGAGGAGGCCAATAAATGAGGCATTACCTGATAATGACAAAGGGACGGTTCATAATGCCTAATTTTTTACTCAGTTCACTTTGGCTAATTTCACGGAAAATGCTTTGTCAGTCGACTTCCTTCGACGGATGACACGAAGCCAACAAACAATGAAAACATCATTTACTTCGAAGAATAACGAAAACATCATTATTAAAATCATTCGCCTTAAATACCAACTTTTCACGGTTCTCAACTGCGAGTGAATTAATTCACCTAAAACATCCCACACTGGAGGCTTTCCTCCCTTCAGTAACTTCCCGGATGTCAACTGTGGGTAATAATTTGTGGCGTTTGCTGTCACAACACTCTGAGCCTAAAGCTGGATATGACAACAGACTTCCTCTTGCGTTATTTAAAGGCCAGGTAGATATACGCACTTTTCGCCGCTTTTTATGGACGTTTGCTCGAGAACTATCATCAGATGGCGATATATGCGCGCATGTAAACTCTAACAAATTGCATGGGTTTATATACATAAACAGATATATGTGTGCCCATCAAAGAACACATATTCCTATGTAAGCAGATTTAGTTACCACTCAGAGGAAAAAGAGAAAAGCGGCAACAGACGAGACAGAAATCAACGCATCTCCTGTTTTATAGCCACTAATATAAACGACTTCTCGACAGCTTCAAATCCTAGAAATTCTTTTCACCCCCCATATTCAAGTCCGTTTTTGAAAGTATTCAAGCGTTTAGTTCGGTGTGACTAAATAGAACTTTGTAATGAGCAGTTAGAAGAAGAGGAAAGCCGTTACACTCACAAAATACGTCTAAATTCAGCGGATGGTAGTGCGGGTCCATGCACAACGTTGCGCTCATCTTCATCCAGAAATTCATCCGTATTTGTTTTTCCACCCGAATTCTCGCCTTCATCACCGAATGATGTGATAAATTCTGTTCTTTCTTCGCCATCGGAAGACGGTGAAGAGGACGACCTGAAATCAAATTCCACCTTATTACGTCCACCAAGAAGCTTCAACATGCCATCCAGCTGTGCTAAATAATTTGCACAAGGTCTGGCATTTCTTTAACTCAAACACTCAGAGACGATTAATGAAAGATGATGCCTGAGAAATTAGACGCCTTCTATGTTGCAACTCCGGCGATTGCTTTTATGTTGTAGGATAAGATCGCCGATAGAAACTGAGCACTCCAACGTGAAATAATCCTCGCGTTATCCCCCATCCCATTCCTTCCATGACGGACTGGTTTAAAGAATACAGCGAACTAAAAATCCTCACACAAGATATCACCTGAGGCGACGGTACACACTCAGTTATCACTGACCCCATCGCTGCTGAAAGGTTTCATCAATTCAAATAAACAGCTCGATCGGTAATTGTACACAACTGCATTGGTGTACGTGCCTCGAGTAAGTGTACAGGTTGGTTAAGACTTTTTCTGTGCTGCCTCTGTGATTAAACGACCTCTGAAATACCCGACGATAAAGGAAAAGACTGTGCCTTCACAGAGCTCGTTAACTGTGGAGAATTCTCAGCAACTGATAATTCTTAGCAAGTGGTATTATAGCAACTGCTCTCATCCTGCTCCCCCTACCCCCTCCCCCTCGAAATTCCTCTTGTCTGCCAAGTTCTTTCCCTTCAGAAGTTTTCCTCCTTCGTGAAATGTGATGCGAAGGAAAATCGCAAGAGGCATTACATCGCAACCAAAGAAAAATATCCTGAAAGAGTTAGAAATAGCTAGGATTCCAAGTTATCGTAAGCAGGTTCTCGTGGTTTTTGCGCAGGAATCCGTTTATGCAAGAAATGAGAAATCAAAATCGAACCCCAACACTTACGATTCTTCACATTGTTTCATATTCTGCGTGACGAACGATAAAAGCGTTGTAGTTGCCTCTTCATTTAGGCATCCTTTACCCACGATCAGTGAACGCTTCTTCTTGAGAAGAGCCCGTTCGGCCTTTGCTTGTCGGCCCTAAAATTAACTTGCCTTTAATGATATCGTGCAATACATCACTCTTGTCAATTTGAACTCTTCTCTTCCATGTTTCCAGAAGTCTTCTGATGAAAAGCCCTTCCTAAACGTTTCCCCACATATTCACAGGCTGTGTCCTACCGAAGCAAACATGACCGCTAAAATGAGTTCCAGTATCGCCACACACCGTACCCGCGATCGAAATGTGCGCTTATGCAGAAAATTTCCCGTCATTTCGATATCAACGTTAAAGCAAAGCAAATGAGACGATCTGACATATCACTTGTGCCTGAATCAATAAAAATTTAGAAATTGATGGCCACTATCACTAAATTCAACCATATGAAAGCACCAAAATAGGCTTAGCTAAACGATTTAGTCTATCTACTTAAAACATCCACGATAACCGAGTAGATGAATACTCAGGAAAATCTTTCAAAGCCCATATTGCTCTACGGCTAAGGTACTGAGCTTCTTTTCAGGCTCGAAGTTCGAAAATCCTTCGAAGAATCAAAGCAGGATCTGGAGTAGGAGGAGATTATTTTGGAGCACATGGTTGCAGCTAAGTTTCTTTGAGGATATGAGCTGGAGTAAATTCTTCTAGGAAAACAAAGATGGAGCAATTGCTTTTGAATGCAAAAGCCAGGATCCAGACCTAGCTTACTGAGAGACCAGAGGCCGAACCCAAACTCAAATCGGATCTAAGTTTCCAGAATACATAGAGGAAGATAAGGATATACCTCCAAGATTAATTCTGGAATAAGAAGCGCATCCGCTGCGCCCTGTAGCTTTAACAATAAACGCACCATATAAAATGAGTCCGCTGGGTAAAGTGGTCTATGCACGACATTCCACAATATTCCCATACATGACAAGAAAAAAGTCTATCGATATTTTATCGACTGACTTCTCGACGGATGGAGAATCGCCGTTGCGATGAGCGCTTTCATCGGAAAGTCTTTTTTGAGATGGCTAAGTCTCCAACGGCCGATTATAAGCGATTTGAGACATCGCGGGGGAGAAGAACGACTAGGCAATATCAGTGAAGCTTCAAATGATAAACTGATCTAAGAGAAAACGCAATAATTTAACGTGGAACTTAGAAAAGCTGCCATCAGAGCAACAATCTAGACGCAGAGGAAACGATGGCTTCGCCATGTCGACCTAGAAAGAATCGGCCTTCGAACGCTAGAAAGGGGAATCCGTCGACCCCATCCTCGTGTCGTTAACTTTCTGTTTTATTCATGTCTTTTACACCTATGCAACCAGTAACAAGCTAGAGATATTCTCGCATGTCCGTAACCGGCAAATCTATATTTTCTTGCATAGAAAGACAGATTCGCCATAGTGGATTTATTTCCGAGAGACGACAAGTTGATATTTTATAATGCGACGAGCATACCCGATTTCAAGAATTTCACTGCTGCCTCTTCGCCTAATCTGCGATCGATTTCTCCACTCTTTTCGTCCTCAATTAATTCATATCCACTGTCTATCACATGTGACTGGTGCTGCTCACTAATGGCTAGTTTGATGAAGGCAGAACGTCGATAATTTCATCCAGCCGTTCGATTTTGCCCTCTGAACTTCGTCACTCACGCTGTTAAGTTAACGTCATTTGGGAAGCCTTCGGGAAATGCGCCATGGTCGATTTTAGCTCATCTATACTTTGATTTGACTTTCAGTTACGACAGCCTCTACCTACAATCTCAGTCTCGTAAATTCACATCTATAAGGTTATTTTCTGATGAAAAAGTGATCCGGGTCCAGAAAAGCACTAACGGAACACTCCGATTTCCTTTATTTACTCTCAGATCGCATGAAAGAGGAAAAGCCTCGGCTCGAGACTTAGAAAATGAGATCCTGAACTCTCTGCAAACATTTGTATGCTCAGCTAATTTGAAGAAAATTCATGACCACACGGTTATCGAACTTGCATCACTCGTTCCTTCCTCTCTCGCACATCGTCGCTCATTCCTTACCGTCTATTCACCGATCCACTTTCAACAATGTCTCAAGTCATTTTTTTCTGTTTTCGTCGTTCGGACGGGGAAAGAAGACGGAAGAGAGGGGTGACTACGTCGTATCATGATGTTGTTTTTATCCTCTATGTTTCCTCGCGAGACTGTGGAACGTATCAATCTTCTGTCAGGATAAATATCAAATAAAGTGCGAACGGATGAGATCGAACCATGGCTCATTTTCTGGAGGCTTTTCATTCGACATTCAATAGGCGCCATCCTCGAAGACGACGACGTCATCCTCGAAGAAAGTGAGCGAAATTAACGATATGGCCTTGTTTCCATCGAAGTTACTATTCGACGACATCAAACAAGACCACAAGTCGACATCGGTAAGGCTTGAAAAAAGAGTTAAATGATGATAGGATGAAAAGAGTGGGGAAATCACCCGCAAATTGCACGAAAAAATGAAGACGAAATTCTTCTGTAAAGATGAGCATAGTTGATGCACGCCTGATCGCACAATAAAATATCGAATTTTAGTCTTGAAATAAAAGAAAACGGCGCATCTGTCCACGTAAGAAAGTGTAAATTTGTTGCCTACAAATATGTGAAATATTCATGGCCCATTAATCCGCGCGATGAAGTATTATTTAAAGCGGAAAATCAACTGCTTAACAGGGCCACGAGTTCCCCTTTTGGGTGGTCCAGAGCTATCTTTTCCATTACATCATCGGGAAGGTTCTTTTAATGTGCTTCAAGGCAACGATTCCTCTGCCAATCTGTTAGCGGTCAAGCGAAGGCTCCACAGCTGGGGAACGTTTCCATAGCTCAGCGAAAAAATAACGTCATGTGCAAATTTGCGATGGCTCATTTATGCTGCAATGAAAGTTTGTTTCCTAAGGTGGGGTAATATATTTGTGCGTCGAAGCGAAGTTCCCAGATGAACCGCAGTCGAGGCAAAGTTCCCCTCATAAGTGTGCTATGCTCGCGATTTTTCGGATGCCTTAGCCGGATTCAGGTCTCTTTGGACACAACAGCCGAATGCGAGTCCACGATTTTCTGGAGGCCACAACCCGCAATGAACTTTCCCAAGTAACTTGAATTGGGGAACTCTATATACAAACGCATTTTTCAACATCTTCTCCCTTGAAATGAAGCGTTGACGCAGGCCTGTCTCTTAGAGACTCGATCCATCGTGTGAACATCGTCCGTCCTTCATAAACAAAGTTCCCGAAGAGATCCGTTTCGTGGTGCACGATGAAATTCGATGAGAGTCATCCCCTCCATAATCAACAAAAGTCCTCTAATGAAGACAAGGATGAAATTTATACATAATAGCATCTCCCTAAGAGCAGTCCTGAGTAAGCACAGCACCCTTCAAGGAAGTAGCCAGTCGATATGAAGATCGCTTCGAAAGGAGCACAGCTCATCGAATAGAGAAGTGCCTAGATACTTTCAAGACGAAAATGAAATTGCTCTATGTGATGAAGAAAAAGAGAGAATTACAGACAGCGAGAGCGAGTTTCGCCTTCTCAATTTCCTTCAGCTGATGTGTTTCATCCTGCTCGCGACGATCCATTTTGAGCAGTTTTGTGAATGCACCCGACATTATGCCATATTTTGCGGCCAGTTTATTCAGATTGCGTTTTCGTTCGGCGTCCAATGAATCGAGATCAAACTTCAAATCTGCAACATCACTTCTATAAACCCAAAAAGTGACTAATAGAAACGAGAAATGCGATAATTTAATGACCACAATAACGCTTCGGAAAAAACAACGTTTCGGCTCACTACACATGAAAGTATACTTAACGGCTTTTCAAATATGGATAACGTTCCTATTAGTATATATCCGTTTGCCGATATATCATATAACCTCAAATATCACCTATCCTGAATTTCCTCCAGACTTTAACCTGAACGATCAAATGGCAAGAACTCTACGAGGTACGACTATTTATCTCGGTTATCGAAAAACTGGGCAAAGCTTAACATCAAATATCAATAATTTATAGGTTTCTGGTAGAGGAGGAGGCAGCAAAGCTAGAATCATTTCATCGCCTTGAGCTGCTCGAAAGGGAAAGCTCACTGAAGTGAAAGGAAATGGAATATTTCGAATCCAATCGCGTTAGATCATATGAAATTTGCAGAAAAATTAACATATAGATCGGCTTTCTTCAGCTATCAACATAACTATCTTTATAATCACGCACCTCTCAAGTATGTTCTCAACAGAGATTTCGGGTCTCAGCCTACGAAGAAACGGCACGTCGCAAGTAGGTGCGGTGGAGTTAGAAAAGATAATATTCTTCGACCAACCAAGGAAAAAGTTCTGGTCTGCTGACAGATCACGGAAAGATTTTAGCACCAACATGGAGCTTTCTTGAGGACGTACCCACTAGTCTTTCTATCTATCTCCACCCCTACTCAGAGGTAAAGTGGCTAAAAATAATCTAAAAATGCCTAGGTCACAAATATACTTCCTACCCCTGAGGGTTTTCACCTCTGGATCCACCGATTTTAACTAGTGTTTCGAATGTGATGTGACTTAAACCTGCTTGCTGCTGCCAAGCAAGCCGAATCAATCATTTCTTCACAAGTGCTCACATATTCGACGACTACGAGATGAGACTGGAGACAGCCGATATGTGTATTTCGGACAACATTTCATTACTTCAACGGTTCCATTTAACACTTCCCATCTAATAACGACGAAAATTTTCACTGAGAATCCATCGAGAAGACGACCAGAGTTATTTGAGATTCAAGGGTCACTAAAGGACACTCTCACTTCTACTCCCAATACGGCGTTTTTTAGACAACAAGCATGCGGTCATATTATAGCAGTATTGTGTCATTTGTCATGGCATATATTGCCGCTATCGCTGCAAAAAGTTTGATGCATGCAGCAATAAGCAAGCTCCACTCCTCAAGACGGCCATCGATTCGTGCATTAGGTATATCTTTCTATGAACTTCTTTTCGCACCATTCGCTTAAAACATTATTAAAATTGAACGATCACTGTATAATGATCGAAAGCATAACACAAAAAAGCCGATAAGAAAACACACCAAACTCATCTGGTTCGATTATCTCGTCCTCATCATCTGAACTATCGGATATGTGAGACTGAGTGGATCCTTTGACTGTTGTCGTATCTTCATATGAGAATGCGACAGCTGCCTTCTTATCGCGCCTAGAAATGGCCCTGTTTGTAAGCTATTAATTTAATGAGTGAAATATGCTCTTAAAACTGCTAAATACAGTGAATAAACAAGATATGAAAAACGATAGCAATAGATCGGGTAATTCATCAAAAAAAGATGAATGACGATGGCCGGTAAACAGAATTGAAGCTTTTACAGGTAAGAATAAGCAGAACCGAAAACGATCTCACAACAACTAAAAGAGAGAACCAAACGACTCGACGGTGATTCCATCTGAAATATGTCCCATAATAGCAACAAATGATAAAGGCAGAGCGAGGCATATCCTCATAGATAAAGAGATTCCCCCACCAACGTCTTACATAGATACTTTCGCATTTCAAAGATTCTCTGATCGCAAATCTCTCAAATAAACATATTAAATACTTCAATTTTGCGCTGATAGATTTAATTTCATAATAAATAACTTCGAACTTAGCGAAGAGAAATCGAAACTCCTTACGAATGTTTTTTCTTTTCCAATTCGATACGATTCGTCGACGCCGATTCATCGGGCCAAAATTCTTTCGCAGCGATTTCTTTCAGAAACGTACGTTCCGATACTAAAATACAATTCGATGAACTTTCCTACGATAAACTATCATACTGAAGATATATTATTAATTATACGCAACAGGTATTTAGCAGGTTCATAGTAAAAGCAACAGGTACATCACACAGATATTATAAAGTTGGCAAATCCGAGGTAGGAATTACAAAAAATCACTTATGTTAAACTGATTCGAATACTTTACTCTCTCGTTTAGCTATATCGTCCTCATGATAAGATATTCTTCAATATTAATTTCCTTTACAAGCTCATGAAACTGTTCTTCGCAACAAAAACCTGAAACAATTTCGCTATATCACTACGATTATCGGATGATACGAGTGCGTTCTATTCACTTTGTATCGCGTACCCCCCCCCCCCCCCCCTCCCCACTTTCCATATTTCATAAACGATCGTCATTACTTTAAAATTATACAGATAAAAATTAAAAGCGCTTATCAGATATCACGAATGTTCAAAGGATACTGATTACTCTAAATTTGTAACCCATCCTCGGTCTATTCGGTCAACTGGATACTCAGCCAAACAACCTATATCCGAAGCTGTATAAAGAAATATGCCAATCCTAAAGATCTGAATAGATGAAAATCCATCAAAATATAGGTCTAAGTTCCGTAATTCGCGGTTCTCATATTATGGAGTGTTGTATGTGTCACTTCAATGAATGAACATCACTTGTCACTTCTCAGCACTCTGATCTGAGAGGATAAATCAACGTGCGAATTTCTCCGAAAGAACACCGGAAAGTTTCGAAACATTCAAATAACTCAAATTAATTAAATTATTAGAATATTAATTAATTCTTCAGTGATTATGAACGAAATTTATTCCGATGCAATAAATGCAACAATAAAACGAACCGATCGGACTAAGCTTGCCGAATATAAAAACTGACATCCCGCCGAAACGGCTTTCGTTGCTTGCGCACAAATAAATAAAAAGTGTTATCGATCATCACCTCATCGAAAAAGAAAATCGCTAGCATATAGCTTGTTGTCATGCTGCTTGAGGGGACGATAGATTTATATTTATTCACATACCTCTATCAAAGTCGTTCAGAATGAGAATTCGATACCTCTCGTAATCACACTGCAGCTCTTCCACATCCACCGATGGCCTATAATCTTAGACGTTAGCATCAGTGAGTGCCTTTTCCGGTCATCGTAGCATGAAGATAACGCTTAGATAATTTCAAAGTAAATCAGACTGCCAATCGCATCTTGACCGTTGCTAGCTCCCATCCCTTCTCTCTCATTTCTTCCCTTTTCCCTCACCCCCTGTGCACATTCCAATAAAGACCTTGAAGATCGGAAGGGGCACCTTCTTGGCCTGCAACCCGTTTCAAGGTTAAAAACAATTTCGTGCTAATATGACAAATAGAAAATGAATTTTTCTGCAGGATTAATACCAGAAGAGTCGGATAACTTCATGCTTCCATCTCTTCATATAAAATGAAATCGGAAACATTCGAAAAAGCACCTCATCGATTCACCAACAAAAAGCGATCTTTGCCACAGTGCCTCTTCCATACAACAAACGATATCGACTTGCTCGACCATGTAGCAGAAAGATGGGAGAAAAAACCGTGCAAATGTGGATCATCTTTAGTGTCATCTTCTAATGAGATATTACCTCTAATTAATAGATACGACAATTAACACATATGCGTTCATAAATAACTATAAATCACAGGAATGAAAATAAAAGAATATGGACCGCTGATTGTCGCCATCTTTTTTAACTTCTGCAATGAAGTCTAGATGAGCGCGTGCGTCGAAACGATCAATTGAAACCTGCGGATCACCTTGCCATTTACGTCTGCAAATAGCCCATTGACATCGCCGATATGCACCACAAGAGATAAGCGGTGGCAAAATAGACGGCGATAGACGACGATCTGCATATTTCGCTCATCGAATATTTTCTGAGCTTTCGTTTCGTTACTGGTTTGGAAACTGCACTCATCTGCTCAAAATCGACTTCGTTAAAATGTGATTCAACACAACTTTGCAACTTCGAAATGATTCGCCGCAAAAATCGACCCAAAAGAAAGGAAATAATTCCTCTTATTCCAGCAGATGCACTTCCTATACTTGGCTTAACAGAGCTAGTCAACTTACCCCTAACTTACAGGATATATTTCCCCATCTAATCTCTTTCTTTAATATTTACAAGTCTAACAACGTACAGGATATTAGATGCTTCTGCAGCACGAGCAACAGCTGGATCCACGTGGATTTGACATTTGCGGCCATGAATCTGCATAAATTGCTCAGGATCCTTCCTCTGAAAGAAAAACGTGACCAATAAAAGGCGGATATATTCACAGAAACAGGTTGGTCAACTCAATAAATAACAATCTGTTGCTTCAATTAAAGCTGAAGATTATTCGGCTATTTTATGGATAATTACCATCATACATTTCCAGGTCGACCAGAGATCTCCGATGTGAAACTTCTCAACGAATCGACGTCAAATCATCCGAAATGCTTCAATTTTGCTTCATTCAAATGAGCACAGAGAAAAATTCCTTGACCGAAGTGAGGCGACAGCATATTATTCATTTATCGAATTAACGTGACAACATGTGATCCAAAGTAAGCGATCCGTTCACTTAACCAACACGGACCGAATCAGCAGCTTATCACGCTTTCCCAAGCAACACCCTTCTTCGACAGTATGACTGCTTTCTTGGTAAACTTACAACGCTCTCCACTGAAATGAATAGATGCTACATATAACGCTAGATGTCTAACGAGAGAAGCAAGGGAGGAGGGGGAGAGAAGATGGAGAAACGTCTCTTCCAAAGGAACGACGCGACCTCATAACATCATTCAACGCGTCCACTTTCAACACACTAACACTTGACATTAAGATACGACTGCCGCCCTGACGACCGTCGAAGTGTGAATGACGGATGGCAGTCACACCAAGAGAGGTAAGACCTCAAAATGATCGAGGGTTCCATGGATAAATTGCTGACTTCAAGAAAAGCATGGAGGCACCACTACCGACTTCAAGAGCAGATAACAGCTTCGAGAAAATAAGCTACTGCATAAAACGATTTGCAGGGATCCTTCTGAGGCGAATTCTTCAGGTTCTTACGAGCAATTAGTCGACTGCAGCAATAGAATATCCAGGATTATGTGTATGTCCACATCTGACTACTGAAGGTCTCTATTCCACGAACCATAAACGGGTACCACAACCTCAAGCTCGGTGCCAATTTTCGACTCAATGTGGGAATTCTCGATTCCGCTCTGCTTCCCCCCCTTATAAGTACCATTAGCGTCCAAAAATGGGCACTATAAAATTATTTAGCAAATAAAAAAAAGTGGAAACGTCAGACTTACCACATTTTCGTAAAATAATTTCCGGCGTTCGTTCCTCTTCACACTATCGATCATCTGCGAGCGAATAAGCTTCTCTTGACGACGAGCCTCATGCCACATCGTTTATTGCCACACCCTGAATGTCAACTCGGAACATTTCGATCTTTCAGCTTTAAGTTCTTTCCGCTTCCAACTTGCTCTTTGAAAGAAAACCTCAAACAAGAGAGGGTCACAGCTAGATGTCTAAAGCCAAATATACAGCACATATGAAACTTCAACTTCTAACTGCTTCGTCGGATCGGGTGGGATCTATTCGGCCTCCACACTTCAAATTATTCAGGAGGAGAACATCGGTGATTCACAAATCGGCGAGATTCCCATATCGGTCGGGAAGTTGCTTAGAATTATGTGCACAATTTGAAGAGTGCTCACATTATACTACAAAGTAAGTTCAACTGAGACAACGAGAGAGTAATTCTTCTTAGAGGGAGAGTAATATTCGATGAGAGGAGCACCTTCGCCGATATAAAACAATGCGAATGGCGATCTTCCCTTCGCTGGGGGAAGCATTCGGTCCCGCGGGTGCGTGCAAACATCCGCTACAGATGCGTGAGCGGCGGGGGGAGGCTTGGAAGGGTGGGGGTGGGGGGGAGGGGTATTTCTACGAATAAAATATAAGTCAACACCTGCAATTATGCATTAGTAAAGCGTTGTTAGATGGAACTACTACTTGCTTCTAGTGGATCGCAGTGGCGATTACTCGTCTTTAGGGCTATGAGCTTGAAAGAGAGACACTCCATGCTCGAGGAAAAGGACCAGTGATCGAGGTGGGTAGTATGAGAGTGAAACAAATTTCTAGCCACACAAAGTTCGTGGCGGAAATGACCACCTCTGCCCTCACCGATCAGCTGAGAAGTGCCCCAAGAGAGGCGATAAGGTGGTTATCGCTAACGCTAAGCAAACTTTCACTCTGATCACTGAAGATAAACGAGTTGAAATCCTTCCGCAGAAGCAAAACAAGCACTAATATCGGCGATGTCCGATAGCATCTTTCATTGAAATATAAAAACACACATATAAACAGCGAATAAAGTTTAAAGGATGGAAGATTAAACGCTGAGAACATCTGACCGTTGATGGCTAGCCGAAACCCTCACCCCTCCCCCTCCTCACCTTAGTTTCTTGCTACACCCCCTCACCCCTCCCCTCTCCTCAACCTTAGTTTCTCGCTACACCCCCTCACCCCTCCCCCCTCCCTCTACAAACTTAGTTTCTTGCTACACCCCTCACCCCTCCCCCCTCCTCAACCTTAGTTTCTTGCTACACCCCTCACCCCTCCCCCCCTCCTGCTCTACCCGAACTCGAGAGCTCTACCTTTCCGCACAACCTCTCAAAAGCCTTAACGGTGACGCCCTCTCACCCCTCCAAACCGTCGATGTCATCTCCTAAATGGTTCTCGCATCTTTTCCGTGTGAGATTACGAATGAACCGTAACCTCCTAACGATAGGCTCTCGAGAGCGTCAATGCTTTTCGCTCTCCGATGAGCTTTTGAACGATACGATTCGGAGTGTCTTTTACCCGCTCCAAACGTACTCACTGTTCGCATCTGTTCCTCGATATACGTAAGTCACGGGTAGGAGCCTCTTCGTTCGGATGCCTCTCCGTAAACCGTTCGGAGCCTCTCCGTAAACCGTTCGGAGCCTCTCCGTAAACCGTTCGGAGCCTCTCCGTAAACCGTTCGGAGCCTCTCCGTAAACCGTTCGGAGCCTCTCCGTAAACCGTATCAAACTTCAAATTGGTCACCACTTAGTACCTGCAAACCTGCTGCTGGCTCTGGACGAGATGAACTTCAAGTAGGCAGGAGCGACAGCTAGCGCTATTTGTTTTGTGCAGCGAGGTGCTCGATGCGTCATTATTTCTTCTTCCGGGAATAGCGGAGAATATCACATCCACTAGCGTGGAACCCTTTCTCCTCCGAACAATTAAACACTCCTATCGGATACGTGAAATTCACTCTCTTCTCCGCCACACTTTAAATTTGGCAAATACTCGACATCCAACATCGATATCGTTCATATGTAATCCATCGCAAATATCATAAATAAACGAAGACCTCGAGCTATTTCCTCGAAGTAATAAAACAAGATCTCGAGCTATTTCCTCGAAGTAATAAAACAAGATCTCGAGCTATTTCCTCGAAGTATCGCCATTGATTATGTACCCCCCCCTCCTTTGACAATTCTTCACTATCAACTCGATATAACGACCTTCCTCCGCCTCGGCTGCAAAATGCCCATCCACCTCAATGAAGGGAAGGAAGGTTATCGTCTTGATTACTGCCACCTTAAAACCTAAAAAGGGGGACTAATGGACTGCCCAGTTTGCATCACGTTTCTCGGAATCCATCCGACAATGATGATACCTTTCGACAAGGAAGCCGAAGCAAAGCCCAGAGGAATTTCAGATAGCCGCCGCTGAAGTGGCTATAGTTTTTCTTGCGATCGAACCTAGACGAAGCACTAAGGTCAACCGTGTACCAATAAAACTGCGATCAACAGGTGACACGAGAAAATATTTTATGAATAAACATCAAAATATAGCGGATAAAACGAATGTCAATCGAGAGGCATCGCAATGAAAGCTTTCACAGGATGAGGGCTCTTATCCAGAGAATCGCCTCTATCACATCAATCTTATCAGTTCAGGATGTTAAGATATTCGAAACAAGCTCTTCAACACAGCGACCGAGCTCTTCGGCTTCTTCCCGCAATCGCTTATTGACCTTTGACTCTTGACCACTGCCTCTACTTGGGATCCTCTATGCTTTTAATGATATAGAAAACCTCTACCTTCCTCACCTCTTATATCTTTAAATTCTGCTCATATATTCATCGATTTGTATGATGAATCGATATTTTCCGAAGGTGGATAGGTAATGAGTAAGACGCCTTCGTCTTTGCATTCTCTTGTTTTAACATCTAACGAACATAATTAAATACAACGGCCCAGAAACCCACTCTCCTTTGTCCTTTCATTTCCACAGAGATGAACACAAAAGGGCTGCAATCTGCTTCGAAACATAAAGAGACCATAAAGAAGAAGCGACCATGCATGTACGCAATATTGATTAAAGACCAATCGATAATCACTGTGAGAAAATGATTCTTAGAAACAGATGAACAAACTACTACCAATAAATTTCTTAGCTTCCATAAATGATATTATAAACATGGATTTTATATCATCCTTAAATTATTGGGAATTTCTCTACCAATATCGGGAATTTCCCCACAAATTTACCTTCCCATTATATTCAAGCTGATGAAATTCCGATTCATCGATCCGCTAATCTCCCATTTCTATATTATTACATTTATTTTCAATACAACATTGCTGTAACTCTCATTGAAACATAACCCTCAAATGAGAACTTTACTCAAAAATCTCTTTACCAAAATGCTTTCAAGTAGACCATCTCTTAACTAATGGTACTGCAATCAAACATACTATCTTCAAGGATCGAATAAAACGTCCCCACCTCTGACATACCGCCGACTTTCTTCGGTTCGGTCACTTTTGCATTTCCATTCCTTTTTACCGAGGAGAAGGAAAGAGAATGTGGGGAGGAGGGAGCCGAGAAGGGGGAAAGGAGAGTACCACCGCAATTCTGCTATCACTGCTGTGATCAATTCGCATTTCTGAATGCGGGTATTTGTTTAAGAGAAATATCTCCACTTCTCATTCGATCTTCTTAATGATCACTGTAAGTGCCGTATTGCTCCACATATTATTCTCTATCTTCTTCTCTCAATTGTCCCTTTTTCTGCTAATATCTTCTCTTTTATCCTCTTACCAATCGTCCCTATTAGTGCTCCTTATGGAACTTTGGTGGCCACGGTAATTTTCGTCAAATCTTTTCGTGGTTAATTTTTTAACCTTTTGAATAAACACAGTATATAAAATAAGCATATTGAATGAGCACCTACATTTCGGACGGTGATGTTATACATATAAAAAATTCCACGTATCATCTGGGCGAAACCTATGAAGAATGAGAAAACATCACAGTATCATCTCACTTCCGGTCGGGTGACCTCAGAAGGTTAATAACCCGACCCAGACAGTCAATTGCCTTGTTTCCATCGGTCCCTACCCACCAC
This sequence comes from Parascaris univalens, assembly GCA_037576465.1. Lineage (NCBI taxonomy): Eukaryota > Metazoa > Nematoda > Chromadorea > Rhabditida > Ascarididae > Parascaris > Parascaris univalens. The sequence continues at coordinate 189,783,183 of CM075173.1, read as the reverse complement.
CTCTTACTGTTCTGACATACCACAGGTGGGAAACGAATTTCCAACACAAGGATCGCTTGCTTTGTCTTCCTTGCCTCTTGGATTAGTTATAATCGTTCTCTAAGGATATACTTTTAGGGGTGAGCATCCAGCATTTCTATCCCAAATACAATCAGTAAAGTTCTCATTCTCTGTGCCCATTTTGAGGACAATATTTCTGCAAAACGATCACATCCTCACTGCATCTGACATCTTCAATAAATGCATCGTGGAGAAAAGAACCAATCAAGAAGACCTAGTTTAGAGAAGCCTTCAAAATCCCTCTGAGGGCTCGTTGCCGAAACCACCCAGCCGACGTTGTAGCGTGTCAGCCGCTCGTCCAATCAATGTTTCTTGTCTCAAAATTGCTTGATCATAGTTTGCTAGATCCTGCAAACGGCGACATAAATCCATTTCAGATGGGCAACTCCACGCTAAGATGCGAACGAGGAGCACATCTCAGAAGGAGCTGGCACGACCTCGCTCATATTATCAACGGTTTGATTCAATTTATCGAACGAATAAAATACAGAAAACAGACGTCTTCAAACGTTAGCTAATTCTACTGCCCACAACAAATTAGAAGAAATTTGCCGTTTTGTAATCTGACCGACGTTTGATACAAGTCTCCGCGAAAGCCAAAATGTGTACGATTTCTCGGTACGTTCACATATTTAGAGGTCTCTTCGAATTCGAAGCATCGACGTGAAAGACGATCAACATATCACGCAGTTTGCTGCTGAATTCAGAACTACCTTTATCAACTCTAAGCAACAATATTTCCTCACATTACGAAGTGAAATTCTTTCTATTACACCCAATGCTTTTGACCTGGGTTTATGTTCATCCACATCGTGATATCATAACAGAATAAGACAAAAAATATTTCATTTTGAAGATACAAATAAAAAAATTTAGAAAAGATTGCGGACTAGCCTCCGCAAGCGCTTCATCTGGATGAGCGAGTCGCCACTCGAGACCGACCTTCGCGAATTCACCTGTTAGCTCCTGACATGAGTCCTTCAACTGCAAAAAATGTCTTTACGCATCAAATGCACTATTGGCTTTCGTTGATAAGCCTTTCTTTCACATATCTGAACGCTAATATAACCAACAACGGAAGATATCACTTCCGAATCAACGGGTATCTGCGAATGCAAAATTGAAGGGATTTCGATTAAATAATAGAGAAAAAGAACGAATGCAATGGAACTGCATCAAGAAAACCATTAAACTGCATTCCTGGATGCTCTCCACGAATCCTTTGCCATGTTTCATTGCATATTATCAGACCACACGTAAACAATACACATTTTAGGTGATGCTCCTAACCATCAGATATCAATATAACCAAAGAGGAAAGCGACTCCACTCGCAAATGAAGAAACCAGTGCGAATCTATATCACTCACCTGTCGAATTGCGCACTCGGCAACCTCTTTGATGTGCTCTAAACTTGGTGGAGTAAAACCTGAGCGTGCGGATAAATCGAGTACGAGCTGATTCCAGGAAACAAATAAATTGTCAACCGCTTGTCCCAACGCGGAATCTGGTGGCGCACTTTCAGCAAGTAGTTCATCTACACACTCTTCAGCCGTTCGCTGCAAAATTACTCTAGACGATTTATTAAACGATTCTTCAATCTTTATTACAAATCTCGAGCGATTTTTCTTCTCTCCTTTCCCCTTCTCTAACACCAAATGTTTCATCGATCGTTGAAATGAACTCTCTCCACTAAATTAAGCACACATAGACCTTTGTCATAATGCTTTATATAAGAGAATACTTCCACGAAAGCACTCCACTTCAACCTTTAATAAGCTTACCAACTGAACTCCCTCTAGAACGCAGAAATATTGTACTCGTCACATATGAAGTGAAATATGAACGCTTCTGTCGAATCATTTCATTCATCACTATATTATCGACTGCTCACATGCACTTCCAATTCCATTCCAGCATCCATACTTAAGCAATAATTGAATTTTTAACTATCACTCATAGGCAGAAAAAGAAAACATCGAACCATAGACGATGATGTGGTGACATCTTCATCGGCACTCAGCACCAACTGCTTCAACTGAGGCATCCGATCCACACCTGGACTACCTTGCGAACTTCTCATAAGATGAGGTGGGATCACTCCACTTTGAAATCCCGAACCTGAGCGCGATCTCATATAGGCCACACTCTAGGAAACTGTTTAGCAAACAAAGCAAATGCTAGGAAATCTGATACAATCATCGAAAATCTTCAACTTCGCACTAAGTCAAATCATATCCATCTTTATAACACGGATAATGTTCCCTCGCAAACAAAACAACAACAAAGGTCAGAGGTCAATATCACACGCATGCACGCAAGAAACGACGACGGCATCGAAACATGCATCTATCGCACTTCTTATATATTCAACAAGCAATTCTTTGGGAAAGAAAAACTCTATTACTACAATGACTGTACCTATTTAAGATTAATAAGTGCGTTTTTAGAAGTACATATAGAAAGTAAAATCGAGAGGAAGGTTACTTGGACTGCAAAGACGGGAGAAAGTTCATTCGAAACAGTTAAGACAGATCCTTCAAAGAGATCCCTCACGAGTTGTTACTTACTTTCACCCCTTCAGGCTGCCTAACCCTTCAGGCTGCTTACTCAAATGCAATCACATCTTAGCCATGTTTCTCTCTTGCACATTTACAATGAATGATGGGAAAATTGGATTACCTGGATGGTGTGGAGTGCCTTGTTGTTGTGATGGTGGGGGCGTATCGTCCCGTGCAGTTATCAGCTCAGAAAGCGTAGCCATTATTAGTAAGTGCACAATATCCGCCGCATACCTCCAAATATACGTTTATTTCAGGCGTCCATTTTCCTGCAATAACTCTTCGACTTATTGCCCTTGAAAGAGACCTTACTGCTGTGACATATAGCGGATATAAAACCGACTTTGTCCTCACGAAATGCCCACATGGATTAACCTGCGGATCGCATTCCTTAAGACGGAGACGCCTACCCCGTCTTGACAGAGAATTGAACGACACATATTTAGCGAGGAAATCATCGGTCCTTCTTTTAATCTCCATTGCAGAGATTTCAAAGGCTTCTTGATGGCCTTTAGGATGCAGAACAGCTGCAAGAATTCTTCTCCTTTCAAATCAAAGAAACTAACCCTAATGCTTTTATAACCTAAACTAGCCCCTTCCCAGTGTCCCACCTTTTCACTTCTGTGATGACCCTTCTTCTCCGTTAATGACCTCTAATTGCCCATTCTATGGTGCAGATGACACAACAATTTCGGTCAGAGGCCCTTCATTCCAGCTTTGGAGGCAACTTAAAATCCGCACGAAAGTAGAAATGCCACCAGGCAACCTTCGAAGGCCGGAATCTGACTGCTGAAGAGCATAAATCACTCACAAAATCATCTACGGTGCAAAATCCCCCACTAGCCCATCTATGTAGCGTACAACAACCATCCATGGGAATCGGTTTTCTCTGAGGTGAGGGAGGACGGGGAAGAGGGTAGAGAGGGAAAAGAAGTGGAACAATTCCTTTATTCTATTCAGAAATATAAGAGGAGGCAATCGACCTGAAATTAGCTGAACAGCGTCCCCCATCATAAATATACTGAACGTGGTTTGCAATTCACCGACGACGCACCAATAACGCCTACAATAAGTGAATGTTTACTCCGGCGATAGTGTACAATTAAGTGAAGGTAACTTCAGGTAAGCGCCTTTAGGATAATGCCATTAGCATTTAGAATGCATCTGCCGTCGATTGGAATGATCATTTATTATAGAGAATATCACTTCCGAATCTTTTCATATCGCATCTCCCATAACAAAACACTATGAACTAGACAACGTACCGCTCGAATTCATTTTTAAAGTGCGACTTCGAGTTCGAGCGAGACCTCTCCTACTGACAACTTTGGGTTCGAGCGAGACCTCTCTTACTGACAACTTTGGGTTCGAGGGAGATCTCTTCAACTGACAACTTTGAGTTCGAGCGAGATCTCTTCTACTCACACGAAGTTAACCTTCAAAACGCTTCGCACTATTACCTCCCACAAATATATCACAGGTGATAAGAGAAAAATATAGTCCGATTCGTCGAGCGACTCGTTTATTTTCATCTAAAATCCCCGCCGTCCTCAGAAACTCCATTCACCACTACGAAAAACCAAATACCGATGCGATGTTATATCCACTAATGCTACCTTTAGAGGAAATCGGAAGCAGTGGTGGGCGGGTACGTGGACGAACGATCGATCCGCAATGGAAGCCGACTGCCGCAGACTTGACTCAAACTGCTAAGGTGGTACTTTTGCCACTATCCCTTAGCGGAAAAAAAATTCGCATCCACACTCCAATCAAGCAGTTCAATGGCGACGATGAATCAATGCACAAACACAGCCACTAGAAATTCCCATTGCCTTTATGTTAGCCTCATGCTGCAACTCTTCCCGACTACGAATTCCAACCTTTTTTAATGATTACTTAAGAATCCGCATGGCAGCTAAATAATAACCGAATAACCCACATCCAGTGCAGCAGTTCTATCAAGATGCACTCAACCAAAGGCACGTATCACAGTATCGCCGGGAATATTCCATCGGCGATGCATCTCTCTCAATTCTGCATCACTATCGCCTTTCTCTCTCGCCATTAAACCGCTTAACTCATTAGAGCACTCAAATAACAATAAAAGCAAACGAAGCACAGAGTCGCCGAAGAGAATGAAGCTCCTCAGAACATTCGATAGCTCAAAGCGCACACAACTAACGACAGCAAATATATCGAAGAAGCAACCGAAAGGTATACTTAATGAACCGAACAAAAATGCTCACAAAACATTTCAACTGATTCGGCAGTGTGATGAGAAAATTCCAATCCTTCCTTATAGTAGAACTCCCCCCATTTTCATCGATATCACTCAGCAAGAGGGCTAGTAATGGCTGCGAGAATATCCCATAATTTTCATCTTAACATCCCATTTCGTTTCTAACTCGCTCCATTTCCCATCTCCAACGGATGTAAATGTAATAGAAAACAACAGCATTTCTTAGAATAATATAAAGATCGATGAGCACCTCACTGATGAATCTGATGATAGCATTCAAAAGCAGTAATAGGCAACGACAATGAAAGCCAATGTTTATGCAGATTTTCATATATATTATCGAGGGACTTCAATCCAATTAGTCCCTTAATAAGCTAATATTTCAAAGTAAGCAAGTTACGGGCGTGTTTGTCTGCCAAATCACAGCCCTATTTTTCGAAACGCTTCAGAAATTGCTCTCGTTGTTTACGTATTTCCGCGGGGTCACCTACTAAACCCGATGTACCTTCAGATGCAACTGGGGTTAGATCGTTTGTAGCTGAGTGCCCACCTTCCACATTAACTGAGGAAACACTCTGTTCACACTGCTTCGTATTCGTAATGCAGTCGGCCTGTCGTACAACAGCCGGCTGCTCCCGAGCTCGAGTTGCAGCACAAAATCCTGACGTGCCAACGCCAGCATCATACGCACTATCCTCAAGACTCATCTGAAGTGCACGTTGTAACTGACGGTCCATTTCTTCATCTTCGTCGTTCATTTGTGAAGTGGCTTCTTTCATACTTTCACGAATCGCTTGCTGCAATTGCTATTTTCCGTGAAATTCGCTGCATCAAATAATTAATGTCTGCTTCACTTATCATTAAATCATTCCAAACAGTTTCATCAGACCGCAAGTGTCCAACTGAAGGCCGACCCTCTATTCGAGAAAGAAGCCTCGTAATAAGGTAGGCAGATAGTTCTGAGAGGATATAAAAGCAATTACCTGCCTCCAATTCCCAAGAAATGCATCTCATTTTCCTTCCCGATAAAACAGTGATCGAATATAGCAGTGATCGAATATATCGGTGAAAATTCCTCTCTTCATCAGGTGATAACCTCACGTCCACCAATACTTAAGATGATCAAAAACTGTAGGAACATCTCAACTTATTTCCACTCAAAACAAAACATCGGTACAAACTGTCACCTTCCAATATGATTTCATAGTTCTTCAATCTATCACCTCAATCATAATTCCATCACAGATATTGTTACAACTTCCAAAGCTCTCATAAACTAAAAAATCAACACAGACATAGCAACCTACACTTCTGAGCTGATGTTATGATAATATAATCTAAAGACAATACTACGCGCATAGAGACAGCGACCGGTTATCAACATCTGTCACATCAGCTGCAATCCACGGATATTCGTCTAAGCTCATATAACTCAATCGATGATATGAAAGTTTCTAGGATACGCCTGTTGGTTTCGAGAGCCCTCTTCACCTCTTTTAGAGGTCCATTGCCGTTTACTCTCCTTTTCGGGAAAAGAAAGGGGAAAACTGAAACTTGATGTTGGAAGCGCCATTCTATACACAGTAGACTATGCTCACCAACTCCAAGAGTCTTGTTTTATTCGTTCATGAGTGTCGACTGAAAACATGCACACAGACGCGACTTTACTGCGAATGTACTCTACAAGTGAAGATCGGCAAAGCTGCACAAAAGATGGACGTTTAAAATCAGAAGCTAAGAAGCAACAACAACAATTAAACCGCCATCGTGGTCGCCATCGCTAAGGAATTCCGCATCAGATATCGCAATCGTGTAATGCTCAAACCACAACGAACAACTAAAACTACTATAATGACGTCCAAGCCAACCTGTAAAGAATGGTCGTTCTCATCAAGGAGACGCCTGCTGGTTTCGAGAGCCCTCTTCATCTCTTCATCCTCATCAAGTGGCACATCTCCGCCCTTAAAAAATGAAATACTCTCCAAGAAATGCGGTAAGGAGCCATAAGTAGGGAGTACTATCACTGATAATTTCACTCTCCTCCTGAATAAAAACACGAAGGTGGTCCATACTTATTCTGATATTCCAATAAAGAACAGTCCCTTATATCTCCGAAAATGAGAACGATTGCAAGGAGTGATATCTACAAGGTGAACTCCAAATAACTCTTACACAAAAGATCGATCATTTGATGAGCCGATCACCGATGGTGACAGCAATGAACGGATTTCAGCCGCATCTCTACCCTTCAACGAAAAAGAAAGGAAATCTTTACACCAAAACAACGCTCACACAAGGGGTGGACAGTAAGCAAAATTTCACTGAACAAAAGGTTGATGTCATGACAAAAGTGTCGAAACGGGTGGAAAGAGACCTTTGAAAGTGAAAGCGCGATAGCACGTGCCAGATCGGGATCTTGTTGCTGATCCTCTCTTATCGGTTCACTACGACTAGCCAATGCAGGGTCCACCGGACACTTCGACAACACGTCATCAGCCGTGCACGGAGGCAATTCGCCATCCACAACAAATATCGAATAACCTATAAGAATGTGACTTCTCAAACTGCAAAAATATATACCTATGCGTACCGATTACGTTCAAAATAAACTGCACTCCTAACCACTCCCCAATTATGGCACAAACTCCGAGTGCAAGAAAGGAGTGTTGCACTTCCTCAGCAAAAGAAAGAAACTCAAGCAGCTGCTCTGAAAGAAAAACCTCTTCTCCGACCATCCTGTTCAGAAAAGGTCGAGATGGCTGTTCCATCCTTCTTACTGATCTAATGATCCCACCTTTATCTCCGGCCGTTTCATATCACAAGCAATATTCCATCCCGACATAACAAAGAACGGCATAAGCGCAAACAACATGGAATGGAGTTTTTTGCTCTCTTCTGCATGGCATTATCCAAAATTTATTTAGACAACAGTTTATGTTCAGCTACTCCCCCCATCCCAACAATGGTCTGCGGCTGCTATAAGAACCGATTATGCTGATCCTCAATGACCGATCGCACGACTGGCATTGACCTGAAGGTGCCTCATGGCAGGCGTCAGCATTATACTTTGAATATGATGCACGGATCACTTCCTAATACGATGTACACTACAACAGCATTCAACCTAAACACCGCAGAAACCAACTCCACCTTTTAGTGCAAAGAAAAGAACACAAGGCGCTCGAGTCGAATCGTCGCATGTGATATCGACGTCCAATAATTCAACTTACCTATTCGAGGGAAGTTTCAGTTCTTCACTTCTATTATTACTTCTAATCATCAACAAGAAATAGAAAACCACAGCTTGCCAACTATTCGCCCCAAACAAATTCATATTAAATCCCAAAACTATACTCCCAAAAAACATTAACCGCAGTGTCATTACATGCAGCTTTAGACGAACCGCGATATATCGATGCTGAATCGACTGACAAATCTCAGATTCAATATTGGGGCTCCTTTATTGCAGATACTCCCTAACAGCGGTGGCAACAATATAAATAACCAAATAAACATAAAACAACAATTGCATCACCGACAATACCTCTGAACACTCTCAACCATCCAGTGATTCTACAGCAACGCCTAACGCCCCACCTTCAAATCTTCCTTCGCACGAGCTATCTCCCTCTCAATGTGCACTCACCACTAATACAACTTCCCTTCAGATCGATGTCACTCTCTGCATCTTCATCAAATCATTCAATCTACTGCTCTCAAGCGACAGCAGCAATCGAACAAGACAATGTTAGCAACGACTTTCAACGATCAAAAAGAAACCGTCGTTGGCGAGCTGTGCGAAGAAGAGGCTCAGATAGGTATCGGAGATAAGTCGTGGAGTCGATAAAAGCGAATTCAACGTAAACCACTGGAATCCGAGGCGTCGTACAGCGAACCAATGCTCGTTTAAATTGCAAATATACGCACGACCCAATCTGCATAGTAAATGCTGTACACAAATGCATCCACAACTATATGAAATATTTTCGACCAAGAGGGAGAGGAGAGTGGAGGAAGGGGGGAGGGAGGGTGATGGAGATGGAAGGGCGGCGTTCAACTGAACGAGTGGATCGAAGGGATCACAAGCACGTGTGCACGCTTCACATAAAACATTCTCTGCTTCCAGCTACATCAGTATGTCATGCAACCCCCTGTTAAGAAAATAAGCGACGGATGAACTGCTTCGATCAGCTGCTTTTCATTCCCCACTCGACGAGTCAAAACACATCGAATGATTTGTTCAAGAAACCGTTCTTGACCGTATTAATAACTGAATACTTTTCAACCAATGCGGGAAGACATAATCACAATTCACCGATCCTCCATGAATTTAACTCCCTTTTTTCCCAACAGGACATAAAAATACCCCCGCTGAGTAAACAGCGTCATAAGAAAGAGACCGATCTAAAAGCAGAACTGCATTCAACTTCAGTTCCTCCTTAGGAAATAAAGATACGACGCGAGTTAGGATCTGCAAATTCCACACACTCAAAAAGAACTATCCAGCCCTCGCATCCCTGGTTTATCAGAATATAAACTGCACGGGACGTATGCAGGTAGAACCTGACAAGTGGCATAAATACAAATACCAGGCTGTGCACATATTACAAGACTGTATATCTAAGATGAGCTTCGAATAGCACAGAAAATGGCTAAAAGTAACGAATTAAAACAGGGAAGTAACGCACGTTGGATCGCGACGATATCGTTCGGCATTCGGGCAATTCAGTGGAATCAATTCCAAATTGAAGACTTTCAACGCCTCCGATATCACCTTAAAACATCGATAAAATGTTTCAACAATATGACCACAACCATAGACAAAAAGAGTACAAAAATGCTCATCACTTGGGGAAAATTGATGAAATACTACGAAAAGACTACTAAAATTTTTTCTCCCATTTAATCCTTCTTTTTCCCCATGAATAATTTCCCCCCACAGATATTTCCCAGCTAATTAAATGAAACATTTTCCTGCATAATTCACCACCTGACCAACCTTTATGGATATTCTTCCAATTAACCTCGCTTGTCTTCGTACCCTCGCTTTACTTCCGTTCTATTCTCACTTCTTGCAATTAAGTGAGGTTAGACTGAGGGGTTTTTCGCCCAAACACCTTGCTGGAACATTAATACACCGCTCGGTATCGGCACCGTCGCAGACATACGCCGCGAGGTATTTCCGCTGTGGGACAGAATTTACCACAGAAGCGATGACTGCTCTCCGCATTCTGCTCGTGACTCACCTCTGAGAACGCTAATTTTTATCTTACAAATGTAAATTCAGTTATTTTCCCACCTCACAAATACCATCGTCCCTCACCGCCCAACAATCAAGTAAACTCAGTCACAGACTCGCAAAGAACATGCTTCTAAAGCTGTCGTCGGTGTCACAAACATCCACTGCGGAAGCATCAACGATACAACTATCTCATAATGCAAACGTGGCACGGCGCATCTGTCTGCACAATCTCCTCACAGCACCACTATTGTGCGGTGGAACAACAATGCCGCGACGTGCACACATCTCTTTACAAAATTATATCTTTAAATAATCTGAATTACTAATATTATACTGTTTACTCTGCAGAGGGGGGAAAGAAAAAAGAAATAGGTAGAATCATAGCAAAAGCGGATGCAAAAGACGAAAATAAGTGCATACAATAATTGGGCACTCCAGATGGCAACTATGGAGTAGCTCTTACCCTCCTAAATGCAACTATGGAGTAGCTCTTACCCTCCTAAATGCAACTATGGAGTAGCTCTTACCCTCCTAAATTATCCCTAACTACAGCAGTATGATATCAATCACTCTATCAAAATCAAAGCATTATCGATGTCAATTCTCGTCAGAATAACTTAGTGGTACTTAGAGAAATATGGCTGAAATGGAAATCAACATCAGGAACTTAATCAATCTTAGAAAACCGCGACTTAGCTGCTATTTCATGAACGTGAATTACGACAAACCAAACCAAGTAGGAATATCGCGACCTCTAGATGCTTAATTGCACTCCACTACATAGGAGAAACATGGTACCCGCGCAGATGCAGCACTCGACTCTCACTGCGACAGTTCCGCGCAGTGGCAATCACTATTAAGAGGTGCTGAACAAGCATCACAGAGTCTCAAATATCCACCACATATAACACAGACCCCCTTATGAACTCTCGGCAGATATAATTCACTAAAGATATGAATTCCATCAAGCAATTATAAACACAGCACACAAACAATACAAAAAACAACACTGAAACGAATCTATACAGATGAAACGGATTCGGTTGACTAGTCTCACCTGTACTGAGAAGAATCCCGAATCATCCATATTATGACTACGGATACTATCCTCCTCCATCACAGTGCTTTCCCTTGCATCCATTTCGTGCGCTATTTCGGCGAGATCAACTGCGCTAAAGTATGACCCTTGCAGGAGCATATTTAATGCATGCTGGGCACATAATGACGCCTCTTGCTGCAATAAATTTACCCTTTCAGTGGCCTTTATCGGATCTGAAGAAGATATATCAAATTGCCCACAGTTAAATATATCAAGATACATCCAAGTTAATCATAGAGTCTCCATGTTTAACACGGCAACTTTCTGGATAACCATTCACGGAAATTCTAACGTTTCTTTACGGTCTGATAAGCGCTTAAGATCACTATCATACGCAAAAACGATTAACGGCGATGTCCACTTAGAGAATCTCAACCCGAGAGTCTACACCCTCCCCGGCGATACTCTCCACTAACTGCAGTGGAGACGACCCATGCCACGCCAACCCTTGTGATGCGCTTAGACTACGATAAAATATATGTCCTGCAACAGGAATGATGCTCTGGTCTTCAGATTCTGTCTTGCGCTGTCGCTTCATACTCCTCTCATTTCTCTTCTGTAACCCAGGTTTACCAACTTACAAAGGAGTGAAGGCATGATGAAAGGTTCAACGGTCATATTTCTTGCCAGACCCCGCAATAACGGCAGTCAGGGTTTGCTGATTCTATGCAAGCTTTCAAAATCTAAAAATGACCGCAACCAAGAATTGTTCTACAAAACATCCTTGTTAGTGTAACCTAAAGGATTGCGGAGTCTCTGGAAACTTCGTGGGACATGGAAGAAGGCCTGAGCATCCATGTCACCGTGATTCATCACCCCACTCAACGTTTTTATCTGAAATTTCGATCAAAGGCAAGAGCGAGGAGAGGTGAGAAAGAAGGTCATAAACGTATCCTTGATTGCACCTACTTGCAAGATCTTTAGAAATTTACGTGCCTTTGCATATAACTCATCAGTTACTAATATAAGTCATCAGCTGGAACTACTATTATATACGTGGCTCTGTATTTCAGGACTCAATCCTTGACCTGAGATTGTCCAGAGGCCACTGGGTACGCTACACACATCCCTTAGAAGTGGTTCGAGAAGCTCGAAAGATAAATATAATCTAGCAACTATCTGGGTTCTTCTGAAGAATAGGCATTTCATTTACTATCAAAAATCTCTTCATGTCATCTTCACTTCGTTTAGGTGAATCTGCAAGCTGGCTTGAAGGCCAGACATTAGGCTCGTCTCTCGCCGAACGAATGTTGGCGAATCGTCTCAGCACTGCTCAAACTAAATGTACGGTCCGCACTTGAGAGTTTCTGAAGGTAGTCGGAGCTGGAACCCGGGCCAAGATCCCGCTACGACCGGAAAGATACCTAACCTAGACCCCCGCAAACGTCCAACAACAAAAAATCTACTCGATCCCGATGCATTACATAGCTCTGCTCGAAGGTGAAGCGAATGAAAAATTCAAAAACCACCAACCTTCTCAAATAAAATTGAGTCCATCCCAAGCGATGCAGATGTCGTCCGTGAAGCAATTATCGACTCAGTGCAACGTTACTGCGACTGAAATATTCACCTATAGTATTCAACCGTTTGTGCGAAACGAAAATCGAAGAAAGAAGGACATTAAATTTTAATTAAAGCAGTGAGTTTAACGATATTTCATGGAATGGAGGATAGAGAGCACCGAAGAGTGAGCTCGAGGTGCACGATGTATATGACCTCGAGGTGCATGATGCATGTGACCTCGAGGTGCACGATGTATGTGACGTCGAGGTGCACGATGTATGTGACCTCGAGGTGCATGATTCAACTCACAAAGTCCTCATAACACTTCTATTACACAATTAAGAGGGCATTTCTACACCTAATTTTTACATACACATTACTTCAGTACTTATAAATGAGTTGAATAAAATATATCCCCATTGTATCTCAACAGCTAAAAAGGAAGCCTCGAACTCAGACCTCACTCTCAACTAGCACCACCAACTCGACGTACCCGCAACCTCAACTTGTGACCGTTTCTACTATCGCCTATTCTACCGTTGCCAATGTCATTATACCATTTGCAGAAAATCGTGTCGAAACCTGAAAGAAGTGCAATTGAACTATGGGAACCATGGAACTTCTATTCCTAGTTTCAAAGCCGAAACTTAGAGTTCTAGTTGAGGGAGATGAGATCTCGTTGTTAGTCAACTAAATGCCCAATAAAGCCGACTGCCATGAGTAAATAGACACAACTTTGCATGAGTGAAGAACTCGTATCAAGAACACCCTAACCTGGGTATCATTTGCGGCGCTAAGCATTTCGTTAGCGACATCAAGTACCCGAAGAGCCGCTGATCCATGGGTTGAAAAGTCAGTCGAACCAAGTCACTTATGCTCTCCATTAAGCTCCGCTCAACATTCGACCAAGCAACGCGCTCCACTTTCACTATGAACAGGAGCACAATGCGATGCACATCTTGCAGTCTCAACGATCGACAGCATCGAATATCGGCGCTTCGCTATCGTCTCAGTGAACGATTAGGGATCATTTCCCAAGTAGACTGAACGTCGGACGTGACGGTACTTCACGCCACCGACTCTTCAGTTTTCATCACTCATCGCCCACAATGCTTCAGGGGTTCACGTTAAAGTCCCTGGACAACGAGAGTATAAACTCGACCTTGGAGAACGCCTCAGCGAAAGCACCATTTATGTATACAACACTCAATGCAAGCTACTTGATGAGCGCGCGATCTCAACTCTCTCCCAAGAAAGAACCCGGACGGGCAGAAAGCAATCAGCTCCAGGATCAACAACAATGTCGAAGTGGTCTAAGCGCCGCTATCCGTAAGCACTCATTACAGTCCACGGACGCTACATCCCATGAAAAGTCATTCTTCAGTACATGCTGCATTTCATGCTGATCTTTCTTCTAAGCCGTCCTTGTCAGCGAGGACGACATGAAGCAGTGGACCGTCGGACAAACCGCCGACTCGCGTTCATGCCGACCGCATTGCCCGTCTCGGAGGAGCTCATCTTTTAGTGGTCGTTAGAAGCTAGTGTGTGATAACCGGATTCAGTTCACCTCAGCAGAATGTGACGACTTCTCCGCAGAGAATGGCATCGAATACGTCTTTTAACCTTCATATCATACATCCGTTTTGTTTTCGTAGGAGCAATAAAACTTCTCCCATTAGCGTCTTCAACAATGGTCGATTGATTTTGATAAGTGAGAAATTTGGCTTATGAGGTTTTATCACCTATAAATCGAGCATAATCTTGAGAGTGAAGATTGGCGCTTTTGTCGAGTGGCGCTTTATTAATGGCCAGATTGGCGCATTTGTCGAGTGGCGCTTTATTAATGGCCATATTGGCGGATCTCGACGCTTTTGCCGCCTTATCCAACTCATCTATACTAGATGGAAGAGATTATTAGGTAAGAGGACGTCACTAGAGTCTATATTCAGTACACAAATATGAAGTAACATATATCGAATAGGCTCTATCGATATGAGTCGATAATGGAGACTTCTAAAATAACTTTAAGGCGAATAAGTCTCGAAGAAACCGAATATCGAATATATAAAATGTACAGTGCATTTCCCAACGTTCTCATCAAATATAACACGCTGAAAAGAACGTTTATTTTCCGCAGCGTTGAGAAAATAAATGAAAGAATTCGACGCCTCAATCGTAGAGATATTGAGCGATCAGTGGACGATCGCTCCTCGATAGTTGGACGAGAGGTTACGCAGATCGTCTCCGCGATCGGGCGATCATCTTCATTAGAGGTGCGTATCGTTCTTGATAATGTAGAAACAAGAAGGTGGCAGTATTACGTAGGAAGTGATCAATTGCTTTCCAGAAGTGAAATCAATGGATCTGAGGATAATTTCAACGAATCCTGATCCGTTGTATCGAATGCTGTCTACGATAGGCAAGTGACGAGTAATTTCCGTTCAAATTTTGTCGAGTGAATCGAATTGAACAATGACCTCTAAGAGAACTCATTTGCCGAGCGAATAAGAACGAAATGATGAGAAAGTGCTCATCAAATACTAATTGATTAGCACTTCCGGACAGGTAGATTCATTGTAAATGAACTATTTCATTGCCGAAAAAAGCTCAATCGTAAAAATTCTCTCTTTGATAGGTGACGATCGTAAGAAGCGACTTTCTTCTCAAATAACCGGATTTTTTCTCTCTTATGAGGCGATCCCATATTTTCTCATATATTTGCTCTCATCGACAACGTGAATTCCATCATATCACTACAACCTTAAAATTATAACTTCCTTTGTCGATTCATTAACGAATTAACGCATTCATTAACGCTAATTCGTTAATTAGCAATTAATTTATTGGAAATATTGTTGTATTGCAATTTACTGAGCTTTAATTAACTTAAATGAATTATATTCTAAGGTGATTTCCTCTTCGTTGAAGATAAAGGTTCCGAATAAGAGAGGATTCTTGAGAATTCACATAGTCAGGTGAACGACGTATCGATGGAGAATTTGGAGTTGTTTCGTTGTAGAATCTTCGACGTGTTACGCCAGTCGGCATCGATGATGCGTCTTCATACCCGACCATTCTTTATGAATTACAAACATCCGCAGTGTCTTGTAACTTTCTTAAGTATGACGCCTGTCATTCATATTGTCTATATTCATATTAGAAATTATCGCTTTATGTTACTTTTTTAAAATATTACCTATAAAAATCTTAAAGTACCATGAAATTAAAGGAATCACTCTTGATCTAAACTCACTATGAGCTCCGACTTAAAAGCGGATTCTGATCGGTTCGACGATTTGTCCCCTTAGTTAATTTGAATTATACCTTCACGTCAGGTGTATTGATCAATGTGAGGTGTTCAGGTGTGGCTCAGATTGCCGACGGAAATCATACCCCACAAAGCAGATTTGATTTGATGACTGCCGTAAAGTGAGTTCCTCATCGATGTCATCGTAGTTTAGTCATTATGATGTTATGAGTGGTGAATCCGTTGAATATCGCTGCTTGTCGATTGCTCTTGTGAAGATAGAGCGTGAAAGAATCTTGAGTATATCAAACTGAAGTCCCCTTTAAGAAGAAATCGCCGCAAAACATGAATATGAGAGAATTCCGACTTTAAAAAAAGGAATTCTTAACATAAAACAGCTTAAGCGGCATCCGAAGAGAAAACGATCAAGCCAGAAAGCCACCAATATCCGTAGGCGATCTAAGTAGGTTTTCCTTTCGGTTATCCTGCTTATTATTCAATAACCGTTCATGGGCAACCTTTATTGATGACCGATCTGGAATATGTTCTCTCGGTGGGTAGTCCTTGTATCGATGATCTATGCAGAAAAAGATACCACTACAGAGCTCAAGTTCATCAAATATGACTCCGAGATTCCCAACAGTAAAGACTCCATATCTCATAATCATAACCAGCACGGTAGTAATGTCCAATTGGGGGGTCCTCTGAGAAGATAAAAAAGATGATGAAGTTAAATTTTATAAACAGGTGGGGCATTCTGATCATATTTCTCGGTAGCATTAATGGAATGCACTTTGAAATGCGACGAAATATTTCGCTAGAAAGAAATATATCGGTGAAGTATTCACCTTTGCTTTAATTTCTTTCTATTGTATATTCTTGGTTCTTGCAAATTTTACCCGACACTTTACCCGACACTTTAAATTTTACTTTTACCCGACACTTCACCTTTGAAACTTTACCGAAACTTTAAAACTTGTACTAAACTTATATTCCTTTTCACCTAAATGCTCTATCGCATTAATTTTAACAAAGCATTAGAAAAGCAGCTTAATAAGCTTGCAAAACGAGTTCATACTTCATTATTTCTACCAATCGGAGAACCTTTCTGGTCAAATTTCTAATGTAAATTACCCTACCCCTCCCCTCCCCTCTCCCATTCGAGAGGAAAAAGATAAATTATCAGTGATGGGAATAACTTCCCGATCGCTTTTATCAATCCCTAATGATATCGTCCGCTAAAGTAGTATATTTATCTTGAATTAAGATGAAATTCTTAACTATTATCGATGAATATAAGTGAATTTCAACCATAAGATAGCACTTCAGGTATTCAAAATTATCTGCATCAGACTTGATCTCTTAACTTAGCGAATCATATATGTGTTCCATCGATATCTTCAACTATAATAATAATAGTAATCTTTCATTTAAAGATAATCTTTGAACACTTAAAAAATCGCTTCTTTGGGTGTGATTTCACTTCGGAAACTGGTCGATCGAGTAAATGAAATGTGAAATGCCAATCTCATATGAGAGGGTTGCTTCTTCATTGCGCTTTTTCTCTGCTCACATTTCGCGAAACACTCAATTCGAACGCTTAGTGTACAATTCCGTCGATTGGAATTTTCTCCCCAATTCATTTCATTCAGCTCATTAATTTTTCTTTCTTTTAAATTCTTAATTAGTGGTCTTTCAACTATTGAAAAATGCAGTCGAGCAGAACAATTTGCGTGAATTGGCTCAATCCATCATTCTTTCTGATATGTTTTTCGTCTTCAGGATAAACAATACGCTATCCAGAAAAAACGGTTAGTGTACAATTCCGTTGATTGGAATTTTCTCCCCGGTTCATTTCATTTAGCGGGTGGTCATCGAGCAGAACAATTTGCGTGAATTGGCTCAATCCATCATTCTTTCTGATATGTTTTTCGTCTTCAGGATAAACAATACGCTATCCAGAAAAAACGGTTAGTGTACAATTCCAACAGTTCATTTCTTATCCATTAAATTCTTAATTAGTGGTCTTTCAACGAAAAATGCAATCGAGCAGAACAATTTGCGTGAATTGGCTCAATCCATCATTCTTTCTGATATGTTTTTCGTCTTCAGGATAAACAATACGCTATCCAGAAAAAACGGTTAGTGTACAATTCCGTTGATTGGAAGTTCATTTCATTTAGCTCATTAATAAATTCTTAATTAGTGGTCTTTCAACTGCAATCGAGCAGAACAATTTGCGGTTCTGATATTTTTCGTTAGTGGTCTTTCAACTATTGAAAAATGCAATAATTTGCGTGAATTTTTTCATCGTAATTAGTGGTCTTTCAACTATTGAAAAATGCAATCGAGC
This sequence comes from Parascaris univalens, assembly GCA_037576465.1. Taxonomy (NCBI): domain Eukaryota; kingdom Metazoa; phylum Nematoda; class Chromadorea; order Rhabditida; family Ascarididae; genus Parascaris; species Parascaris univalens. Next base: position 189,764,880 of record CM075173.1, on the reverse strand, counting down.
AGAACAATTTGCGTGAATTGGCTCAATCCATCATTCTTTCTGATATGTTTTTCGTCTTCAGGATAAACAATACGCTATCCAGAAAAAACGGTTAGTGTACAATTCCGTTGATTGGAATTTTCTGGTTCATTTCAATCGAGCAGAACAATTTGCGTGAATTGGCTCAATCCATCATTCTTTCTGATATGTTTTTCGTCTTCAGGATAAACAATACGCTATCCAGAAAAAACGGTTAGTGTACAATTCCGTTGATTGGAATTTTCTCCCCGGTTCATTTCATTTAGCTCATTAATTTTTTTCCCTAAATTCTTAATTAGTGGTCTTTCAACTATTGAAAAATGCAATCGAGCAGAACAATTTGCGTGCATTGGCCCAATCCATCATTCTTTCTGATATGTTTTTCGTCTTCAGGATAAACAATACGCTATCCAGAAAAAAACGAAGTTTCACTGTACTTTTTAACTTTAAATACAGCTACTTAGCATTTGAATAAAAAGAATGTTAGTCTTTTTCTTAATTTCTTTGTAATTTCTCTCGTCTTTGGAATAAACTTTGACAAACAACGTTTTACGCGAATGAGCCCATCAAATCTGCAGCACTGCCAAAGGCAATTTGCCTTCGGAATTGACTAAGCAATCTTTCAAGTTACATTTAATATCTTACATTAATTTAATTCATATATATATGCCGAATTTCACGTACTGCCTCTGTAATCCATCGCTGCTTCCTGTGCGTCCAGAACGCCAAACCGAAGTCCAGATATTTCTGGATGCGGAAATTAGTGAGCAATCATATTTCAGGGAATTAATGCGAGTCGTTACATTAATTCTTCTTGCACTATCTTCAACAATCGCCGAGCATTGCTCATGCCCACCACCCGAACAATGTCCCACAACTCCGATATGCTCACGTTAGTTATTTAATACCTCAGAAAGCTGGATATTAGGAAAGCTGATTTTGCCCAAACTTCTCCAATTGTTTTCTAAAGATAGGTTGATGTTTACTGTCTTCGTCATCAAATTGTGAACATCAGACAAGTATAATGTCGCTGCTCACAAACATTTAAGGCTGCGGTTTGGACCGATAGACCGGAGAGACCGATCTTTAGAAGTTAGCCTCACGCCTTACAATAGGTCAAGCGACCGACAGTGCCAACTCCAATTTAGCGTATAAGTGAACAGCGATAAAAGCTCACACGTACCAAACGATACGAGCTCGCAGACAACGCAAAGCGCACTTAAATTTCACTAGGTGAACAACTCAGAGAAGCTCTACTATATGCCTCTCATTGTCGCAGTTTCGAGATGATATGTATCAAATATGTGCAGTTTCGGATTCCGGAGTACGTCCAGAACCCAAAACTGCATAGAAAAGTGAGAATGCGACTGCTATATCATTTTGCCCAATCCAACACTGTAATTACTAAAGAATTATAACTACTAAGATTCATGTAGAGCAAATCAAAAATATCTACTGAGCAAGCAATTATTTACTTATTTACTTGCTTATTCTTGAAGCTGATAGGCGAATGGCGAGACAAATTACCTTTATGCAAAATTCTGCAGCCGCTGAGCATAGAAACAATAGCGAAACGAGTCAACCGCTTCCACTTTGTCGACCGAATTTTGTTATCGTGCGACCACTGGATACTGGATACGTGGAATTGAAGACTTCGTCGAATGATGCTTATAGACTTCACTTACCTAGTGATAAGCTTATCAACCCATCGAAGCGTACAACGATGGAATCTCCCATCGGCGGATCTCCATTCCAGGCAATTAATCAACAAACGTCTAAATTTAAAGGTAATTTAAGCGACACTTTCGAAGTTTAGCGCAAATTTTACTGCATTTTTTCCCACGAGTTTGATTTCATAGATAATTTTATGCCTTTACTGAATCGACGATTAATCCACAAATATTCGATATTAATTCATAAACATAATGAATTAGTGCGACGATCGAATTATGGAGCAATCGTAGATACTTCTATACGATAGGGATATTGCTATTCAAAAGTAGCGGTCGGTATATACACAGAAATAATACTACAACAACGAATAGTGAAGAAATTTGAAACTAATTTAGAGAAACAGAAATCTGAACCTTCAAGGCGATCAATTATCTGCGGGATGTCTCGCTCCCTCAAACAGCAGAGTGGAGAATCATATTCTAACCTTGATTCGATCACAGAATGCGGTCGATGAAAGTGGGAGGTATTCTTGAGAAACTTAGATGCCTCCATTGTAGAGTCTCATTCCCCTTCCTGCAATTTATCAATATTAGTTATCTGCGCCAATATGATGTGTGTATTGTCTCTGAAGTTGGTACACACATCCCCACAATCGCTTCTTCACCATTATAATATTTTTTCACATAAACAATTGAAGATTATAACATCTCTCACATAAATGTTAGATATATTCGCATAACTGACTACCGGGGATAATATGATTACACGAAAACTGCCTCCAGTTTCGATTCACTGGAAGGAGGATCGAGAAGAAGGGAACAAAGAAAAGGGAGGAGGAATGGAGGAGGGAAGGTAGAAGAGAGAGGGATGACAAAGGCGAAAAAAGAAAGAAAGAAAAGGAGAGAGCGATCGAAAGAGGAAGGGAGAGGGAGAGTGAAGAGGCACGCCACAATTGAACAGTCAGAGAAAATTCTGAAAGATCTCGAATAGGGACCAAAGAAAACTCGCGCATAGTTGTCGACATTCGACAATGCATTCAGAGAGGACGCCGAAATTTGATTGATTAGATCCTCAATGGCACAATGAATCTTCTCCAAGCACACCCATAGATTTAATTCCTTCAATTCTTCTTATGCTAATGAATTACACGAGATGAACCATTAAAGAATTTTGTCCACAGAGAACCTCATCGGATCGGAGAGCAAATTTCGACGTATCTTTGCGCGTTCAACACCGCCCTACGATGATGTCTGTAATAACGGCGATCTGCGTCAACTAATCGACGAGGTATCGCTAATTCTAATTTCTCTTCGATGTTTCTTCTCCTGAAGTCTTACTTCATATTTTCACTATATGAATAATAAAAGCAAGAGCAATGAAGTGTGTTGCTTGCAATTTCTATCATAGGATCACCTCGAACCCTCAGTTTGGCTATCGGTGACTACTATCACTATGTGATATTCACTCATGGAGACGCTATAAAATGCCCCACATTAATCTTTCTTCATTGTCAATTACTGAGGAGATAGATGAAGAGAAATGAAGTAGACAGTACAGGAGATTCTCTGTTATGAATTAATTATAATTAATAAGTCAGTGAATCTGGATGACGAAACCTTAAGAAGCGTTTGCCTGAAGAGACCTTTTTGTCGAACGTAAAGGTGCCTTCGATTTTCGTATTATCATAGGTTTACATCCTTTATGATCTCTCCGATCCTTTTCCACTTTCCGTCGGCATTAAACGCATGGCTGTGGACCCGCTCAATGCTTTCCATACGTCCTTCTTGTTTCTTCATCCTAAAAGAGATAAATTTTTATCCTACAATTCAAAGAAACGTTGTATATCGCTGCTTTAGAGTGCAGATTTTGTTGAGGCAAAGCAAGCCATCCGCTGCTCTTCTGAATCGTGTTCCACCCTCTATTACCTCCCTTCCTCTCCTTTTCACCCTGTCGGAAGAATATACATTATAGAATATCGTCGAAGGCAACGCGAGTGTGTCGCGAAGTAGAATCTACAAGGCGTTCTTCGAACACGCGGGTGCTCGTGATCAAATTAACGTCATCTGCTCGAATGCTGCTCTCAGCTACAGTGTCGTGTCGTCGACGTATTGTGAATCGACGGCCAAAGGAGTTACCTGCATCATATTTCACACCTAGTTTATTATTCTACGAACAAATATGCTAATAAACTTTAAAATTATTCCATCGCAGTTGATCTCTAATAAAACGAACGTTCAGCAGAGATAAAGAAGTAAACAAGAGAACGATATCGCGTAGGTTGGAAAGTCGATTTGCGGCGATCAACAAGAACGAGCAAGGAGATAGCGATACGGGCATTGATCGACGGAGGGGAGGCGGGAGGGAGGTGATGTGGCGGCAAGAACTGATGGAATTGGAAGCGGTATACGATAAAACAACGTGTGACAACTGCATTACCGGTCAGCGGCATATGATGTGATGCAACCGTAAAGCTCACTTCCTGGATAGGAAGGCCTCTTGCAGTGAATTATCCTCGAAAAAGCGGTTTTGTTATTTAACTCGGAGAAGAAGGCTACGAGAGGTGGGAACTCTTTCCCAATCGACTACGCCGACTACGTCGAAGCTCTGATGGAACAGAGACGAGGACAGCACTCAGAAACGACACCGCCTTATCTCTCGGATAGAAATGATCGACTAAAGACTTTAATTGCTATGCGTTTGCCCATCGCTGCTGTACCTATTGCGATCACCGTGAAAGCTCAATTCGCGATCGTTGCAGTCGTGCAACTAATAACAACTTCTTCATGCTTCCTCAACCGCCTACCATTCTATCTCCTATGCACACCCACGCAGAGGCAAAACAAAAGTTTTCATGGAAGGAAATATCAATACTATAAAATGCTAACTGAGGATAAACAAAACTTTTCTGATATGAGCAGAATTTGTATAGCTTTTGGATATAAATACAGTGATGGCGGGCGGAAATTCATTGGTGGGCGTTTTCTAGTTTCACTGTCATCGCATGTCCTCGGTGCACCTCGACGGATCTCGTGCTGCAGCGGTTGGAGCTTCTAAGGACGCACAGAGAGTGTCGACTACGCCCGCATATGCGGGTGGCTCCGGTTGGTTTCCTCGTCGATTCGTCGAGTTTGTGTTGCTGAAAAAAGAAAATTACGTTGTTTTATAATGGGAGAGGCGCAAAATATACCTCGCCGAAGGTCGGTTATCCCGGTGGCTAACGCAAAAATTGCAGTATCACATGGTCACCGCACCGAATTTCCCTACGGCGATGTTCCACTTGAATCTTACTCATTCATCCAGCAAGATCAGTCAGTACGAAATAAAAAGGATTACAATATCAAAGTTTGAAAAAAAAGGCGAATCAGAGAACCTCTAAGAAATAGTAAATCGCTACTTTCAGCGGCGTCGCAGGGCAAGCCTACGACAGTAGCGGTGGGAGTTCCAGTAGGCGCATCAAGGTCACCTGGAAGATCTCCAGTCGGTGGTTCCACCATGACAGCAATTGGAGGAGCTCCTGGCAAATCGACCACAACGGCGATTGGGTCACCAGTACATTCGCCTACGGTAACAGCAGTTGGTTCACCAGTATATTCGCCTACGATGAGAGCAGCTGGAAGAGTTCCTAGCAAATCGACAATGACAGCGATAGGGACACCAATGGGTGCGTCTACGATGACAGCAATCGGAAGTCCAGTTGGTGGTTCAACCATGACTGCGGTTGGTGGAGTTCCTGGTAAATCGACAATGACAGCGATCGGGACACCAATGGGTGCATCAACGATGACAGCAATCGGAGGAATTCCTGGTAAATCGACAATGACAGCGATCGGGACACCAGTGGGTGCGTCTACGATGACAGCAGTCGGGTCACCTCGACAATGAGAGCAGCGGAGGATTCCTGGTAAATCGACAATGACAGCGATCGGGACACCAATGGGTGCATCAACGATGACAGCAATCGGAGGAATTCCTGGTAAATCGACAATGACAGCGATCGGGACACCAGTGGGTGCGTCTACGATGACAGCAATCGGAAGTCCAGTTGGTGGTTCAACCATGACTGCGGTTGGTGGAGTTCCTGGTAAATCGACAATGACAGCGATCGGGACACCAATGGGTGCATCAACGATGACAGCAATCGGAGGAATTCCTGGTAAATCGACGATGACAGCGATCGGGACACCAGTGGGTGCGTCTACGATGACAGCAATCGGAAGTCCAGTTGGTGGTTCAACCATGACTGCGGTTGGTGGAGTTCCTGGTAAATCGACAATGACAGCGATCGGGACACCAATGGGTGCATCAACGATGACAGCAATCGGAGGAATTCCTGGTAAATCGACAATGACAGCGATCGGGGCACCAGTGGGTGCATCAACGATGACAGCAATCGGAAGTCCAGTTGGTAAATCAACAATGACTGCGGTTGGTGGAGTTCCTGGTAAATCGACAATGACAGCGATCGGGACACCAGTGGGTGCATCAACGATGACAGCGGTTGGTGGAGTTCCTGGTAAATCGACAATGACAGCGATCGGGACACCAGTGGGTGCGTCTACGATGACAGCAATCGGAAGTCCAGTTGGTGGTTCAACAAAGACTGCGGTTGGTGGAGTTCCTGGTAAATCGACAATGACAGCGATCGGAACACCAATGGGTGCATCAACGATGACAGCAATCGGAGGAATTCCTGGTAAATCGACAATGACAGCGATCGGGACACCAGTGGGTGCATCAACGATGACAGCAATCGGAGGAATTCCTGGTAAATCGACAATGACAGCGATCGGGACACCAGTGGGTGCATCAACGATGACAGCAATCGGAGGAATTCCTGGTAAATCGACAATGACAGCGATCGGGACACCAGTGGGTGCATCAACGATGACAGCAATCGGAGGAATTCCTGGTAAATCGACAACGACAGCGATCGGAATCCCATTTGGTGCTTCAACTATGACTGCAGTCGGAGGAGTTCCTAGCAAATCGACTGTGGCAATGATCGGAGCGCCAATGAGTGGTGCATCTACAATGACAGCGGTCAGAGGATTTCCAGTTGGTGCTTCCACCATGACCGCAGTTGGAGGGATTCCAGTTGGTGCCTCCACGATGACTGCAGTGGGAGGAATCCCTGGCAAGTCGACTGTGGCAATGATTGGGGCACCCATTGGTGCGTCTACAATGACTGGTGCTTCCACCATGACGGCAGTTGGAGGGGTTCCTAGCAAACCGACCGCGGCAGGAATTAAATAACCAGTGGGTTCGTCTACGATGACGGCTACTGGAGGAGCTCTGGTGAGTGCTCTTTTCGCACTGACAGCTATTGCTGCAGTTCATAGCTGCTATATCGAAACAGTTGCCTAGTTGACTCGGGTTGATAGAGTTTTATACCTCAATAAGAGGTGGTATTGCTGAATATGCATAGTTACCCGTGACGATATAGGTTTGAGAGGGTGCAGTACTTAAAGTAAAGCTTCGACTGTGATATCCGAGGTCAAGTCTCGGGTACCACAGTATTATTGCATATGTAGACAATCATTTGGAATAAAAAGATTTAGAAAAGTGGTGGGTGTAACTTTTGCGAAGTCTCAAGACGAGAACGCAATCTGCAGATCGATACTGATCCTTCTCCTTGAGATTTCAGCATTGCCTAGGGCATCATACCTTCTCTCTGTCAACGTTTTGCATTGCTTCCATTCATCGCTTAAGTTTGCTTCGTAGAAGGATGAATGCAAGCGAGAATTCAACCCACCGATGCCGTTAGGACTATCAAATTAAATAAACGATATGGGAAATATAATTTTGAAGTGGAATATATATCCTCGTAGAAATTGGCGCAAATGTCTTCCGCGGCGGGGGATACATTCTTAGATTTGCCAATAAGATAGCAGTGAATATAAACGAAGTGTAGAGCTAACGTTCTGATTCAATTCTTCTATGAAATTGAGGCCATAAAACATCGATATTTCTTACTGACGACCAACAATACTTTTCGCCTTTATGCGAAGAGAAATGAGCGCTCAGTGTATTGCCTTTTTTCACGGATATTTTGCAATTCACATTCAACGTTAGCAGTGTCTTAACTTAAAGGATTCTATACGATACCTATAGGGGTCCCTCAGCTATTCCAATCAGTTGAGGTATCGAAGGTATTCCTGGATTCTAAGCTTTTCCAGAAAGAGAAAAGATCACGAGATGCGGTTGTCATACATACGCCACTTGCATATCGACTTAGAAGCATGATAACGAGTGAAAGCGAATAATTATATACGAGGGTTCGTGATCCGTCTCGAGAAAAGTGATATGTGGGGAGGGAGAGGGATCTCCATATGCGTCGGAAGTTGATGCAGTGGATTCATGGATTCTGATTCCAGGTGTCTCAACGATAAAGTCGCTTCCGAGACGTCTATAATATGATGAGATAGTGCATTCAAATTCCTATCAGATGCATTCAATTCAACAATATAATGAGAGATAAATATTGACTTCCTATGTGTCGCAAATGGTGATCCCTATCCGCTCTACGTCGATAATTTCCTGGGAATAAATCTGTATTGCACTTATCTCTGCCTCATTTCGCTTGACTGCTTCAAACTACGATTAGAGGAAAGAAAGCAAAGATAAGCGCCAATGAAAATACCTTAAACGGCTTAAGTGATCGCCCAACTCGGCTCCAGTTTATAAGGCGATCCCGGGACCGCCGACGATCACCTGCGAAATCCCGAGACCGCCGATCATCCCTTGCGAATCGTTCGATCAAACGAAGTGGAGACAAGTCCCGGAAAGCTGGCACGTTGGGCGATCTCATAATTCCGCTCACAGATGTCCGAAATTGTAGTTCGCCTCCGAAAATGCCATAACATTGCAATTAAACTATTTTTTGAATCATTACTTGTAATCTACTTATGGATTGAATATAATGCGACTGAAGAAGAAATTCATATAATCTGCTTAACATGCAGTGAGAACTCGACGTTTGCTCTTGTGTTGAATCATCAAGAAAAAGCCCTTCTGAAGTACGGCTCCAAAGTTGGCGTTCAGTTGCTAAGATGTTCTCTTGCCGGTGATACCTGTACTTCCGTATAATCTTCACGAATGCGTCGACTTCTATGGGGTATCCAGCTACCTTCAGACTTTCTGCTGACGTTCTGGCCCTGGATGAGCTATACAGGTCAATCTTAAGCATTCACGTATTGAACCCCGTCGTTTTGTCGTCGTTCTCGAATCCATCTCTTCGATTATTATTCCACTCAAAGGTACCATCAATCTAATTTCATCTCGCATTCCGCCGTCGTTAGTCGAATTGATTATCACCGTTTCTTCGCTGCAGTTCATGTCTCTTTTTAGAAAGCGTTGCACTTCCTTCTCGTTGACTCCAATAATAGAAGGCTGAAACAACGCTGATGCTGCTGCTCATCCACATCGATATCTTCCGAGAAGCTGATATCGCCGTCTGCCGCCTATCAGTCTATAGCGAAACCAACTTGTGGAATAACGAATAAGGTTATGTTTGAAGGAAACAACGGTGGCGATCAAACAACGAAAGCCTTCATCGTATTATGACATTGGCAATTACAAAAACTGTTAATATCCTGACTATGTATATTCTACATCAAAGGATTCTAGCCTGATCATGGTTTGTATGCGCTTCCATCTATCGCTCTATCCCGAATATACCTTTAATTACTGTTAATGAGTTGCAAAATTTCATTATTGCTGCTTCAGAATTCATTTTGCGGCCACTAGTTTCGGCGAGAATGAATGCACTATATGAGGATTGAAATATATGCCGATGACGTCAGGATGTGAAAAGCCAAATCCAGAATATCAATCCAGAAAATACACCCGAAGCAGTGATCGACACTTTTATCGACTAACTATGATGATCTAGATGTTTTTTTGTCTTAAGGCAATTTGAGAGCGGAAACTCTTGCGTTCAATAAATGCACTCTCGTTGACAAAAGCAGATTTCAACTTCCTCGAACAATTAATTATAATTTATTTATTTAATTGAATATAGTTTCAGAGCTTCAACGAGGACTTTTTCCCCGATAGCGAATATGATCTCATATCGTCGACGATCGTCGATTCATTCATTTCCGAAAATAACCGACTCATGGAGGCAATAAGAATAACTCGACTCGGATCGCTATCGGAAGAATATGGCTGCCGACAGTCACAAAGAGCTGAACTCCCGAAGAAAGATGACACTCAACGAAGCAGCGATGAAATTAAATATTAATATAATTATGAGCGTGTTAATAATTGCTAGCATTAATAAATGATCGCATAAGATTATCGGTGGGAATTGAGAAATTTTTTGAGCAACGCCAACTTATTTTAACCGATCCGATCGGCGTCACGACTCCACCGCAGAATCGTTTTTCCTCCTCTAAACGGAAATGAAATATATGCGAATTTCCTGTCGTCATTGAATCCGCCTACGATAAAGGAGGTCACCATTGTGTGTACGTTATGTAGAATTATTTTGTTGCCGCAAAACAGTCACATATATTAACCTTTGACCTTCTTTGGTGACGAGCAAAGCCAAAGAAATATGCGAGATGGGAATTTGATAGGTATATTTTAGCGTATTGATTGCGGTATCCAGATCAGATTGGACATAATTTCACCTCTGGACAGCGACTTCTGAATCTTCACATCACACGAGTAACTTTTCGAGAATCTGAGAATGAGGGTGAACTCTGTCTACAATCAAATTTTCATTAAGCGATTCGCAAGAAATTCGTCGTAGCTGAGAATCCTCTCGAAATGTAGGTAAAAACAGTTTGCTAGTAAGTATTATTCAGGATATTCGTGGACGCAATATGGAATTGGAATAGACCATAATAGATAATGAGGCTCTCAATGATTGTCTGCCCTCTTATAAGTTCTGGTGGGGAAATATGAAACCTCTACGGAGATACTTGAGGCAATAGGCACAACCAAATCCATTTGTTTATCGCTAACGCATCGCACCTCACTGCGTTACGACCTTCGAAGGTCATTGATTTATTTCGCTTGCTCTGGTTACCGTTGATATTGCCCTCATCTTCTTTACCTCTGCTGATAGTATTTATTTTATACCTCTATGATGTACTAAGATCAGAGGCGATCCTTCCGTTATCATACCGTAGTTGTTCAATTAAACAGATCGATCTGAATCGACAAGGCAATCGACGATAAACGGGTCGACAACGGATCGACGATAAACGGATCGACGGCGAAAGGCATCATTTATAGTTCCGATTCACTGGTGATTAATGAAGATCCGCCTTTTAAACTAAACGTCTTTTAGGAATTTATGGATCGAAAACGAAAATAAGTGTTGCGACGATACCAATGGAAATTAAAATTAACATATATTTCCATTAAATTCAGCAGTTGTTTTACCACTAATGGGCGACGACTGGGATATTCATATTTATTCTCAAATTCGTTTATCATAATTCAGTTGAACTTATCAGCTCATAGATCATCTCATTAGAATATTTCATAAGCAAGTGATAATCAGTCGGTTTAGTACTGATAAAGCTGATAAATTACTCATAGTTGATCACTTATCATTGTCCATTTCTATAGAACGAATCTTATATGAGTGTTTGTTGTATTATTGGAAAATATATATTTAATTAAGTTTTATTTCAATAATGCGTTTTATCCATAAATCGAACGGATTTATGGATTTATGGATTTATCCATAAATCGAACGGATTTATGGATTTATGGATTCATCCATAAATCGAATAATGCATCGACGAAATTCCCACAAACACCTCAGAATTAATTACGATAATTTATTCAAATATCCAATGAAATTTCGAATATGTTCCCGGATGATGCATCCAGTGTTATCGTTCGGTGTATCAAAGAGCGGACGTGAGTGGATAGCGCTTCTTTTAATTTCATCCTCAATAGGTGTCTCGTTGAAATTTGAGCGCACAGATCATATACTTCAACGCGTAGACGTATTATGCTCGAGAAAAATAAATGCGGACTGAAATTATACCTTAAGCTCATGCTCACCTAATAAGCTTGAGCATGACCTGAAGCTCCACTCGACATCTAATAAACCCCTATTAGTAATTCAGAATTTCCTTTCATATATTTTTACATCGAAATTAATTCTTTGAATGCAGTTTTTCGAAAAACATCACATCTGGAAGTAAAATAGAAAAATTATGAAATGCAATTACATTATAGCCGTTTGTCTATATAAGCAAAAATAATCGAAACACTAGGGCAATATAAATGCGACGATCATCCCAACAAAATCCATAAATATCTGGGATTCATTTAAGACCGGCAAAGGTGACAATCCTGGTGACAATCCTGAAAGATTTGGAGTTCCCGACGTAGCTCTATCCTTATCTCCTCATTTGGGGTTCATTTAACTGAAAATAGAAATGGGAAATCTCACTTTAAACGGGTCATCTCTGTTGTTGGATAAATTTATTTCCAATTTCAAACTCAATCCCTGTTAGAACCTTTTTAATTATTAATCATACTCCTCCCTCACCCACCGCCCGCACCTCCTTTCTTTCCCCTTCTGCACAGAGATGCACGGGGAGGGGAGGAGAAGGGAGGATCGGATGAAACGATCGTCATTCATAATCACTGACCTTTCTGATATCGCTTAATGGGAAAACACTTCAGCGGTCACTCCCTTACGACCGTAGAATTTCGCCGCATAGCTGGTGGTCATCATGTTTGGCAAACATCGCACAATCGGCCGAACAAAGCAAAAATCCAAGCTCGGGAGGTCTTCGTCGCATACAGCTGAAGACAGTGACGAGCACGATTCTTTTGAGGCCGATTCGGAGAGTTCGACTGTGAAATTCAGTGACACGAGCTTCAGCTCGAAAACCCCGACCTTTGGCGAAGTTAGCACTAACAGGACGGTGGCAAACGAGTTTTACAACGGAGAAATTGCCCACCTCACGAATCCACCACAAAAAAAGCGCAAAAGTGAGTCAGAGCTGTGCTGTGATGATTTATTCTTCTGTTTACAATGCCATCTTGGGAAATACTGATAGAATATGATGTTCAATTTCGTGTTATCAGTTACTTATCAGAAGCTCTCTACTGTTAAACACCTCATAAACAGCAGTTGAATGCTAACAACGTTGCCGCTGTTATCACGACTTGCTGCATTTTATAAACCCTACTGTGTTGTCGCAAACTGACTGCGTCCGGAAACCCGTATTGTCGATCCGGTTTCTACCGGGCACATGGCAAAAGCCGAAAGTCCAGGATAGAATGCCGGATCGCCTATGCCGGATAGGTCACCGTGATGGAGGATGCACTCAGCTCTTCCGGATTATCCCATCATTGCGCACATTCGTTAATGTAGTGTAGTTTAATGTTTGTCTCTCGAATTGTGCTCATTGTGTGCTCACGTGCACAATTATCTATGTGCGTGAAATAGAAGGATCAATGCGATCAAGTGGAATCCGTTGAACTAAAATTCGCCCATATTACATTTTTATGGATTTGGGAACTTGCCGGATTTGCGTTCAGCAGTAAGATTTCACTGAAGTGATCCCCGGAGTTTCCGGGTTTTTCCTGCCTTTATTCCAAGCATCGTCTGGATTCACCATCATGCAAATTTATGCTTTACTGCTTTCATAGGTAATTTGGAGTAATACTATAGGTGTGTGGCGTTCTCGACTATCGTTAACCGAGGTAGGCAAACGTTGGCTATCACGGCTACATCTTAGCGGCCGCAAGACACAATCATTAAGATCGTTTGGTTCGCGAAGTCTTGTCGATTCTGAGGCTACTACCCTCGAGTTGCATTTACCACCTCCTCGTCCAAAGCGTACTATTTCGTTGATCACTGCTACGACCAATAAGTCAAGAAGGCAAATCGATCACGCTTCCGCTGAAAAGCAGGTTCGCTCTCTTTCTGTTTCTCCTTCTCTCTTCCTTATCTCTCCCCATCCATCCTTCCCCCAGTTCCCTTCGGAAAGACTTCGTTCTTCATAAAGGATTCGTGGTACTTTCTTTTGCATTTCAGAGGATCGAGATGCATGATATACACCTCCGGATCATAACTTCATTTTATCCATGTAAATGCTAATATTATCGTTTGATAATGATTTCTCGAGGTATTACCTGAATTTTCCTCTTTCTTTCTTTAAGTTCATTTAACGGTAATAGTAAATAAAGAGGAGAGCAAAGGATTTCTCTGAGAAATGCGCTGAAGATCGAAGATTCTTAGGATTCAACATATGTTCACGGATACGATTCCAGAAACGTGCAACGAGCCGATCTGCTTCTAAATATTACTCATTCAGTTAATTCATTAGGTCTGTTGGGTGTTGCAAATTCACCACATTGAGTCGGAACTCCCGTTTGTGCCTAATAGGTTCTTGATCTTGGACGGTCGAGGAGGTTTAATTCGCCCAAAGTGGAATTCATCAGTCAAACTTTTATAGTTTGAGTAAATTTGACGGTCATTCAAGAGGGTCATTCGCTTTAAGTGAAGTATCTTAAAGGTCATTTAATAAAATGACATCAGTTGTATAAGGTGCTGGCATCTGAGAGCATGTCGATGGTCGTCTAGTTAGCATTAGAGCTTACATAAAATGGAATGATGCTGAACGGGAATCACTTTCTTTCTGCTATTAGAGCAGTGATTTATTTGAAGCCATTGATTCCGGAATCACATCACAGTTGATTCCCTACCGGAGAGGTGCTGACCGGTCCTTCTTAGATGTGGCCGGTCCTTCGATTCATGGAGCAGGATTGGTGGACTAGAATCCCCCCCCGGGAAAATTTACCCGTGGGCAAGGTTTTACCCGAAATAAGAAATAAACGGATAAAGAGTATGAAGTCAAGACTGCGGAATATAGTCTAAAACATAACTAAAAGGGCGGTTTTGTCTACTGTGATGAGTTATTCAATAGCACCGAGGTAGAACTGAAGAAGTTAACAGCTTGCTGGCATCAGTTATATTTCGATGATGATTTCGGCCGTTTTCGCTCCCTAAATGAATGCCCATATTTATTATTTGTCAGTGGGATCTCATATATGTGCGCATCTATAGGGAATTGTAATGCCGGTTACATCGCCGAACAATCGACGTTTAGCTGACGACGAAACGACCCTTATCGAACTTTTCAAAAGTGCAGACGGTGAGTGGTATTGTCACTCTTGAAATTTTTTATAAACAAAGAGAAAATAGTCAAGAATTATCTAAGCCGAAGCTAAATTTACATAGCTTCAAATGAATAGAGGCAGGATGACCAACAATAAGCCGGTCATATCTAACCTGCAATAAGGTCAACATTCTGAGACCTGTGGTCCTTAGAATGCTGGATTTGTTATTCTTCTAAATGTATGGAAGAGGCCCTATCAACATCCTAAAAGGTAAATGAAGTCATGGTGAATAAATTCCAAGGAAGCTGAATTGAGGCTCCGACTTCCTGATTGGTTTTCTGGATTATCGTCCGACCATTATCCTCTGATGATTATATCCGAGCAACGTGAAGTAGCTTTCATTCTTCGGATGTAATTAAATCTATCAATGGATATGAGGATATATGAGCCTGCTGCTTGATGATATTTTCTTTCAATCCTTTCCTCCAGAGTTCATTTGTTACTCTTTTATATGCTCGAGTATTATTAATTTCAGGCTTGGGCTTCAATATAGTTGGTGGTATAGATAGCGAGCATGTGCCAGGTGATAGCGGTATATTCGTCTCTCGAATCAAATATGAAGGAGCAGCATACAACGATGGTCGTCTCAAAGAGGGCGATCGCATCATATCGGTAGGATTTTGCTCCTTTTTTGCATTTCACCCATCGATGTGTAAACTACGAGATGCTTGTCATGCACGTCGTGCAGACGGACAGTTTCTCGTTGTCTATGTGAGGCAGGTGAAACACGGTAGATTAGGCAAATGATATAAATAAAAGGCTGTGATAAGCCGGTTATTACTGTGAAGGAGATGAAAGGGGATGGAGGAGGGGATGGGGGTGGGAGGGGGACTGCATCTGCTCCTCTGGAGTGATTATTCATTTATATCCAAGAAGTGCGCTCTCACGCATTAAGGAGTGGTGCGCACTCGTACTTCTCTCTGCCCTCCGCATTCACCAGTTGCATCCTCTGATGTTAGCGTGGAAAAAGAATTCCTCTCCCTTCTTTTTTATTTAAAAAATTTCGATGGCAGTATGAAATTAGAGCAGTCATTTCCGTAATACTACGAACTTAAAATGTCAACTCGCCTAGAGGAATCGATTCGTTTCGCTTTTAGCGGTTTTAGTTCTTTCATCCTTGGGATCTCTTCCATTCCTATTAATGAGCAGTCTAACAGTTTCCGGTAATATCGGCTTAAAATCATGAAAATGTGATGCTTACTTCAGGCTCCTCTTTCTTTTACAGACGCCCTTTCAATGTGAAGTCCAGCTGGACACTTTCAGGTGAACGGTATTGAGCTTACTGGAAAAAGCCACGATGAGGCGGTAGCCGTCTTCCGGAAAGTGCAACATTCCGCAAAGCTTGTCATCGAGCCGGATGCAGAAAGGAAACTGGTTTCGGTAAGTTTTTGTCAGTGAGCATCTTATCCTTGTGATGTAATAATTCCTCATCTACTTGTTTCCATCGCTACAAAATGGAGGATTTCTTAATCCTTAATGTTAGTATTTTATGTGAGTCGAAATTCTTATTTGCAGTTGAAACAGGGATGATGGGACCCAGTCCGTCTATCGCAGATACTTTTCCTCCATCGCCGTCCTTCCCTCCTCGTTCGCCTTTGATGCCTGTCGTCTTCATTCTTTTGTTCTTTTGCAACATTCTTGTTGGTGACGAGTTTTGTGATGCATAAGTTTTTTGCTCGAAATTGCCGATCCATTCGATATTTTGTTTTCTATCGATCATCGCCTCTAATTTATTTGTAAATATCGGGATTAGCAATGTTGACTGTGGATAATTTTTGCCCGCTATGGGGGGATAGGCTGAAGTATCAATTAATGCATCAAAGAACTCGTTGCTTTGCGTTATTCATTTATTCGTAACGAATGGTTAAAGGCTTTGTCATATTTTTACGCCTTTTCTGGTGATTGCATTTCATAACGGAGTCGGTTACCACCCTTTAATTAATTAATAATATATGAAATGATCGGGGGAGTGTTTGCGTTTATTCTTCTTGTGAAGCATTATTGAGCCGCAGCGTTGATAGGGATTGCCATAAATTTCATTATTCGTGACTTATCCTATTGGATTGCTATCACGTAGAATATCTCGCAATATTTAGTGCTGAATTTGGCAAATCAGTTGACTATTTATTTATTTTATGAAAAAATCTATGTATTAAAGGTTGTGATTCATTGGAGAGTAGTGAGGCGAGTTAGGCCCGCCCTGCATATTGCTGATGAGATGCCCGTTGAAGTTGTGTGCCGATGATGTTTTATAGTATATGGATATTGCAGCTAGTCACTCAGTGTTGGCTTGTTTGTGGAGCACTTTGAATTTTGAGTACACAGAAGTGGTTAATTCAACAGTTTTGTCTGTAGGAAGGTTTCTTTTTGCCTACTTGAGACTTTCATATTGCGAGAGACTATCATGGATTGCGATCTATCCGAATTTTCGTTGCGTTTGTTTTATAGTGGAGGAATTTTCCTAATTCATTTGTTATAAAGTCCAGTTAAAGCTTAAAGTGACGCTCGTGGAGATATAGATAAATAAGTAAATAAGTTCAGATTTCACCAATTCTATTACTCCTTTAGATTCTTAGTGTTGGAGTGTTAGACTCGTTGTTCACTTGGGGTGAGACTACATTATCTCTTCGGCTGATTGATTAGACGAATGTCCATTAGTGCACAGTATGGATCAGTTTTTGTTTGAGGATACAATGAACGAACGGATATGATTGGATATCAGTGATTGGATGTCGATATAATGAATTCATAAAATGCTACTGAATGCTAAATTTTGATGCTTATTTAGTCGTTTTTTCGGAAAGATTCAAACACATTAACTATGATATCGATATAGTTGAGGTAAAAAGCTATCAGGATGCTAATCATAATTTTTAATTTCAAAGCATTTCATTGCAATGTAATTTTCTGGCTTATAAATTCAGCTTTTCGGTTAGTCGATTATCCTGAAAGATTTTCCTGGATGCAAAGTTCGCTTGAGAAAATGCAAAAGTGGGTATTTCTTGGTTGAATTACCCAAATCTGAGGAGAGGAAATTAGCGTTAAACTTGGAACATTTATGCATTATTATTGGCCTTACACGAAATATACAGGGTAAATGTTTATTTTTGCTCTTTCGTGAAGATAAGCTAATTCGACGAAATATTCAGTAATATTCTCTCGACGGACCATTAATGAGATTTTGAAGAGCTAACGAGTTCGTCCACCCATCATCGCTATCCATTTTCAAATAGTCACTGTTGTGCTGTAGGAAGTAGAAAGTGACATACGACAGGAAGGTAGCAGTTGCGTGTTTACGGAATGGGGAGGGGGACTGAAGGAAGGGGAATAGCTCTCGTAGCTTCGTATAGTTGGCCTCTGTTGGTGCTGTTTATTTAGAATTTTAGTAGGATTGACTAGCGATCATCCATTAACAATTCGGGCAATTTGTGTCTTTCGTAGGTGGGTGTTTAATTTTTGAAGAACTGTGGTATTTGTAAGCTGTTATAATTGATGGCCGATAATGTGAGGTTAGTGGATTTGAAATTTTGCATCATTGCTGCATTAATTGAAGATGAAATGCGGGGGATTGGAAACAAAGTGAACAGGTGACATACCCGAGAGCGTTGAGGTGAGGCTTCGCGTTTCGTTCATTTGGCCAGTCACTTCCAAAAGTTTCCAATAAATAAAATAAAACTACAGACGGATATATTCATATTTCACCTGGTGATGGGCTATGTGTTCTTGGGCAAGATGTTCATTTTTTACGACGCAACAAATGTATGGTGCAGTCTTATCGGCTATAGAATTCATATAATTTCTTCGCAAATGCCACTAGATCGGCGTGGAAAGTTGATTAGATATAGGTGTAGGTTGAGCTGATTTAGGCATAGGTGTACGCGGAAGCTTAAAGCTTCAGTATGGGAATTGGAAGTTTGAAATTATACTATTATACCGATGAGATTTCGTAAGGCTAAGTTCAGTGTTTCATCGAGCTTCCACCAGCCGGACGTGATTGTCATAGCAATAATAAATCGTCTTTTATGGGCAGCTGCAAGAGTTCTTATCGTTTAGAAGCTGTTTGTATCAGCGATCAGATCGAATGATCGGAATTCAGCAGCATTGTCTAATCAGTTTTCAAGTAAAACTTGAGTGTTTAGGAAATAATATTCGATAATTGAGCGTAGAGGAATGTTACAAAAAGCACCAACGCTCTTCATCTTCGCATTTGCGTCAATCACTGGGCGTCATCGCTTAGCGCCTTTTGCTCAGTTGTTATCGTCAAAGTGTGCGATCGATCCGATCGATCTTTCCGCCCCTGCAGCCACTTGAAGATATGCGCAGATTGTCATTAGAATATCATCGTTTTGTCGATATTTATTCGATTTAGTATAAGGTAATAAATGTATTTCTTTAGAATATGCGACAACGCCTCATATCGTTTTTAGTGTTTAATTTTTATTTATAGCACAATGCACGTTCATTTTGATGACTATTAGTGTCTCGAGTGCTAACCGAAATAGAAACACATATTTTCTCCTTTTTTTCCTGGTATCCTTGCTCTCCTTTCCTCAGTTTTTCCTGTTTCGTTCGTTTTTCTGATTTATTGCGTCCCATTTCTGAAGGTATATTGGATTACTTATTCCATCTGTTGTGGCCGGGGAAACATCCAGCCTTCGGCGATCTTCACTCGGATCACTCGGATCATTGCAATTGAGAGTAGTAGTGAAGAGAGTTTAAGGGATTTTCGTGATCACTTTAATTTCTTCTTTATTTTTATGTTTTCGATAGCATTATTTAGGTGTATTGGAGTCGGCACCTTTGTTAAGTTGCCTCCGAAATATTGACCGATAGTTTTATGGATTCCTAAGGAATTTAGAAACGAGCAAAGTTCATTTCACATATTTGAAGGCAGCGTTGACTATGATAAGCTATTGCGTTTATGGTGTGATGTTGCGTTAAAGAACGACTTCGTTAAATTGGTCGAAATACCTCATTGTTGCCATCATCTGATGCATTCCGGATGCCATCCGGATTTGGAGTTCTCGAGGAAATTTCCTGGGAAGTTGACTGAAGTTTCGGTTTTTTGTAGATGAAAGTTTGTTTAGATTTTAACGCTCGTTATTTTTTTCCGAATATTATTAACTAGACTCTCTCAAATTCTCTGTTGATAGGTGTGATTGATATGCGGAAAACGAGGTGATAATTAAACCTATTTGCTCGCTTTACTATGTAGGACTGTGAAAATGCTGACAAAAGTGTTCACTGATGAGACCTTGGATAAGTATTTGATGCCGGTCACTTATGAAAATTTGTATCTACTGATAGAATCTATAAATATTTGGATTTCAGTGGAGTTAGTATGTTATTATTAATTTCACTTGTCCCACCCACATCAGATATCATAACATTCATTGAAACCCTTAGCCAAACATTAATTGCGAAAGCGATTGGATTGTGCAAATTTTTAGGCCTAAGATATCAAGAATTATTGCGTTTCAGCATTGTAACTTTTTGGATTAGGCGGATGAAATTGTTGGACACTGTGATGTATCCGTAAACGCCCACAGGTAGACACAGCTGTATTTACGTGACGTGCATTTCATAGGAAAATCTAAGAAAACAGCACAAAATGGGTGCTTTAAACGCATGTGCAGATCAGTTCTTCAGATGGTAATTGTTCTTTGAAACCTATTTAAGGGGAAATTTTCATTCCGACCGTTTGGTTGGAAAAGAGGGGAGCTGCTGTTTGAGTTCGCCGACGATTAGAACGGTGCCGAATATGAGTCTCTTATTTGAATTTTTTACCTATTTTCTGTCGGCATTTTTTTGTGCACTTAGCGGTTTCAGAAGCCGACAAATTTTCTACGGGGTATCACGGAGACAACAGCGAAGCTCACATCTGAAAGTGAAATCGCTGGAGGAAGAAGCGTTCGAATTGTAAGCACTCCACCGAGTGAAAGAGACGCAGTTACAGCAGATATGACGACAGCTGAGCCTCAAAGAGGTGCTTCTTAATTTTAATGGTATTTTTATGAATTAGGGGGTTTGAAAGGATTGAGTTCAGCCGTGGGTTGCACTTAAAACATTTCGAAGGGTAGGAGGGGATAACTTGAGGTGAAAGTATTTTGTTGCATTAAAGATGTTTTTTTACGTCTCTTTTTCACCTTGATGATCTCGAGGTAAATCCTTTCAGCTGGAAGTTATATAAAAACTCCGCCACCATCGTTATTTTTATCGTATTATGGCTACAGCCAACCTTCCGTATCTATCTTTTATTCACAGTGAAATGAATTCCACTTTTTTCAGTTTATGTGATGGGAGGGCCCGTCACCGTACTTTCATTCATCGAATATCTTGTCAATAGAACATCTCCTCTGATTTCGATCAGATTGTTTTTGGTATCGTATGAAGATTCAGTGCACAGAGTGTTTATTCATCTTTAATTCATTGTGAAGATCTTTATCGCCAAAATCCTGAAATGTATTATGATAAGATTTCATGAACAGGGATATTCGCTTTATAGTGATTGGTTCCTAGGGATACTGGATTGCATTTCTATATCTTTGAATCGGTCACCGGTGAAATACAGTCTTTTAGAACGTCTTATGAGTTGTTCTCTTGTTCGCCGTGGTCGAAATGAATTGTTTGCAGTTGTTTTGCCGCAAGCACCGAATGAGCATCGAGATTTATCTATGCTCAGCACTCATAGCGATGAGAATATATTGACAGCTGCTTTACCATCTTCACATAACTCCCTTCATACAGGTAATTATGGCAGGCGTCTTATGGAGTGGCCTTTTCTCCATTTTGCTTTCTCTCCGTTTGTAGTATATCTTGGATGCTGTTGCGAATTATAGAAAAATTTCCATTGTTTGTTGAGTTAATAGTGAACAATTGTTCTGTTGTAGAAAGTGGTATGCTCTGGGATTTCATTTCTTTGTGTTTGTGGAATCTTTTCCTTTGAGAGGACGTTTATTCATTTTCGATCATTTGTTTAAAGAGGCACATTTTGGGCGACATATTGCTGGCGGTCGCTTGTCGGCAGATTCCATAGTTGACAGGTAAGTGTAAAATTTTCAGAACTTGGTCTTTATTGTTAACATTTAGCGCGTGGATGATTTAAAGATTCGCTTGAATATAGAATAAAAACAAGAAATTATTGCAGGTAACACTTATCTGAGCGCTAGTAAAAGGCTAGAAACGGAACTCGGCAAGCCAGAAGTTATTGTCGCCGATGAGGAGGATCGTGCATCTACGGTAAGTGTCACACCAAGCACACATTCGATAATTGACGATATACCGAGAACGCCGAAAAGACCGATCAGCATCCTTGATCCTGCCAAGTAAGCTTTATGCCAGATAGGCGCAACATTGATATGGTCCTGCGAGGTTAACTTCTTGCTCTTACTAGGCCGACTTTAAATCAGTATTTCATATGCTTTGAGTTTTTCGTTTAATATTTAAAGACACTTTTTTAGTGCTAAATTTTATGTGAAGATGTGCTATAGTTATAGAAAAGTATGGTGTCCAGCAAATCGATAATGGTCTGGAGTTTCTTTCCCTGAAAATAAGATGAGTGTTGGAGATATTGACGCATGGCGCTAACAGGGTGATAGCGAGGTGAGGTAAGAAGGTTTAACATAAAGGTGACTAGAGAGGGGACGTTTTAGTATAGACGAATAAATGAAGGATAGTGGTTGCTTGCTTAGAAAGGAATATCGCATAGAAGTTGTTGGAATTCATATTGATTTTTTATATTTTGCAATGGAATTGCGGTTTATGTTATTAACGATTGAGGATTCGTTGTATAAGCACTATGTCAGGTAAAGTTCTCTTCGGTGGCCTCATTTTTAGTCATTAACAATGAAGAAATTTCATCGTGGGGAGTTTTATTTAACGAAGTAGTAGATGTAATTTTAGGATTCCATCTATTCCTACTTTCTACAATTGCGGGAATTTACTATATAATATCTGATGCTGCTCCAAGTGGACGTGCGTACAAATAGAACAGATGCCAAGGAGTGATTGATTTTAGAGCACCCCGAAATCGAAAAAGTCGGCCGTATCGCGGTCACTATGAGCGTCTTGGTCGTTCAAGCTATTTGATCAAATGCCACCAAGACAGTCGTCGGCAGACCGTTTCCCTTTTTACAACACTTATCTCAAAATTCCCTAAATGGGGGTTTTTATAATGCTTTTCCCTCGAAAATTTTTTCACTTCAAAGGACGACAGTTAACTCCCCTCAACCGGGACTCTGCTCGAGAATAGGTAGAGAGTCGTAGCATTTGCCACATATATCGCTACGATTTGCCGTTTCAGTCCATCAGTGCTAACCGAATTGCTCTTCGTATCGGTGGGTGTGGCGGCATTGAGTTTGGGTGCTTACTTCGCCTATCAATTCATCAAACGTCGTTAACACTTGTGTGACGAGTTGAATTCAGCGACAGTAATTTCAAATCTTTATTCATTGGTATTGTTCGTGTTGCTCTTTTTTTATATTCCACCATCATTAAAGTATGATAGACGAAAGCACATAAGGGCTTTCCTTATCTATAGGTTCGACGATCTCGTAAACATTTTCCACATAAGTTTTTTGAGTGGTTATCATATAATCGACGTTTGATGACGTTCACGTTGAATTATTTACGAATATTATAAAGATATGTGGTGGGAGAGAGATGAAATGTATTTTGTATCGTCAGTCTTTTCCACCTCATAAATGATGTTTATCGTCAGCAAATTCCAATAATAAAGTTAATATCGCCTCACTTTCCATCTTATTGAGGGATGAATTTTCAGGTGAAGAACTTCATTAAGAAATGGTGTTAAGCGGTTTCTGAGGAAATGAGCTGCTTTTTGCATTCAGAGCTCTAGATCTGAGCATTTGGTTCTATTCGTTGTGGATTTTCGGCGATATATAAATGAATCGACATCCCTAGCTGAGCTTAGATCGACGCCAAATTTAATTTTTGATCCTTTACGAGATCGAGTTCCTAATTTATTATGAATCGCCGAAGAAGGCATTGGTCGTAGAAGGTTTCGTAGTGATTTGTCGTATCATAATGCACGTTCGTCTTTCACTGTTGTTCCTTCTCGTTGTTCTCTTTGCTTTTAATAATGTAGTTTACTTTGAATTTTAATTTATTTATCCTTTCATTGATTTTCACTCTCGATTGTTTAGCAGTAGCAAAAAGTAATGCAACTCTTTCATTTGAGAAGCGAATATTGGAAAATATTCGGTTTGTGAGTCATCTCTTTGCGTGGCCACTCGGGATTTCAGGTTGCATTATAAGGTATCATATTATTTGCAGCTTCGATAGTTCACTGTCCATATGTATCTGTGTATGAACAACTGAAGATATCTCATATTTAATAATTAATTATAGGTGGCGCTATTTCGTTTCCACTCTTGTGGGTATGAAAGCATATGTGATGAGTACGTGGTTCCAGTGGTCTTCAGTATTTGATGACTGCGGTGAATATGGGAAGGCCTGATGTCATGCTTTAGATGTCCATAAAACGATATTGACCTCCGATAAAATGGGATATTAGGATTTGACCTTGGAAATTCTTACCGATGATTGTGCCTAGTTTGTTATTTGCAGCAATTTTTCGAATTTAGAGTGGAGAGACAGAGTGGAGGTGAGTGGGAAAATGAAAATGATATGAAATCAAAATAAAGGTTATGCTGTGGAATGGACAAAGCGGCTATTCAACAAATCCCTTATCGAAATAAGCTAGGTGGAAGTTTAGATTGCAGAACTTGCTGAAAAAAATCCAGAAATCCTTGGTTTATATCTGTTGTTGTATTATCGTGGAAATAATTTGCACCTATTTGTATTATGGAAGTTATTTTCATTCCACACTTATTGATGTAACATTTTTAGTATTATTTTTTCTTGTTAGGCGTACAGATAACTAAGGTCTATCTATGATCAATAAAGGGAAATATCCCGATTGGGAATAGCAGTAGTCGATCTACGGTTCTCCTTTTTCTTACTTTATTTGCTGAGACGGTTTCATGTTGAATTATTTCACGGATACGACGGTTAGCGGCTAAAAATCCCGAAATTATACATTTTAGGCCCTTAAATGCAGCCTACATAGAGTAATTTGCTTAATTCATTTCCCGTCGCGGTGAAATTTGAGGTTTTGACCTTATTCGCGTTTCGAGATGGATGTAAGTATGAAACGATGAATCAGCCAAGCGTGAATGGGATTCAATCATGATGAGTGACGAGATCGAAGAGGTGATGATCGTCGTTGTGACGCCCTGATTCGTTTCGTTGCACCAACTCAGGTGGTCGTTGTTTGGTGGTCGATCATCTATTTCGGTTTACTTTCTGTTAAAAATAACTAGGGCATTCTCAATGAGTGATGCACGAACACACCTGAGTTGCTGATACAGACACACTGTAAAATTGGCATACTATCCTCTCATTATTGCACTCATCGAATGCTACAAAATATACCTTTCACACGTTTTGCATCATAAAGATTCACCAATCATTTTCCAATAATTCGGGTCTTCAAACAATTTTCGTTGTATCAACAAAGCCATTCATTACGAATGAATGTCTCTTCCTATCATTACCACATCGGAATAGCTAAACTGCGAGGTAACGTGAAGGTGAGGGTTTGGGCTCATCTCTTGCCCATCGGATACTGACGATTCGATCGTGTTACTTGCTCCACTACCGGCGTTCCGATGAGGTCACTGGTCGAAATGGCTCTGTAAGACAAAGCCGAGGAGTTTGCACAGAGCATTCTTGAAGCTTACCGCGCACTAAGCAAAAATAAACTATGAATAAATCAGATGTAACTATTTTCGTCTTGTCCTATTATTGCTGACACAGCTTTATATGTAACAAATATGATATGATCCAATGCGATGGAGATTTTATCTGAAGTTATTTGAACGAAAAATGAAATTTGAATAGTGCTCACCTTCGAAAGCGATCAGTAATAACGTCAGACTTAGGCGATTCTTTAGGAGAGCTTATTCGTATTGACGTGTATATCCGTGGCCGGTTGTTTCACATGGAACATCAAAGGAAGTACTCATTTGTTGTAATCCAAGAGGATCTACTCGATAGTTAGCTGCTGCTTTCATATGTCCTCTTCATATCTTTCATCTTCTCTTGCTTCATTTAGCTTTTTTATAGTTGAATCTTTTCACTAAGCAATTTCCGTTCATTCTCAGTTTTTTAGCCGTTGAAGAATTAACCGCCTTCATCCAAATGCAATAAAGCAGAATCCGAAAATTGCACATGACTTTGTGGAAAATTATGAGGGAACGAATGCCTTTGAAAGGAATAGGATTAAACATACTAATGTAAGCGATGCATGAAATGCCGAGCCGCTTCGTTCCTCTTGGCTCACCGAGCGATTCGTGCTGAGTAGAATCGGGGAGAAATCTCGCTCCGGAACGCCAATGAACTTAGGGACTCCAGGAAGGTGAAATACATTTTCACTTCGAATATTTTATTATCGAAGAGTGTAAAAATGTGGGACATATGTTTGGCCTCGGATTTTTGAACGATTCATTGGATTCGGCTATGATAAAAGGAAGCAAAATTTGCCGACAGTTCAGCGATGGGAGTGGAAATAGTGAAAATATTTCATGATGAATATATCATCGTGGTAAACCTCAGTTATATTTCACTAGCCGAATCTTTGTGCAATAATTAAATTGAAAGTATTTTATTCATCTCACATATGGGCGGCTTACTTTCTCGTTGCTTAGAAGCTGAAGTAGTCGGAATTGCTCTAAAACTGCGGCAAGTTCACGGGAGGAAATCTTTACGGCATCAAATAATGTTGGGGAGAAATTCATCAAAGGTTGGACTGCTGGCATCAGCTAACACAGGCGCAGGTAGAATAGGGAAGAATCGATAAAGCGGAAAATGAATCGTGTGAAATGAATGGAATTTTTGATGTTAGATATTTCTAGCATTTAATACTTTGCAAATGCGAATGCAACAATTCGAGAAATTCGCACAAAGAATGGCCGTTGAAATACCTCAACGATTCGATCGATTCAAACGTGAAACGAAAGCAGAAGTGGAAGATATTATTGCCGCTGTTCAGGATCAGGTATTAGGATCGCATCGATTATTGCTGTAGCCACTTTAAAGTATCTGTTACTGAGTGCCTGGAGCACGAATTGCTTCTGAAAGCGATGCTGATCTCATTATCGTTGATAATAGATATTGTTTTTCTTTGCGTAGAGATTTAAGGTCGTTTTACAATCTTAATATTTCTCGAGTATAGGATTGGGTAAGTTAGAAAGGTGTACCATAGAATTAGCACCTCAATCTATAGAAAATTAATCTCGAAAAGAAATTTGCTTCATTTCATTTAGTTCTGGCCGAATTAGTCAACGCAAAGACAAACAGACATTACACAAGCCATTGGAAGTTTCCCAAAGCGGTTGAGAAGAATTCGCTTACGGCGTATAAAAGCGCTGCTAGTTTGCATATTAGCTCTCGAAGTCAATGAATATCAAAAGAGTGTCGATGCGGTGGTCGCTTAAATTTCCAAAACATAAATCCTTGAATTCTATAATTAATCTGAACTATTGTTTGAGCAATGCTATGCACTATCGTTGTAGACTCGAACTCACGATTGAAGCACTCTGAACTAATCGACAGTCGTTTCGGTAGACGATAATTAATGAAATTATTATTGTAATTTTACTTTTATTTCAGGATGAGTTTCATGAAAACTAAATTGCTCCTTAAAGTCTGACCTCATGTTGATCATTTTTTTGATTTCATTTCAAATTTGAATGCTATATCATCCTGAAAGTTGCAGGCACCTATACCCGATTTGCTCAATTTCCATAATTTTTTTGTTTGTTTTTTCTGGATAGCAATTATAATAATTGGCTTCTTTTGTGGTGAAATGATCGGTAAGTGCTACATTCGGCTCTTATTCGGTAGGCCCGATGAATTTAGACACTCATAAAAGAATGTTGGGAAATTTTGCTAAAGAATATTGGTAACGATGAGAAAATTTGTTGAATCGTCGAAGTTTTATGCTCATTATGACAGCTCATTATGAGCTCAAACATAATCCATTGCAAAGCATTTTTATGGATTCCTTTTTTTCGTATAAACGGTGAAATTTACATCGCAGATGCTTATACTCTTCTCGTTCTTGGCATTTATATTCTCAACGTGTTTCTCTAACTTCCTCCTATTTCACTTCGATAACGTAATATATCTTATTCTTCAGATAATTCAATATTTATTAAAACCGCGACAAAAACTGAGATAATATGATGGATTTCACTGGATGGAATATAGCTGAGATCGTTGGCATTGTTTAGAGGATGGCGATTTCCTATGTATATCCATAATGAACTGGAAACGGATCGGAAATTAATGGAAAAGGGCTAAGGGAATAGTGCCATCCATTAGTTAATAGTGCCATCCACGTTCGTGTATAAATTAAGTAGGTATAATAAAGCATTGAGGAATTCTTAAGGTCCGAACTCTTATTATTACTATATTAAAATGAAATAATGATTTTATGCGAAATTAAATAAAAATGCTCATTTTATCGTCAATTTTTGTCAAAATCTTCGAAAGTTCTCCGATTTAACGGCTCATTTTAAGCATGAAATAAACGTTGAGGTTTATTTAAAGGCTCTCGATTGATCGAAGATATTCTTTCGCTGATATGCGATCGATCATCGGCAATTGCTCTCAATTATTTCCTCATACCATTATTCGTCTATATAAAACTTGGAACTTTTCCTGAATATGATCGTCGAGCACGTTTCACACTTCTTGCCGCTGCCATCCTACAGGCAGGATTCTTAACGTTTCAAGATCACTGAAATATAATCTCGGTGTAATCGTATCGGCAAATCCTCGACGAGTACGAAAAAATTCTGGGCTATTTGCAGAATTTGTAATAGATAACAAAAATCTTTTTTTTCGATGACAAGGCGGAAGCTGTCATTTGTAAATGATGCCATTTCTTTTCGTTCAAAGATCAGATCCAGAATAGAAGATGAAGTGCGGCCTTGTGATGACCTCATTGTATTTTTCAACGTAGTGCATTTCCGCGTTATGTACGAACGGAATGCCCAACATTTATCACTGAACGTCCTGTTGAGGTTCTTTCTTGTAAAATTACGATTGAGTCGTCGGTGTGTACGTGCGCACTCACCTCGTATGGCGCCTGTCTTCCCATATAATATTCGGTGTGTCCGTCTGTCGTGAATGCTACACTTAAAGCAGAGAGTCATGGCCTCATTGCTTAATGGGCACAATCTTAATCTTCGACAACGTGCTAAGCCTGTTTTCAGTCCTCCAACTCATCTCTTCTGCCCGTGACAAATACTTTACTTGAAGTTACTGCGAATGCAACGGTAAATAAGGCTGCTTCTTGCATGCCTGGCTGATCGCACAGTAAATGGGTTAATAGATCACATTTCCAACTGACCGTACTTGTAAGTGATAAATTCATGAATGCTCTTAGAAGGCTTTGGTAATTCCAAGACTACATTGCTCTGAAATAAGATGGATGAAAAGGGAAAGAATACTCATATGAAGAGATAAAGAGAACTCTATCAATATTTTTGGTATGATTCGCATACCAAAAATAACTAAACAAATAATTGAATAAATAAAAAAAGCACTCGAGTATAGTTTTATGAATCAATTACAGGGAATATTAACAGGTTTTCTTCTAATGAATCGTCTCAATGTTCTTCTTACTCCATTGCAATTAGCTAATATTCTCTATATAGCAGTTGTATCGCGTATCATTGGCCATAAGCTTAATAACGATCGTCAAGCCTACTATGGTATTATTAATGGAGTTGCTTTTGCGGTAAGTATTCCATTGATGGAATTGATAAGCTACTTGATATCATTGCAAGAGCACTAAAAACTTACCCAGATGAGCATAATTTGGATAGAATTTAATTTCTACTGCGAAGGTGTTTGCTCTCGAAATCAGACGTGAGCGGTGGGGTTTCACAGAAGTAATCGTTACTTCACGACGTCGATCTCTTAAAGCAGTTAAAAACTTATAAATGGTCTTTTCTCACTGAATGTAAATGTGGAGCCAGACTGAAACACTTAAAAGATTACCAAGTCGAAACCATAGGCGGACTGAAAAATCCTAAGGTGGTATATGATGGTGAAATTTCCTTCATTTAGTTGAAATAATATCATTTGTATGCTCTAGAGGGATTTTGCCTAAGTAGTCGTTATCTTTCTGGATATAGTTATCCAAATAATAAAAATCCATGGATCCCAGGATATGATACCATACGTTTCAATCTTCTTTTGTTTGCAGATTTTCATTTCCGCAGCACTAATTTTTGGTACCATGACGAAAAGCTTTCTAGCTAATGCAGTTTACTCTGTAATATCATCACATATCGTTATTCAAGTTTATATGCGTCGTGTTGCACAGGTATCACCAATTTCCCCCATATAACTGACTTTATTTTATTGTTTTATCTATTACATTGAATGCTAGCTAAAAACGGTTGATAAGGTGAAGATGTAAAGTGGCCATGGTGGTCTTAGTGGTCATGGTCATGGTCATAGTCGGATATGCAACTTAGAAGGTAGCAAGCAGAACGCCTTAAAACATAAATTATTAATATTGAACGTGGTCATTTTAAGTATCTTATATTTAGGAAGATCTTTTATTTGTCATCAATTGTTAACAGTTTTACCTTTTCGTCATCGAATAAGGAGACTACATTAGCATTGAAGTATTAGGGCAATCACGAAGGGCGTTTAGAGTATGATATTTGCAACTCATGATGATAAGCTATGACACTCCCTACTCTTCCCACTTCCACCTTTAGGTAATCTTACAGTAATGAGTGTCAAGTAGACTTTTAAATAAACGGTAGAGTAAGTATAATAGTTTGAATTTAAGAGAACTCTTTAAATCTCTATTAAAGAATGCGTAAAATAGTTTGCCGCATGTTTTTATTTCATATTTTTTATTGAATGTGAATTTTCTTTCTTCAAAGTCGAACGGAAAAACTAAGATCCAGAAAAAACTCAGCGATCTTCCTGAAACAACTAGGAAAATACAGTTCGGCGATGCATTTAGTTGCGAATAATTGTTCGGATATAGGGCATTTAATGGGTTTTTCGCAAGCCTTGAATTTGGGTTCCCTAAGGTTCAAGTTATGCTTATCTCTAAAGCAACATACGTGCCAGCTGTCCCACTCAATCCTCCATTGCTGCTGTAAATGTTGCTGGTATATGCTGCTGTTTTTGTAATGACGATATTGAATTGCAGTCTGAGTTGAAACCGGCATTTCTTCAATTGGCGTTACTCACTTCATCAGTCTATGCACAGACTCTCATCCGATTGGTTATAATCTGAAGCAGTGCAACCGATAATCTAATTAAACATTTCAAGTCATATAATAATGAGATTACTAACCTGTAATAAATGTTCCACGAATGGTCTCGCAAAACTTTAGTGAAGAATTCACACCTGGCAGGTGGGCATAGGTAACTGATATTAAATCAAGGCAGTCTAGTGGAAAGAAATGAAATTTGAGGCATTAAATTTTCGGAGCCATTCAAAAATATGGGAAACTGTTAGAGAGTATCGCTAATTGCGGCCAACATGATGTTGCTTGCAAAAGAAATACTGGATCGATCTGTTTTGCATATATTAGATTAAGCGTCGGCCTTCTAAAGAGGCTGGCAGGGATTTCTCTCCCTTGTTTCATTTTATCAAAAAATGGATCAAACATAAAAATTTACGCTATGCTCAAGAAGTAACTAATGATTCCTTTGAATTATTGTGTTTGAGATTGTTGATTAATTAATTAATTAATCAATTAATTAGGGATGAAATGGGTATGAAAAGCAAGGAAATTATGTATAGAAAGCGATGAACACCTATAATCGTTATGAGATAAATTTGCTATATATATATGAACGAAACGTTAAATAATTTCCGCTATGAAAATCCAGTGTGAAACGTTTAATTATAGAACTTTTTTATGCCTGGCGATCTTGCCCGAGGGAGCGATAGGATTTCTTGACTTTTCATTCTTTTCATTTCGAGCTTCAGATGTAGAAAGTGGCCAAAAATGCAGTAATAGCCATGAGGCATGCTGTCGTTGATTAATTATACTCTCCTTAGTGGACACTGCCTTTTCATTAAACGCCTCTCCCTCTTGTCGGCAATATAAGGAGGGGAAGGGGGAGAGGAGGAACACGGCTTTAATTCTTCCAATGAACCCTTCACCGATGAATTGCCTTTAACCATCAGGAAACTCCAAAGATAAATATGCTGTCAGGGAGGTGAGGAGCTGTTGCTGTGTTTTGCTGAAGTTGGGAAAATTACATTTTCCCCTTCCAGCGCAATTTTTCCCTCAGTAAGACGTTTCTCATGGAGATTCGAACGAGTTTCGAACCCCAGTTGGGTATATCTGAGGTAGTACGATACCCGAACACCGTAATTGATCCTCTATGCGCAATGATAAATGTTCCTGTGTATGTGCGAACGCGCGCTCACGTTGAGAGAATTGCTCTTTGGATATGTGTAAGAGGAATGCAGTGTGGGCGTGTGGTGCTAATCAAATTTCGTCGAAAACAAGCGGTTTCATATCTCGATCAGCATATATGTGCCCATATATTTAGCAGCGATTCTAATAAACATCTTTCCTTCGCGTTGTTCATTGCAATACTTTTATCATGCTGATGGCTCTACCACAGCTATCTACTTTTTATTTTCTCATTCTATGTATGGTTTCTTTTGTCGGCTATATATGTATACAGTTCAATCTTTAGGCAGGTAGGCTCATCATTTTCTAACCTGAGGTCAGGCTAGAATGCATGAAAGTAGATTGAGTATCGTCGTCGTCTCATAGGTAAGAAAAAAGGTGACTGCAGTTTTTCTCGATGGCAACATGAGTAGGTAGTATATTGTGTAGAGGTGGTATGCACCCCGAATGCGCAATATTCCAGCTTGAACTCCAGCTTGATCGTAGGTGAAACAATGCGGTCAAGCAATTCGATTGATGCCCAGCGAATATGCGCGTCAATTTTTCTGAATGAAACTCTGATTTGGAAACTCACTCTTCGAAGTACACACTACTTTTACATTAATTCCTCTTGCCGCCTTTCCGGAAAGTGTACCCACATTCCGGAAAGAATTCAGCCGTCTATCGGAAAAAGTATATCGTCCATAATTTGTCTGCTTCAGTCGTAAGTGTGCCGCGTTTATGCACGTATATATGTGGGCGCAGTAGGTCGCTGGGAACCATTAAGACAAAGTTTTTGAATTTCAGTGTTGTTGTCGTGAACTGTTACAACAGCATCCAATTCAGTCAGCAACTTCTGAATGGGATCTAATGAAAAAATGCCTCTGTTACTGTTCGTAATTTAGAGTAAAGTCAAGAATTAAAGTCATGAGCCCTCATTGCTTCAAGGTACGAATCAGTATCAGTTGGTTTCTTTTTTCCTTGATGAAATTCGGAATCGGATCTTAAATCCTGAATTTCTTCATTCTTTTACATTCTGACTTGTCATAATTCGATTCTCCGAAGAACGATTATCTTTTATCACATGTAAAAGATAAAAAATAACAACAAAGAACATGAAGTTCCATTGATGCGAAAGGATATCCAGCAATTAATGGACAAGATCATTATCAGTGATCACTCTTGATCTGATCTTTATCAGTGATAATGTGCGTTGATGAATTATTTTCGGAAATCTTATCTCATTTATTTCAATATCTATAGTGAAGATTTTCCATACTGAGTACTTTTCAATATATCAGTGCATATTTATATGTATATATTCATTGTTTTTTAAGTAATTTCAAATCATTAATTACCTGTAATTATTACTGGTACCCGTAATCAATCAATTCAAATCAATTGTCATCTCAGTTCGCGGCTATCTTTAAAGAACTCTTAATGTCGAAAATCTGCGAAGATTTACCAGCTACATTGAAGGATCGCATTCTAGGCCAGTTAGCTTAAGTTTCAATAGTTACGTCTATCGATGGATAGAAAATATGAGCCATGCTGGTCATAATAGTTATTTTCTATAGAAAATATGAGCCATGCTGGTCATAATAGTTATTTTCTGCCTGCATTATGTGACCTTATTTGTAGACATAATACGGTTGTATGCAAAATTGGCCTTCACCGCAAATTGTTGGCGTCAAAGACAAGAGTAATCCATATTTCACTGAGAGGAATAGAGAGTGAATGCGACTTTCTCGAGCACTCAGTCAGTCTGTCATCTAGCTGATTTACGCATGTAATGCTGAATAGCACATCAACTCGAGCGTAGAAGCGAAAACAGTTGCGTGATGGTGAAGAGAGGGGGTCCTCAAAATAACACAACGTTGAAGGTTTGTTTTCGTCGACGAAATCATCGCCTTCGGCCAGCGAGAATGTTAGCTGAGAGAGCTTTCAGTGAAGTGCGAGCATCACTTCAAGTGAACGCACCTCCTTTATTGCCATTGAGTAAGCGTTAGATTTCATGAAGTGCTCAGTTAGTTAGTTAGTCTTTCTAAATCGAGATATGCTATGCTTCAGTTAAGATAGAAAGAGAAAATAAATTCATTCAAGTGGGTTAAGTTTGCAAAATTCCCCCCCCCCCCCCCCCCCCCTTTTATAGCCATATGTTCGAAGCTGTTGCGAGTTCAGTGAAACCAATAGCTGGTGCTAAATATTTCTAATTTTTGATGGTCTTATCGCAACGATCCGAAGTGATCCTGGGCTCACGTGGTCATCCAGTATGTAAGTGAAGGGAGGGGGAGGAAAGCGATGTCCCAGGGATCCGATGTTTTGCCATTTATCGTATTTAGATGGTCGTAAGTGGAATGGTTCCTCAGCTCTGTCTATCTCGATTCTCGGTGCAAGCAGACGCGCGAAAACGGATGTTTCCGGACGATAAGTTGAAAGCATCCTGAAGCTAGAACTGAATGCACAGACATCGGGGAGATGCCAAAAGGTATCCTACTTCGACTACTCATGAACTCACGAATGCCTAAAAGCGACGAATCATTTTTCGACTTATTCGTCGCTATATATGGAGCGTTGGAGGCCGTCCCGCTTCTTCTTTTGATTTGGGAGGGTTGGTATTCCCAGTTTTTTCCCTTTTTTAGGATGGGTTTTGCAGAGTTGGAGGCAGGTCCTGAAGCCTTTTGATCCGGAAATTACACCTTCGGAATCCAGAACAGATTAAGACGTGAAAATTGCTTGTCATAATATACATCAAGCTGCTAAAGAAATTCATTTTAGTCGCACTCATCCAATTCCAGATGGATTTTGCTCTTTCCAAATTATACTGTAAATGTGGATATCTGCCTTTTGCTCCGTGGATAATGCATTTTCCATAGCGAATTTTGATATATGGTTAGTTTTCAACCATTATTAGTCGTTCCTGTACCTATGTTGCAACTATAATGCTCAATATCTTCATCGATAGGATAGAATTTTCGTTTTCTTAACATTTAATACTTCGGAAGGTTTATTATTATGATGATGATAATTAATCTGATATATGATTTTATGATTTCATCTATGAAGATGAGAAAGTCATCATCCATTTCCATCATTTCCATCATTTAGCCATTCCTCACTTCCTCACTTCGGTCATTGTTCTTTCGTATGTCTTGCACTTGTTATTACACTTTTCCTATGTTCATTACCAGTAGGTCGATGATATCGCTAAAGAGAATGAATGTTTTCTTCATAAGGGAGGTTTATTTCGGAAACGCTCACCTGAATTGACTAAATTACATTTGCGATTTCGAGTTCCTGTGAAGTTCGTTGGGATTTACGAGTCATAACGAGGATATCGAAACACCTATCGGCAACTAAGTCCACTATCGACTTTAATAGTCTCAGTTCTGAAAGTTCCTCGGCTTCGACTACTCTCTCTCTTAGTAATTCTTTTAAGATTTCGAAGTTTCTGCGGAATTTCATCTTTCCAATATCTCTTCAGTTGTATGAGATCATTTAGTGGGTTCTTTTTTTTGTTTAATTAATGGGAATAACCAATGGGATCATCCGGACACCTAAATTACATTAACTGGAGAGGAGAGGAGGGGATAGAGAAGAGGAAATATGAGGGTGCTTTTTATAGAGTAATTTATTTTCTTCTCTTTATAATGCTCGAAATTCACTTACAGCAAAAATCCATATCGTTTAGATCCTTCTCATGAACTTTTCTTTGCTCTCCTGGTTCAACTCGGTAAATCTTGAAAGTAAAGACCACTTCCCTTTGATCATTTCTGCTGATTGGTCATCGTTTAAGAAAAAGTAAAGGCATTTGCTCTCATTTTACTCCGATCGATTTTTCATATTAAATCGATCACGAGATAAGTGAAGGAATTAACATACATTCATAAGTTGGTAATTTATATTAGCTTCTCATGCAGCAACATTCGGATACACTTGTCTACTCGTCTTGCGGTCCTAGTAGTTCTTGCAGCAGCATGCGTTTAGGATAAAATCTGATCCTTACAAACTGAGGGAGAGGGAATGGAATAACTGCAATTTAAGATAGGCTTGAGTGCTGAAAGATTCAGATTTCAGTGGAAGCTGCAAAATTTTCAGAGAGACTTAAAAGGAGTGGAATTCGTACCTCACATCTTCTGCAGTATAATTATTGTAGGTAGTATCCGTCTAAAAGGTTTCGCTGGTTAGTCCAGAAAACTCCTTCTAATTCAAGGATTCGTGAACAGGTGTTAGAAGGGTTTGTGGATTAAGCGGAAAAAAGCAACGATGAGCCTTTCAATGGCATCTATTTTGGTCGGTTAGTGCAGACGTTGAAAAGCTCAGAATGTCATATCATCACTCATCGTCACTTTTTCGTAAAGAAATGACGTTTAACAGTGGTCACCGCCTCATTCGATAATATTTCATTCCTTCGACCGCATCGATATTCTAAAGTTTTTCCATAGGTTGTAACTTTATGGAATATAAGTTTCTATCCGAATGTTGAAAATATGCTAAGCTATGAGTTTGCGTTGAAATATTTCCATAGATAAGAAAGGTAATTTGTCCTTTAAAAGCGATTAATTTGCGTGGAAAATGTTATTGACTTCTCGGAAACGTTATCTCGCCTCATTGCTAGCATATTTGCCCCGATAGATTTGAGTTTATTTGTGGTAAGAGACGATGGCTACATGGGGTGGGTGGTCATTCGTCGCAGTGCAATGAATGGACTAAATATTCCACATTATGTACTTAACAAATTCTCATTTAAGTTTTAGAAAAGAAAGAGGAAATGATATATGAGGATAAGTAAACTGATTTATAGGGATTGGAAGAATAAAGAGGCTAAAGGTTAGAATAAGAGACTCCACTGATATCAGTGATAATGGATCACCGATAATTCGATAATAAGAGAAATCAACGGAGAACAAAAGAGAAACTATGATCGCGCATGGGGAGAAGTGCGAATTTGCAGCAAATGTTTTCTTAAGCCGAATTATTCAAACGAATCACTTTCAAAGCATTCGAAATGAAATTGCATTGATATCATAGAAGAACTTATTACTGGCAATTCTATATTTTGCCCATCTTTTTCATTATATTTTCATTTTTGTCCACTCCGTTTGACATTCTCTCTTCTCGTGCTGCGGCCCGCATTTTTCCGCGCCATGCGACGCACGTCTATCGTAGCTCACAGCCAGCCACTATGATCACAGCAAGCGTCCCACTTATTAACTGCGTTCTCCCATTGCTTACTTTGAGCATAAGCAACTGGTAACGTAGAGACTGAGTGCTAGAGGTAGAACTTTGCTGTATATACTGATAGCGAATTCAAATGTCTACTCTTCATTTTAAGAAGACTTAGTACGAAGGAGTTAACTCCTCAATTCTGCGTGGTCAGTGTCAGTAATATTCGCATTTTTTGCCGAATCAAAGTAATAGTGATGTAAAGTAGGAATTTTAGACTCCACCAGAGTCGGAATGGAAACGGTGCCATGAATCGTGGATATGTTCTTATAAACGAACTGTTAGATAGTTATGAAATTGAAACGAAGTGAATTCTGAAGTAAGCTTTTCTTTTCGTTAAGATATCTTTCCACCTTTTTAGACCATTCAACGAAAGCCGAATTTAATGGAAAGCACATTCGATTAAGCCACTCTTATAATTTCCATATTCATTTGAGGCGATTTATGTAAGAGATGCAAATAATTTTGTAATTTTTCTAAAGTTCTGAGTGTTAGCATTTTTGCAATAATGCGTTAATTATTGCTGAAAATGAGGAAAACGCTTTTGAACGTTTCATATTGCTGACCAGTTCGATTGGTCTCGAAGAATTATTCTTGCCTTTGATGAAATTTCTGCTTATTTCAAGATCTAATGTTCTGGATTTCTACCTCATTCGCATTTGTTACTTTCCAGAAACACTAAGAAAATTTGAATTTCTCTACTATTTGAAGCGTTTATCAATTTGGATTGTATACGGATTAAATTTCCATTGAAAGTTTTGCACATTTAAAGCATAAATATTTGAGTATTTATCATAGTAATGTATCAGTGAATTTCGGTGTATCAGTTACGGGTATCAGTTACTATCTGTACCCACTGACGAATTTCTTTACCTACTGTTAACATCGTAATGTATCAGGTGGTGTTTAAGTTGCTTTTTTTCAACTCCATACATTATGAAACTGCGATAGTTGAGAGTTACCACTATAGAGTTGCTACTATATTAGTATTACTATAGATCAAAACGATCTACAGTTCGGATCGATTTAATTACGTTATCTTCATTAGTGATTGGCGATCTATATTTGTCAGTCATAGCTTTCATTCCAGTGTTCTTGTGACGATACACATATACCGTTTAAAAGCATTTGCACTCTGCCACTCTGCCGTTCATATTCGAAACATAAGGTTTGGGAAAGAAATTTGGGAAAGGAATTTGAAAAACTAGTAATGTAAATTATGGAAAAAAGGGAATCGTTGATATGTTTCCAATATTTCATGAATTTTGCAGCCCGCTGCAAGTAATCTGAGAGAAATCGGAGCGCTAAATCCAGAAGGGGTCGCTTCCTGTAGGTTAGTGAAGGGGAGAAGGGATTCGTCTTCAATTACAAGGCGATAGCTAACCAAGTTGACAGCTGAAAAGCCAATTCGTGCCACTCGAGTGTATCATGTGACAAGGGATCGCTTGTGATGCCCATTCATATATGGAGAAGCATTTTGCAGCATTGTTTTGATGCATTTCTCTATGCGCGTTGTTCGATATGGTCGAAATGCATTCCCACGAGGGAGAAAGCTTCAAAAGAAAGCGCTCTCGAATTCAATCAAGTCCATTTTCGCATTCTGTGTGCGTCACTTTTAACTTCGAATGTAGAAACCCATATTTGAAATGTGACCTTCATGTTGGTTTTCTTGTGCGTTCTTTTCATTTATCCTTAACGCCTTGTCTCAAATATTTTCTTAATGTTTCCAGTTTTTATTCTTAATTGTTCTGGATAACTTTAAGTTCATTTCACTATTTCCGGGAAGAGGGAATTTTGAAGAAATCGAGTTAAGTAGACGGCTATTTTTCACATTACAGGGATTCGAATATTTTCATGATACTATATTCTCGCCAATAAATTGTTTATTTTTTGAAGGCTCACACTTTACCAGAAGAGGGAATTGACATCCTGTGGTTTACATTATTGGAATTATTTATGAAAGTTTAACTTTAGCACTTCCGCTAAGAGAAATAATTAGCTAATTGCATTTGCATAATTCTGTGCCATCCACAGAGGTGAAACCTTTGTGGATAGCACGGTTGGCATTATTTTAGACGATAGTAAGATCAAGCCGATACTCGACGACGGCCGGACAGATATTGTTTTCGCAGACTTCAGTGAATACTTTTGCATATCCCGATATTTCGTACATGAATATATGTGCATATAAATATGCGCTTGTTCTAGACGGTCGACATGGGACCTATAAAGATGGAGATAGGAAATTGGTTGCAGGCGATTTACATCCTAAATTTCAAGTTAACCAGTCAGTGTCGATGGATATTGATTGATCGAATGCATTTGAATTTCTTCTATGAGCTGCAGATCAGACTGCATCTTTGTGCTTAACTAACGCTCATATCACTTCAGTTCTTTGACACATCTTCGATCTGTTTTGGTCTTTTTTGATTCAAGCTGAAGCTGTTGTTTGTTTCCGGTGTTCACCCAGTGCTATTTAGCAGCAATTCTTAGCATATCTTCATTTCGTTTTACTTAGTGAAGCTGATGGCATCGGTTTACTTATTCGATGAACTTACTTTACTTCTACTTATTCTTTTACTTTTATTTCTTCAGTGTGCTATTAATGATTAAACTAATAAGATCATGGTATAATGTGCGAATCTTATAGGTATCTTTTTGCAATTTATAAGATCAATTGGAGGAATAGTTATAGTATTGAACTCTTGTAAATATCTGACAAGCAGTTTTTTAATGCCATATTTCAGCTATAATGCACTCTTATTTATATAATTTAACGTTTCATACTTTAGTTTCGAATAGTCCTATAATTAGTTCCCGATAAGGTGTAGAAATTTCAATGTGAAAATCACTGCAAGTAGTGTCAGAGGAGGGGAAGAGGGGAGGCTTCCATTCCGATGGTACTTTCATCGAAGATATCAACAATGAGTCTGACGTTCATTCCTATGTTACCTTTTACTAAGGAATCTTTTATATTAAGCTCGTCTATTATAGGGAGCAGTTTTTGTTCTTATTAGAGTTCCAAAATAAAAGGACATTGTTACTCTTTCCAATGTTTCCATCCAGAATATGGAAAATTGCAACCTTTGGACAATTATATTCTTCTAGTCGTAAAAGTTCGTCCTTAATTGCCGATAGATGTATAATCGTCGTCTTTATTGAAATACATCCAGAAATGAGATATTTCCATTGCATCGACGAAGTCGATATATTATCAGAATATGCAGCATATTTAATTTTCGATATAAAATTAACTATTTTATTATCGATTATCGCTGAATGTCTCGCAACTATTTAGAAGTAATATTTGAAATATGCAATTCTATGCTTGGTTTGTAAGAAGTTTTCCATTATTGGACCTCAATATGAGCTCGAAAAATGAATGGCATACACATTGTTGTTTATCGTGAAAGCATAGCACATTACGCAGTAGAGTTACGCATATACGTACACACGTTCGGCAAACGAAAGCGGGTGGAGAATATCGAATCAAAGCGTTTGTAATTGCATCTCACTATCTGCTTGCTTTGTTTGCGTCAAAGAAGCATTCTGATCGACGTTCTTAGCTCGTAGACTCACATTCAATGACCCTTCTCAGTATATATCTTTACTAATTATTATTAATATTTTCTAAGTATAGAAATTTTAATTCCATTTTTTTTGCTTATTTTCTTGGAAATTAAATGAAACTTTCGGGTAACCTTTATGTGCTTGGATATTAGAGCTTTATATTTTAGGATAATTGAATTATTATCTTTATGTTAGCATATAATAGGCCGAGTAGTCATTCAGTACGACTTTGGTAAGCATACTATCTTTTTATAGTCCAGTTAGATGTAGCATCCACTCACGAGGATATATAAATACTCGAATAAGACAGTACAACGCATATTTCTATAAAACGGCACCACTTATGGATTCACTGACGAGAAAACCGTTCTTTCTCCAATCGATCCAGCATTATCACATATCAGTTTCACATGA
This sequence comes from Parascaris univalens, assembly GCA_037576465.1. Lineage (NCBI taxonomy): Eukaryota > Metazoa > Nematoda > Chromadorea > Rhabditida > Ascarididae > Parascaris > Parascaris univalens. The sequence goes on along the minus strand of CM075173.1, from coordinate 189,723,340 downwards.
TCTTTACATTTTACAGCTTGCAGCGAAGTGATCCTTAGTCAGCGTGAAAATGGGTTCGAAATGTCACATAATTGGGATATGTGTTGTTCCACATACCGTCGATGCACGCCACCTTTTAATGTAAAATACATAGATTAATTAATTGCATTGTATGTTTAGACGTAACTTGTTCCGTTTCAAATCATTTTACCTCTTTACTTTTAGAGTTTCTTTATTTCCGCATAAATGAATAGAGAAATTACTGCTACTATTTCAGAGAGACAGAAAAATAGCCCCACCAAAGGACACAAATATAGCATCGGACATGTTTGCAGAGATTTACAAAATTTCAGCTTAAGTGCATAATTCATTGCTGGATTTCTCTATTGGGAAATCTCACTGTTTATTTGAATCCATATTTTAACTCAGAATTAATGATATCCCAAAAGCTAAAATGAGAGCGTGGATTGAAAGTAGTTTCCAATCGTGATGGAGATAAACTAACGATTTCATCCATCTGTAGTGATCTTTGGTGGTAAATTTTTTCAGCACTCATTTCATCAAAGAAAAAAACGTCTTAACAAAATTGGGGTCAATGATAATCGTTCGACGTTTCCCTAAACTAAACAATTTATTCGAATTTCTGGAAGTATTTATCCACGGAGTTGAAAGATCTTTATTTATTTACTGCATTGTTCTATGGATTAATTTATCCTATCCTTATTTTTTTTGCTCATTTATTCGATGGGATCATCAAAAGAGCAAAATTTGACGAAGTTATTTCGAGGTATGATACGTTTTCTTAATGAAGAAAAATGTCCCAATAAGGAATTTACTCGATATTTTCGGTGAATGAATATATATGTTAATGCGATGGGGGGTGGCCAACATCTGAGTTCTCGCAGTTAAGAGAAGCGCTGATTTCTGACAAAGACGGGAAGATAGCTTACGTGGAAATGCCTTTTTTCACTTCCATTTACACATATAGGAAGTTGCATAAATTCCCGTACCCGCAAACAAATCCCAGAAATTCTTATAGCCCTAAACATGTGACGCATAAGTGCTTCATTTCATAACGTTAGTTTTATGGTAAGCTGCGCTGTGGATAATTTTTTCAGCTAATTTTTGCTTGCAATTTCAATTCTATGCTCCTCAAACATCACTTTATATTTTCAAAATTGCATTTATTCCAACTATAGTATAAAAATTATACATATAGATCTTTTCTGGGGTATTAAACACAGTGACTGATAGTTGGGTCAGTGATCGGCTATGAAGTCCAAATCAGATGATATGATAAAATAGCCGAATGCCAATCAATGATCTATTCATAATAACGACTGATATATCTATCGTAGATGGGGTATGCAGATGTGATGATCATGTGATGACACTACTCGAATACGTATAGCTGTGGAAATTGCTGCACTAATTGTCACAAAATTATCTCGCTTAACTATGTAACTCAACTTAAATTATCAAAGAAATTCAAAAGTTCCTAAAGTGACCTCATACCTCGAAGTATATCCAACTATTCTCTTCTGCTCTCGAAGCAGTTATTGAATGGCGTTAATGTTTGCTCATAATTCGTTAATATCGCCTCAAGATGTTCAACTAAATTGATCGTCATCTTCAGATTAAATTAGCTCCAACAATAGAAATAGTTTGAGTGATATTCCGTAGAACGATTCCGCGAGAGGTGGTGAATCAATCACCATTCTCTGTGTAGTAAGGCATTATTTTATAACTGATATTTCCTATGGCTAACTCAGCGTTAAGACGCCTCTCAAACATTTATTGGTGAGATCGAATGATAGAGTAGAGATATTCCTGTGCCTTTTTCTATAATTGTTTGATAAGAGGGAGAAATTAAAAGAAAGTGAATTCAATGCTTTTTATTTTCATAACGCTTTTGTATATTTCAATAAATCACCACATAACGGTTTCTGGATAAGCACTTTTTTAATGCTGTCATTTTGTAGAGGTGAGAAATAAACTATCCAGGATTAATGCCATTTGAAATGATCGTTTTTCTGGATGCTAAATGCCAAATTCCATGCTTTTCTGGAAGTTTTGCATTGTTTTTTTTAATATCCTAGAATTGAAGTAATATTTGCATATTTAGGATAAAAAATATCTTAAATTTCATCCTGATTTGCTGTTCTAATTTCGATTTTATGTTATTTGTGCTTGATGTTGAAATTTTTTAAACTGCCGTCAGTTATTGGTTCAGTTCAGGATTTTTATTGGACTACTCTAGTTCATAAGCCAGGTATCGCGAAATCCCCACACGATGTTATTCATTAGTAATCCACGCCCAGCCGAATGTGACACTGAATGCGAAGAGGAAGAACGCAAACCAGACAGCTTCACTGAACGATGGGATATTACCGTAATTATTTATTTTGCATCGTTTTTATGCACTTGCAGTAATATGCCGTAATATGATGTCGTTATTCGACACATCCCCAAAAATCTGAAAATCTGTTCCTGGACTTCAGCTGGGCCTCTGAAGCTTAGGTCCTTCTTATTGGACATTAGGCTGGTTTTGAAGGCTTCAGCTAGATGATAGTTTAATTAGATATAGAAGTGGAGGTGGGTGTTGAAAGGTGGGAGAGTTGGATGAGGTGGAAAACTAGAGAACGGAGAAGACAGAATCCATACGCTTTCTGATTTCTTTATGGATGAGGAAGCAATCCCAGAAGTGTATAAAAGTGTTGGAAATTTTCCCGGAAATGCTTTTAAGGTGGAAAGGCGATAGCAATAGTTCTGGAAAAACACTTCTTAAATATTTAGGCTGATTTTCTTGATTTACCTCAACTCTTTATCTTTATCATCTTAGGTGAACATCTGAATAATTTCATTTACACCATAATCTCAAATGAACTCCTAAGATCTTCCCTTTATTTTTAAAGTAATTGTGAGAAATTCTAATTCCCCCACCTCCCCGCCCAAGGAAAAGAAACAGACCAAAATGAATCTTACTCTTAATTACTTCTTCATTGCTAACTGAAAGAATAGAATTCATCTTATGTAGTAACAACTAGACTTCAGTGAAGGACATCATGGAAACCATAGCATTTATTTTCAGAAGGTGGTTATTTGTGGTGTATTTCTCTACATATTGACGTCGATGTTCAGTATTATTCTCTACTATCCAGTCTCACTCATTTCGTTAATTTTCCCATCGATTGTTCTTTTATATACGATATTCGCTTTGAGAGGTGATAAACGACAGAATCTATGGTTCTGCATATTTACTGGGGTAAGTTTTTTTCAATAAATAAGCAATTAAATAGAGCAAAAATGAATAAATAAGTGTTATTTATTAAAATTACCAAAATTAATTCCCACAAGGTAGGGATATAATTAAGGAATATTTGTAGAAGTGGAAATTATTGCTAATTTCTTGTAAGATAAAGGAAAATCTCTGGAAAATCCGGAAAAAAGAGGGATAATGATTGCTAGCGTCGAATGAAATTCTAGAAGATTGTACTAATTTATTATTGGCCATTAACCCATCTCTCCTCAAGAAACAAAACAAACTAAACGGTTACTCACTTCAGTAATTTGAAATTGCAAAGGCATTATTCCGAATTGGTGTTATTATCAGTTTAGACACTCCAACAAGAGAGACTCATAAGATTTGTTTTGCAATATCACCTATTCCGGCGGAACTTCCATATCTCTCTTCGGGTTTTTTCTATTTCAGTTCGCCGGTTTCGTGCTAAAAATTTCTGCAATAATTGTATATTTTGTGATGTTTCCAATTGGTCAAGAGGAACCAAGAATGCGCACATCACCGATAAAGGAACTCACTAGCATTAAAGGTTTGTATTTTCTTCTTTGTTATACGCCTTATATCCCTCTCTATTGATAATATTGATAATGATAATACTATTGATAATTTGATCCAGAGAACATCTAAATTTATCCGAAGATTATCGGAGATTATTGGAGATTATTAGAGAATATGAAAGATTAATAATATGGTGAAATTTCTCGATGAATTCATTCAGATAAATTCAAATCGGTTCGTAAATTTCTTATAAACAATGGATAAATCGATGCATTAAAAGAGCAACCAGAGCATCGATGTCAGGAAATCTCCTTGCCCCAAATTCTCAGTGGGAATTCTTTGAAACAATTCGACACATTTAGCAATTAATCTTTGTCAGTTTTTTCTTTGATTTCCACGAGCTTTATTAGGGTGCTTCTTGACGCTTGCGTCATACGTAATGCGTAAGTAGCCTTCGGGCAATGCTAACACATCGCATGAATGGGACGATTATTGGAAGTGTTGAAGCTACGAGACTACTAACACTATGGGAACAAATAAAAAATAAACAATGGTAGCATATCATTATTAAGTGGGAAAACACATCAAAGCAGTTGACAGGATACGGGCTTTTATATTTCTTTGAAGTCGTTAAGCAATGCCACAAATTATCAGTAAAAGCAAAATATGCAGAGTAACGCCTTTTGTTTTAACTAATCGTGCCGCTCGTATGAATCTCCTAAGGTTTGCTTCCCTTCCGTCGAGAAAGGCAAAATTTGTGGGAATTGCTGCTGCCTTCAAGTGCATAAAGTCCTTTTTCGCTTCTGAAGGTGATAGGTTGGCGCCCCATGCGATGCGGTAGTTATCCTGTCTTTTGCGCTCTACCTACGAAATGTTACACGTCGTCTTTCACTTGTTCACATATTGCAACCACCAGACAGTCAGACGGACAAACAGGCGAAGGTGAATACACGCACAAAGCCAACGTTGCTATAACACTTATTCGCGAAACAAATTTTGCAAGGGCCTAAAAATGTTATGTAACTTAGACCTGCTGTGCTTTGAGATTGACTTGGCCAGTTTTGAACAGTATCAGCCAAGTCTTCTCTCCTCATTAATCATTTCATCGCTGTCTTCTTTCACCTTCTCATCCTTCCCCCTGCTCCCATTATTCCCTTCCCTCGTGTCCTCTTCCCCCTCCTCCTCTAATTCCCACCCCTAGCACTCTCCTTTTGCTGTATTCGTATTTAAGCGTTATGAAAAAGTATCTTTGAGATGTTCTATATTTCGTTGACGAGTTTTGCTTCTCGTTTGGACATAAGAAAAACGGCATTTTCTGCTCGGATATCAAACAATTCTTTAGGGGATTGATGAATTTTCGTTTCCGTTTTTACTAAAAGAGTTCATCTTTTTTCGTCAACATCGCTTCAATTCCAAGAAATTAATTTGCATTTCTGGATCGATGCGTCCACAAATTTCGCACTGTTTTTGAGATCAATTCGCAATATGTTGGAATTCTTTTTACTTTCTTTCCGCGTCATTGCTATGAATTTTAACTCTTTGTTTTTGTTTTTTTGCAAACGACGACTCAGTACGCCGATTTCGGATAAATTCCCATAATCCTTATAGCGGAATTGATATCCTGACTCGATATCCTGAGTTGATCCATTTTCTGGGAAAATGATATTTATTTGCTAAGTTTTCCAGAAAGCGTGGATTTTGCTAAATTACCGATTGTTTACAAAGATAGTCTTCGAATGAGATCTATCCCATGAGAGCTGTCACAATGTGAAGCATCTCTCTTATGCTTCAGCAAAAATAATGATGTTGTTTTATTTGCATAGTTGTAGGATATATTCTGCATGAACAATAGCAACTGAAAAGAAAACAATGAGGACAGTTCTTTCGAATAGCATTTTTGTTTGATCGATTGAGTGAATCATTAAGAACTATTGCTTCGGTGATCACTACTTCGCAGCTTTACTCGTTTTCTTAGAGCCTAAAGTAGGAGCTATGAATTTCCATCCTGAGTTCCTCGATCTTCTTATTCGCATATCTCAAAAAAGAGTACTTCAAATGAAAATAAAAATATCCTCATTCCACATAGTCCGCCTAATCGTTGAAGTCTCTACCTTGCCGTTCAAAAGTTTCTTCCTACCCGAAATCTTCTCTTTGCTTTCATTTTTCGAACTAAGATATAGTCGCTAAGTATCAAATCCTGAACTATAGTTGCATTATTTAATTCTTCGAATGGGCCCTCCAAGAACGAATAGACAGGTTAAGCTAGTTGAAACCTGTACACAAATGTGTAATCCTGAAGAATGGAGGTTCCACGGAAGCTCTAAGTACCTTTGTTGCTGGGCCGAGCGCTATTGAATGCGCTTTGGTGGTTTTAAATCAGTTTATTGGCCAGTGCAGTCGATAAAATGAATTTTCGTTTCATTTTGGATAGGAAATTTAGAGGATTCCTAGAATGTCGCGAAGAATCGAGGATCGCAGAAGTGAGAAAATCTCTGAGGGAAATCTAGCACTCCTCAGCTTTAGGGATTTCTAACGCAGCTGCGGAAAAGAGAAGTGATGAGGTTTTTGTCGACTGGTGCATTTTTTAATCTATATAGATAAATATAGATAATAACATTAATGATTGGGAATCTACGAAAGGAAAAGCTCGTAGAACTTACTCGTTAGCTTAGCGAAAATGTAATTTAGGATTCGAAAAGCGATCGGTTAGTTGGATTCTCAATGAATCGAATTTGGTTTAAAAGTTCTGAGCTTTAGAATTCTTCCTGAAAATGATGAAATTTCTACGACATATGATAGATATCATTCCGATTGCATATCTCACCACCTCTTTTGCTTTTTTCATTTAGTGCATATTATATGAAGCATCCATACATAACGCAAGCGCTAGCAGGTGAGGCAGATCCAGTAAAGCAATTTCGTTCATAGAAAATATTTCCATTAAGTGATATTTGATGCAATCGATTATAAGACTCTACAAATATACTTAGAAACCTACTTTACTTTAAAAATCAAAGATCTGCAATTGATAAGCGACGATATTTGCAGGGAACGAAAGAAAAATACGATTAGATCTATCGAGTACCGATTCGAAGACGATCTTTTTCGCTATTGTATGTTTAGCGGATTTATTCATTGTGATCATTTCATGCTGTTTACAATGGCATCTGATTGCGTTCAATCGTTGTGAGCCGAAAACACATCGTATGCGACAAGTTGGACATCCACTCTAAATCTATTTTAATATCCCTCTTGGATTATTGTTTCTTTATCTTTACTCATTTCTTCGCCATCATTCAACAATAGATTTTTTTTTTGCATTGTTTGTAATATATTAATTAATTATCGATGAAGGAATAGAGGCATGAAATAAAAATGAAACATGAAAAAAGTGAAATATATACGTGCAATAACAAAAATCATTACCCCTCACCCCTCCATCCCTCAAAAGAAGAAAACAATAAACGAAAGGACATATTACAGGACCTATTACAGGACCTCTATTTTAGAGGCTAGACGATATCTGGTTTAGTGGGTAACCTATTCCCTATTAAACTATTAATTTAATTCGAAATGAGCGATGATAGATACACCACAAAAAAAATCTCCTAAAACGTTTAAACGAAACAAAACGAATCCAATATGAAAACCATCGAAATGGGATGCCATCCGCAATTCAAGCGATCAGAGGAAATGCTCGATCGCCATACTTGCAATTGCTTGCCGTAAAGCCAGGGAACATCTAGTACTGTATGGTACTACTGAACTTAAAGCGGAATTATTCAGTAAACGAGAAGAAACCACAAGAATTCAGCTGAGATATAATACTACTTTATTTGATTGTGAGAAGAAACCGCAATTATGAAGCAAATTTATGCAATCATTTTTTGAGAAATAGGTTGGAATTTATATCAAAGCCAAAAAATGGATGCAAAATCAGTGATGAGGAAATTCGGCATTGGAAAGAGGATTAATAAAAACATAACCGCTTGCGATCGATGATTACAGTAAATTCCCATATCCTGAAAATCCCAAATATAGAACCGTAGTTTATACGGTTTATTTATAAGTTTAATTTTCTTCTGCAAATTGCTAATTGCAAACTTTATAATTTCAAAGTATAGCCTTTTGAGGGCTAATAAGGCAGTTGTTCAGTAATCCAAGTCAGCAGTCATGCAAAGTCACAAGCACTTATACTCAGATCGGAAACAAGACGGCAGAAAAAAGTTCTTTTGAGCCATTAATTCGTAAAAAGTAAGGAAAAGTAACGAAATTAGGAGACATGATGTATGAAGCAAAAAAATGATTTTTTGACAATATACCAGCTTAGAGTTTCGTGTAATTTTCAAATACTAGCAGGTATTGCCGATTTCGTCGCTTACATTAACGCCAATTTGATTTTCTGGATGAGGAAACTGAATATGCTTTCATAAATCCATTGTAGCAGTAACAAAACACACTTTAACATCACAGCCATTGACAGTAGTGCAAAACCCCAACTGAAGAGATATTATCAGCCTTATGAGCGGGGATTTGTTAATTATTCGACTACCAAAAGATCAATGAAAGAGCAATTATTACAAACTATCTTAATTAACTGCCCGATATTCTTTTATTCGCATAAATTTGCTCTCTTTATCTTGAATCTACATCTGTTACTTACTGTTTAGGATTGTATCAGTTACTTCATCCTATAAAAATGATGTGCATTTCCACTATCGATTGCGGCGATCAATGTGCGGAGTTTATTTTCAACTAAACTGTATGATTTACTATCAAACAATTAAATGCTCATCCAACAATTTCCTCCATTCATAGTTTATCTCTACTATTGGCATCATTGCCGAACCTTTCATATGTCATAATAAGCATTTATTTGTGCTTTATATTGTAATATTCTTCACAGTGGTTATAATAGAAAACTTGTAAAAGCTGGGTGATTAATAAATGTTTATTACACTAGTTGATGAGCACTAAATAGATCTAATCGAGCATCCGCTTCTCCAGCTTTTCATCCACCACCTTTTCAAATGGTATCGAATCGGTTTCTTTGAAATGTATGCAAGTCAATTAGCTTTCATTTTATCAGGAATTTATCAATAGCAGCTGTTCCTTTCTTTAGCGGTAGCACTAACTGCTTGCTACTTGAGGACTCCCCCCTCCCCTCTACAAAAAAGGACGAGAGAAATGTGCCCATATGCAACTATCCCATTCATATATCGCCTTCTGTGAAAGACAAAAATAGCGAAATACTTTGCTAGTAAAGACTTTTAGATCGAATTTTTGCAGCTAACGCAAAGAATTCAGCTATGATGAATCTTTCGTAAATCTTCGAATATATTCTCTTTAAATGGAAATATATCCTTTGGAATCTTAAACTTAAAAAATAGAATCGAATGGAATTTCCTAACAAAGAATTCCAATTTCCGTTATAGTAATCTTTAAGATTTTTCATTTCAACTTTCCTCGATATACCTTTAAAATGAGTCATTTCAATTTTAAATGAAGCAACGGAACACATAACGTTGAGCTGTAGAATGGATGAGATTATAAGCGATCCGTGATCGAAACCTTCTCTTCTCCTTGAGAGTGTATTATATTCGCTTGAAAGTTGCGACGAACAAGTCTAATTGATGAAACACAAAAGTAACATATATTTGCAGGGCAATAGTACCGAGGCAGTATCGATAATTCAGTGTCACAGAGCGGATATTGAAGTGAATACTACAAAGTACCATTAACAAAGTGGCAATTTAATAAATCGATGAAGGCGAGACGGAGCTTTCATTGATCCCGATCCTCATCCATTGAAAGCAATTGATCATGACTCTTAGAACTTCCTTGATCATGACCGCTCTTTTTCCCTTCAAAAAATGAAACATTACCAGAATCGTTTGCAACATCCATTTTGTTTAAATAAATAATCGTCGCATAGTTCGACAGTGACATAATGATGGGTAGAAAAACGCTCTGTGGAAGGGAAATATTTATATCTTCCAGGAGGTGAAAATTTCGCTTCAAATCGCCGGTTGGTACTCGATTGCAATATTATGAAATGTGCCAAACGTTGAGAATAACACCTAGAGTAGGCATCTTACGTGGGTGGTGTCCTGAACACATGTAAAACACGGGTAAACTGAGACTATGGAAGATGATGGTTATTTAATTTGCTCATTTTCTGATGGTATAATTATAAACAAAGAAATCCTCTTGCCAGAGAGGGTAAAAAATCCGGCAAAAGTCAACTCAGTACCTTGTCTCATTTTCCGATATATGGAAACTCACTAAAAGACCTGAATATATGGAGGTCCATACAATATACATTTTGCGGGTTTATATGGAAAAAGACCCCATATATGGAAACTAAAAGACTGTGACAACCGTTTAATTATAGCATCTGAAAAGCGGTAATGATTCGCTATAACGTTAGCAAAATAATGGATATATCTTTTGCAATGGCCATTTTTCGCTCCATCTAAACAATAGTCCCACTGAGTAATTTAATTATTCTCCGAATGAAGGCGATATAATTGAATGAGTGACCGAAGGGAGTGATTGGTGGGCATTATCATCACTAAAAGTGCTCAGAGTCTTGGATTAGTTCATATTTTCAATAGATGATTTTCCACTGTGAAAGCAAGGATGAGATAGCTCATAGACGCCTTCACCTCACAAATAGTAATAAATGAATTGCTTGGAAGTCCATTCCACCTGTTGGCTTTTTAGTCGATGAAATATCAATAGCTGCGGTGAGTGAAAATTTCCGTCGAACGATCGAACATCGCTTTGTCTTTCGTTTCTGTAGTTGCTGCTAAATTCGTCTCAACTTTTATTCGGAAAATGAATTTAAAAATGAAGTTGAAATTTTCTTTTTTGAATGAAATTCTTTATGGATGGAATTTGAAAGAAAAATAGATCGAAATAGAAGGAAAATAGATTTATGAGATGCTGTTGAAATTATCGCTAATATGTCCATTCATCATCAGATACGACAGTGAATTCATCGCAACTGCGATACGGTTATTTCCATATAACTTCTAATGGCGATTTCCAGATGCGTTGGCTCTTTCACTGTCATTGTTCACCATGCTATGCAGACCACAGAATTCTAATTACACTCCTAAGATCCTATGCGGCAGTATCACCTGCTGATCTAGTGTTCCCACATTGTCCAGACTATTGGTCCGCTCTTCCGCCTCTCACTTAAACTTAAAAGGTCTCGAGATTCACAAGCTTCGGCACTACTACACCAGCAGTAAGTTGTTAAAAAGAACGATAACTTATTTAAGAGTAAGGTAGGAGGTCATTACATTTCGTCTTAAACCACAAAATCTTCTTTGATGTTCGTTTACTAATAAACATGTTTCACATCATTGATCAATTGGATCATATGCATTCATGTTTGCGAAGTATAAGTTGATTTTCTACTTTAATTTACCTGTCGTTTTCTCCACGGTGAAAGAATATTAGCGATCTGTTCATTACGTCGAATTTGCTCACGTATCAGTCCTTAATAAGATTTCTTCAGTAATAAGCACTTGCTGTAATCAATGCAATACGTCAATATTTCTGTACATTAAGCTTATGAAACAATTACTTTCTCCAGGGTGATATTCTCAGATGATTCTCAGGTAAATACCTTTAATATTCCAGTTCACCTGTAAAGTGACCGAAATGGAGAAATATGGGCCTAGGAAATAATGAAAAACAATAAAAAGTAAGTAAAGGTGATTGATGTGAAATGATCAACTGGTAATTTCTATTAGTATCTCTATTCTTTTATGATCTAACAATTATACGCGCTATACTTTACATCAGCAAATCCTCACTAAGGTTGAGTTGCCCTAATGCTAAGAAGACAAAAATTTGCAGTTTTAGCGTAACGATGCATTCGTGACGCATTATTAGCGAGGAGATCTTCCATATTCTGGCTGTCTGCGATAAGTGAGTTGCGGGATATCTTGCCATTTTGCGACATAGTATATGGTGGTGCTATCATAAAATGAGATTTGTGCATAGCTTATGGAATGCAATTTAAGACGATAGGCAGTATTTCTTGTGTGTGAAGGAATGTTTGGTGGTGAGTGGGTTGAGGGAGGTTGAATTGAGTTGATCTGACTTCTGGGATGAAGTAGGAGATAAGGCGGTGTAATATGTTAGTCGGTTGATGAATTGTGAAATGCGAGACAATAAATAATGGGCTCTAGTGATATGTTCGATATATAAGGATGGCTTCGTAGCAGAATGATCACTGTGGGCTTACTTAAATTTGCACATTACACTTTGGGGAGAAACTGATGATTGAAACATCTATGAAGAGAAAGTCTCCTCCACCAGTGATCCTCTCAGTTAAGCAAATGGATGCTGATGCAAAGGCTCATCAACTGCACAACGATATCGGTGGAACTTTTCATCTCAGTGTTTCAACAGCCAATAAAGGAAATATCGTAATGGGAGGATAAGGTGTCAAAATGTCATGAGGCTATTTTGTTTCTTGAAGCAGTAATATGTTCTTCGGACATTTACTGTCGGGAAAATGACCAATACTTGCTACCAATGACCGCAAAATGCCCATGAAAAGCATAAAAAAGTAACGCAAACAACTAGCTTTGATGACGTTGAAGGACACTCTCAACAGAATAAGCAATTTGTGGATATCTTGGTGAAATTGAACGTGGGATCGTCAATTCAAATTCATCCTCACTCACATTCTGTAATCATTGATTTTTATAAGCGAAATGACTTAATCCTATCATATGGGAATATCGGCGTTATTCATTGGCTTAAATTAATGCAAAAGCTTGTTGCCAGGAACAAGATGAGGGTTTTCTCATAAAATAACCTCCGGCTCAAATCCACAAAAAACATCGAGCATCATAAAAGATACCTTGTAAAAACTCCAAAATACCTGCAATGTTTGCGGAAATGTCTGTGCGAAGCATCTTCATTATGCAAAAGCATCCAGTAATTTAAGTAGAAAGAGTGCATTCAAAGTGAATGAAGCTGGCTTAGACTGACAATCACAAGGTTTCCTCATAGTATTTTCTCGGCGCATTTTTTGAAGCTATGTTGTTCATATAAGTAGGCAAATATCGGTTCACTAGGCCAGTAACATATAGCTTATGCTATTATTTATTCATGTATACTCCAAAGAAGCATATTTTAACAAACCTCATTTTCGACGTTTAAAATATTGAAGTTTTCACCATGATCAGTCACTCCAGATGAATCTGCAAGCATTTTCTCTACTTCCCGAAGTAAGCATTTCAAGTTAGAGCGCATATAATTGGGCATATCGGTAAAGCGCTCGTACAAACGCTTAGTATTGACTAACGGAAAATACCATCAAATTTTTCAAAATCCTTGATTATTATCAAATCCTTGAGATTATCCCTAAAATCCTTGACGGCGGATGCTTCCTTGTTTATAGGGCGAATTTTATCGTAAATATATCAATGAGTAAGATATCATCCATCATATCAATGAATAAGTGACTGTCCTCTTAGCATTCGGGTATTTTCTTTTCCAATATTAGGAGATGAAAAATTGCAAAGGTGTGCAATAAAAATATAGGAAAATCTAAAATCCTAATTACCACATCGAAATTAAAATACTCTTACCTATAGCAGGAAATGTGCAAGAATATCGCCACGTTGATTCATCTGATGAATGATCAATGAAAACATCGAAAACTTTCCCTGTAAATTCCACTGAATGCATCAGAGCGAATTAAGATAGTAAGTTTGAGAGCAGCTAATTGCATAGTAATGTATATGATAGTACTAATTCAGATAGAAATCATTGTTATAAGTAGAAGCAAAAAATAGTTCAATTAGCTGTAATTAGTAAATAGCTCGACTGCAGTTCAATTAGCAGTTGGATCGATAAGAAATCAAAGCACTCAAGTCGCACTTCAGGAGCTTGAAGTCTTTGCAATTGCATAAGTTTTCGATTACCGATGGTCTTGCATTGTTTTCGAACTACTGGCAATAAGCGCCGATTGATCGTTTAAAAAATTCATCTATCCACTTAAACTTATAAACAAACGATCGACGTTTTATCCACATCGTCTAATTTGATCTTCATTTCCTCTTTCCGGCAGTGATGTCACAAAAATGAGATTTCAGCGGACTTTTCCACTGAATCATATCACTATTGTACGGAGAAGTAATGTAGTAACGATAGAATCCTATTCCCATTTTCAGTTTTTTCAATCCAAGCTTCGCTGTTATCCTGCAAAGTACAGGATCAATGGTTAATTTAAGTTCCTGAAATGTGAAGCCAATTTCCGGAAAAATGGATAAAATGTTGAGTGGATAAGTAGAAAACAAAAAAAAGAGGACTAAAAAATTAACCAAAATCATTATCCTGAAATGTGAAGCCAATTTCCGGAAAAATGGATAAAATGTTGATGGATAGTAGAAAGAAAAAAAGAGGGCTAAAAAATTAACCGAAATCATTATCCTGAAATGTGAAGCCAATTTCGGAAAAATGGATAAAATGTTGATGGATAGTAGAAAGAAAAAAAGAGAACTAAAAAATTAACCAAAATCATTATCCTGAAATGTGAAGCCAATTTCGAAATGTTGATGGATAGTGGAAAGAAAAAAAGAGAACTAAAAAATTAACCAAAATCATTATCCTGAAATGTGAAGCCAATTTCCGGAAAAATGGATAAAATGTTGATAGATAGTAGAAAGAAAAAAAGAGAACTAAAAAATTAACCAAAATCATTATCCTGAAATGTGAAGCCAATTTCATCCTCTTGTTGGAGGGATAATTCTGAAAACGGATATGACGATGAGGGGAAATTGTCCCTATTCGTTGCGTTGTCGTCGATTTCTTCATACATAAAGTCTAAAATTTCATATTTTATAGAATTATTATTTTATCGATTTCTAACTTTTTTGAATTAATTCCTCAATTTCAGTCAGTTTCGAGAATCCACAATTGGAGTTTAAAAATTATGTTCGTATTAAATGGTCTCTTAGTATTATTTTAAAAATCCGCTCAATAGAAATAATCCCATTCCCTTTATAATTCAAAGAAATTTTTTCTCTCGGATGATCAGTGATCTATGGATGAAAGCATTCTCTCGCACTTGTTCATATCATTCACATGTTCGCAGGTTTAGGTTCGTTTCACCTCGGTTGAAAGGGCAGTCCGAAAGCGTCATAGAAGCAACTGCTAGATTAGTTTAATCACTTCTGGAATTCGCCCTTCCCAGTGGACGATGCGCTCATATCTATCGCAACTTGCAAATTTCTTGTTATGTGATTCTGGAATTTGCTTTTCGCCGATATAGCCGATGCATCCAATTTAACAGTTTTTAAGATAAGCTGAGTTATTTCGATCTACACACTATTGCTGTTCTTATATAGTAAGTAACTACTCGCCTAAATTATAGCTTTGCGAAAGTTCTCATCTTGTTGCTGTTTATGCTGACATATTTTTGTGCTTTTCAGTTCGAGACATTGAGGAAAATAGATAGGTAAATAGATAAAGAAATAAATAAATAAATAAATAAAAAATAAACAAATAAATAAATAAATAAATAAACAAATAAACAAATAAATAAATGAATAAATAAACACATTTTCAAACAATCTGCTCGAATTTGCGAGACTACAATATTACACAGCTAAGTTAGTGCGTTTATATATGGGCTTGCTCCAACTTGTGGACAAAAAAATTCGATATGATGACATTTGAATGGACAAATATAACCGATGGAAAGTATCATTATCTAAAGCGTATCCAAATTTCAAAATTATGAAGTTCATTGAAAGTTTTTATGCCTTAAATATATGGAAATATGATAAAATATCGCCTACAAGATTACATGGCAATGTGATTTAACCTGCTGAGGAAAGGCAAGGAAAGACAGTAAATTATGAAAGTGTAAAAAGTGAAAATGACCTCGATACTGGAGAAGTACTGAACTGACCGGAAAGCACAACTGTACGAATTTTACACTATTCAATGGCGGTCCGTATGAGAGAGCTCATCCCTATTGATATATCATATCCGACAGTTTCGTGTAATATTTCAGATATTCTCAAAAAGTCTGTCGACAAAATGAACAGTGCTAAGTCCGACATTATCACTAACGTAGTGTAAAACAGTGAAAGCTTGTATAGGCAATAGTAATCCATGATAAACTGTCTTGAAACGACTGCTCATATAAAGCAACTACTAAAAGTTTTTGCCCTATTTTATCGCTTAGTGCAAAAATTGCTCGATAGGTCCCATTTTCTTCGACGGTATATTTCTTCAAGAGATCCACGTATAGACCTTCCGTTCCTATCCCATTTTTCCACCTCCACCAGAATCCACTCGAATTAGAGTTGCGATTTCTTCCTATCCTATTATATCCTTATTTCCCATTTAACATCCATTATTTTTGCGGCTGAGAAATAATATACGTTTTATAGGCAATTATTAGCATATTTTGCAGATAATTACCAGGTAATTTAATTTTTTAATCAATCTTATGATCGGAAATCTTTAGCATTTTATTGATTTCTATGAAAAATTGCACCTCTTTTTTTGGGTTCCTATAAAAAAAAATATACTTTTATGCAATTTTTGTATTTCTTTTTTCTCTCATACTTCATATATGATATATAATCTAAATATGATAATTTAAGGCAGTTATATGCTACCATTAATTAATTAATGCTCAATAATGAATCTATACCTCCTAAACGATTAGTGAAAATTCCATAATATGAGATATTACCACCGCTTAAATGAGGATTACATATGATAATTGATAAAAGAGACGAGCAACTAATTCGATTGACTCGAATGATTCTTTGCTAAAGCATATATAGCGAGCAAGTGATAACAAGTGATAGCAAGTGATAACGAATCTCCGTTCCATCTGATGACATATTTGAGAGGCGGTGAGCATATGTGACAATATCATCATAACGACATTGTACACCCTTACATGTCGCCCAATAAAAGGAGCAAACGGACGCTCGAAGATATTGGCGCTTTCATTCGAAAGACTTTACTTACGGATGGAAATTATGCTCTGGATATGATGCTTTCTATGGATTATACTAAACTTTGAGCGATTAAAAAGCAATAATATCTAAGAAGCATTTAAGTAACTTATAAACAAAAGTGTTTTAAGAATTCTCTTCGTTACGGCTATAGTAGTTTGCCAACAAAATGGAGGTGAACGGACTACTTGCATTGAGAAATTTCATACTTTCGAGAGCATCAATCATGGAAGGTCATGAATAAACTGGACGTCCTGTCGACCTATGCAGGCCACCGAAATGGACGGAATATGCCACGCAACTGGAGGAGAGAGCGTATGAGCGGAACCGAAAGGAACTTTATAAGAGAACTTGATATATAAAGGAGGAGAGGGGACGTTTGATATGTGATAATAGCATGATACGCTCCCCTACGAAGCCCGCATAAATGGCACAAATGTATCGCAAAAACGCATTCCCATGGCATGTTATTTTCACGTGAATTTGGTGCACTCTCAGCGGCCAATCAAAACCTGCCTGTATTGCATCAGGCATAGCATGTGGGTCCACTGGTGTGTGCTTTCTTTCTCTCGACGCGGTTTGTTTCGGATCTTTTATGTTTTGTTGGTGAGGATTTCACCTCTCTCGTCTCATTAACGTGAATTTTCATGAGCCTTTTCCCGATTGCTTAAGGTTTTCCTGGTGGTTTCCCGGTGGTTTTTCCCATGGTTTCCCGATCTTCCATCTAGCAGTTGGTAATGGAAACAATGAAATCTTCTGAAGGATTCGTTGCAAATAGAGGATTTTCGCTAAAGTTTTGACGTTTTTATTTCTAACTTATCGTTCCGATAATTTCACTGAATTCAAGGAAATTCATCGGATTTCATCCTTGAAGAATTTATCGGGCAATAATTTCCGCGTTTTATTCCGCTCTTCCACTCTCTCGGCAGTAATGAATTTGCCCAAGTTTGCTCAACGAATCATTCTGTCATTGATGTAGAAGATATCCAACTTGAAAGGTATCCATAATTTATAGGATCGGAAGAAATACTGATCTTTTTTAGCTGTTTTAGAAGTTCGAATAAAACTGATCCTTTTTTCTCTCATTGTATATCTTTTGTTCCAAACAAATGTTAGCTTGTTCATGACAGTCCATTGTTGCCACTTTTCCACACTTATCTTCCAGAAGTTCACTTTCGCTCTTTAAATCCTGACAAAAAATTAATGATATTAATTACGGAGCGAAAACCATTTAGGCATTTTCTGCTCATTTTGCTCACCGCTTATCGTTGCTCGGAACTTTTTCAGTAGCTGCATTCATAAATGACGACCGGAAAATGCGTTATTCTTGCATTACATTAAAGATAAAAAATATAGCACTATTGGACGATAGATTCGCGCATCCGGAATATCCTGACATGAAAGTTCCGTTGATTGCAATAAAAGGACAATTTTCATCGGAACAATTAATTAGATGTGACATTCTGGATTCACTTTGCTCTGGTATTATGTCCGTGTCGCTCTTTTATTTACGTACGCGCTTTTCGCACACACACACGTCACATAACCGTTCGATCCAGCATATCCGGTTTTTTTCATTCACTTGTGGATACTTACACCATTTCCAGGATCCTATTTCCGGATAAAAGGTGAATGCAATTATTGGTTATATCTCAATTAGCAATTAGCAATCTATGCTTTCTTATCATCGAACATTGAAATAATTAATTAGATAATTTGCCTCTCTCTTTATTTTAGTTATTGTCCTATTTATTGTATGATCGTTTAGAAACGTTCATCGATATAGGGTGGGAGGATGTCTTGTGGAATTTTATCTCTCCCTCGACTTCCCCTTTCGGATCTTCTTGGTTTGCAGTTAAACATTGATACATATATATTGGCTGTGGCAAGTGACAGTATGTATACTGTACAAAGCTACTGTAGAGGCTACTGTACGAGCTACTGTACAAAATAGATGAAATTTGTCATACGATAGCATTCAAGGTAGCATTTAGTAATTCATACATACTTATCAGTTTCTCATCTTGCACTTATGAAAGCTTCTTTTGGGAGGAAAGGAGACATCGCCTCATCCAATATAGATATAATTAAAAGAGGCACATTATCTTCGAGGCAATTCGTTAAGTTAATTTCTTCCCGGTTTCATGAGTCAAAACCGTAAAGGTAACCGGATTGCACAGTAATAACCACCGGATAAGTTATAGGAATTTTCCGGAAAAGCTAATTCCGTCGTATATCCAGAAACTTTAGTATTTCGTACGTATTTGAAGTCGTTACCTTAAAGTTTTTATTGCCGCCGATGTGTTCGAGAGTTGCTGAGAAAAAAAAGTGAATCCAGGAAATTCAGGACAACTTACTTTTAAAATCCTTGTATTGTTTGTAACGTTTTCAGTGAAAATGATCGAATGTTTAATGAAAAGGAGGTGGATAAGTATTGCATTTGTGCACATTCACGTCTTAAGGAGAATATCTCGTGGAAGAGAATATTTCTGGATGCAAATATCCTAACGCATTTGTCCTTCCTACTAAACTCCACCACTCAAGTACTTATGTGGCTGTAGCCATTTGCGGCGGGTCTTGTGCGGATACAGGTAGAGGTCATTGCGGCTCAGCTCTCTATCGAAAATATACTATCGTCGTTCTTGGCTGTCGACTAAAATTTTAACTACGCTGTCAACCTCATATGAATTATTACAGCTTAGGCAGTTCATAGCAAGTGCCTATTCAGGAGACTATTACATCTCTGTTCATGCGACTGTAGGGTATTCCAGCGCTGTTGTCCTGGAGGTTGGGATAATGGGTTTATGGATTTGTATGGTCGTGAATTTGCCTTCAGTAGCAAGTGGCCATGTTGGCAACCTGTGTTTTCATGCGTGATATATATGAGAGTGTATGGTTCGATCATGAAGGCATGCAGCATGGCTCAGTGAGCGGCTGAAATATGCTCGGTCCAGAGACCCCATGTTACCTTCTGCTCCCATAGTCGAGTCTGAAGAGAGATGCTCATCGGCAAGAAGAGGGATGGCGAGCACTTTGATGCTTTCTTGGCCCTTACTGGGAGGAAACTCCTTTGTAGTTTTTATATATTACGTTAGCTGTTGGCTAATTTCGCCTATAAAATTCACCTTCTGCCAAGCGTTAATGCTATCGATTTGCTGATTGTATAGAATTATTCTCATTCTCAAAACATAAAATGCACTCGTGACGTATATATTTATAAATGAGTGGGATTTGTTATGGCGATATGTGCCTCTATGTGTTTCATCATATTCGCTTATTTCTGAGACTATATTGAGCTTGAAATGCACTCATAAGAATCTGAAAGAAGCTCAAATTCACTTGCCCTAGCGGCTCTTTGCGAGTGAATGCATTAATCTATAAATCCACAAAATTATGGATCATTATCATCGCTTAATATAGATGATTCCCATCTTCGCCTATATTGTCTTATGGAATTATTTAGCACATGAGCGGATACGTTTTTTCTTAACGATTTTAAGCATATGTCGTACTTTCTTATGTGAGTTGATGAGAGTGAACAAAATTCAATAGTGATCGACTCCGCAGTTCATCGATTCAATGAAAACCGGCTTAAATTGAGCGTTTCGGCAGTGATCTGCAAATTTCACAGATTCAACTGTAAACATTAGTGAGCCTTTCTCATCTAACATTGCGCAGAACGACTATCGGATCGTACCGTCAAAATGCAACTTCGGCGTAGTGCTTTAAACCAAAGCTTAATTTACCTATCGCTAATTAAATATACTGCTTAAGTTTTTTTTTGCAGGTATGTCGGATAACAGTAGTTTCGCCGAGCTATTCGAAGGTATTGAAGGATTCCTTGCCGAGGATGATGCACCCACTATAGCAGGTGGTGGTACCGATCGACAGCAAGCTCATGTATGTCTATAGTGATTTATATATTGTGTCGATTCTGGACATTGCTTTGCATATTTGCCAAAAAAACAATGCACATATTGTGCAACTTCGATCCAGAGCAGTACTTGTGAATACAATGAATGCTTCCGTGTAACCTGTTTGCACCATTGACTTCCTCGATTTTGATCGATATGCGACACAATTTCTGCGGGATTTCAGATACGAGTGAGGCCTTTATTGATATAGATGTTCAGTTTGTTTGTTATGCACGAGGCGTATGATAGGTTTTTTAATTTCTTCAGAGTACTCGCAGCATTTCCGTATAATAGTTCAGAATGCATTCTATCGATATTACGCCCTGAAGGTCTTTCAGCTAGCAAAAGATTTCACCTCAAAGGAGAGGAGGGGGGATGGGGGTACTCGAGAATATCCGAATTTTTCAAAGTGGGGAAAATAGTTGAAAGCGTGGACAAACCTCTCGTACTCCAGAGATTTTCCCAGCAGCAATTAAACATTGTGCTGATCTATGGATCAGTAAAAAAATCCCTTTTATGGCTTAGGTGGTTTGCATGCATATTGAGGCTGTGTTCGTTTCAACAACACAGTTAACAGTAGAATTTTAAACTATATCTGTGTGTGTCTATCTGTCGCCTTTATGTTTCAAGTGTGTACAGAGAATCGCTGAAGTTGAAGTTACAAAGCAAGATATGGTATAACCGAAGTGGATTTCCTCTCCCCTATTCCCCTTTAATTGCTCCAACTTTGTGTAAAATTCAGCCCATTTCAGTTTATATTGGTTGATTAACATTTACTTCACATTAATTAGCGAAGAAAGATGGGTTTGAAACGCTTTTCAGCAATATCAGATCGATGAAATTTTGTACATTCATTGCTTCTTGCTAAATAAAGCAACTGACCCATTGAATGGTTGGGGCATATATTGTATTAATTTCCTCTAGCACCCTCTTCAGTTCGGTTTTCATGTATACGATCCGTTTGTGTAGCTTTTATTTGTTACTTGCTGCAACAGTTCATTTCTTGGTATATCATTCGATATAATATATCATATCATGATGCCATGATATGATATACTAGTTGGTCAATCCACGAAGATCAAATGACATGTGTATCCACAGTGAAATTTTTGATAATTGTATAAGTTTGAATATATTTGAGCTCTTATATAAGAAAACTTGCTAATTATTGCCATGATGCATTTATGCGTTCTTGATTTGCAGCTTTCCGAGGAATTGCACTCCGGAGTTTCATGTGGAGATTCGGCTATTTTCCCAACTGAGGCCGCCAATACCACCATCGAATCATGTGTTTGGCCTGAACTATTGCAACATTTGCAGCCACCATGTGGAAATCGAAGCGCTCACCTTCTTCCAGCGGTTAGTTTCCATCTGTTCACAGCAATCATTTGGTGATCGTTTCATTTCCAAAGAAAGTATTTAAATTTTCGAGGGGGAGACAATGTTGCGTTAACTGCACTATGCAGGTAGACATCAAAACTTGCTATGTGTTCAAGCTTTCGAGTTGCAACAGATGCCGTCCGTTGTAGCTGGGCATTTGACGCAGTTAACGAGCTGGCAACTCTCACCAGTAGAGCCTAAAATTAGGTACTCGCTGTTGAAAGTTTATTGAATTCGAGAAGTTTGTGTGCACGTGTAAGGAACTAGACTAGGAGCATGCGATTTCGCATTGTTGTGCTCGTAAATACGAACGTTTCAGCAACATTCAATGCGTATTTCTAGGTCATAGCTAAACGTTTCGGCATCAAGCTTCTAGATGACAGTTGCTGTGAGCCTGGTTGGGTGCATGAACGAGGCTTTAATTTCCTTCAACAAAATGTTCGCTGTCGAAATTTAAAACTTCTTCCCATGTTTTTTCTTTCATGACCAAATAAGCTAATTTTATCCGAACGTTTTTTCCCATCCATATAATTTTCCGAGAGAATTCCATGGAGGTAAACTTTCAAACTGCTAGGACCTAGGGTTTGCTGTTGCAGGCCTCAGAACGTCGTGTTCGCAGTGGTCACGTCGTCGGACAATATGTTTACTCGGCAGACGCCATTGATAGATGCTGCTACATTAAGCCGGGCCTCAAGTGTAGTGTTAAACAAGCCACGCAAGGAGTTCGCACCACGATCATGCCTGCCCAACTCGAGTGTAGCTTTATGCATCCCCAAGTATATTTCCATTCTTTTATTTTTGGCACTTTAAGCTTCCAGGAGTTTACTTTATAGTTTTATGTAGTAAGTAAACAGTGCACGTTATTACTATCAAGTTGCATATGCAGAAAGCTTTCAGTTGAGGGAAGAATCTAATGTTTCATGTTAGCGGTATGTCATAGAAGGGTGATGTTGTGATCCATATCTGGCATGATCCCAGCTGACCTTAGTGCAAATTTTGTTCAGTTCGCTGTAACTGATATCAAATTGGAGTATGCGTTTAGATGGGCACATGTGCGCATATGATTGCTCAGAAAACGAAATAAAAACCAAATGTTTACCGCAAATCGTGTAAAAAACTCTCTGTATATTAGTGGGAAATAATTTTCGCCTTCCATGATAAGTTTTCAGGATACAATCTCTGGATACGTCTAGAGTTAAAACCCTCACTTTAAGTATAAAATCTCTCATATTGCAGTCATTGGAGTCGAGAAATACGAGACGCCTCGAGGCGAGTGAAAATTTCGCCTCAGCACCGAGAGTTTTCGAGCCCTTCAAGGTCTATATTCTTACTTGTCACGCATACATTCGGTTGTGAATGCGACAAACTCTACACTAGTGCATATTGTTACGAAGATATTGACGTCTTTATTTATTGTAGTGTATAATAGAGAAATATGCGGAAAGGGCTTCCAGAATTATTCATTCATCGAAGAGGACAGATGTTTAAGGAAAAGTTTCCGGCACTTCGATTCTTTCGTCGTTTCTCCTAACTGGAGAATGTCACATTTCGTGGTGATTGAATGGCTTTCATGCAAAATCGACGATCCAATTGTAGGACTTGTAATGCTCTAAAACCCGCTTGTATTTGTGGACTAGACATGCGAACGAAAAAACACGGTGCTTTATTCTGTAGTGTTTTGCTTTGAAATCACGATTCACCTCTTGTTTATTATTTTAGAGCATCAAATGTGGCCTCGGAAATGGTTTTGGAGAGATGCTTGCCAAACATGCGACCGTCCGCCTCACTTGCTGAAAAACCGTACGTTCCTCTCGATTTTGCGTTCTTCATGTTTTCTATGGCTTAGGCGAATTGACCTTCTTATATCTGTAGAATAGGTAATGAATGTTGTATGAAATTATTTATTTTTTGTATAGAATAGTATCATTTGAAGAGGGAATTGTTTAGATAGGAAGTTTTGCGAAGAGGTAAAAAGAGGGGAACCCTCTGATGGTGGTGAAGTTCAAAATTTAAATCCCACATAGAGAATCATAAATTCAGATTTCCCAGATTTCTCAGCCACTTATAGCAGTATAGCGCTTTTCACATTTATTTGCAGGATAACAAGAAATTCACCGATTGCTTCCTTTTGATCTGGAACATCGAATATGGCATATTAGGAGATTTGCCATCGATTTATATTATAGAATTTGTTCGCTAAAATATGCGTATTTTAGGTTGCAAACGGATACGCATGATTCTCCGATAACTGAAGGAGTATTATGTGCGACGGCGCAGCAGTTGTGTTCTTCTTTCCCTTTTTGTTCCAATTGTTCAACGTCTTCATCTAATTGTTGTCATCATGTATGTTCATCTCGTAATAACCACCAACGTATCCCGCAGCTCACCGACCAGGTAGTTTGATATATTTTCCTTATAAAGTATTCTGTTAGTACTTTACTAAGATATTTAGGTGATCTTCTGCTTCCGTTTCCAGTGTTACATGAGGTTTTTGGTTACTGCCAGTTCAGTTCATTCCAAGCTGATCTTCTTTTAAAATCAGTGGAGAGGCGTCATGCCCTCATGCCTCCATAACTTTGGAGATAACAGTCGTTCAACATTCTAAAAAAGCTAATCGTTATATTTTCGAGCCAATCTATTTAATGCTTAAATTGATAAAGTAAGGAGAGCGCACTCCAATTCCATGAAATATTCGAATGGATATCGTTATTTATGATTATTATTGCAGCAACAAACTTCTACCAATGTCGCTTCAACATGGACATCGCTTCGTTGCCCGTCATCTGATTCGGCTCATACTTCACCATGTTTACCCCATCAACAGTTTACCCCACGATCATCTATAAACCAGTTATCCACTTCCCAATATATGATATCTGCTAGCCCAAATCGTAATCAAGGTAAACAGTTAAAGTCAACTAAAGTGACGAATATTTTTGCTTAAAATGGTCAATGCAATGAGAGGAATCTACTCATGATAGAGCATAGATAGTGAAGCAGCTACAATAATAGCAGTATCGTTGAAAAAGGTCTTTTCCTTTCAAGCATTTTCTATTTAAAAAAGTGGAGAAAGTTGTTTCTGTATAATGTGGCAGCGTATGATGGTTTAATGTCAGTAGCATTTCAGTACTAATTTTCACAAAGAAGTAATGTATGCTTCCTTCTCAGCAGCAGTTACCTTTGACCATTTTCGTCGTGTGTGACATTTTTGTGCTCAGCAATTTTATTTCTCACTCTTACGTCCATTTGAGAGAGATAGATGACAGAATTGGCAGTTACTCATACTATCATCGAAGGTTTACGGCGTGGACGTTTCACTAGCCTTGTAAATTTGTCGATGGAATAGATCGGTTTAGTCGTCTTTTCCTTCTCCCTCTCTTCCATCTCCGTCCATTCCACGTTCTTCATGAAAGCGTGTATGGTTTGGCTTACGAAACGATGGTATTTTATATTTGCGAGTATTTCTTTAAAATTACTTTACTTTAAAAGTACTTTATACTCGATAAAATTATTTCGAAGTATTTTCCTTCGAAGGAATAGAATCGTTTATCTGCGTATGTTTCATATTGCATTTCTTTTCAATTTCTTTCAGCTGCAAACAGTGTTATATATTTATTGAATATAGGTGATGCCGCTACTTCATTGCCCACTAACACTTGGCTGGATAGCATCATCGCCGAAGCCCGCGATGAAATCGACAGAGAGCGCTTGAAGGTTGGTTTATATTATTAGAATTTTTTTTAAAATTATTATTATCATTAAAATTCTTGTTAATGCTGGCGCGTGTAACGCTTGTTCATCTGTCATACTTTTCCACATCTTAGGTGAAGTATTTTGCAAAAAACTTATCAAAGTTCGACCATCAAGGGTTCAAATATGAAATACGAGAAGTCAAGGACCTACTCAACAACTCACGCGCTGTTGCGCCGCTCCCCGCGTCCTTTATTATAGACCAGATCACTCATGAAGTCATAAAAAGATAGTAGGCCAAGCTGACGAACTTGTGGATTATGGATTTGGTTCTCGGGGTGATAACGGCAAAATAACTTGCTGTCTTCTGTATTAAATAGATTTCTGTAACCTTTCTGAACATCCACAAGAAAGTAAACATCATTCGAAAGGGGATTGATATACAAAGGGGCGGCAGCCCCACTTGATCTCACCGCCTTCGTCTGCGTGTAGTTGGTGTAGTCCTTAGAGAAGAGAGTAAAATCGTTTCTGTGACCCACTCACACACGCTTCTGTTTAGTCGGGCAATGCCACCTCCAAAAATTATGGGAAAAGTGGTCCTCACGTGTTATAGATACTTCCCGAAGGGGTTCCCTGGTTTGTCGAATGACATAACATTTCCCGGAAAATTTTTCACATCCACGGTTTTTTCGTCACTTCACATGTAGTCGACAACAGTTATATAAATTTAATATGGTGGAAATTATATTAGCTACAATACGAGTAAGTTATTTCTATCTATTATAGCATGCAAATAGCGATGGATCTCTGCGATCACAAGTGGAAACGTCGACACGAAAACGTCTCAGTGACAGTGATGATCGCGATGCTCATCCTCGCTGCATATCCCGAAAAAGTATTTCTTAATTGGATCTTTTTATATGTGCATTTGGCTGAGAGTTGTGCATTAGTGCTGTTGGTTTTTTTAAGGTTATTCATAAATTATATGTGGGGATTATATGAGACAATAAAAGCTTATCATTAATGGCATCCTTCTTGATTGCATATAATTATTTCACATTCATTAGTCATCTTTCATTATCTCTTAATTAAGGAACTCAGAAATACTTTGCTCTCCTTTCGTTTTGTTATTTAATAGGGTATGACCCATATGTTGATTTTACTGAATGGCACTTTTCGAAGGAAATCTGCTATCCTTCTCGTAGATGCATAGATGGCAAATTGTCTCATCATTGCGCGAAAGCAGAGGTTTTGTTACAGGATCTTCCTGCTGGAGAATGCTCACAATCGCTATATCTTAATTTAGTGGAACATAGAAGGGTATATTCGAGTAGACCCATGAGTGTAATTTCGTTACCTGAGGAACGAAATTTGCGTAGGTATTGTTCTTTCATTAGAATCATACCTTGATGATTGATACTTTGAAGTCATACCTTAGTTTCAATTGAGGCGTTTCGCAGTTAATTTCTAGGTTTCTCTCAGTCCGAAGTAAGAACGTGTCATGTTTTCAGGATCGAAAGCTATATCGTTAAGTGCGCAGCTAGTTGGTGCATCTTCAACGCTACTCGACTCCAATAAGCATTTTCTCCTCGTTCCGCTCGATGTTGCTGATCTCAGCAATAAGTCGGTTTCATATCTAAGCTTAGACCTTTGGGTACAATAATTTAACATATGTGTACCTATAAGTGCAACAGGCGTCTTATCTTACTGCAATAATTTTAATGTTAAATCTAAAATAGTTATTATTAGGCATAATAAAGAACGATGAGGACTTAGTTGATAAGCTCGACTTTCGAAGATGACGTTTCTAGTGTGGCGATTTTTTATTCGCCATAGTCAGTCTGAATAGCACGCTTCAGATATATGGGTAATGAGTCGAGCAGTTGGATAATGAGAAAAGTTTCCCGACCGATCGTTCTTTAAATATTCGGGATTCAGTTTATCCAGTTATATTGTATATTGCATAAATCGTTTGGTGTAGAAAATATTTGGAAATAAATATGAAATAAGGAACGTTTATTGATGTATATTTTATCTATAGAGAAAAGAGTAACTTTGTTTGAAAGTGAGGACAAATTATGAAGGGTAAATAGCCTTTATTTCATCTCTTTTTATTGAAATTTCTTACCTAACGATTAATTGGACATTACTTAAGATTATCTTTGAAGACTAAGTGGAAATTGCATTGAAAGTGATAAGTATATTTTACTGGAGAAACTGACAAAAATGCGCTTCAAAGGAGTTGAAAACGGCTGAAAAATCACCAATGAATCAGAGGTGTTCTTATGTGGGATACAATATGAATGGAGATTTGAGGTAAAAGGTAGAAAATTGAAAGGTGATCGCTATAGATTTATTCCACCGATAGCCGTCGTCAGCTTTCTACGGATTTCATCTGTTTAACTTTGTCCATAGAATAGTTTTGCCTTAGGGCCTTTTTTCATATTTGGCGATACTGTTTTTATCAGAGTTCTCGCCTGAATATAATCGTGCTTGATATCTTTGCTGTTCCATGATTCCGGAAGGAATCGCTATGCAAGATGAGAGTTACTGGCTTTTCTGCTTCTTCTTCTTCATTTCCTATCGATTTTCGAGGTACTGATTTTGGCAGGTGTACTGATTTTCGGTAGTGGGAGCTAAATTCTTTGGTGAGTTGATTTTAAAATAAACTGCTCCTTATCTCCATAGCCACCAATTTCACCACCTTAGTTTTGTTCAGGAATGGCGGAGTATTGGTGCAATTTGTTGACGGTGTAACTGATAGTCTTGGACGAGCGGATCCTATCGAGGATATGGACAACTTGTGAGTTGACGATCAGTATGTTAGGATTTTTGAGAGGTTCTACACGATGAAACATATTTTCCGATTATAGAGTCGCTTGAACTCATTCTAATTGCCGGCGATAACATCGGCTTACATTGAAAAGTACTCAGTCGATGCCGTCTCTATCAACTCCCCACAATTTATGTGTTAAGATCGAATTGCGTAACGGTGTGGTTGGTTCATTTGTCGAGTGGAGAAGTTTGCTGGAATAGCCGCCGCGATACGAATTATTTGAATTGTTTGTTTTAAGTTTTCAAAAAAACGGTACGCGAAAACAACTTTATTTCTTATTTTTTGCCGATCGGATCACTCGTACAAATCTTTCATAAAGAATTCTTTTTTTCATAGGCCATCCGGTGTGAAGTGAAAAACCGATAGCTGCAGAATGTTTGAATATTTCTTTGGCATCTGAATATTTATATTTCTCTTTGAAGTAGATGGCGCTAACGAAAATTTGTTACTGGAAGATGGCGTTTGGTGGTATATTAAGTCCGTTCGTTTCCGCTAGGGAACTAGGGAACTATGGAAGCTTCAATAAGGGAACTATGGAAGTATGTTAGTTTCCTTATTGAAGCTGTCGATCAGACATGCAGAATACATATGCAGCTAGGGACGCAACGTTGCCAGAAGACGGTTTCACGAAGCACATTTGCGAAGACGCATAAAAACGAACTTTTTGTGGGGTATTTGTACGCGGGTTATTGGTTCTGCTCAAGTAACTGCATTATTTCGCTTTCCGCGCAGTTAATGACGCTGTTTTTTCGGATAAACGGCATTGAGAAGGCGTATACCTTGCCGAGTTCATTGATGCTTTTTCCTCACTCCCTTTTTGTCATCCTTTAACACCCCAGTAAGCGGCCATTTTCCGGATCGCAATAATTGACCAATTATGATTCCGTACAAATTTTCTGTCATGTAAGCATAAGTATTAATTAAGGGATCAATGTGAGGAGATATCAGTCGGAAACTCGCCTTCTTCGTCAGCGTCACCGTCGTTCGGTGAATCATCATCTGCCTTGGTAATAATGCGCACGTTGAACTTTTTCCTTCTATATATTTTTTTCGTTAGTTCGATCATAGAAATATAACAGGTTCACTTTGCAGTATTTTAGGAATTAATTATTGCTAAGTACTTCCTTCAACAAAAAAGCTCGTGAGGCACTAATATGCGGAAAGCTCTTTATAATTAGGCACGAAATCGAGAAATCATTTCCTGGTCCTCTTAAGAAGCCTGGGTTAAGCTCCTTTCATGCAAATTCCCTTGCATTACGCGTTTGTTAATTCCTAGTCCATCATAAGCCGAATCGTCGTGAGTGAATGCTAGCAGCGCCGTTCAGAAAAATTTTTGCGACATTTAAGTGAACCACGATGAAACGAAGTTGAATTTAATTTGTTGTACGAACAACAGATATTTGAGATCGAGTTTTTCTTCTTTTTTTGGACTGAACGAAACTTTTTATTATATTATTGAAGGAATACTCTCAATGTGAAGAACGGGGAATCTTACGTCGGACTAAGGCAATTTCGCTTGCTGGCATGTCACACGCCGACATCAAAAATCGAAAACGACAGCAGAATCGTGCGGCGGCGGTTCGATACAGACGCAAATTGAAAGATAAAAGATGCAGAGAAAAGTAATTTATCATATCCATTGAATAGTTCGTATTGAATTGATCCACAGGGGTTGTTGAAGAAAGAAACGGACATTCCCACTTGTACTGGAGGATACGAGGTTTTGGAAGTGGGGAGGAGAGGGTGGAAAAAGTGGTTAAGCAAAATTTAACTGAAAAGTTCTCCCTTCCTAAAGGAAGCTTTAGAAAAATAGGGCAAGTTTATTGTAGAAGGTGGAGGAAAACTACGCTTACGAGGTGTTAAATGAGAAAGCTCCGTACTCTTTGTTACGATGAAATATGAAAAAAAAGAAGTTGAAGTCATTGGAATTCTTCATAAAATCATCGCCGTTATTTGGCCAATATTTGGGTATTCATAAAAGCTATGAAAATATCGTTAACAATAAAGCTGAGCGAAAAGTGGAAAAATCGTCTCATAATATCGAAAAAAAGAAGAAGAAAAACTCCGAACTATTATTCTCTTTTATATTTTCAATGTAGAAACTTAAATTTTTCTATATGTTCTATGAAATCAAATAAAATAATATGATAGGTAGGTGAACTATCAACAGTTTAATGATACTTATCAAGTATCACCATTATCAAGTATCACCAGTATCGAGTACCACCATTATTAAGTATCACCATTATCAAGTATCACCATTATCAAGTATAACCAGTATCAAGTATCACCAATATGATAGTATATTTGTGTTTGTATGGTATGGTAAACCTGTAATACCATGATAATATGGTAATGTCCATATGATAAATAAGTTATATAATGAAATATTACGCCTAAGTTGTGAGAAATCCGCTGAATCATTTTTTCCTATACATTTTTCGAATCCGTCTTTGATTTATTAAATTTCTTAGATCGGTGCGCTTTCGTGACTCTTTCAATTTCTAGTTCGAATTTGTTTATCATCGGGGCCACTTCTGCTTCTTTAGGACGCTCTCTTAGTTTTTCATTCTTTTTTTTTTCTAATTGGTACTATTTCTTATTGATGTGCGTAATTTTCATAATCCAAGGTTTTCTACTTAAAGTCTATTTTCAGACTCGAAGTTGAAAGTCTCGAGAAGAACATCAAGAAGTTAAAGGTGGAAGCGGACTTGCTGGAGGATCAAATCTTGAAGCTAAGGGAAATCATTTTTCAAAGTGTCACAGACCGAGCGAGACATTCTATTCCCAGTAGGATTGGCGTCTAAATTCTTACAAAAATGTATTGACGTTGTACGGAGGAGATGGTTATGGAATTTGAAGTTTATTCGAAATGTTTTAATGCGAAGAGCAATTCCATCTCAGAGAACCTTCACCCCGCGTTGCTCGGATATCGGTCATAACTTCAGTTTGTAATGTATATACATATATGGTTTTAAGTATATAATATTTGTTTTTTGGCGTTCTCTTCTAAGATGATAATTCCATTTTTTTCTATAGCTGACTGCTGCACATGTACAAATTTGCCGATTGTATAAATCATTGGTTTTTAGATAAAATACGCCAAGGAATAGATCTGAAAAACTTCACCGAAATATATCGTTTTCGAGTGTCAACGTCTTATACTCGAGGATTTCTGCTAAACTTTACTATGAGAGTCGCCATGAGAAATCCGGATGTGGAATTCAGGAATGCCCTTGTTTTCTTTTTCAAGATAACGGCTCATTAAATCCATGTCTCTCACTGAAACCAAACTTGATTGGAGCAAAAATAGTGAAGGTTTGAGACGAGCTCAGAAAAAAAACATCGTAGAAGATGATCGGTAGAGTGGAACATAAGTCGACTCCCCAGTAAAGAGGGGCGTTCGGCACGACGCGCCGATGCTATTTCTGTGCGATGTTGGCATATGATGAAGGAGAGGGAGACGGGATTGGTTCAAGTTATGATTGAGGTAACGTTCAGCAACCTTAGCGGAAATAAATTCAATGCATTAAATAAAGCGAATGGAGAGCATTCTTCACTTCCTATGAAAGCAGAGAGGCTAGTTGTTAGAGCTGCTTGCCCCTAGAAACGGCTATCGGTATTTCGGCATTATTGGTGGCTGTACGAATTCCTCGTTGAGAATTCGATGAGTCGACGAAATAGGTAGTGGGAACATCTATGCGAAATTTCATCACTATACTTCTGAGGTATCTTGAACATAATTTAAAAAAAAATTAAAGAATAGAATTATTAACAATGATTATAATTTTATGGATATTTATGGATTATCTCTTTATAATTTTCATAATCGTTATTTATAAAAATGAATCTTTCCATTGATATATTTCAGATTTATTTTCCAAAAAATTACTTATAGCTTTTCGTTTAAACGATAAGAATCTTATAGGTAATGCATATTATGTATTTTGCGATAACATATTAGCTTCTTGACCCTCTCTCTCTGCTTTCATATATTTTACGAGTATATTGTAAACCAAAGAAGATGCTCTAGACGTAAGAGGATTCTTTTTTAGCCAGTGAAATACAACGATATTTTGAAGTGAATTTTATGAAAACGATGATAAGATTTCAATTATCCATGCCTTCATGAAGCAGTCCGTTGAAGTCTTGAATTATGGCCTTCAAAGTTTATGTGGAATTACCCATTGAGCACTTTTTGCATTATCATTGCTAAGTTCAGAAAATCATAGAAACACTTCAACTGTTATTTCGTTATTTTGTTGCTTTCTTCAGGATATCTTCTTCTTTTGTTTTTTTATTTAGCTTAAGATTTTGAGGATTTTCATAGAGGTTGAGGATATAGCGAATAACGTACATAAAATCGTTCATACACAGCTGATCCCGAACAGAGAGTGAATAATAATCTTTCGAGTTCATCGACGGCAAATGAAAGTATGTCGGTCAACGAACAGCGTTCACCATTCGATTACCTCTATGAGCGAATGACGATCAAAGCTGCTTGCGCAACAACCTACAGGACTTAAGCAACCAAAACCGATGTCCGCAACAACAAAATATGCATTAAAGTTTTCCGAACGTCTATCGAGCGTAAACACTAGAAGAAATTAAAGCTTAAGCGTATCGATGTGATTCGTATGAACATCAATGTTTAAAATTCCGGAGAAATTCCGGAAACGGAAACAGCGCCCAATGAGATCCACACTAAACACTTCGGCTCTATATGCTCGTTCTCAATAGATCAAGAATTAACGGAGGTTTTTTCTTTCGAATATAGATGTTTGTTAGTAAGATTATAAGAGGGTGGCCAACATAATGATTCTATGAACGAAACACCATTCAAATCAATATGAAAATAATATCGGAATTATAAACAATATAAGATAAATAGAGGTAGCAATGTTTACTATTTGGAATATACTAATATATTATAAGTAATTTGTGAGTAACCGTTAGCAAATGAAAAGGCTTTTCCTGCGAAATCACAAGCACATTCTCTTCTATGAAATTCATTTTTGGGCAATAATTGAAGCAAAAATGCTTCAATGTTTTTCGCTCAATGTTTCAATTTTCTTCGCAGATGCTCATCTACTCTCAACTGATCGTTGCCTACATAAAGCACCAAGAGCATTAACCTGGAAAACTCAAATATTCCTATTTTCCAGCTTTCGAACTATGCTGGAAATGTTGACCTAAACCATGCAAGGCTTCACTATATGACCTATAATACTTAACGTTTTCCATAGGCTCTAAGAAATTTTATTAAGATAAGGACGATAATGCGTAAAATGTGATATCCAATTGGGTATCCATATTACTTCTATCTTAGTGAAAAGCTGAGCGGAAACTTCATTGGATCAGCTTATTTACCGTGCTTCAATGTGTTAAATTTCACTTGTTTTCACATTTATTCGATGGCATTTATATTGATGGATGTTAGTTCAATTGTTTTTTCCCACTATTTGTAAAATTGGCCCTTTATATTCTCTCAGATAAGAAATTCAGTGTAAGATGATCTCATAATGTCTTCATAATCGAGCTTATTTAACTAAATTATGATCTAAGAGAGGATTATATCCGAAAGAATTCTACATCCTGTATTCTGCAGAAGTGCATAAAAAATATATTTTATAGATCTCTCTAATGTAATTGACCTGGAATATCTATTCGGTTAATCCGTGCATCATGAGCCCCTACGAGCTACTGGAAATGCGCGTCATTCGCATTTTCGCTAGTCGATCCTAAGATCGAGTGCTTTAAAGTTGATGAAAACTGCAGCGTAGCGCTTGAGGTCAATAATAATTTCAAGTGACCTCAAAGGAGACCTCCAGATGGGTCTCGACGTTGATTTAGAAAGTTTGGTCTTCAAGAAAAGGAATTCATACTCGTCTGGAAATCTTTAATCCTAGTCATTAAGAAACCTTTTTCTTTTATTCTGGAATTCTTTACTTTATCCTCTACTTTTGGTGGAAAATTTCGACGATGAAATGAGAATCCATAAATTCATAAAACGAGAGGAAGGGAGGAGAGAGGGCGAGCATTCGTTACATTTATGGAAAAAGTTAAAGAAATGAAACGTACCCGTGAAAAGTCTCCGAAATTCATGGAAAATTCCATAAAAATTGATGATATCTTAATTTCCAGGAATGTTAAAAATATCCAAGTAATCGATGGCGAAGAATTGTACAATAAAGAAAAAAAGAAACGATTGTATGGTCATCCTGAAAATCCTGAAAATACTAATTCCTCAGGATTAATGAGACCTCTGATTGATTACCTCAAAACGAGATAAAATTATCGGCGACGATGACGGATAAAGATGGAATGGATAAAAAGGAAGCGGAAAAATCTGCATTCGAATGGGCAGATCGCTGATATTTGTGAAATGACATCATTTGGCTTTATAGAAAATTGGAAATGAGATCGAAATTAAGTGTATGGAAACGTATGAGTCAATGAAGCGCATTCATAAATCAATGGTAGGAGAAAATGGGTAAAGCGTTGAGGCTCACTCGCTGGAATGGAATTTGATGCTTTAAAATAAATAGTCCATAAAATGCTTAAGAAATGGCGAACTTTACTCGAATAAATATACTATTGAAACTTCGGAATATCTGTAAAAAGTTGAATCATCAATGAAAATATCGCAATAATTTCCGAAATATAAATGAGCTTATAAAGCTTAGAGATTCATATTCGAAGATGTAATGTCCGAACATCTTCACTGCTGATTTCTTATCCTGACATTGACACATCCGGAGCTACTCCACTCATCTTAGCTTGAAGTAGGAGAATAAATCTGATGAACTCGAAGATATCAGAAGATTCAGGCATCAGATAGCGAAAGTGCAAATATTTATGAAGGCCAAATCTATTAAAGGTTCAAAACCAGCTCGGCAGATGATGAGCGCATCAGAGAACAAAATTTCAAACAACAATTTAGCCCTCAATGACGATAAATTGGGTGGGGTGGGGCGAAAGGGGTGGGGGAATCGGAAGGATGGTAGAGTGAGGAGTTCGGGAAGTATAACGAATAAATTCCTTCATATATCAAAAATCTCACTTAATAGTCTACTGGTTTTTGTCCTAGCTAAAATAAGTAATGAAAAATGTTAGAGGAGGTGAATACGCCACATTGATTGCACAATTTAATGGATGAGCATGCAGCACGGATATGAGTCTTTTTTCGTTGAAAGGTTCGATCCGGAATTTCCATAAATGTATAATCGATCCAGAATTAACGCCGTTTATGAAAATTTAAGATCTCTCATCAACTCCTTAGCCCTTCACTTTCAGTACCTCTCTAAATCATTCGAATTCGTTGAGAAGAAAAAAAAAAATGAAAATCGAAGGAAATGTCTAAAGTATATCGAATCAACATGATCACAATACTTTTGGAATTCATTTAATTTTTGATTAAATGTGACGCATAATTTCATAACCTTTATGGATTCATAATTTCGGAAATTGAATTCGCCATAATGAATTTTTCCGAGTAATTTTACAGCAGCAAATATGAATAAAAAAATCTCATTGTCGAGCAAAATTTCACCACAGTTTAAGCTAATTTCTGTTTGTTTTTCTGCTTTGAAGTTATTTGTATGATGGAATATTCAACTAATAACGCAATAGTAGAAACTCTATCGCAGAGTTTAGTTTAGCGATCGATTTTTGATATCGATAGCGTCTATTGATCACTTCATTGATCGACTGATTGGGATAGTAGAATATCAAAAATAGGACCTTATGATATATCAATGAACAATTAGCGCATAGCAAAGAGTAAAAATTAACGATCTAAAAGTTTAATGAAGAGGATTGTTCATTTATGGATTTACGGATTTAACTTGATAGTTTATGGATTCTTCGGAAGGAATATCCGATTCGGAAAAACATTCCATTTCTTTATGGGAATCGTTTTAAATTAATACCCATCAAAGAGATGGGAGATTTCTATTCGGCATTTTCCTATAGGGGCATCAAAAAGATGAAAATATATTCCATTTAGTGGTAGCAAAAATTATGAATAAGAGCGATGATCATATGAAATGGCAATAGTACAGTAAAAAGTAAATGCAAAGTAAGCCTATGCAAAGTAAAAATTAAGAATACTCCATGAATGAGGAAACGTTGACTTAAACAAGCGCCTCTACCTTGTATACACGTTAGGATTTTTTATAAACCCACATTTGGTTACTATCATCTTACTTTTTATTAGCATCAGACGCTTCATTTCTTAATTGAAGATTGAAAATAAACCTGAATATCTTGGCGGCTTCCGAAAAGATTTTAGGTTCGTCATTGCTCTTAACCTTTGTGAGACCTATGTTTGATTAACTATCTAAGCTTAATAAGTGAATTCTTACATATCGTCATCTCTTAAGGATATGGTGAAGCAAACCGGGCTACTTTTATTCATACAGAATTTCAGCTAATCGCCAAAATTTAATCACCTTTCAAGAGCTTGTCCCATCCAAGAAATACACTAGAATCCATAAGCAATCATAGAAACAACTTCTTATCATCGAAGAAAACTGCATATTTTGTTACGCTCG
The DNA here is from genome assembly GCA_037576465.1 of Parascaris univalens. NCBI lineage: Eukaryota > Metazoa > Nematoda > Chromadorea > Rhabditida > Ascarididae > Parascaris > Parascaris univalens. The sequence continues at coordinate 189,686,174 of CM075173.1, read as the reverse complement.
TCGCCGACCGATTGAATGATTTCTGCATTCTGCTTAATTTTCTCATACATCCGACATTTTTACATCGTCTTTCTTTTGTTTTCCGCAACTTTGGGAAGGCTCTTTATGATATTGTGAATTAAATTAGTTCGTCATTTCGTCACTTTTCTGAAAACTCATCAGTCGTACTAAAGAGATATAAATCTTCTCAACAAGAGTGACATTAATCGACTCGAGAAATTTGTGCCTGTAAGGTTGACACCACGGTTATACTGATATGCTGATAAACTCATAGCAACGGTAAATGATAAGTGTAAAATTCTGTTTGAAAGGTCATCTGTGGCATAAGATTTGAAAGGTCATCTGTGGTATAAGATTTGAAAGGTCATCTGTGGTATAAGATCTGAAAGGTCATCTGTGGTATAAGGTCTGAAAGGTCATCTAATTAACTTTCATCATTGCCATTTCTCTTCTACTTCTTGGAATTGAAAATACAAAAATGTGACACATATTCATACATATGCGTTGCAATAATATAATTTTTTAATATTTTCCTAAGAAATCATTGAAAAGTGATAAAATTCAGTTAAATTTTTCACACCCACTTAGCTGAATCATATAATCAACGTCATCTAAGAGATAGTTTAGTAGTCAACGTTACTTTTTACCATTTTCAGCAAAATTTAGCCCTCATCATAGTAAATAAAATTCTCGAGTTCGATAGCTTATTCGTTCGTGCGATTTTCCTCATCGAATCGATTTGCCATTGTTGATATGCGATAGCTAAATTTCAGTAAATAAAGCTTAGTTACAAGAAAGTACCGCATTAATCTAGCGGTAAGAATTAATTGTGCTCATAAAGTCTTATTGCCCCGATAAATCTATCATCTTGAAATTCGCTCTTTTCAAGTACTGATAATTCTTTTGATATTTCTTCAAAGATCTTGAAATTACCATAGTTTCGAGAAAGAATTCCAGACTTTCTCAACATTTCTGGAATATCTATAAGAAAATTTGACGGTAATATCTTTGAGCAGGAAAATCCTAGAGAGACCTCAAGTGAACAATCCTGGAGATTAGGCTCGTTTATCGTGAAATAAGCAATAAAAGAAATGATGACCGGAAGAAAATCTCGTTGAATTTTCAAGCGGAATTTATTTTATGTGAATTTGAATATGGATTTTGCAAGAAATAGAAGATTATGCAATATTAAAGATAACGACCCTATTGATTTGAAATTTTACTGCATCCTTTTGTTCTTCGATGAGGAGACAATTATTCATAGCATCAGTATTCTTAGGGCTTATTCTCAATTGTTTCGTTTTAGCATTCAGACCGACTCATAGATCACCTATGCCGAAACGTTGCTAAGTGTCAAATAATTCAAACGAGGCTACCCTTCTTTGACAAGAGACTTTTAGAAGCCATTTTGTGAACATCATCCACGAACGACTGAAATTTCTTTCGAGTTTCTGAGCCTGGTACATCTTCTTCGATAATTTCTCTGCTCAGAAATTTCGCCTATGTGATTGAATGCTGAATGCGTTTTGAACTGATACACTGATTGTTGGATTATATCCAGATTATATCCGGATTATATCACAAACAGATATATGAAACAAGTTTTTCCTCTTTTATTTCGCTTTTGAGCTCCATTTCAATTTTTGTTTCATTATGTAAAATTCTGATGAGAGATAATCTTTGGAGTTTTAATATATGCAGAATTTTATATATGTTAAAAATGTGAAGTAATATTTTGTATATTTTAAAGTTATATTGTGGCAATAAACAACACAAGTAGTTAAGGAGTTGCCTAATAGCTAGTAGCCTCTTTTTCATTTTACTTAGGAAGCCGATATTCTAACTGTTAAAAGCAGGTTTATTGACCTGCACTGGCAGCGACTTCATATATTTAATGTCTCATTAACGAAACCATGTAGATGATAACTAACCTAGAAAGAGTAATCCTGTGACGCCTCGAAATCCTCGTTAGCAATGAGAATTTCAGATACTGCTCTTACAATTCCAATATTTGGTGATAATTCCGGATTCTCCGGTTTTCCGGTTAATGAGGCCGATATTTGAAGGAAGATGATTTCCAAAAAAATTTGAATTTATAGGAGAATAAGCATTTCAAAGACGAAAAAAAAACCCAATTTGATTAGCTGAATTCCAAGGCGGAGCGTGTTGGTTTATCGATGAAATCTCATAAAATCTCCGCCCACCTTGAAATACTTCCTCAATAGCCGACGAAGATATTAAACGCCTTTTCCGTCACCATATCGAAGAGCTCTCATCTTCATGCGTCATTTCAGCAAGTTGTGTGCAAGGCTCGAATAGCGTCGTTGTACGCTAACCTCGTCGATTTATCATTTATCACGCCTAATATCAGAGAGCTATGATATGTTAAGGATAAGAATAAATTTCATGATACACTGCTGTGTGAATGTTGCTTTATATCAACTATTTCCATTGTTCGGATAACCGGTTTAAGTATCATATGGTTTGCTTTACCCATAAAAAATGCTAGGCTACTTAGTAATTTATGTTGACTGTTATGGTTCGCCTACGAGATATTGCATTGGTATTTCTGATTTTCTGGTTATTATGCTAGATGGTGCAAATTTATTCCCGTCCTCATCGTCAAGCCAAAATTACCCTTAAGTTATTTTTTAGAAATCCAATGGCTGCCTTAGCATTACCAACCTTACAGCTTTTGCAAGCGGCTAATTAATTGGTTATTTCTTTGCGTTTCGTGACAAAACTGAGTATGTGACGCCCAGCTAAGTAACATACAGCAGCGTAAACTTCGCACAACAATGGAATGATAGTTAGGCTTAGGTAACCGAAAGCAGCATAAACGTTCGCTGCGCGAGCTAAAGAATCGTTCAATAAGCGCGTTTGTAGGCAAAAAACGGACGGATGGTTGCTTGCCGTTCAGCACTAATAGCTTTTGTATTTATGTACTTGGCATGGAAATCTTGATGTGCACTGGTTAAATGCCTCAAAATTCGACGAGTGTAACAAGAATCCCTCTTCATTCTCAAGTTTTCTTCCTATTTCCTGAAAACTTGGGAAATTCATTATAAATCAGTTAGACTTTTCTCTCCATCAATTGGATCTACGAGCAATCGAAGCGTTGAATTTCAAAGAGCCACTGAAACGATCGATGAAATAAGGCAGTGATGTGTCTTTCAACGTTGGAAGCCTATACGAAAGGGCGGTTTGGGCGATTCGCAAAACGTTCTACTCCAAAGGTGGCCAAATTGGGAGAGGAATTATTTGCACATATTGCCCGCAGCAATCCAACTTTTTGTTGTACGGAATGCTGGCCAACATACAATGTTTTCCTTTCAAGACAGCAAGAGGTCAGTCAGTTCCACTGTTTTCATCTATCTGGTTTTGCCAATGTTGTACTAGTTGTTCTAGTGTACAAATTTTACAACATCTCTCTCTGTCTCTGTCACTCGTTTCCGGTGGCAGAAACAGTACCACCCTTCGTCGATTCATGCACCTTGATTCGATTGTGGTCGATACTAGACTGACCACTCATTGAATGCCGATCTCTTGGAGGAATAATTGCACACGCAAATATTTTCACTCAATGATCACGCAAATATTGTTAGTTTTTATTGGACGCCATAGTATTGTTATAATCGTGCTGATCATGTTATTCGAAATCCCCTTATTCATAGCAAATGAATGTGTTATTTATAGAATAAACGATGTATTTTTTCACGAATATTTCAAGGGGTGTTACGTATGAACATTAAACCAAAACCGATTTTGCCACATTCATCAAGATGGTTCCGCTCTTCCGTTAACTTATTTTGACCTAAGAAACCCTATAGATGAAGTGCGACTAAACTTCAACTCATTGAAGAAGAGAGCTGTCGATTCCATGATTTCTAAAGACTTAAATGATGCACTGAACTGTCGATCACAATAAGTGGAAAAATGGAAGAATTTAATTGGTACAATATGTGCTTCTAGTTTATATCTTGAGCAGTTTTCCCAGTGCGATCAACTTCTAATGAGGCGTCGGTAAGAGAGCATTCATATTTCATATAGCTCATTCACCAGTCATGGTTCAATTAATCCGAAATCTCTCGCAAATTTCCCATGGAATATTTCATTTTCTTTTTTAAATCTATTCAATAGCACTCAGACGCGGCCTTCAGTTGAATTGACAGCTTCATAAATCGGTCCAATCGCATACCCATCATCCAACGACCTCAGAGCTGAAGTACAGAATTCTGATTTGGCCTCACGCTGTTATGACATGGGAGAACGACTGGGGAGAATAAATTTGAGCTGTATAGGTTAATCTCTGATGTGGGATTAGTGACACTGAAATTTCAATTAGTGACACTGAAATTGTTGAATTGACGGATGCTCTATACTAATTTAACGATGGCTTCCCAAAAAAAACCCCTGCAAGTAGGTAGGATGGCCGGAGAGGCTTGCTACGACACGAATATTTGCCATTCCCTATATATGATTAATACTATAGTTTCACAGATAAGGACAGGTAATAAGCATGTGAAATATTACCGCGATAAATTAATTACTCTAAAGCCATTAAGTGCGATTTCCCTCAATTTTTTCCCCAACTTGATAGCTAGAAAGCGAAAAAATTAACTGAAATTAAATATATGCATATTTACTTTACATTTTTGCGTATATTTTGCTTCCTTCTTTCCAAATTTACATGTGTCCGGATAGGTTATGATGTTCACAGATTTCAGGTTTCTATTTTAGGTGATTGCTGAGTTGAAACTATTCGATGGACAGAGACATAAGACACATAAGTATGCGAAGCTCACCGCTACAAAATAGCAATGATGCGCTGCTGCCGAATAAATTCTATTGGTTTTCACCGCCATTTAAGAGTAAAATCTTGATTGAAAACTTAGCTCAAATGGGGGGGGGGGGGGAAATATTTGCGAATTATGGTCCCACCCTCGTCTTGACAAACCAGTCGTATTATAATGCTAGGAGTAGAAAAATGAAATGATTCTCTAAAAAATGTTTTCGACTTTTATGGATAATATTCCCGAAATTGTTTCGCAAAGAATTCATTTCCGCTCGACACCCTTTATTGAAGTGAACTTCTTGAGAGCGCACTTATCGCTGATGAACTTAAGCGCCTCTGACTATCTCAAGGCGAAAGTGCCACCTTGCGCACCTTTAAACCTCGCTAGTTCCTTCGTTATCACGTTGTGAGCTTTTTTTTACTTATCTCTCTGCTTCAAATCATTTAATGCTATGAAGTTTCACTAGTGGATCGGCAATAATCTTCTTATCCAGGAATAGCTTAAGCGATTTCCATCAATGCATTGCGATCGCTAGAAAATTCGTGGATCTCCTATATCCTCAACCCCCCCCCCCCCCCCCCTTCCGGTTCCTCACCACTTCGTAGGTGATCGATAAATAAGGCGATATTGAGTAGAAAAACTTCAAAGCTTATTCACTTGAATGTTATTGAGGAATTTCCAGGCTAATTTTAGCCTTACTACAAATTTATTTCACCTAGAATGTACAAGTAAATTACTTGTTTCCATCTGCTCAGTCTCTCTATCTCACTCCTTCACCTCTCAGGTAACGATTACTAATTACACGTAGTGAAGTCTGCAAAAATTTCGCACACCTCACTGCCTATAATAAATGATAGACAACAAAATAAACATCGAACTGGATAGGCGTTTAAGGAGTGCCCATTTCGATTATCCGTCTCCTGTAATGATGGTACTAGCGATTGCCCATTTTGATCATCCCTCTCCTGTAATGATGGTACTAGCGCTATTTGCTTATGGCCCACAAATATGTACGATGAATACATGTCTCATATCGTAAGCACGCTCTTTTCTTAATAGCATCGAACTTGTTTACCGTTTAATGAATGCTGTATTGAGAATATTTTTCTTGTAAACAATGGCATAATAGATTGCATTCACGTATGAATTTATGGGGAGAAAATACGCTCTTAAGGATTTATGTCGTAATGGTGACGAATGACGGGTATGCTTGCAAAATTCACCGCCGTTATTGCAAAGGTGTTCCTTTTTTATCTCATATATTTGAAGTTAATTAAAGGAGATAGATATGAGAGGGGAGAGGTAGCAATGGAACTCATCATTTCGAGGGCAATCAGCTGGAAAATTTATGAAGAAAGTTTCTGAATGATAGTTAACTCAAATATAACAATAGATAACGCACTCCGTTCTCTTTCTTCTACCCGATACTTTCCTTTCCTTAGTACAATAAAAGGTTTTATCCGAAGATATGAGGAAGAACCATATGCGACGTGGAATGATAAGACATTGAAGCGAGAGCCGCGTTAAGGGTGGTCCCAAATATTGGCGATTAATGAAACCATCATTACCAACAAACATTCACCTATATAGACATTCCTGGTTAGTAATGACATAACTACCCACAAGCTAGAATGCTGTAGCATAATCGATATAAATAAGTACTGGTATGGATAAAATACGTTCATTAACAAACGTCAATATAAAATTTTGTAAAGTGGGGAAGCAAAGACAAAGACAATGAACTGAAATACCTCTAACGAAAAGGAACTTATTTTGAATATATCCCATATAGTATGTAGAAAATCGTGATGAGTAGAAGGCATGAACGATAGCATGAACAATAAGTGCTTGAGAAGCATGAACGTCGACGTCGAGGTCATTGAATTTAGGTTAGTGTCGCGGACACAGCAGTATTCGCTACTGAGTGTACCGACTAGAGGCAATGCACCACTATATAGTTGATAATGTAATTTTAGGAACATTATTCCATAAGCCTTTGTATACATAAGCCTAAGCCTAGACCTAAGCCTAAGATACTTCTTCATTAACGCACCTCTGGAACCTCTCTGCATATCATTCTTAAGCAGTCCTTTACCTTTATCGATAAAATCTGTTTTCAGTGAACGTAATTTACTAAATCTGAAGACCTGAAAAATTCGGTTTTTATCTATGAACGTTGGAATGTTCTGTCCACTTGAGCGTATTTGTTCACTGCAAGGTTAAACTGATTCGTCTTATCATATCCATCTGAAGTGACCATTTTTGCAAAGAATAAATAAGCTTACGTCCGGAATATTAGCCTTGCACCGTGTGCTTGTAATATCAGGTCTGCAAACGGTCTCCGTAAATTAGTTTAGCAATACTATAAATGTTATCAGTATTAAATATTCTCTTTCCGTCGGCCTGGATGACGAGAGGAAGAGGATGAGTGTGTGGAACCATCCGGAAAATTAGGATCTGATTATGAAAAACGAAACGGTTTATATGTATTTGTTTCGAATTTTTTATAATTAGAGTAGAAATTTACTGCCGACGTTCGTTACGCACACGTTCTTCTGGATTGTTTCAGCTCTTCTGGATTGTTTCAAATTTCATTTTCCCTACATGATGTTTCCAACCTATTGAACTGCATTAAGATCGTTTACTGCATTAAGAAATAGAAGCCACTGTCGAAGCCAGTCATACCTCTTTCAACAGCTATTGCAATTTTTGTTGCTTTTTTTAAGCAATAAATTCATTTCACTGAGACTGACTGAGTTCCAACCTCGTCGCATTTTCCTAACCTCAGTGGAAAAGTTTCGTTGCCACTGCGTTTCAAGATGTTCTTTAAAGATCATTTTAGTGCTTTTGGTGCAGAATGCGGTCGTTTGAAAAGGTGGAAGCAATCCTTTCAATTAGCACTTTAGGAGATTTTATCAAGCTCATCCACAATATCCTTCCCACTCTCCCTGTGCCCTTTCACTGTCCCATCCTCTTATTACAAACCGCGAAGACGCTTTATCATGTCTGATAATCAGCCTATCAGTGACTGTCTATTTTTCTGATTCCTATTTATTTAGAGAGCAATAAAGCCTGAAACTTTAAAAAAGAAAATTCTTTCCCATCGAATGCGTAAGTTCACCTTCTCACGACTGCACTTTGCGCTTGCCAAATTCGCACCGAATAATGACCGATGATTTCAACCTCTTTCTTAATTTCTCTTGTTCAGTCTCAATCTACAAAAGCATGCAGCGATGTTGAGCGACATCCGGGTTATGCGAGTTCCCAAAAATTGCAAGGAAATTAAGCGAAAGTAGTGGTTTCAGATTCGTGCAAATAATGATTATAGCAAATTGAAGAGCTCTTCTCCCCATCGCTAATTTAATTTCGAAAGCAATTGCACTTAGCAGTTTTTTCATAGAGAACCTTTGCTTAAAAGAGGTCAATGGAAAAGTGCGATAAATTGCCCGTATACAATTTCGCTCTAGTAAGTGCGGCTCGCTCTTCGCTTTAGCTGTTGTCGATGCATTTTAGCGCAAAATTTGTTCGCTATGATACTTTCGTTTTTCTTTAGCATTTCCGGTGTTTTGATAAATTGTGGTTTTATGAGTGGCATCTATATCCGACTATATTAGCTAATCCTTGAGTTAAGTGGGATCTGTATCCGACTATATTAGCTAATCTTTGAGTTGAGTGGCAAATGTATCCGACTATAGCAGCTAATCCTTGAGTTAAGTGGCATCTGCATCTGACTATATTAGCTAATCTTTAAGTTAACCTCCTCTTTTGTTTTGTCCCTCTTCCAACAATTGTCTGCATAAAGAAACATCCGGCTAGCAGATAAAAACCGCCATACAAGTTACTTTCAGCTGAAAATGATCACTGATATGTGATCTTATCCACTCTTTTATCATAGGAACGATTAGAAGGCAATAAATTATTGCTGACTCAAATGACTTACGGATTGCTCACCCATTTTATAGGAAATGAAACAATTACTTACTTTGGCATAATATCATCGAATCTAAATCAATAGAAATTTGATAATCCATACGCGAAATTCAAAGTACAGAAATGCCAAAACACCGATCATTTGATCAATGATCAACGAGCGACCAAGACAATGGTATCTTTAATTCACCATAATGAAGAATTCATTATCCGTTTGCATTCTCGATGGATTCTCATTCATTTCGTATATCTCGTTCGCATTGGCAACAAAGGAGCAAATTTATGCGACGAAATTAGCGAGTGTGATTTGATTGCTTCAATCGGAATGCTTAATGATTTCGTTTAGCTACTTCAATAACGAGCCATCTAGAGTGATGCGTCCAATTTCATTACCGAAGACTTCAAGCAAATCTATGCAGGACTAAATCCCAGTGCCTTAGATAAAATACATTCCATAAATTGCGTATCCAGGAAAACAGCTTACATCTGAAAATCCACAATCGTGGATAACCATAAACAAAACGCATTTGTTGGCGAAGATATGCGTAGAAATGAAATTCGAAATTAAATATATTCTACAATATAAAAGTGTCTGTTTCCTTATCATTTCGCTGATAAATTATCGCTCTGTTTATATGTGACATTCCGGTACGTTCTTTTTATGAGTGGAATCATTTCTCTTCTATAGAATTTAAGTAGAATTCGATCTCACATCATTTACCTTAGAAAAATATACTGAATAGATGAGCAATTTTACATGTGATTTTAACTTACTGAAAAGTGCAATGGGATCGAAAGGAGGTAAAGTGAGTCTCTAGTTAGTTTTCCAGTTTCTATTTCCAGCTCTTGAAGAAAATATCTGTTTTTTTGGATCCAAAAACATGGCAAATAAGCCAAAAGCAATGCGTTATATGAAAGCTTCACGTATACCTTTATCAAGCAGTAATAATTAGTCACCAATTAAATAGTCGAGCCGTATTCACACGGCATCTTTCTCAGTCCCACTATGTCCTTAAAGAAATAGAAAAGAAATAGATTCAGCCCAGAGAGAGAGGTGGAGGGAAGGAGGGGGAGGGAGAGGACTATAAGGCGTTAAGAATTCTCGGAAAGTGTTGCAAATCAGAAAAAAACCTCGAGCACTGGTTTAGTTGTGCAACAGATGATCTGAGCCGCTAATCTCTGTCATATTTAACAGTGCAGTCTTATTACTGCATATTTCTGTCCAACCTCACAGGTTATGGAAGGTAGATAATTAAAATAAGACACTCAATGATGGAAATACCTCTTTGTTAGGGTTCACAGTTCCTCATACAAAACTACATTGATGACCTTCTTTCAAATGCTTACCTTATTGATCATATTATAGGACATTGTTCATATCATGCGTTAATTTCGTTAAAAAAAGCGCTTGTCGGATATTCTTCTCTTATATATTGACAAACATAATTTCAGAGATCGAACAGTCAACGATGCATGCCGCACAATCACTCCTCTTTCTGCTTCTTGCTGTTATTATTCCCCTCTTCGCAGGTAAATTTAAACTTATTGATGATGAATTATTACCTGGGGAGAAAACTGTACATTGCAGTTCTGACTTACTAGTAGTGACTGTTAATAGTACTTACTAATACTAGTACTTACCAGTGGTACTTACTAGTGCCTCTTTGACATTGTAAATAAGATAGTGTTCGGCAGATGTTGAAGCTGTAATGCTAAAATGGTTTAATTAGCCGTATTTCAATGTAACCATTGTCATAAATGAGTAATAAGAGCCAATGGTGCAATAAAAATTTTAATTAACTTCATGATAGAACATAAATTGCTTTACCTAACAGCAGATCATAGCTAACACAGAAATGACAGGATATGAAGCCCAGTCGGCGGAAACTGAGCAGTTTTTTTCCTTCCACATATTCATCCTCCGTTGTAATAAAGCCTTATTGGGTATTTTTCTTGATACTTTTCCGGATATTATGTCCATGCTCAAGAATATTATATCCATCTCATATCCCTACAAATCGGATATTATATCCATCTCTGCATACCCCTACAAATCATCTCAATCAGCAATAAAAGCTGTGGCGAAGTTGACTCCACTTTCCGGTTCCATATTACATTACAGGTTAGGCGTCATAATCTTTCAGCGAGTTGTTTCATCCCTTTGAAATATCCAGAATCGTCGGAAACATCATCCAATTTGAAGCATTTAAAATATCTCACAGAGTAAAACAACAGAAATTCGATTCTCCAAGTTGAAGCTATAGAAAGAAGAAAAACATCGGCAATTTTGGATTTCTAATTCAAATATTTTCTATGGCACTGAAGAGAGGGAAAGTTAGTTTATTAACGGAACTCAAATGTCAAATTTATATCCTATAAGGCAGCAGAGCATTGCTGAGAATTATTTGTAAAGACACTATGGTATTTTTATTATCGTTTCATTTCCTAAACGATATCACTTTCATTAACCAACTAACTCATAAAGTGAATTAGATATTTGAACTTTAAGAATTATCGTCTCCAAAGTAAAGAGATTATTCCAACTGAGTGATTCCTGCTCTTATTGAAATGGAGTAATGGTATTTTATAGTAACAGTAAGATCATTCGAACAATAGTACCTACGCTAAGGGCTTCAATAACAGTATCTACGCTTAAGAAAGTGCAGCGATACATAAGGAAAAGGTGGATGGGAAGATGGGATTTGTTACCGAGGTCTTTACAGAAATTAGGTGATTACATAACAGCCATCATAGGCCTTTTATCTGCATTCATTCCACTGTTTTAGCATCAATTCGCGAAGCATCAGCCACCTGTACCGCTGAAGAAGAAAGAGATCAACCATGTAGATGTTGTAAGACCAACTGCTGGTACAACATAGCCGCGGTAAATAAATTTACCATCTATACGAATTTCCAAATAGAGCTATAGAAATATTTTGTCCCCTTGAGTTCGCTTCAATAGAGAAAAATGAAAGGCATTATTTTCTCAATTTAGTTAAATGAGTAAGTTCATTTTTAGTTAAATTCAAGTGGTGAATTTCGAGTTATTTTGTAAGTTTTAGTAGCTAAAAACGTTGAGTTCATATTAAGGAGGATTATTTCTTTCTAACGCTAAATGCCTTATTTCAGTCCGATATTCTCCATCTTTAGCAATCCGCTTATCTAAGTCGATCCGCTTTCCTCTTACATGAAATTATTCCTGAAATGCGACTTACACAAACACATTTTTCCACATTCATATTATTACCTTCATAAATTGCTACAGTGGACTTCATAGTATATCGTCGGATTCTTCACACAAGAGAACTTAGCAGTTCGATCAACAACGGCCAAAGTTACTCGCCTCATTTTCCTACATCTATGTGTTCATATGATTCCATGTTAAGCATAAATTATCATAGATAAAGCGAGCGGAATTGATCGCCTCACAGGCGCAAATACTGACCAATTGGCTATTATTTCATTCTCTATAAAATACAACCGGATAAGCATTTCACCTATCTGCAGTATGTTCCGTCACCATGTTCACAAGAAAACCAACTTTATTTTAACATGTAAATTAACCACGATTCCAGTAACGAATATTGCACATAAAATATTTTAGGTGGGATCATTTCGGTTCAATTATGACACTCATAGCTCTATTAATCACATTCAGATGGCTCTTATATATGTTGCCATATTTATGCGATATGTTTTCATAAAAAGAAACTCTCACTAGTGAGAATGAGATGCACTTATGATCACAATTTGCCTCCCATCCTGAAATGCTTTCATGTTTAGCGCATCATTAGGTAAAATTGAATTAAGTCCTAACAACGATACTGACTAGCTAATAGGTTTAAAGTTGGCCGTTAGGCTGACTCTTCTCTGATAGGCCAATAACTTTCCGACAGCCAAAAATTATCTGGTGGGCACATATTTCGATTATATTTGATCCAGTAGCATCCCAATAAATCATACTCGTTTCCACTCTTCATTTGCAGGCAGCCACTCATAAATTGGGACACGTACCTGGGCAAGCCGGAGAGGAAGAAGCCCTCGCAACACTGGGCCTCATTCGAGCTTGTATGATGTCCAGTTGTTCGGAAATTTGTCCAATTCGTATTCGACCACCTTTTCTGTCGCAACAATGAGCATAACTTGTCAGATATACTTCTAGAACCATATTTTCATCAGAATTTTGCTGAACCTTTCTATTAGCTGCAAAAAATTCTCAAATTTCCAATGAAATCCGTGGAAATTTTCAGAAATGTGTCAACATTATTTGGTAAAGACGCATTAAATTTCTTTAAATTTCTTTTTTCATCTCTTCAAAGGCAATTTGTGTGGTGGTTATTCGCTGTGATGATCTCTTACGATCTCAGCTATGGATCACAATCCTGAACATTAGATCTTGTTTCCTTTTCTTGCAAGAAAGAATTAATAAACTATAGTTTCTTTATTCAATCCTCTTTACTTGCATTACAATATTGCACTCGAAACATCGGCGATGCACATCGACTTTGCATGATATGAAATAATCATACAAAAGATTCCTATGGGATCAATTTATTCTCGAAAATGGTTACATATATGATGTGTGAGCAATACATAAAATACTCATATGGTCGAGTATATAAATATGGCTACTGATGAAATTCAGCTATAAAGTAATCTTGACGGAAATATATCTAAAGAAGGCGCGATTTGCGCTATTCGGCATTTCAAAGTGGTGCAGGTATGATGTGCTTGCTCGTTCACATACCTGGAACCGGAGCTCGAGATAAAACTAAATGATTTCGATTTCTTAAGAATCGAAAAGCTTCGGAACAATTCCGCTGAATCGATCTATCATCCGAATACATACAATCCGATATGAGATGATTCTTTGGATGCCAATGAGCACTTGCAGCTTTAACTTGTAGCATTTTCTTCTCTTAATTAATTTCTAGGTGCATTCGAAATGAAACATATAAATACATTAATAGAGCAATGATGAATGGGACGTAGAGGTGACGTTTGAATAGCCAAATGCAGAAATAGAGAGAAAGATGGATCCTAATTATTGCATACAGCTCCCTCTATACGAAGCTTTCCGTATGATGTCACTTCAATGCCAAAGTTCATTGGAAATTTTCTATGGCGATCCGAAATTAGCTCATGCATTGCTTGAATAGACAATAAAGAAATGTAAGTATAGAAAATAAAGCTTAGGAAATAAATCATCTTTCGTTTTAATAATCAACGCGATCTTCAATAAGTAATCGAATGTTTTACGAATCGACTCCTAATATCCACACGATAATGTCAATTGTGACAAGAAACTAACGATCTAGGCAGTTTATCAGACGTCGATCATAAATCCAAAAGAAACGAATCGCAAATAAGAGACTGAACATGCAGAGAAGGAGCCAGAACGTCAGAAAGAGTTTCCGGAGAATTCATAGAACCACGGCTGAAGATGAAAGTAGGAAAATCTCGACCGGGATTGCAAAATTACATTCACTAACAGCATACATGACTCAATATGACGGGAAAATCCTTAAACTGAGGAATTAATGAGTTCTAACGATATGCATACAGGAAGGAAAAGTAACGAGATTTTCCCTACTTTTCTCCAAAATGCGAAACTCCAGCACCAAGCAGTATCGGTGAAGAAGTCCGTACGAGAGCGGAATAGGCCACAGCCACGAAGATAACACAAAAACGAAATGACTTAGCAGTAAAACTGGACTTAGTAACTAAACGCTGAAAGGCATTACGAACTTATTTCTTAGTACAAAATATTGACCTTCCATTAAAATCTGCGATCGTTCAGTCAAAAATGATGCTGGAAATACAACGATCACAATGACTTCTCATGAGCTTTACAGGAGATGAATATTAGCATAATCTTCACCACTGTGAAAGAACGTGCTCAATTATCTCAATATGATTTTTCCTTTGCGCGGACAAAACTTGAGGACGATAATCAAAAGTGCAATAACACCTGACAATGAAATCCGTCCTACAATTTTCCCGGCTGCTGCAATGGAAGATATGGTGAACATAATTCGTAAATTCCGTGCAAGTCTCTATCAATTTAAGACACTGAATCGCTGTTAGGTATGATTGGGTTAGCACTTCTTTTCTATCCCGTCGCCCGTTTTAAGCAGACCCGGTGACATGAATGTGCACAAATTAGCGTCTTCATTTCGTCCAACCGGATTTGGATGACAATGGCAGTCCAGTGGCAGGAACCGAACCTGCCATTTGGTTCTCGAGCAACGTAGAAACGTCGGATGCATCTAGGTGAGGTTAGGTCGCATAAAATAGTTATAGTAGTCGCCTCCCTGCCCATATTGCTATAAGATAAAAGATCGGGAAAGTGAGAAAATGAATACAAAGAGTTTAAAGACACTGGAAGATATTGAGATATAATTGGGCATCGTAAAGAAGTTTGTCGAAGAGGGTTGCATTTGAACGGAAGCAGATGAGAGGATATTGAAAGATATTACGAAATAACGGAAAAAAAAACAGTGCATTTTGTTGGTAAGTGGATAAAAAGTTGGAAAAAATTTCCACTCTTCGTCATCTTCTCGATCGTCGCCAATTTCCAAGCTTCAGATCGACGTTTTGGACTCTCGATGTTTCTGAAGATCGCCAAGTTGGTAGATAACTGATGAGCCGTAGCTGAAAAATAATCACGTGTTACTTCAGAACTAATAATCACCTGCGACTAGTAACAGTGATGTCATACCCAGATTTCCGGCAGTGGCAATCTTATTACACTGAAGTGACCAATCAGTGTCTGCACAAATCTTGCCTCGAATACAATTGAGCTCAATCCCTAATCCCTTGCATTAATCAAAAAAAAGAGGAACGACGCTGGTGTCAATGCATCGCAACGCAATCGCATGATAAGCTGCCAGTGCAGGAATTGCCTGTAGCGAAATAGTGATGGAAAGACATACCGACAACTTCGAGAGGAAATGCTGCCAGCTGCTATCGGTTTTCATCGAAATGCATAGCTCACTTCAATGACAGGAAAAAAGAACGTGAATGTTGACGCCCTTCTTGATTCTCATCGACCCACTTTCCACTTCTCTCCTCCGATTATTCCCTCATCTGCCCTTCCTCGACCTCTCTCCATCCCTGCAGCTTCACCCACCACATACGATCCCCATAGCCAAGACATTGTGCAGCAGCCAGTACGCACGTGTTTGACTGGCTATGTATCGAATGAAAATTGAAGAATTTGTGATAAACTGTTTAGCGGAACAATGCTTCCGCTAAACAGTTTATCAAGAAAATGGTACTTCCTGTCAATTCTAGAAATATGTAGAGCAAAAGATAGTAATAAATGAAGTGAACGCAACGATAACATCGACAGTTCGTTGAGTTGACCAAAAGGATTGTTTCATGGAAAGTCAAAGAGGGCTAAGAGATCAGGAAAGGAGAAAGAGAGAGAATGAGGGTATGCTTCTAAGGAATCTCTAAAATTCCCTAGCCAGAACGCTTAAAATGCTACACAACAAATAGCTGTGATATCACAAATCTTCACTCGTTTTTTATGGAACTTTCTTTCCACTACGTTTAAATTAAGCTTTATTAGCATTTTTTAATTACAAAATTCAATTATAAAATCTCTTCGAATGTAATAGCTAAATGAAGCGCTCTTTTAAATCAACTTACATATCCGTTTCTACATTCATTCGACGTTCTAAGGAAAGAGTAGTCGAAGTTCGGCAGAAATCCGCTGTGTGGATAGCGATTGCATGCCTCGAAAGTAGAACGCACCGTCTGTAACCGGGTATTGATGCGTTGGAGCTTACAAGCGATAAACGACACCACAACTGTTATAGCCCATCAGCTCACACCATATGCGTGAAAGCCTGAAACGCTGCGGCAACGACATTCTATTCCAGATCAGCAATTCATCCAAATGCTCCACTAATCGTGCAACTTCGTTCTCGTTCGCATTTCTTCGTACACACTGCAAAATCACCATCAACTACATCCTCGAAGGGGGGAGGGGGGGGGAGGGAATCACATTCTTCGAAATGACACGCCCGTTTACACTTCTAAGGATGCATTCCGCGATCGAACTATACTACGAAATCAAGGTATGAAATCACGACGCCATCTCTGACAGCTACCGCTAAAGAGTTCTTGGAGTAATTCAGCAAGACTATCCCATAGTGAGGTTTTTTCTAATGATATCCAGTCCGGTTTAATTCGTGCTAAGCAGCACGACCATGGGATCCCACACTGCAAGAAACGTGGGCCAATAGTCATGTAGAAAGATTTCACTGTTTGCCTTCAAGTGCCGGAGGATACCCTCAGATGAAATGAGAAAAGAGGATACGGTCACTATTTCTTCCAAGATAAACCGGACAAGAAACGCGAACCAGGAAATCCTCGACTGCAGTACGTCTACGATACAGTGATGGCACACAACGTGCCGAAATGATGCGAAACAAAAAATACGTTCATGGTCTAGCGTTAAGGATGCACAACTGCTGCTCGACGACTAATGGGGCGCAATGATGCCCCTACTCACCACCCGCCCTCACCCATAGTATCACAACCCTATTCCCATAAAAGGTGCGGTAGATTCGCCACAACCGAAATACCATCGCTCTTCTTCCGAAGGTTTGGCAGAACATATACCGTGCACTCTATGAGGAGACGACGGCTCCTGCAGCAGTTCAGCGGAAGATCGAACCACACATTCCAAATAAACGGTCAAAACGACGAGAAGTCCGAGAATTTGCACGAACGATGCAGGATTCCGAGTTATACGCCCCAGATGGGCACGTCTGCATCCGCGACAAGGTCCTCCAAAGGAGAGTCTCGAACTTCGCGGAATAAGTAAAGTGGAAGAAGATGAAAGGGTAATAAAATTGAAAAAAATGAAGGAGAAGAACAAGTGGACGGTGCTGTGAAAATATAAAATCACTTCGATATCGGTGTCTGCTTCAATTCCGAAGGGATGAGCAATCGCCATTATCTCTAGACGATCTTCATGCATAAGAACGGGCGTCAAATGGATTCTGGAAGAGACGGGACGATCAGGGACCCAACATATCGACTCCGCGAATCAACGGCCCGAAAACCGCCGCGAAGCAATCGTTCCAAAAGAGTTCTCTCGCGGGCGCCAACGAGGCATCAATCAGACGTTCGCCTCCTGTTCAGTGGCGACCAACAGCAACGGAGCAGAAAAGCGCAACGAGCCCCTCGTCTCGCGCATCGACCACTGCGTATCGGAGCCTCAACCTTCATTGGTTCACTTAGCGTGTATTATTCTGTCACCCATTCCACAACCCACACAGCTCAAGCCATCCTGAGAAAAGAGCGGATCTGGCCTCGTTTTCCCCCTTAATTGCTGTCTTATTTATAAATAGGGAAAAGTCTGAGGTGAAAATACTCATTTCTTCATAGTAACTTACTTTATACTAGCTCTTATCGCTCTTATCACTTATATTTTCAAATATTTATTGAAGTTATTAATTTTATCACAAAAATTGTCACTTCTAATTAGTTAAATCAATAAGGCAACTTTAGAAATGCCTCGAAAATTGGCAGCTGGCTGTCATCAAATATGTGCAGTTAGAGAGAGGGTTGTCGATTGCATTG
This sequence comes from Parascaris univalens, assembly GCA_037576465.1. Classification (NCBI taxonomy): domain Eukaryota; kingdom Metazoa; phylum Nematoda; class Chromadorea; order Rhabditida; family Ascarididae; genus Parascaris; species Parascaris univalens. The sequence goes on along the minus strand of CM075173.1, from coordinate 189,667,848 downwards.
AATGGTGGACATTTGCCGGATGCAATCGATTGCTTTTAGCACGTGAAGAGAAATTGTGTCGTTGTATGGGGTGACCAAATTGGCCGCTCTCCTCGAGTCCCTCACTTTGCATGTATGTGCGCTCGACTCTAGTCTTTTTGACGCCATCGCTTTGTTTATTCTATACTTTGAGGGAGTTTTTTTTGTTGATTTTGACGTAATTTCTTGCCACATAGTCACTGTATATTGGAATAAGTTGGATGGCCGGGTTGGGCTGGGATATGGGGGTTCTAAGCGCGATCATGCTAGCCGAATGTTTTCCCACTCATTCCCTCACTCTCCCAGCCAGCAGTCTCTCGAGTTAGGCTTGTACTTGTACCGTTCCATTCGCAGTACAAATTTAATGCTCATCATTTTTTATCGGCTCATCTTTTCTACACTCGTTCCTTTTAATCGTGAAGAATTGACTATTATTCTTTCTCTGCACTATTTTAGCGACTTTCCAAAATCACTTAATTCACTAACTCTATTTGTATACTTACTTATTCCGATTATTTCTCCATTTTTCTGGATTCGTGGAAGGTTTCCTATAAAATCATGGATAGGAGATCTATCGCTCTATCACTATCGCCTCTTTTCAACTCTATCGGTAACCTATAGAATTATAAAATTGCTGCAGAAGCGTCGAAATTTCCGAAGATTTTTCTCTACACTATTTTGCAAAATAAACGGTCATATTTCGAAAATTCCCGTCAGAAATACTCACACTATTTTGCAAAATTACCGTCATATTTCGAAAATTTCCCGTCAGAAATACTCCATTTCCTATAGAATAAATCATTTCAAATTCTCCCATAAAGCATTTACGAACGACGATTCACTTATCTTTGAAGAGAAGGAAAAATCTGATTGAATTTTACCTTTAAGGTGATAACCTTTAATTTCTTAGGTGTGAATTTTATTTCTTACCTGAATTAATTATTAAAGAATAATATTTCTTTACCGAGCATTAATGAAGACGAATAAGACTTTCTATGTAAGAGTTATAATTTGTATCATAGATTTGCAGTTATTTCCTATTTCTTCTAGTTAACCATAATTTTTATTAATTTTTTGGGAATAGTCACCTAAAATTACCTATTTATTATCTAAAATTACCTAAAATTACCTATTAATTACCTAAAATGATAGAATTTTCTCACCTCCGGAGCATTCATCCATTGATAAAATATCATGGATCATTTTATTTTACGTTTGTTGGCAATCATCGAATCATTTGAACATTTTTGCAACTTTTATATGAAACTACTGTTCTATGAAACTATTAAACTATTATTCTTGGTGCAGTTATTATTCCACGATTTGAAATTACCACTAAAAGTTTGATAGTTTCCTTGGAAATGATGGAAATTCCATACGGTTTGATAGTTTCCTCGGAAATGATGGAAATTTCATACGGTTTTCTCCGACTGGCCCTTTTTCATTGAAAATTATCCGCCTTAGTGTTTTTTATGAAGATAATTTATTCTCGCATTTTTAGAATTTATTCATGCAGAAGCGATCGATTAAACGCTATATTGGTGTTTCTACTAATTACATTTCCACGCATCGTTAGACTTTCAGTGTGCTAATTAGGACATTTATCGACTGCTGAGTCAAACACAATGAATATAAATTGAATATATCGAAACTGCCATTGATAGTGATGAAAAATCAACATCGATCTCAATGCGGGAGAAATTATCACGTATAATGTTAATAATCACTGGCATAGAGAACTTTCTGAGTTACTGATGCGTGTCGTTTTGGATCGACCGTCGAAGAGAGAGAGGTCGTCGTGGATCGGGCCGTCAAGATCGCTGTCATACTTTCATGTTTTCTATATCTGTTTTCTTGAACATAGCATATTTATATAGATAGCAAGTATCCGATTTAATGAACGACTGTGGTATGATTAAAAAATTTACTTTTTAAGCTTAATGTTACTAAATAAACGAGTGAAGTAATGATATTGTAAGAGATAATTTACATATGAGAAACGATCGTTGAATAAATCTATTTTGCAGTACTTTCTCACTCGTTATTTCCGCTCTATCTTTCATATTTATTAAAATGTCTTGTTGAAATAAAATCAATTTAGGTTATTTCAGTGAATTATTAATTACAATAAGAGAAAGCTAAATATATCAAATTTTACTGCATACAATCATTATTTATTGGTGAGTATAATTAATAAGGCAATAACTTCATTCTGGTAGCACTTATGGCAGTGGCAATCTTAGTTGATTTCATATACTTTCATATTTGACGTTTCATATCAGCTTATATTGTGTTTCAATCGACGTTCGTTGGAAGTTGTCTGATAACGTTCATACGGCCGATATGTCAGTTTAGTTAGTTGGTTTTTTCTCGTAGATTTATCATTATAGAAACGTTCAAATTCTCTTAATAAACGACATAATATCGGCATCATTTGACGTCTATTCTTCGTAACGTCTATCGTCAAACGTTTACCTATTGAAACGTTCCGATCTGATAGAATTTTCACTTCTGACTTTATTTATTCTTTCAATTTTATATCTTTATTTGCATTTGCCGTATATTTTCTTCCATATAAGCGATTAGAAACGAATAAATTAATTGATTAACATAAGCTAATAAATTATTGAGTATCGAATTTTCCGAAATTATCCTAGAAATTATTAAATTATCCTAGGATTATACATTTATATTTGTATTGTTTATACTATATTTGCATAATTAAGCATCATTTTATATGATATAATGTAAGTATTTCTAGAAACTATGGATACTTAGGGTACTGGTTGTTATATTGGACGGAGTAAGTCTCAAAACCCAAAGGTACAACCATTTCCGTAAATTCGACGTATCGGGTGAACGAAAAATAATTTCCGAGTCTATGATAGCTTAAAAATGATGACTATAGTAATGAAAATTTGACACTGAAGATTGCGGATTCCAAAGTGAGAGAATTAAGTGAATAAAATATTTTTAAATGATTCTTTATATCTATAAATATCAAAGAAGTATACTATGATGGCATACTAATTTATCAGTTATGATTAACTGTGCATTAGATCGATGATCCGATAAAGCTGTCTGATATGGTGGTGAAGAGGTTTTTCGAATTTAATGATCGAATATGAAAATACTTTAAGTGGATACGTATAGCAATGACGATGGTGATAATCGCCCTTTGGCGTTATCGGCTTAACCTACGTGGATTCAATAAACCGTCTCATGTAAGAATTATTGTCGTTGGACCGACCAATTGTGTCGTCGATGAAACTTGGTTTGTTCTTTAGTGCTTAAGAAAATATTTGTTTTAAGCGATGTCTTGAAGGAGGATGATTTAATTCCAAAATTTGATTACTTCGAGATAATAATACGATCTTGTCTTGCTGAGACGTAGAAGAAACTCGGATAAAATCGTGAGAAATCAGGACAGTGATGGAAATACGGGCGGAAGCTAAAAGATGTAGTAAAGGGAAAGATCCGATGGAAATGGGGAGTTGAAGAGGTAATTGCCAATTGAAGGGATCACCATTAGAAGGCGTCAAAAACTATGAAGGTAGAAAATTATTCGCAACTAGCTCAGGGAACGTTATTCCTAGCACCACAACGGTTTCGGTAACTTCCTTATTTCTCTTCCTTTGTGAAAGATATATGTGTATATATATATATATACATAAAAGTTGACAGATGTGGTGGCCGGATTTCCTCTAAATTACCTTCGTCACCCATTTCGTTGAGTTTTACATTTAACCAGTCCTGCTCCGCCATTTCCTTCCACATACTTCCTATTGCAATGTATCTACTACCATCATGAATTCCACTTTTTAATGTATTTATGCTCTAAACTTGTTCACCTGTAAAAACATTTCAGCGTCGATGTATTGCATCATGTAGATTGTGCAGTCAACATACGTGACACAAGTCATTCACAGCTCGTGCAAAAAGTTCGCGAACTTGCGGCTAATTATGGTGCTACAAATCGACGTCTATGTGCTTTCGAGAAAGAACTGCAAAAAGCAATTGCTAAAATAAGGTTTCTAGATGCTATTTAGCTTCGCTGAAATATTTCTCTCTTTTTTCATTTAATTGCCTTCTCTGTGAATATCGATATAAGTGAAATTCTGTTTCTCCTCAAGTGATTTCATGAAATTTAACTTGAAATAATTGAGTAGTGCGACGTACTTCAGTAAGGTTTCATTTTGTGCCATTCAATTGGGCGAGTTGAAAGCTTAACTGTTACTGGAATAATCCTAATATTGTGAGTAGTCGCTGATTGTTACATAATATTTTTGGATTTATGGGGGTCGTAATCAATGAAAGCGGAAGGGAGGACTAAGCAATAAATTTTCCCTATATTACGAAGAGCCGAATTCGGTTGGCACCGAGAAAGCTTTTATTAAAAATTCGATGAAGTCGTTTTTTATATATAAGCTATCGCTCATAGTATTGAAAAGATGTACACACTTGTATATATTTTAATTCAATTCATTAACCTACAAATCTTAATTAAATTCAGATTTGCTTTTTTTGGCAATTCTCATAAGAACTCGTAGAACTTTAATGCGCTATTCGATGGATTTTCCAAGGTGTACCTCTTATTGTCGCTGAAATTGGGGAATTTATAGTCCGCTGAATATACTTCCGAGATTTTTCCCCTTATTTTGTATCTCAGATTTTCATTTTCATGCAGGAGAAGAAAGAACAGTGGAAATTATCGTATATCGTGAAATTCTTCTTACAAATAGGTTCTGGATTATAGATGTTTCATAAAATGCTTGAGAATACATAATTCTCGTCCGATTATATGCTGTGCTCCTCTCGTTTCCTCCTTGTTTCCTCCTGCTCCCTCTACCACCCTCCATTATACGTCATCTTCTGATTCTCGATCTTGCATTTAGCATGTTGTTCGTCTAAAAAGGGTCAATTATTGCATATCATGAGTATAGTATATTATAGTGGTGTAACTGAATATATACATGTGTAGAATGTTGGCTGTTCACGATGAGGCAGTTCAAATGTATGCGAATTTTCGTTTTGTCGACGAGATTCGAAACATGTTTAAGCATTTTTTACCTAGACCAATCTTGAAGAAGAGTACAAAGACCACAAAATGACTGGTTGTCTTGTCTGCCTAGTGTACGCCAGTAAGAACGAGAATAACGTCATACTTCGTGTGGAAGTTTTCCTCTTGCGGTATTGTTTTGCTTTTTTTATTTGACAAATTGCATACAAAAGAGTAAATAAATTCGCGATTTGCTTGCAGGTTTGATCTTGACATCGAAGGTTTATTACCCGAGCAGCTCGAGCAACTCCTTCATCTAAAAGACTTGAGGGCATTAACACGTAGAAGTGGTCTTACAACGGTCAGGTAGACTATTCACTTGAAATTATACACAACCGTTTGCTTCGTTCTTTGACTCCATCATTTTCCACAGTAGTAGTGACGGTGTTAATTTGGTCGATTTTTCGCTACTAGCTTCGTGAATTTTAATGTCTTTCGAAGAAGAGAGGAGGGGAGGGGGACACATACTGGAATAGATATGGAAATAGGACAACTTGGGTAGTTTGATAGCAACGTCTAGGCCGTAAATTGGCAGTAAATTAGTGCTATAATCAACGAGTTTTTTCCATGTATAATAATTAAACATTGGCTAGGGTTCTCCTAAAAAGTCATTAAATAAACACTTTAATTAAAGAGATGGAAAATTTGTTTGAAAAGTTTCTTTCTTGCTTTGTAGACATTGTATATTAGCGTCACAGTCACAACCGGATGCATGGCTCGAACGTGCACGCATTCAAATCGGTGGTTTTCCAATGTTCGTTAAACCGGTACTCCATTCAACAACATGCATGCACGCACGTCATATTGCGTGCAATGAACACGACTTTCTAACTTGGGCTCGGGTTAGTGCTGATAGTGTTGATCAACGCATCGATTTTCAATTTATCGATTGATCGGTATTTTCGTAGAAAAAGAACGATCACAATTAATCTATGAAAGGGTTCCACTTGTGACAGCTGCATTTTCAAAGAAAGAGTGTGCTGTAGTTGTATTGTTGCCATCGTTATACGGGGAAATTATCATTTTCTTTTAAAGAGAGGTTCATCTCTAGCGTTTTACATTGAACATTTTACTATGCAACATATAGTCCCTCCTCCTGCTTCCAGCTATCTATCCCTTTGCCTTTTCTGGCAGCAGAAGTCAGTACAGTCCATGAGAAGCTATGCACAAGGGAATGGCGAAAATTTGCTTAGAATGAGGTTTAAGAAGGCAACTGATCTAAGTTATATTACTGAGGCATTCTGGTGGACATAAAGAAATGAGAAGTTTAATTTTGAGGTGATTTTTGAGTTAATTGGTCATCATTATTTACAGAACTTTTAAGCCGAATATGACCAAGTATAACTTCAAAAGTGAACGATTTAATTTTACCGGGAAAGAATAAATTTCATCGAATTTCCGATTAAATTTCGACGTAATTTTTCTATTCGCTGTGGAAGAATTTGAAGTAATTTAAAAGTATAATTCTTTGAAGGGAAGAACCGATGGGATAAGTCCGAATGTGGAATATATAGTTGAGGAATGTCTTCAAAATGGGCACGAATTCACTGCAATGTGTTCAAAAGCGGGTCTGATCGGTGTGCATTTATTTTCTTTATGTAACATAAGTAGTATGAACCTAGGAAATGCTAATGTTCACTTTCATAATTAGTCACATGAGAACGCAATAACAGTCTTTTTCTTCGTATTTTAAAGCTATTAGGATTAATGATGGATAGATGAACGACCAAAAATGGAGGTCATGCCTCATCTCTTATGCATTCAAATGAATCCGATGATCGTTTCTTCAAAACGCCCGCAATTCGACGATCGACGATCCACGATTTCAGTTGTATAGAAATTTGCAAGACAAATAACCGAAGTTATTTATGATTTCATGGATCAGAATCATAGGCCATTAACTGCTACCACTTCATGAACTTTCCAGTTTTTTTTTCGATAAACGAACTTCTGAAATGAGAACTTTACTTGCGTCTGATTTCTTTGTAAAATCTATCCAGAATAGCAAAATTGAAAATCGGCTGTAGCGACTCTACAGGAAATCAAACGAGGAAGACAACATTTCTCATAAACTCATAAAGTTGGAGATTAAATCTTTGAACTCTGGCTTCTGATCCATGGTAGATTTTGCCTCAGCAGTGTAGAAACCGACTTACTTCACAACTTCAGAAATTTGAAGCATCGAGATGCCTAGATTCTTCCACTAGGAATGCATCATGTGACAGCATGTCGTTTTTGCCTCTGCGGGAGGTCCCTCTTTATCCTGGATCACTTCCAGAATGAAATGTATGAAAAAGTCTCAGATTCCATTCTTCTAAAACTACTGAGAATTTTCACGCCTCAATGATTTTATTATTTTGCATTGTTCGATGATATTCCACTATTTAGATCTTCAGAGCTTTTATTTAAATTCTCTTTTTATTTCATCTTCGATTCTCAACTTGTATCGGGCATTGCAAAGTATTTTTTTTTAAATGTAACCAAATAAAATTCATTTTGTATCTTTCATCAGTTTCTCAATTGCATGACCTCTTACTTGACCTCATACTTGACCTCTAACCAATAAACATGTACTAAATTGAATATGTTCAATTTAGTACCACAGGAGTACCAACTTAAATGTAATTATGATTTCAGTGCTCTTTTATATTGCTAATGAATTATTCGATTCAAGTCTCTTCAACGTTTTAGAAATTAACAAACACCACATGACAATAACCATATTTTTCTCCATTTTTTGGTCCAAATTTCGCAGAATATCATATCATTTCAGTATCGAAAATGCTGATAGGAACAGGAATTTTCTTATTTATTCTCCGGCGCTACGAACGCGACAGGTAATTTGTTCGCAGTGACATTAAAGTCGTATTTCCGCACAAAGGATAAGCATAATGATGGCCTAGCATTTGTGCATTAATTAGTCTACAAAGTGATTCACTTCCACAGAAGTCCAGAGAAATATATTTACATTACTTTGAGCTTTCTCATTTAATGTCTTACCTAGCTGAGTAGAACATAAAGTAAGTAGGGATTTCTGGAAGATAAGATATATAATAAATGTTTTTATGGCCATCAGTCGATCAATCGAAATTTGGTATCAATTGTGAAATGTATGGCTTTTTCATTTCTTAAGGCACAGTTGCAATGGTCGATTCACAACGTACGCTATTTGAATGTGCACGAGATCAGGTACCATATGCTGTGGAATATCTGACTGCCGAACAAACGAGAGATATTTTTCCTGGTATTGAATCATTTGTTATGCATACGATGAAATCGGTATTCAATCGATCATTCCCTTCATTACTCTTTATTCGTGGTTATTATAAGGTTGGTTCGCTCTTTTTCGTTATTTTTCTCTTCGTTCTACTTTTTAACAATTAAAAATATCAAAAATTAATTATTAAGTATAAGTAATTTTATATATTTTGATATACTTGAATTTTTATACACTTATCCATCATTTCGATATTCGAAAATTTCCACTAAATTTACTCGTTTAGGCGTTTAGAAGTACTTCAACAAAACATTATATATTGACAGACATCTCTTACAATAAACGAAGATTGATTTCTTTCTATCAAATCTGTTGGAACTAAACAACTCTATTAATCAAATTCTGGATGAGGTAATTCCTCTATCCGGCATTATACAAACGATTCCCTCATACCATCTACTTTTACTTCAGCACATTGTCGGAATATTTGATAATGAAGAAAACGAATGCTACCTGAACACATTGCTGCTACTTTTAGGCTCAAACATATGCCTTTTTATCACAGCTTATTGCAACATTAAAATCCTAGCATGATAATTCCTTGCAGCTGAGTTTATCATTGATTATCTTTATTTAATCTATAAATTTCATAAATGGAAAAAACTTATAGAGTCACAACAGTATATATTTTGTGAGCACCTCGTTGGAGCCAAAATCTGACTCTCACCGACGTCTGTTGCATGCAGCACGAAATTCCACAGCATGGGAAGTCGCTTATCTTGAAAGTCTGCTTGGAATATCTCAGGTAAATAAAACGTCATCATTCATGCTACCTATGATATTCTAAAGTTCACGCAGCGAAGAATATTTTACTGGGGAGATAAACGAATGTTGGGAGTAAGTTTGTGGGAGGGGAGGGAAACAACTGCAGTTGAGCTGGAAAGGTGCCAGAGAACTGGCATATTGGAGACGCAGATGCGATACGCGCTTTTTGGTTCTTTTATTCTATCTGATTTTGCCGCTTGTAAAAATCTTTTCAGAAGATCTATTTTTCTTCCAGTCGACCACTTTGTTCTTTCGCTGCGTTCATTATCAGCATGTCCGAAACCCCAATTTCACCTTTTAGCTTTAATGGAGACGGAAAGCTGGAGTGCCATTTCAGAGTTCCAACAACGGGGAGTGTTCTTCGAAGGAGGTAGGAAGTCAGCACCACATTCTGGTGAATTTCCCAACAAGTGAAGGCGTGCTACTTCATCAGACGAGTATTCCCAAGCGGACGGCTGAAATACGCGTTGTATGGAGAGTTTCCGAAGGAGAAGAACTTTACGATTGCGATACTGCAGATAGCAATATTCTTCAGGTTTATCGTTGAAATGTTCGTTTATTTCTCACATTGACCTACTCTAGAAATTTTTGTTTTGGATTAATGCTGCACAAAGTTAGCTAAAGTGGTTTCATTTATAGGTTTTCCTTTCGCACACAGATCGAACTCGACTTCTGCAAGAAGTTCGTGAACTCATCAACGAAACCGATATTACCGTCGATCGGTTGTCTGCTGCCGACAAGCATAGTGTTTGTCGTCGCTCACATCATTTGCATCCTCGCTCCAGTTTGAATCAGCTTGCTCGTAGCTGCACTACGACCGACTAATGCTGGCTCGATAGATATATGAGATCCATGAGCGTCGATGAAAGGATGATGGGAACATTAATTTAGACTATCAAAGGGTATGATATGACACTACTAAGCAGACTGCTTTAGAATGGCCCCGACAGAAACGTTATTGATTACGAATTCGTTTAATGTAATCTGTGTTCATTAGCACTTCGCCGTTAACTTTGTCTCCTTTTTTTTTCGCCCTTAAATACGTGAATTTTGAGCTCGACTTAGCCATTCTCTGCAATCTCAGAATATTTCGGCGACAGAATCATGCCGTCATCCTTCCTGAAAGGGAGTTGGAGCAAGAAAAAAAGCCAAGTTCTTTTTTCGCTCGAACGGCAGCTATCCGTCTGATTTATGAGTAACGAAATAGGTCTGAATCAGATATTTCTACTGTGGAAATTTCCTAATTCATTTTCTTTCTTCATTGGTTGTTATAATTATTTTTGCTTTGATCATTCCTAAGTTTCTTACCGAAATTTGCAAATTCTCTTTAGCTCCTTATTTTCGAATAGGCAAAAAGTGCTCTTCGAATAGGCAAAATGACTTTTTTGAAGTACGTCGATGTCTTGCAGTTTTCCACTTCCGAGGACCACGGTGGAAACTCTTGTACCATTGCAAAATTTAATTCCCTTAAATAAGTCATAGCACTGAAGTCTACCACGTAAGGAAGTTTCTCTTTGCAGAATTTCCAATCAGTTTTCAAACGAGCCAATCTTGAACATTTCCAACTGACTGTTCTCAATTATATATATATAAATCCTACTAGGGCATCGGTTTGTATGATCTTCTCAGTAATTTTCAATGGGTTCACCACTATTTCAGATTTCACTTTCCATTAATGTGATTAATGCTTTTTGCGTGCTTTTGCGATATTTGCAGATTGGAGACGGGATATGTAATCGATAAATATTTCGTTACTTGAAAGTAACTGAGTTTTGTTTTTGTACAAGCAGTGAAGTTAAGATATTCTCAAGGCATTTAGAGGAGTTTAATCTCCGACCTTATAAGCATCACGTTTTGTGAAATGAAAATGACGAAAAGAAAACGAGTATATTTCGGCTCATAAATGATTATGAGCGGAAATGTTGCCTACTGCTCGATTTCCACAGAACGACGGCTGCAATCGATATGCCCTCTTATATATCCAATATGATAACGTTGGGAGGCTCCGAGAATTGAAATCGCTGCAATTCAGCACTAAGAATTCAGCATTTCATAAGCGATGGCTTATTTTGAAGAAATTTTTCATAGAGTGGAGGCATACAAGTAGGTGGAGGGAAGCGATGCATACAGTTGGGTTTTTTAAAGCAAACTTTGACGGTAATAGCTTATCTTTCGAAGTTTGAAAGTCGAATTATTTTTAGAGGAAATATCGAACGTAAATTATACCACATCACTTAGAAAGTCCGATGAAAACAATATGGAAATTAATTATTCGAGCGATAACGTCAATGAGATATTGAATCACTTTATTTATTCTCTATGCTTTCTGTCGGAGTGGTCGTGTTTGCGTCATTTGGTGAGCGCATCTGGTGGATTGGCATGGCGATATTTCGAATTTTACACGCATTTTAATATGGGCAGAAGAAAGGAAGCAGTAAGGTGCACAGGTGGTTGCATTCCGGTATAATTATTTCCCACTGCAGGAGTATGCCACGTTGTATCCTAAGTTGTCCATGACTCCTGCCGAAATTTGGTTTCGGCGATGCCTTTGTGAGACAAAAACATTTTGCGGAACTCAACCTCACTATGATAAAAATTGACCCCTTCAAGGTGGAGTAAAAAGTATTTGAGCAAAAAATTATGTGCTGCTCGGGATCTTCGTCTTATAATTACGAGTAGAAGTGGAAAGTTCCAACCTAGGTTCGATTAAATGAGTTATTCGTTGTGCTTACCGCCTTACCTTTGCTTTTTGGCGAAAACGAAAGCAGACATTTGACCCCAAATTTTAAGTGAGGCAAGTGGTCTGCGCGCAATTAACTAGTGCTCTTAGTGAGGCAACATTCAGTAGCGGTTTTTTTGCTACTCGGCATACGTTAAAACGCAGAACCCATTCTTTATCCCTCCTCCTCATCTGCTCATTTCTCCACTCATCCTCCCTATTGCTGCCTTCACGAGGATGGGTTATGCGCTCCATCCCACATACACATACGTACGCAGAATTTGACCATTGTGGGACAGTGGCTACATTTTGCGAAGTCATAAAACTAAATACGTAGTGAGTATTATATCATCCTTCAATTCAAATGGGTCGAATTTTCCGGATACACCTGATACACCTGATGGATGAGAAACCTGAGAAACCTGTTGTACGTATGATATACTTGGCTGAAATGTAAGAAACTCTCTACTTTATCATCAGCATTAATTAACAAAACATCATTTCACTGATAGTGCACGTGTAGTATGTTAGCTATGACCAACATAAAACATGGCACATTTATATTCACCACGTTGTATCGGAACAAATCTTCATCTCTGTTTGATATTCTCGTTTTTTGCTAAATGTACCGAGCTGTACCAAGCTCGAGTAAATACAAATTTCCAATCAAGAATTCAAGGTCTGAGCAAATGACTACAGCTTTATTACGGAAAAGAGTGGGCAGACACCATCTCAAGAGAAAATTCTTCGAAAGACATCTAGTCAAGTGAACAGAAGCACACTGTTAAACTTAAATGCACTTAATGAGGTTCACAAGTGTTCAGACCATAATAAAAAGCATTTGCATATATAAAAGGATAAAGATGCATGAAAATACTACATATATACACTCTGTGTTAGCTCATAAAAGCAATGGAAATTCGCTTTTATGACATGAACTGAAGTGAATTGAAATAAGTGGACGTCGTTCTGGTGAAAACTGGCATTTTATCTTCCGTCATAATAATAACCTTACTTAACTCCTAATCTCCTTAGTTGAATGAAGTAAATATTTGGAGGAGGCGAGGCCACATCATTGCCCATCGGAGTCCTTTTTTTAAACCTCAGATTGTAGTCGTTGTTCGACTATTTCACATTGCCGTCGATCGTCGAATATCTGAAATCATGATCGAAGGTAGACCATCCCAAATCATGGTCGATGTTCGACCACATCGCACATCGCCTTAGAATGTTGTCGACCATCTGAGAAAATTGATAACGAAGAATGAATTTCACTATTTTTTATCTCTCTTAAGATATCATAATCATTCGTTGAGGCAATGAATGATAACCGAAATCGACAACGTAAAATAATGAAAGCGAACGCTGTAAGTAATTTCGCGATTGCCGTTTTAAACGTTTTCAACATAAAAGCTCTATATCTGCTATATATTCCACTCTACGCTGCATTGAATTAACTGAGTTAAAAATTAAAGTTTGTACTTAGTAGGCATTTGAAAACATTAGCAAACCAATGAACCAATGAAAGAGAATTATTTGTTGAATGCCTTTCATCGCAACGTTTGCCCTTTTTCCGTTTTCCCTTTATTTAAAGGTGTAATCTGCAATAATACCGAATAATTTTCCTAGTGATTTCTATGGATACTTCAATAAAGCAACGATAGACAATTTCAACAACTTAGACGCGAACGAAATTGAGCTGAAAGGTGAAAAGAAATAACGAGCAGTTGATTAAGGGCTCCGTAAGTTGTTGCTTGCACGGCCATCAGTGTGCAGCAGCGTCAACCTTGAATCGACGTCAAGAAAGACAACGTTTGGCGAATACAAGCAGGGATCATAGGTTCACGAAAGTTGCTGTAAGTTTAGTTTTTTTTTAATAATCTGGAGCTTATCCGTTTGTCTTAGTGTATCACAGATACTGCCAGCTCATGGTTCCGAAAATTACTGTTTGATGAAGGAAACGAAACATCTCCATTATCAAAAATGAATAGTTAGAAGGAGAAAAGGAGAAAACGAATGAGCTGTGAATAAGATTGGGCTGAGTGATTGATGAATGAAATATCGCTGGTCAATGTTTAGATTTGAGTGTGGACAACATCGCTTATCTGCTTCACTGCTTTATTGTGCGTTGAAAGAAAGAAAGCAAATTCCCAAAATGACCTCCCAATCAGCATCTGCCTGCTAAGCAAAGAAGCAACCTAATTGGGCAGAAAAGCACTGAAAGTGACATAGTCATTGCATCCTTGCGTCGCATTCTTTACGCATGCTAACACAACGAACCAAAAATGCCCTGATGTTATGCGGAAATGAACTGCGCTAATTAATGCAGCTGACGTAGGTCGTTCACTGCCTTTGGTTGACTCGAAACTGAAAGCTGACTAAGCGGCAAGTAGACCATCATATGAGTATAAAGAGTAATATTTAGCACAGCAATCCCCACACGAACACGGAAGCAATACATAAATCTATCCAGGAAGCCAGGTTACTACAGGAAGTAACTAAGCTAGATTAAAATACTCGAAAAGTCTAAACTGTTGCCTTTATCAGTGCTACAGTTAGCATAAGGTAAAACTAGCGGAAATATGAGAAGATCACTGCGGTCACAAATTCATGTTCAGACAGATTACTTCAAGAACACACAAAGAGGAGTCCATTAAAAGGTGCAGGAAATGTACCTCTGTACTATGATCTTCTGAGCTAGTAATCTGCACGACTTTTTAAAAAGCAAGTAGTTTAATTTAGCTTAATGCGTCACAGACAATCAGAGAGATTCCTCGAAGAAATATTTCATTTCCGTCCATTGAAATAATCTCAACGCATTCTTGTTTAGAAATACCTCGTCGAGCGTGATCCTGCAGATAATTTCGCGGTATCGGTTAATAACAAACCAATTAAACCGAGCGGATTTAGAGGTTTACATAGCATTTATTCTTTCTATTTCGTTTAGAACAAAACCCGCCACTATGAGAAAAAAGTTCTTTTTCAATTTGTTCCATGAAAACAGTTTCAGATTCATACATTGGCAGAAGACTGCAAACATTGATATCTCTTAGGTGAGAGTGTGTAAAAAGTCCTATGCTAATGTTTTCATTGCTATAGTTGTATTCATAAAAAATAGGCTTTGAAATAAGATAATTAAGCTTACCAGTTTTGTTGAAATAGGTGGAACGCTTTTCAGGCAGTATGTTATAAAGCAGTATGTTAAAAAATAATAAATGTGACACTGTTAGTTGAAGTTCTCTATGGAATATTTTTGGGTGGAGTTAAGTGGATGCTGGAAATTTTCTGGATGATGATCAAGAAGTGGACAGGAAGTCGGTGGTAATCGATGAAATAGAACTCTTTATTCGAAGTAGTAATGGAATGTCCTGACGGGAAGCACTGGTCATCGCATTATGCCTCATTCACTCTTCCTTCTAGCTAGTTCTCCATCACTGAGAGATATAAATTATTTCTTTCATACTTGTAAGATAACATATATATACTTATAGTATTTCTTTGATAGTAGTAAATTGATAGTAATATGGTAGCGCTATAAGATTCCAGACTTCACAAAAGCGAAGGGTAGTTACGCTCCCTCCTTTCGCGCTTAACTATGAAACAGTATGATGTTTATGAGATATAAAAAGAAACTTCAAGGAAAGGGTCAAAGAGATGTTCGTAAATATGATGAAAATGAGGAGGATTCATCAAAGAAATCAAGTAGCTCCAACGATGAAATTACTGTTAGTATATGTTTTATGCTTATTTAACTGAACCATTAGGCATTCATAAGCAGATGATTTTCGAGCATTTACGATAATCTGACAGTGCATTTATTATGTCGTCTATGATAAACAAGAGAGTATTTGAATTTTATGGTTGTCTTCTCATAGTTCAACATCATTGCTTAAGATGGTTTCTTTATGAATGAAAGTGTCGATCAACCACTCAACTAAAGTAGTGATTTCACTGATCGCCAATCGACGTCTAAGCAACACTTATTGAACCTCTACGTATCACTGTTATTGCATCATATCGACGAACGATTGGCACAAATATGCCTAATGTTCACTGCAAAGGTTCGTACAGATGGACCATCTGAGTCGTCTGAAGCTGAAGCATGTTGCTCGATGTGCTTATGAGACGAACAATGACATTTACTGAAGAAGCTTCTTATGGAGTGATTTTTGATTCTGTCTATGCACTATATAGAATAAATGACCGTTCACTATTTCTTACGCCACCGTAAAAACTAAAGTGTCTTTATTTTTAGGAAACGCTCTCGGAAAGTCGGCCGAAAAGAGGGAACAAATGTAAATTACAGCACAGCCAATCGTAATGCTTTGCTTTTTCCACTTTTCGATGATCACAAATAATGTCACAGTCGCATGGTCATCTTCAATTTCTCTCCGGAATTAATATGTCTTTGATGGAAAAATAGTATGAGGCACATCACAAAGTGCAAAAGGGTGCACTTTGATAACGATCACAGAGAATGCCACGCGACGTGAAGGGTAAGTGGTCGCACCGATGGAGTGGAAGGACATCGCTTGTGCCATCTCATCTACTGAGCCCCATATCTTCGGCTCATTTTCGCTAAGGAAAAGATAGATTTAAATTTGAGTCTCCGCCTTAAGCAGGAAAAGTGTCCCTACGACCCAAGGATGCCCATCTTCCGGTAACCCTGAAGAAACAATGTTCTCAGGAGTATACTTTCCCTTAGGGTACCTAGAGCGGAATAGATTTTTGACAGTGGGAATACCGGGGACATAAAAATTGAATTATGCACAAAAAACGCTATGGTCTGCGCGAAGAGGCAATTTTAGTTAGGCATATATCTTAGGTGGACTTCAGAAGTAAGTTACCCTCTAGAGATATATCGCTACTTATGACGCAGATACATTACATGGGAGAGGCTTTTGTAAAGAAGGAAAAATTATTTGAAATAACTAGCTTAATGAATGCTCAAGAAAATAGGAGAAGCCTTTTGAATACTGAATGTAGAGGAATTGCAATGTTGCTGGATGTCCAGGTTTACTGAAGTGAGGTATAGACCGCTAAACGCTATGGTGAAATCTACCGACGATTCGAACGATAGAAGCGAAGAATGTATGCATGGAAAGGGCGAATTGATACTAGGGTAAGTGAATGCCGCGCAATTCCGCATTCTTATTTTCGTTGCTCCCTTCACAGAGATTGTCGCCTAGGAACATTCAGTTCCGAAAAGTGGTAATGCATCATAAAATGAAGGACCGTTATAAATTATGGCATCCCTCCACCAAACTGGGTTTACAGCTAAATGTGAAGGCGTTCAAGCTGATCAAGATATAAAAGATATGAACGTGTTCGGAGATTGCAAGGTAATTTCCATCAAAGACAAACCCCCGTCTATTATCAGACATAAGGAATATGTTTGTCGGTATGAGCGCATTTTCACTTCCTCTTAAGCCAATGTGCACTGGCGTATTTGACGAAGTCATTTAATTAAAAAGCGGCGATGAAATACTGAAATATCTTTGAGAATTCAACCGGCGGCGAATCACCTCTTCTGTTTTATGGAATGCGAGCAATTACTGCGACAATATGTGCTACTGTCTTTTGAAATAGCAAATGACTATGCTTAATAGTAAGCTATGCAAAAGTGACACATTTCCGTGAAGCCTTAGCTATCGCTCGAATGGATCAGTTACTTCCAAGAAAGGAAAATGCAATTTTGATCTCCCGCATGCTTGAAAATGGGCTGTGTCGATCTTACCGACCTCGCAGAGATTGTATGAATTCGCTATTCTACTATTCGCAGTCACGATTTACTGAAAAAACAAATACCAGTCAGATGAAGCCATTCTAGTGCATGCACCCCACATATTTCTCAGCGCTTCACTTGATTTGAAATGCTCTAATGTTATCCAGAAAATTATAAAGCTCGAATCGAAACCAATTTCGCATAGTTCATTCGGGAATGAAAGTGACCACTGAGGAAAACTGTTAACTGGTTTACTGGTTTACTGGTTTACTCGAATGAATCTTAAAATTTGCCACTTTTTTCGCTGGGGTAGAGATTCTTAAATGTCGTCTTCCAATAGTTGGAAACCATATATCTGTCCACTCATCAATAACTGAGGAGCTAGCTACATTAGGCGAATGGAAACAATAGAAATTTTCATATTCTGCACATCTGAGCGGTGACTTCCTAAAAGAGCCGAAGGGTCTTTATAAAAATCGTTTCATATTTTGGTTCACCGACTGACTGCTCATTAAAAAATTCTTTTCTATGGGGCGGTCGATATACGATATGGGAAGTTTCGCAGGTGTGGAAATTCGCCAGAAAAAGATGAAAAGAATTCGCACGACAGACGTGAAAGCGAACTCTAACTGAACTCATTGTTGAGTAGGAAATATTGCAAGCACTAACAAATACACGACGTGCCCTAAATCATAAATGCGAAATTGTCGAGGCCTGCGTCGGCAATGGGCTTATGAATGTGATAAGCAATTGCTATTTCTCTATGAGCTTCAGCAATTGTTACCTTTTACCTGACGGTGGATACGTGTAAAACTGCTTCAATTTATGGCTATAGAAGCTTTTTCTCGAAGATCCATTAAATCTTCCTTAATTCGGTGTTTTAATAATATCATTTTCTTGTATACTGCAAAGATATACTGAACTCGGATGTATGGCACAGTCTACATTGTTTTATTTATAGAGGGACTGTTGAGTTTTTGTAATGTGCAAAATTGTTATATCTGATGGAATGCTTTGAAAAGTTCGAAACATTTTCCTGGGGATAAAATGTGCAGGAATCTTGGGACATCCTTCGCAGGTACCTCTAGGGACCCCAGTGAGGAAATGCATTCATTCAAACCAAAGATTCTCACGTCGCTATGAAGAGGATGAATGCTTGTCCTTAACCAGACTTCGCGATTTATTGATTTTTTATCTTCCCGATCGGGAAGTATGCGATCTCTTTCCCTATTAGTCACTCTATCAGCTACAAAAAACCAGGCACAGCCACATTTTGCTGACCTTCATGGAGCAGTGATAGCAGTACTTGTGGGTGTTAGATTTAATGGTACAAATGTTTTCATAGGGTAGTGATTCGTCGCAAGCAGCCGTACAAGAAAGAATGAAAATTGCGGTGAACGACAATACGAATCTGTGCTTTAGCGGCTAAATCACAGTACCAGCGTTGAAATGATAAGCTCTCGGCTTCAAATCTAACCACAAAAGACAGGTAATTTTTTTTAGATTTAGTCCATCTTCAGTGGATCCGAAATCGACTTGTCCTCTAAAACGTTATTACATTGGTATTGTTTCAAGAAAAACCTCAGAGATGTTCGTATGGAGAAATACGGCATTTCGGGTAAGTTCTTTTCCCACCTTAGAACTAATTTATTTTCTATTTTTAGATATATAACTTTATGGAATTATGCTAAATTCGATAAATCCTCTTGAAATTGTAAATTTTCTGGACAGAAAACTTTAAATAAAATCGGCTTTTTGGTGGTGTAGAAATTGATCTGCAATGAATATAGAACATTTAGATAAAATCCAACAAGGTTTAACGAAAACTGGGAAAGATCGGTCTTCCCTTTCCCAAATCCAGAGGAAATACAGATACGAATAGTTGCTTATGATACGGAAATAATTAAGATTTTGACAAAATCGGTTATAGAAATGATTTCTGAATGAAATAAGATGAAATGTTGAATATTTTAGGTCTATCATGAATTCAATGAGAACGATTCAATAAGTAACGAATTACCACTTTCGATTGTTTATCGAAATAGTCGTGGAGAATATTTGTAAGTTTTTCTCTAAACTCTATTTTCATTTTTCCACCTTTTCATTCATAGTTTCTAATGAGAATTTTCTCTATAAAGGAAAATGATCTGCGTTAATTTATAGTCATTATCCGATCAAAGAGCGATACGATGAGATCGTTCGTGCTGTCTTATTATATGTGGATTATGGTGATGATCGATGTCCAGAATTTATGCGCCTTGGAGCACTTATTAAATACTATAGGTTTTGTTTTTTAATGTCTCTTAGAGCATTGACGGTTCAAGAATGCTTTCTATGCGTAGGATGGGAATAGGATGTAAAGGAGTGGAAGGATGTAGAGGCTAGAGGGTAGAGGATGGAAAAAGCGAACAAATGTATAGAAATTTTACACCTTTGAGATATAAAAATATGGGTGTGAAATCATTGACATGTTTCTTCTACAAGGAAAATATTAATGATAATAAGGGAAAAATGGAGAAGTTGATGGTGTAAAGAACTGCAGAGATGCGATTAACTGACTGACGTGAGCTCATAGAGCATCCGAGAAAAGAATACCTGACTAACGTGAGCTCATAAAGCATCCGAGAAAAGAATACCCAGTTCAACAATTCGTTCAGTTGGCTAAGAGATTGGTCACTACTCAAATGTTGACAATTAACAAAGGCAACTGAGAGTTATTTGTTAGAGTTGAGAGTTATTTGCAAAAGAGTTATCTGTTCATCGAAGAAAAATCCGAATTATTTGAGCACTACTCATCAGCATAAAAATGCTTGCAAACAAATTTCCATGGAAAAATTACTCTTGAAAATCTCATATAATCTATTCTAGTGTTCCCCATACTCGATATTGAAATACTAAACGATTTTTCCAATTTTGTTATCCCATTTCTTTGCAAAGTCGGTCCATTGCTGAAAATTTAGAGAGGAGCACGAAAGTGATGAGTTGCCAAAATTCGCATATTGAGTAACTTCAAGAGAGGACAACTGCGAAGCCGAGTAGACTAAAACATTAGAATTGAAACATTTTCTCTCCATCTGCTTTATTGAAAGAATTTCTTAATTTTTACCTTATCTAAAATAGTTCGCATAACGGCTGCAGTTTTCTTACCCGGAATGTGTTTTCTTTTACTGATTGAATGATAACTGACGAAGTATGCTTGGAGGCAACAATATTTTCAGCATATATGCTTCTCTACATTCATATTCACACAACAAAGGCCTTACAGCAGACGTATTCCCATGGTGGCTTCAGAGAAACGCACAAACAACTGAATAGTTACTGCGGAGAATTTCTTTTAGTACAATTAGTAACGCAGGACTCCGAAGTAAAAGCCGCTCCAACTTTCGTAGTTAATTTGAGCTTTCGCGCTGATAAGATTCATTTCGGCATTTCATAGCCGGTGGATAGTTATCCCGGCTAATTGGAATAAATTACGTCGAGCAACTTCTTGAACGAGCGCAACTCCGGAGTCCACTCATTACTGGTTCCAATTTTTCTTTGTTTCTGTTAACTTCTACGGACTACTTATTCAGCGATTATTGTTTCGACATATTTGAACGATTGCCCAACATAATTCCGATATTCAGATAAAAAGAATTTCATACTGTTAATAGTGATTTAAAGTCTTCTTTCCAGAATTCGAATCTTTCATCATGATTTTTCCAGAAATTATGCAAAATTTACTTCTTCAAAACGAAATTCCATTAACTTCTTAAAACCACTAAAATGCTTTTTTATTTCTGGATTTTTCCATCGAAACATGAGTCATCATCCTCATCTCACTGCTATCTCGTTACGAAACATAGCGGCGGTCAGTCGGCTATGTGCCACAACGACTCACAATTCCACTCTTTTCATGCTGATGTAATTTGTGTTTTGTGCACTGAAGTCTCTCTTGCTCCATTCGTGTAGAGATTTTGCCTTAAATTCATCAAATGTGGGAGTAAATTTGTGGAATAATCGTCTGATCCTCAAATCCCTAAATGAAAACTCCAATCAATCAATATCCCATGGAAATGTGGACTATGGTAAAATTATAGTTGAGAAATTAAAATAAAAATTATAGTTTGTGTCGTTGATGCTATTCTACTCTCATTGTTACGAGTGAAATGTTATGAAGCATTCTAAGAGGTGAGGTAGGAAGAACAACGTAGAGATCTGCTGAAATAACATTTCAATACCGGTCTTGTCAGGTCCGGTCCAGACGTCGATTTTCCACCGTTTTTGTTTCATGTTATCTGTTTTTCTTGCTCATCCGCATGTTATGCGAGATCATTTCAATGCAGATATACATGTGATACATCTGTGCGCTCATCTGTACGACAATTTCAAACCGCAAGCAAGAAAAAATTCGAGCATAGAATAAAATAGGTGAAATCTAGAATAGATTTCTGAGTAGATTTGTTCTGTAGCCATCTTAATCCTGCTCATATGTTTTTTTGATCAACTAACTATGCCTCGTAAATTTCGCGTAGTATTTTGGTGAAATCATTTCCCCGAGCTTTACCTCGAGCTAATCCAATAAATATATTAATGACCACTTCCGGTCATTCATCTCTCTATCTCAAGTCCACGTGGCTATGGCCAGCGATCACAGTATACGATAGAGCATTCTGTATTACAGTATACGATATTCTGTATTACAGTATTTTGTATTACTACATTTACTTCCAAAAACTATAATAATAATAAGTTACTTTATGTGCCTTGAGATAATTTATTAATGAGCAGAGTAGACGCATTTTCAGTTTTTTGAAGCACAACTTTGTACCAAAGTTCAACTAGAGTGTTCACCGCTTCAAATGTTTTAGAGGCACTTTTGCGCATGGAAAGTGGGAGGGAGGGAAGTTGGCATTCAGAGAAACAAGGTGAACTGCAGAGAGGGGACAAGAAAGGAAATGAGCGATACTACGGATATATGTATTCCTTGGGATTACTTATTCCGCTTACAAGTGTATGATGAGATTTATATTCTTTTTAAGGAACATTTGTGGGAACAAATGTGAAAATACTCGGCTCACAGAAACAAAAGAACCAGGGACACTTCAGTGAATAGAACCAGGGACAGTTTTTTCCAAAAAATGTACTATTTGAAAGAACCGATCGGTATTCGTTATGTCACAGTTTAGTTGTCATAAATGAATTCTTGCTTTATCTCATTGATTCATTCTTTCGAAATTAATATCTTTGATCGTAAAGAACGAATTCGATCGTTACAGACGGATGAATTTGCTCAAATCTCATACGTTTTGATATTTCCCGTTTCTATTTTTATGAATCGATAGCTTTTTCCTAGTTTCAGTTAACTTTTCATCTAAATAACCTATAGTTCTCAGCTGGACCTATCTATTTGCATCGTTGAAATGCTCCATATCGTAGAAAATTCCCACTATACCTCTGGGTTAGACCTTTTTTTCAGGTAATTTTCTATTGAAAGATATTTTACCATTAGGATCGCATATCATTCAAGTACTATACCACTATAAACCATTGAGATATGGTGATTATTCCACAATTTCTGGAATATATTTTCTCATATGTTTCTCTCAAGTGAATTTTAGCATTGTGGTTTATTGTAGTGCAGACACAATTAATTGCATTCAAACGAAAGAGGTGGCATCATTTTGCCCCATGTTGGCCAACTATCACCCACACATATTGACCAACTATGGCCCACTTGGATATACAATCGAAGGCGTAATCGATATTGCCTATTTCATTACAGTTGATAGTATATCATTGTTATGCATTGATCTTCTAATATATTTACCTATATGCATATTTTTATGCAAATTTATTGGGAAATTCTTACTTAAACTGACGCATTATATGATTTCAGAATCGATGTAATATGCGTAGCTGTTTATTGATGCTGCTCATAGCAGTGGCAGCATTCGCTGTCGATGAATCAATCGAGCGATTGTGGCTAAGGAATGGTCTTATTACCAAGAAGATAGGAATCCTTGTGTTTGTATTACTTTACTATTTTCAGGCAAATATATCCTGTTAGGCTTCAAATTAATCTATATTCACCAACAACAAATCCCTATAAAAGATGAGTTAAAGGTGTTCCCGGAATTGCCCACTATGGTGAGGAAAATTTTCTCTATACACATATCAGTGTTAATTTTCAGTTATTTCATGTTATCGTTGCCTTCCTAGGCTACTTATATGCGTGTTTACGATCTCCAAGGTCAAGCTGATCCTCATTTATCTAACCTTTAAGGAAGCTTTCAAGAAAGCTTTCAAAAAATCGCTTCTCAATAGACACAATTGAAAGGTGACGAATTTTCTTCTACTTACTTAAATGTGTTGTTGTCTAAATATGCAAAAAAGTACTTCCAGTAGGTGAAACTGTTTTCTCTTCAGTATAGCTCTTGACTCAATTGATGTGATAAGTCTTATCATTCAATTTTTCGCAGAAGTTTTACCGTCTTAAAGAATTTCTCGTGGTTGTGAGCATACTAATTCCCACGCAAACATTATTTCATACGCTCAATTCCTCATAAAATTAAGTGATTTGTTAAAAAAAAAATATATATATATATATATATTTTGTCCAAATATTCTCTTAGGAGATATGGGCCTTCTGAAAGGTTTCGAGAAAACTTGAAGTGAATTCATAGCCTATGTTGAATGCGAATAAGAAAAACTTCGAGTTGACTAGTGAAGTGTCTCCAAGAATTACTTGTGGAAGAATATAAATGTTTGGAATTCCCGAGGCTCCAAGAATTATTTATAGAAGACTATAAATTTTTGGAATCCCCGAGACGAAATTTCATTTCGAAATTTTAGGTCGTTTTTGTTCTCATTCAAAGCTTTGTCAATCGGCACATCGCGTTTCTCGCAGAAAATTCTCTGAACGCTCAACTTGACGCGTTCGGGCAATCAACAAAAATGTTATACGCTCTCACCAGGCGTGGATTCGAAATTTTTTCGAAGATTTCTTGTAAAAATTCCTTAATTAAATCGATCTCACAAAGTAAATGCTCATTTTCGTAATCGAACTGATAAATTTACGTGGGAAGATATCTTAGCAAGCTTTTCAGCGGCAAGAAATATCAACTTGGATCTGCTACTTTGAGCGTGCAAACTTCATCGCATTTATTTTCACTGCTTGCAGGATCCTTTGTAGGAGTAGGATGAGGGTATCCTTGCCTCCCTCTCTCTCTTCACCTTCCCATCCTTCTCCATTCCCCTCCTCTCTCCGCGATTAGTTAACTTCAATATATTCTTTGTGCTAATTCAAGGTATTTTAATTAGAATAAATGAATGTTGTGAAATGGTATAAAAATAGAGCTCGCCTCACATCGGCTTCCTTCTAAGGTGGAGAAGCAATGAGCGTGAGGAACCATGCCTTCCAGTGCAATTATTACTAAAACCACTTTTCGCAGATGGTTGGAGTGATCAGAATGCTTCAAAAAGTCTTCGTACTCTTCTTAGTGAAGCCGTTAGTTATAATTCCACTTCATAGCAATTTTCTACTTGACCATTTGTTCGAGTTAACTGCTATCTGTTTACAAATTCAGCAAGTCCCTAACCGGTTGCGCTGAAGACAGACTGCCATGAAATTTCATTTCTCCATCATATTTGAATGCGCTTTGTCATTGCGCACTTTCCATATCTTTTATGGTCATCAGCAAAAATAAATTCATGTTAGATATTGTTAGGAACCCGTGTTCTGCCACTGTTTCAGCTCATCTCTACCTTTAATAAGTAAGTTAACGGATTGAATGAACTGATGTTTATAAACGTTATGCTTCTTTGGCTAATGAAAATAGACTTGACTGAACTACTCAGTGAAGCGTGGAGGGAATTCATTACAGGTGTTTTTTAAATTAAGGCTGCTTTCTACTCACTTTCGTTATTATTTCGACGGTTTAACGTCGTCGGAAGCACTTAGTCAATGCAAGGTTACTGCTTAACACAAAATTCTAGTACAACTTAATTCCTAAATATTATCGCCTTTCTTCGCATAAAAATGGTTTTCTAATCTTAATTATAGAAAATCATAATTATTGCTCTTTTTTTTCGAAATTATCTTACCTTTTGCTTATTGTTATTCAGTTGCACTGTTTTATGATAGGGTTTATTAACGGAATATATGAAACGTGAACGTGGCGTGAACGATGAGCTCATTACTCGTCTACAGCGAATTTGTGAGGAATATGCATTCAACGGAAAACAACTGAGTAAGTTCCATCAACAAATGCGTATAAGTAAGTTATAAGTAAGTAAGAAAACAAATAAGTAAGTTCCTTTCTAATGCGATATGAAATTGAGAATAGATGAAGAAACGTTCCGAGTGAACGTACAAATGATAAGTGCTATATATATAGCAGAGACTCGTGAATCTTGAAGTCAGCTCGACTGACATCTGATAGGCTTCAGGATAGGCGCATCTTTATATTACCACTTTCCTCGAGCTCATTAAGCGGTTAGTTGTTCCAATGTTTTCAATATTTATAGCGCTCTGAAGTCCCTAAACAAAGATCAATGAGATAGGATTATATTGTTTGTAGAGGGCTTCTTATATGAATTAACGTCACAATTTTGCCTCCGTTGAAAGTTTACCACTATGAGCGATTAAAGCAATTGCACAAATCTGAGTGATTTGAAAACTATCGCTAAAGAATTTCTGATGTAAACTTAGAGCTCGAGATCATTTAGGTACAATTTTTAATATAAAATTAGAGCTCGAGATCATTTGTGTGCAATATTTTCTACTATTTGCACTAATTATTCAAAATTTCAATAATATTTAGAATTAAAATTCTGCGTTTTAGAATCGAATCGTCAAAAACGTTTAGTTGGTGCAAGTTTGGCATTACATGCTGCACAAGCAGCGTGGAATATCAAACAAGATTTGGATCTTCGAGCGGTACAAAATGAGCTCAAAGAGCAAGCGGAAATGCTTCGTTCCCTCAAAGAAGCCACCAATGACAAGAATCGATTCATACAGCTCACGAAGCGCGCTGAACAAAGGTTTATTGAAGTCACCTATTATTTGGTATTTCATTCTCATTTTTCGTCAACTTATGAACCCGAACTACAGCTCAGGTTCAGTTATGTCGCCATTCTCAAGTAGTTGAAGTATCTCAACCTAACGGTACCTTGTAGTGAGCAGTGCCCGCAAATGCTTATGTTTTTGCTTCTACAAGCATTTTTTTCCATTACTTCATTGCAGATTTCTGAGAAGCGAACGTGTTTGCGATGTAAATTACGCCTAAGAATGAGTGCAGTTTGTTTAATGCTGCATTATGTGAACAATAAGTCATTTTCTATACAGATCATGCATTGATTATTTTCAAAATAGCATTCTTTATTTGCATAATCCGCTAAGGTACACTCACTCTCAGAAATGATATATAACTACGATTTTCTTATTTTATGTATCGATAATTTCCATATGTCCTCTCTCTCCGGTC
The DNA here is from genome assembly GCA_037576465.1 of Parascaris univalens. Taxonomy (NCBI): domain Eukaryota; kingdom Metazoa; phylum Nematoda; class Chromadorea; order Rhabditida; family Ascarididae; genus Parascaris; species Parascaris univalens. Next base: position 189,640,818 of record CM075173.1, on the reverse strand, counting down.
AATAGAGCGCTGGAAACGAATACTTGCCTCTTTATTTCTTTTCCGCTTCCGTTTTGGTGAACATCATAAGGTTTAAAAGTACTTAAGGATTAGGCTCGTCTTCAGGCATCATGTCTCACAAAATAGCGTTGAAAACATTCGCCACCATTCCAATGGCAACTGTTGGAGGAAATAAAGTTCTTTATTGGCTGCTATGTAACGAGCCTGAAGAGCCTAATTTTTAGATGCACGGATAAAGCCTTCCCTACTTGATCGCAATCATACGTTATTATAGACCATTCATTCATTAAAAATAATATCATCATGTATTGTTTTTGTCGTTATTTTTTAGTGCTTTAATAACAGATCACAAATAAATGAAATATAGTCGATGAATTGAAGGGATTAGGTACATGGATAAGCAAGGTATACATAAAACATTTCCGTCTTCTTTTGCCTCCGCCACTCCTTTTCCTTTTCTATCGTAACCTTCCTCTTGTCCTAGCTGACCCACGTTCCCTCCTTCTCCACCTCATATCTGTGAATGTCGCTATGGGAAATAGTAGAAGTTGTGAATCTATTGACGGAAAGAGTCTGTGTGATGCTGCTGATGTATATAATTGTTGATTTCTCAGGTTGAGTGTAGTGATGCAGTTGGAGTCACATCTGAAGGAGAAGAAAAGCGCATTTCTACACTCACTCGAACTACTTTTTCATACACATCGCGTACACAACGAGCTTCTCTCAACCACCGAACTTCTCGATGTACTGAATTTCATTTGCTTTCATGTTGTTCGAATTCGATTTAGATTAACAATAATGTTTCCAAGTATTTTTCATAGTTGCTTAGGCGAAAATGTTTCATGTCATAATCGAATCTCTAAACAAATATGTATGTTTATGTCTTGCCGATTATCTATGTGTCCGTCTGATGAATTGAATGTTGGAAGTGCTAAAATTGGTATAATCATATTTGAACAAATATTAATAGCAAATGAACCGCTGATCAAACTTTTTATCGAGGAACATCTTTGATTACATCAATTAAACTTGAAGGTACCCTAATATTGAGGGACATTGGATGAGAATAGTTGAATTATTTCACCTCTCTTTATATACCTGAATTATTATAAAGGAACGCTATGAATGCTAATAATTAATGATTGCCTTGGTTAGTCTTAAATTTTAGACATATCTTAAGGTTTTGAACAGAATGATAGCATCTCGATAGTGGAGGTGGAAAAAGTAATTGTATTACCGCCATACCGTCATCTAATTGTATTCTTGAATGTTTCTGATCATTCTCTGTCGTAAGATCCTACAAAAATTCGCGTGGTTTTACCATATCCAGTGTATCCTGATAGTTACCATATAGTAGAACGGTTGGGAAAAATGGTACAGTTTCCACACTATGTAGAAATATAGTATATTTTAAACGTTATCGATGATCCACTATTGCACATTTATATTGTTTGTAGATTATGAAAATGTTGTTCGGCGATGATGAATTCCAACAATCAGCTTATTCAGTGCATCGTTATCTAACGCTATTTTATGTTACTGTGGTACCACGATCGTGTGATTTAACACAAAATATTATTCATTCAGACGTTTGCGCCCCATTTATAGCAGCAAACGAATTACGTACTCTTTATCAGGTGGGTGTTTTGATTTTATCGCTTCATTTTTTTCGTTATTAAAGCTGAGAATACGAAGTCACTGCTAAACTAAGCGTATCCGTGGAAAACCGCCCGTGGATTTTCATGATATTTGTCTGACAAGAAGTCTGAAGATGTTTGCAGACTCGAAATTAGTTAGATGAAATCGATTATTATGGAGGTAACAATAGTGTGGTGGGAACCTTCTAAATGAAGCCACCCTCTGAGATGTCACCGGATATCCGCAACTTACTATGTACCCAAACTTTTACCTCATCAGTTGCAAGTAAATTTTGCACTGAAAGAATGTTGATGCATTGTGTAACATTACACATCATTCATAATCATGAACTATAGAGATCGATTGCTATCGGTGGGGCAAAAAAATAAATTCTGTAATGTCAAAACTCCTTTGTAGACAGCTAAAATTGCACGATTTATTAATGAATCTCGATTTTTTGTCCTAACGGATATACCAAAATATATCGCCACCACAGTGAATCGAACAACCGAAGCAGTGATCTTAAGCGATTTATGTCAACGCAAGGTATTTTTAGCAAAGTCTTTTTCATGCTTAAATATCTCCGAAATTATTTCCGTCTATAAATTGCGAATATACGGCAACAGCCGGGGGATTACTATGGAAGAAATCTGAATCCACAAATTGAAATTTCACGTTGAGCAAAATGTTTCCGCTCAGATGTAGAGGTAGAATGAATTTTATCCAGAATTTACAATAATAGTAAATTGGGATAGGAGGAAGTGAAATTCTAAGTTAACTCATATTATAAGATGAGGCTATTTGCGAAGTTTTCTTCCATAGTTTTGCGATTTTACCATAATTTTCATTTACTGATATTGCTTTATCTTCCTTTCAGTTTTAACAGCGTCCTTGTCTGATTATCATTTATTTATCGGACTTATCATCGTGGCTTATCGTCTGTTTATTGAATTGTTGACAGCCACTTAGGAGGTTACAATTATTTAGGGTGGTTATGTTTACGATTGTCCGATGTCACAACTTGATACATCGGAATGTGAGGTGAACACATTGAATAATTGCGTGGTGCATGTACGTCGTGTTAATGGAAGTTTCACTCATGTACAACGACTTCGTGATCTCTTCGTTGTGGCCACAAACGAGAAGGTGAGATCACCTGTTTCTTTTTTTTTCTGGATTACCTCACCTCTTCAGAATCTCTACCACCATTCATTGACTTTTAGCATTATGTCGTTTCGATTTAGTTCGCCTTAAAATCGGTTCGAAGCCTGAATAAGAAGGATGTTTAATTTCATGCTCGATGCATAAAAAAGTTGAAGTCATTCGGTCTTAGAATAAATGATAAACTGGAGAGGGTTTTCGCAGTGGCTCGAAATTGCTCTTCACGTTCACCTGACCAAATGAGCCAGCTGTCGGTGGGAAGGCGAGGCTCATTTGACGCTTTATAATGTAAGGTAATTTCAGTATTTTATAGAGTTTTATAATTGGTAATTCAACTATATGGTTCCATCAGAAAGTCTACTCGCCTACATTTACACTGAAAGTGGCTCGGAATTGTATTGCACGTATCGGTAGTCAGGTTTTAATTGGAAACGCTAATACAACCTCTTTCCTACAGCATTATCAAGTGGTAAATTTTATTTCATCGGTCAGCTTATCCTATTTGACTATATTTCTTGGGAAACTTAATTCTATCCGGCAATATCCAATATTTCAATATCATCGAAAATATAGTTTACGTTAATATTTTCTATTTTCATCATCCTCATATAGAGAAGCGGTGAAATTGATCGATGGACGGAGGGAAAGACTGAGGTGAAAATTACGTAATATCTTATAAAGGTTAATTAAAGTAAAGAAGGTATCGATAGATAATTTTCTATATGGACAAATCCCAACGTTGAAGGGGTTTTCTTCAGTGTTTTATTTGTTGCAATGAGACTTATGATATCCTTTATTTACCGTTTTAGAATTTCCTATCTCATGGGATATCCTATTTTGAAATTCCTTAATCTTCTATCTCATCGTATATCCCTTCAACTTTATAATTCTTTAGTCTTTATCACCCGGAGCTAAGGCAGTTTGTTATCACTTGAGTCATTCATAGGAAATTTGATTTCTCAGTTCGCTAATGTCTGATTTAGAAAGGAATTCGATCTGTTTGCCCAGCTATTTTAAGGGTTATTTCATGCGTTCATCTACCTCAGGTTAACGTTCGGGTTAACAATGTTTTTTCAACTATTCAAATGGGACTTACATACCAGTTTACATAGTATAATTCGCACAATATGTTTACTTTGTTTTCACATACTATAGGCTGCCAAAGGTTTGAACATAATGTGTGCGAAATAAGAAGTATCATTTTTTAGCCATTACAAATTTATGTGGACGATTTGATAATGGCAGAATTCGATCAGCTAACTGAAAGCAATGAGGCGTTAATTGCTAAATTGAATGCACACGAGAGGAAAGTGACAGTCGCAATTGCCGCATTCGATAAAAGTCTCGTCGAAAAGGCCTACGATCTTATTCTCAACTCATCATTCAATACTTATTTATATATCGGAATTATTGCCACTATCGTATTGTGTTCACTATATTTCTGTTGTTGCCGTTGTGGTCCTATATGTAAACCATCGAATGCACGTCGGTGGTATCATCATAGAGTGTTTACTGTACGAAGCGCATCTGATTGTCAACATTGCTGTGGTGATAACGTTTGACAAGATATGCAGTATTCCCATAGATTAAAAAAAATCAATAATTTTGTGAGGTCGATACATTAATTATATATTATGATCGATATATTAAGATCGACTTATGAGATCGATAAAAATCGATATATTGATTATATAAGATCAGTCGAAAAGATTGCTTTCTTTGCAACGAATAAGCTAGTTTTGTTGAAGCAAATAATATGCACTAGAAATTAATGCTGACAGCTATATATTTGCTCGAATTCCATTGTTCATGCTTACGCATTGAATACCTCAGTGAAGTTTAAGATAACATAAACCGCTCAAATTATTCCAGTTTGCATCTTTGCATTTTGAGAAAATAGCGTCTAGTTGAGCCGTTTCGAAACATTGCTGATGAGGACGCTCAATTAAAACACAGCATTAGCGGTTTAACTTAGACGGTCAAAGCTGCAGGATAATTAAAGCTTCGATAATTGGAATCATTTACCTATAGTCACAGGTGGTGGTTTTAAAAAAGCGTTTAAATATTTCCTAATGCTAACTCGCTAAATATGATACTGAAATTCAACTTCAGTCTTAGCTTTAAGCACGCCGCTACTTACCTGGCACAGTTATCGCGCTACTGATAATTTCCTTCATCGAAATGAGATTCTCTATTGAGAAGGACATTGCTTGCGTTATTGCTGGCTTTGTTATGATCGCATTTCAGCATATTTATTGGTAGAATTTTCTCTTAAACGGCTAAGGTGAACGGTTTACGGAATGTTAGGAACAAACAACTTGTGGTGTATGCAAATTAGTGAGAAGTTAATATAAAGGTATGATATTCCATGCGATCAGGGAACAACGCGCAAATTACCAACAGACTGTTTTGTTATATTATAGTAGAGGAAGCTATCGTCTTTAATGATTATGGTTACTGGAAAAAAATTATCCACCATTTCTGGATGGAAAATTCTAAATTGATGGATCAGAAAAAATCTGGATAAAAATACTACAAAGGCGAATTGAGAGCTTTTCAAAATAAGCTCGAAAGAACGACTGATTGAACTTTTCATTTAGTGCTGCGATCGAATCGTCTATATCGAAAAAAGAAAAAATAAGAAGTATTGATTGATCAGAAAAGTCGGTAATCGTACAAATTTTCTTAAAACTTATGGGAAGATATGATACTGCATGCAGTCCTCGTTGATGATTTTCATGTTTTTAACTGTTATACATCAAGCATTTGAATTGTCAATGATCAGGTGAGTTACAACGATTGATGTTACCTGAGTTTAGGTCTGCGCAAGTGCTGATAGATGCCGAAATAAAATCGTGTAAATATGAGTAAAAGAGCATCATAAAGGCGGAGAGTGTAGGCTTGACAGAAACGAAAGAGATAGTTTCTCTTTGGTGATAGGAACATTTATCGGCTGGTGATGATGTTTGACGTGTTGTAACATTGTTTAGTTCGTTGATTTTTTGTTGAGAAATTCAACAGTCGCTATCCTCTTGTGCAAACCTTTTCATTTTATTGAAGCGGTCATAAGCATTTCGAATCTCAAACTTGCCATCCAGGTCTCTGCCTTAGATTTTATATATTCTATTCTAAGTCACATGCATTCTTGTTTCGATTCCAGTGGTTACATGGATACGTTGAAGTGTGAAATCAGCGCTCGGATAATTTTTACGGATAGCTGACGAGGATTATGGTTGAAAAACATTCATCACGTTCTCTATACTTGAATAAATCTATATGCATTAAAGTTGGAGATTAAATTGAAGCCACGTTAGGTTCTTGTTTGATATGGATTTTGCACTAAAATTTGAGCGTCAAAAGAAAATTACCTATACTAAACGGTAAGTATAATCTATCATCGTTATTCTTTCACCTTTATTTAACTCAGAAATTTTCAGGCAAGCATTCATCCGAAATTTCCGTTCCGCTCTTTCATTGAGGGATAAGTTTGCATAGTTAACAGTAGTGGACCAACCAATTAACTCTAATTGCTCTCTTGTATGCCAGCTTTAGAGAACGAATGGTGAGGATCAACGTCTATGCAAATTCATTCGTCTACTCATTTGCAATTCAAATCGTTGAATCACTCAATTTACCTTCATATACTAATAAGTGCTATTGTAAAGTTGATGTAATCATTGAATTGGATCTTCCACTTCAGTATTCTTTATTTTCGATCAGCTGACCACCACCATTCCCATTCGTCTTTATGATCCTTATTGGATCTGTCTTCTTACTCCACTCGCTTAGACACAATCTTCTTCGCGACCGTGGTAGCGAATTTCATACGACGACGCATATCTTCAGACGTCAGCAATAATATGATCTCGCTGGGATACGTTACATGTATCGGTTCCATTGCTCTTTACGTCGCAATCAGTTTCTCTTCGTTTATTTTCGTTGTTGAGCAACGCTTCGCTCCTTTGACATGACTTTGACGTGGAATAACATGGTTTCTGTTTCCATTATTAGGCCTTCATGGAGAAGTGCGCTTTTTGTTATTAAAACAAATCCACGCTGCTCTCTTACTTCTAATGCTTTCGGCTTGACATAGCTGTCGACGAACTGTAGCCCATATCTTAGGCAGACCTAACTGCTACTTGCCGACTTCTTCTATGTCTTGAGTGGCGTTCAGTAGAGGAAAAATTAGTTCCACATCCATTTCATCCCTATAGTTCGATGACTGGTGGAGTTGTTGCACCTTGTCATGCAGTTCTGATGCGTCGTAGGCGATGATGACGCTGCCGTCTACAAATAGTAAATGCGTCAATTGCTCGCCATTGGTGAAAATGCCTCCATTCCAATTTAAGGAACTGAAAAACACATTTAAACTTACCGCAGATAGCCTTAGTGGGATTGTATCACCTAGGGCGTATTCCTTCGCAAATATTAACGTGACAGGTATCGACGTGAAATTTAAATTCTGTGGTGCAATCCGCGTTCAGCTCTTACAGCAGATCGACGAGACTGTGTTTAGCGAGTTTAGTACCACAATGATCTTCATTGAATCTAATGCTTTGATGTGATAGACGGAGCGAGACAGAGAGGTATATCTGGATCTTTGGATTTTCTTGGCAAGCGGTAGACCACGTGTAGTTGAACAGTGCTGGGTAGCTCTAACTAGTTTTTTTCTGCTTGTGAGCAGATGCAAGTGTTTAACGAGGTGGCTCATAAACGTCTTCTATATCTAAGGTAGCATCTTGATCGACTGATATTTTCAGAGCTCTTCAGCCTCCTTTTCTTCATTAGCACTATCACTCTTCACATCTTCCAAGCGATAAGAGCTGGGGTTTCATTTGTTCTTGCAGTAAGTGCTTGATCGAGCCGCTAGCGCCTAAAAGAGCTTAGGCGGATGTTCTCATTTCATGCTGGCTTACCAACCTGACGTTGCCTTATAGTCCTCATCAATTCTTTCAACGCTGTTGGCGATGTATTGACTTTCTTCGGCAGGACTCTCCTCCATAGCATTAAATGAAATTGTTACACGAAGAAATCGATGATCTGATCGTGTTATTAGTGTGTTTCCCCCTCTAACTGAGATATTCATCGATATTCCTGCTATATTTGTCGGTGGTATATGGTAGATTTTATAGATGCTTTTTCTATCAAGACTTATTCGCATTCACTGTCGCTTCGCTTCTTTCATACTACACATTTTTTGCATCATGTGATCTTAACTTGAACGTTGAACCTATCAAGTGAGACTACAGAGTGTTTAGCCTCTAGTTTTTGTGTGTAGCCAACGAACAAAACCTCTAGTTTAGCAAGGTGTTCCGTAATGGTACTGCTTCAAAGCGATCTAGAAACGCTGTTGAAGTATTTAATTCAGTTACCTGATCACCATAGACCACAGAACTTATTCCGCGCTTTTTCTATGATCCCGTTCTTCGATTGTTTCCTATAGGATCATCAAACATGAATTATATGCATATGGGCTTTTTGTAGCAGCACATAGAGCTTATATTATAGACAATGATTCGAATAGATTTTATGATCATACTGTATATTTGTGGTATATTGTGTACGGAAATATCCTAAAATAAGGCCATATTAAAGGTTTTATGCGAAGTTTGAATTATTCCACTTCAACTGCAGATCTCATATCTTAAGCATCCGTAGTGCATATATTGTTGCAGTGGTAGTTTACACTGAAAATGCATCGATTTTGTTTTGCGTTCTCGTTTCATTCAATGCTTCTCGACTGTCATTTCATACTCTATGAATATACTTACATATATGGTTGCCCTATATGAGACATTATGAAGTCGAACAAATAGATAGGCAGGCGAAGTCTCCTGAATTGGTTAACCTCAAGTGAGACTAGAGTGAATAGAAGAATTAAGATTATACTATTTCGGATCTTAGTGAGCTTTATAAGGGGAGGGATGAAATGAAGTGAGTGAGCCTTATATCGTACTAATTATCTTTCCACAAGTTTTCTTAAAGTTAATGTTTTCAATGCTATGCATCGTCTTGCTCAGGATAAAATTGCAAATAAATCCAGATTTAGTAGCAACAATATTTTTAGTGTTAGAATTTTTCTCAAATATCTCATTGACTGGTAATTTCTGGAAGAATCTGGCTTGAACTGATCCCGAATTGCTAATTAACTTGTCTTTTGCTGTGTTTCGGCAGCTTGTAATATGTTCTCCATCATTTTGATTGCTTTCAGACGTGTCGAATCAAAGTTACATTGCGTTGTCGACAGTTGAAAATTCAGGGATAATTATCTTTAACGCTATCCTGGTTTATTCTGGTTCATTCTGGTTTATTCTGGTTTATTCTGGTTTATTCTCCTTTATTCTGGTTTGTTATCTTTAACAAATTCAGGGATAATCAGCACGTTCAAGTGCGATGAATATCTCCTTCACGGCAAAGAAAGTGCTCATAACAGGTGCAACTCAAGGTAACTGCATTACACCAACTTAATGTCGAGATTGTCGAGAAACAGTACGCAGATTTACCTAAATGGGAGTGGTAGTTTATTCAATGAAATGTTTAGTCTGGGAGATGTTTCGATGGCTTTACGCGCTGAAAGTACTGCAGTGGAAAAAGTTGTAGTTGGCCAGAATCACCAGAAGATACGTTTAGAAAGTTTGTTTTGTATAAATAAGAGAAATAACAGGTGTTACAAATTGATTATGGCTTTGTTGTGAATCCAAGGAAGCCTAGAAGCCATCATACTTTCTCATATATAAATCTTCTCACCTCTATATGCTACTCCATTCGCATTTGTAAGTCTACTTTGAGACATGCCAATAGCATATGCATTCCCAACACTTTTTAGGGTATTGTGAATTTAGGGTCTCTGCTGTAGAGAGACCCATGGACTTGTTTGAAGCACCAATGTGAAGATTCTGTCGAATTCATTGAATTTGACAGGATTGGAGTACCCACAATCAAAATTTTCGAGTTAGGAGCACCAAAATGAATTTGGGTTCGGATCAGTAGGACTGCAAAAATCCCATAAATAGAGGTGTGAGTATTCTGGCGGATGAAATAGCAGTTGAGGATGGATGACCGATTTGTGCGGTTCATAACCGCTTGATAGGGCGTCGGAAGTTAGATTCATTATAAAGCCAGTCGATCCACATATCGCCGAAAACTGGCATTAAGAATCTTCACTATAGTGCATTCATACATAGACCACATTTGAGTTCATAAATGGATGAATAAGAGCCTTCTGAAGAATTGAGGGAAGAAAATATGGTCACAAAAAGAAATAAAGAAAAGGAATTGAAATATTTTGTTGAGAGAATTGAGGGAATGGATTTATTGACTATTTACTGATCGTCTCTTACAAATGTACGTTTATGTTGGAATTTATTATCGTGACCTACCTGAACTCCCATCTCATCTGAGGTTCTTTCTCCAATGTATGACTTTGTTTGAAACTCACTAACAGCATAATATGACGCAAGGATTTATCAAGCACCATTCGCTTTCTGAAGAGCAAATATTCGATTCTCTTCACTGTTTATAGACAATTTCGCTACATTTTTTGTGAAAAACTAAAATTAGCCATTCGCTTTTTCAGGTATTGGACGAGCTCTTGCAATCGCATTCGCAAACGATGGTGCAGAAGTGGTTGCCTTAGGTAGAAATAGATCGCTACTTAATGAACTTTGCAAACAGGTATGAAATTACTTTATTATATTTTTCGTATATTTATAATCTTAAAGGACGATGGTCGTTGCGGTAAGCATTGAGCGTTATCGATATCCGCGTTATCCACAAAATATCGCAAAAAAGCGTTATTCTAACAAGTTAATATCCATATTCAATTATAACAAGTACATACTTTATTTAAATTTCCTATACTGTTATTGACAGCCGGCAGTAGAGATGGTTGTCTGTAATCGTAATAGTTTAGGAAGAAAGCCTCATACTGGAAGTTAGATTTCGAACAAAAATTAACATTTCTGGATAATAGCAAAGACGAATGAGGTTCTGCCGTCTGCCGTTTATGATTCTTGCCGTTGTAGAATCTTTCGACTTTAGACCTCTAAACTTCCCATGCAATAAGCATTAAAGCCGCTAAAAGCTGTTCATATATTTGCATATTCAAAAAGCATTATGACCGATTCCACGCCTATGCATGCATGGAAACCTATACGTTTATATTGGCAGTATTGTAAAATTTTACCTAATTGAATTTGGCGGTATACGAAATTAGATTAGTATAATTTGTGTCATTGAATATCAGAGGTTTCTCAACTATCAAATTATATATCATCAATAAGAATGTCTATATTAATTTCCTCTTCATTAACTTTCTTGTTGTTTCAATAAATTCAACTTCACTTCCGGAAATTTATGAATGCCTCAATTTTATATACTACCAACGATTCGATTTCCACATAGATACAGTTGTTTACCAGTTTCTTTACCAATAGCAATCGTCGGATACGTAAGAGAATTTCCATGCGTCCGCCATAACTGCCAAAAGCAATGAAAAATTCTATTCATTTGAGAACTGATGGTTTTTTGATATCGAATATTCTAATTACTGCGTTTGATTCTCATAATGTCAAAAGCGATTGAAATTTGCTACTTCAGCTCATCGTTTAGTAATTTTTATGCACGTAGATTCTACTATATTCTCGAATAGGATTATCTTTAGCTGTAGGATTATGAAGAAGAAGAAATGCTGGATATTTCAGTGCCTTTCAAATTACAGCACGAAAATATATCGGCTGTAGAGTGTGATATAACGCAAAGTAAAGAAAAAATAGCAACCGCATTGGCCAACTTTCATCCATTCGATTATCTCATCAATAGCGCAGGTGTGGGAATCCTCGAAGATTTTCTCCATATAACGACAGACGCAATAGACAGGTGCGCCTTCACTAATTTTCTGATATCAATCTATGAAATTTGAAAAACGATAAAAAGCCGGTAGTTAATTCCTCTTCACTATTGCCTTTTCGTCCATATGGTTGAAATCTTTTAAAGATTCGAGTCCGATATCCGAGAAAAATTTCCCAAGGAAACGGATTTTTTCCAGGAATCATTTTTAAAGATTAAACAATCCTTATGACCTTAAAACAAGAAGAAAAGAAAGGGCAAAATAAATTTTGTGGACGTCAATACGTAAATAGCGAACACAACAGAAATAAAGTTCAAAAAATTATGGAATTTTCCACTTGAAACGGTCTTACTTGAACTTTTACTCATATTTTATCGTCTTGAATCCAGAACAATAGTTGAAGCTCTAGCTCAAACCAATGAAACTGCTCTAGTAGGGCGGTCAGTCTTCGTGACTCTAATTAACTTTTATGGTTGTATTTCAGACAGTTTGCGGTGAATGTTCGAGGAGCGATTGTAGTCACACAGATCGTTGCAAGTGAAATGATAAAACATTCGAAAAAGGGTTCTATCGTTAATATCTCGTCGCAGGCGTCTAAGAAACCACTACAAGATCATACTGTATATTGTAAGTTATCTAAGGGAATTGATACATTATGTATATATATATATATATATATATATATATATATATATATATATATATTCAACCCGATGCTGAAAATGTTCAACCCTAACTCTGTGCCCCTCAAGGAACGATGGCCTTTGTTAATTGGGAGGAGTTAGAGCTCGCTGCCTCCTTCAAGCAACATTCATAACGAGACTTAATAATGGTTCGCGCCGTGTTCTTCATAATGAATTAGTGAAGCCACTGGGGAGGAGGAATAGTGACAAGGAGGAGTAGCCTTGGCTATGATGGGCGCCTACGAAGAATTCTATTTCTATTGTTAATCCCACTAAACTTTTGGCCTCTCTACTTCATCGTTCCAAATTGATGTAGAGTTGTACTCTCCCTTACTTATGAAACCATAAAATGAATTAAAACACAATAAATGATACCGATGAAACTGCACCATAATGGGGTTAAGCAATTGAAGGTTCAACGAAAGCAGCACTTGATATGACTACACGATGTATGGCTAAGGAACTTGCACCTTATGATATTCGGGTGAATTGTGTGAATCCAACAGCCGTTATGACTGAAATGGGCAAAATGGTTGGCTTTCTTTTGTTTCTGAGAACTGAAATAACTATTTTAGACGTACATGCGTGAATGGGATTTTATGAACTTATATTTCATTGCCACAACACAATTATATTACTAAACGATTGAGATTACTTGACTTGTTGTGGATTTGTAGATTATATGCGGATAGCGATTGAGGTTAGAAACAAAAGCTTTGTGATCGACGGTGACCATTGCAGATAGAAACGTATTATGGTCAGTATCGAATATTGTAGTCTACCTTGATTTGTTTGGCGGTGATCATTGTGTCGATAGAATTTGATGAGGCATGTGCAGTTAATTTCAGAGCGGCTTTTCTTGCATTACACAATTAGAGTACCACAACGTTATGTATGCAAAATCTTCGGGAAAGATATATTGCGTTGATTATCATTTTATTGAACTTTCCGTATTCTAAACAGTTGTGTCTCTTATAGGCGTGGAGTGATGCGACGAAGGCAAAAACCCTCTTAGATCATATGTGTGTGAAGCGATTTGCTGGTATATGCAGTCTTTTTTAGTTCATTTATTTTTGCATTCAATCGATTTATAGGTCGAGTTCATGAGATGGGATGATGAATTGATCACTGCATTGAAGAATTTATGATTTATGTATGATCCGACCCTCAATAAGTGTTTCTGATTAACTTTGATTATCACTTATGCTTAGCTACTGATATTGTTTCGCGAAGTTCATGAGGTTTTTTTTCTTTCCGAGGATTTTCCTACAGATTTCCCATTCGGCGTTGAATGTGCGAAAGCAAATCGCGCTAATGTAATATATCATTCGCATGCCAAGTACATGAATTTTAAAGCGGCTCAATTCAAGTTAACTGGAGCTATACGTATTGAAATAAATGCTAGAACAAATAGAAGATGCTGAGGTTGTAGAATAAACATACTTTATTATTTCTTAGCGACGAGAAATGTTCACAGTTTCCTCCGACCAGGTAAGAAAAAACTGTAATCCAGAGCAGTCCAGAGCATTAAATAATCCAGAGCAGCAGCATTTTTTGCATCTGGCTCCAATCGTACTACGAATGCTGTTTATGCAAAATTTCGCCTATCTTAATTTTTACTAGCATTCCGTTTGAGGATAGTATCAATTTCCCGGATTATCTTTCAACCTCGGCAACTAGGATACAATTGATAATCCACGAAATTCTCTCTATTTTCCATCGTGAGCATTGTAATTTTTTCTTGCTCTTTTCGTATTTGTTACATTGTTCATTTTGGTGTCATTGTTTCGTTGTTCATTGTGATGCATCCTACGCAATTTCCTCTGCGAGGGATGTCATGTTCTCCTTGGGTTAGTTCGCTCATCCAGTTCGCCCATCCCCATTGGGGCAATTTCAGCCGAATTCTGAGATGTTTGTTGATATTTCTAATATGGCATTTTTCTACTGTTAATTTGAAACATCACTCTAAAAGATTTGCTTTACATAAGACATAATATTATTATTTAATTGACTTTAATAAAATAGATATTTACAGAGCTCGATGATGTGATAAATGCGGTATTCTTCTTATTAAGCGATCGTTCGTCGATGATTGATGGCTCAGCAATTTTCGTCGATGGAGGCTTCACAAATATGTGACTATCATATATTTCCACAAGAATAATTCATATATTATCGGATAATGATTCTCATCTATGTTCATCGACCGATGAGTTACAATGATCAACTCATTTCCATACGAGTTTCTTTACGAGATGTTGGTAATAAGTCTTCTAAGTATACTTGCAATAAAATCTCTTTTGTTTTTCATTTTTCAGCACTTCAATTCAATTCAATTCAATTCAATTCAATTCAATTCAATTCAATTCAATTCAATTCAATTCAATTCAAATCAATTCAATTCAAATCAATTCAATTCAATTCAATTCAAATCAATTCAATTCAAATCAATTCAATTCAAATCAATTCAATCAATTCAATTCAAATCAATTCAATTCAATTCAATTCAATTCAAATCAATTCAAATCAATTCATTCAATTCAAATCAATTCAATTCAATTCAAATCAATTTCAATTCAATTCAATTTCAATTCAAATCAATTCATTCAATTCAATTCAATTCAAATCAATTCAATTCAAATCAATTCAATCAAATTCAATTCAATTCAATTCAATTCAATTCAATTCAATTCAATTTCAATTCAATTCAATCAATTCAATTCAATTCAAATCAATTCAAATCAATTCATTTCAATTCAATTCAATTCAAATCAATTCAATTCAAATCAATTCAATTCAAATCAATTCAATTCAATTCAATTCAATTCAATTCAATTCAATTCAATTCAATTCAATTCAATTTCAATTCAATTCAATTCAATTTCAATTCATCAATTCAATTCAATTCAATTTCAATTCATTCAATTCAATTCAATTCAAATCAATTCAATTCAAATCAATTCAATTCAATTCAATTCAATTCAATTCAATTCAATTCAATTCAAATCAATTCAATTTCAATTCAATTTCAATTCAATTCAATCAATTCAATTCAATTCAATTCAATTCAATTCAAATCAATTCAATTCAATTCAATTCAATTCAAATCAATTCAATTCAATTCAATTCAATTCAATCAATTCAATTCAATTCAATTCAATTCAATTTCAATTCAATTCAAATCAATTCAATTCAATCAATTCAATTCAATTCAATTCAAATCAATTCAATTCAATTCAATTCAATTCAATCAATTCAATTCAATCAATTCAATTCAATTTCAATTCAATTCAATTCAATTCAATTCAATTCAATTTCAATTTCAATTCATTTCAATTCAATTCAATTCAAATCAATTCAATTCAATTCAATTCAATTTCAATTCAAATCAATTCATTCAATTCAAATCAATTCAAATCAATTCATTCAATTCAATTCAATTCAAATCAATTCAATTCAAATCAATTCAATTCAATCAATTCAATTCAATTCAATTCAATTCAATTCAATTCAAATCAATTTCAATTCAATTCAATTCAATCAATTCAATTCAATTCAAATCAATTCAATTCAATTCAATTCAATTCAATCAATTCAAATCAATTCATTCAATTTCAATTCAAATCAATTCAATCAAATCAATTCAATTCAAATCAATTCAATTCAATTCAATTCAATTCAATTCAATTCAATTCAATTCAATTCAAATCAATTCAAATCAATTCATTTCAATCAATTCAATTCAAATCAATTCAAAATCAATTCAATTCAATTCAATTCAATTCAATTCAAAAATTTGAAGGTTGTCCATAAATCCCAAATTTTAAATTTTTTTCCCCCTTTCCGCATTTGTATTCTTTGTTTTTGCTGATCCTCGAAATGATCTTAGTTCTAGGATCTTTTGAGTAGGTTATTGGTATATTTCTGAGGTGATAGCTAATTTAATTATGAAGTTCTCCTTATTAATTTGATTAAATCCACCGTAGAGGTCATGATGAGAGAAGAGTATTATTGATAGCATTTATCTATGTCTTGTAGCTGATAAATTGAGATGACGGCCAATAAGAGCTTTTATGGCCACTTCATTATGACTAATTCATTGTGTCCAATCCATTTTGACCAATTTATTGTCGTATTATTGATGGCATTTACCTGTGTCTTGTATTTGATAAATTGATATCACGGCCAATGAAGGCTTTTATGGGCAGTTCGTTATGAGTATTTCATTGTGTCTAATCCACTTTGGTGAATTCATTATGACCAATAATCCACTATTATGACCGATTATGACCAACAGTCCACTATTGCGACCAATTATGACCGATTCATCATGATCAATTCAAGCGATCATTTCTGACCGAAAACCGTTTGCTATGTAAACTTGAGTATATATTTAAATATCTATGATTATATTATTGCTTATTCATCACTCATAGAAATAATGTGATGTTTCCAATTCATATAAGATTTTGCAACCAATAAGTATTGCAACCATTAAGTTTAAGTGCCTATTGCAATTTAAACATCGAAAGAAAGGAAATCAACTTCACTTAAACGGCTTAAGAATAAAGCCTTGAGGTAGGGACATCTATAAAGGTAATATACCACTTGAATTAATGATAAATTCATTCCTTAGGGGGAACTAAGCTGTTGAATGGATTCTTAAGGCTCATATTACCTGAAGCCAATCACACGTTGATGTCTCTATTACAGCTGAGCTCATTAAGAGGCATATTAAAGCTCAAAGGGATTCATTGTCATGATCAGATCCACATGGAGCAGAGGGATCGGCGACATAAACATCAAATATGCTCTTCTCATTATAATCGACATGAATTTCACCTTTGACCTTTGTCACGTTATTGTCATCACCTTTGTCATCATTTCGGCAACAATACGTTATTGTAGTCCCACAACGAATACATATTTACGTTCATGTCGAATTTGATTGATGCTATTGCATTGCTGGATTTATCCATGTTTTACTTCCGATGATAACGTCTCTAATATTGATTAGGTGATTTGTTTGTTGTGCTATTATCTGATCGCTATGGAATTTTAGATTTCCTCATAAACAGGCGCAAGTGTCTGATCCGGGATTTTCTGGAATATTCAGCTATTCGATATGATCTCTCTCCCATTTTAACCGTTGCAATGATGGCATAAATAGCAATGAATGGTATCCTGAAATACAAGTCTGGATGAAGTGGAGCATTTTGCGTTGATCAGCGGATGAATACGCGCTGTTTTTTTTTTATTTTAATAAATTAGCCGTTATGAATATCGTCGCCCTATAAAGAAATAAAATATATACTTAAGTAAATTCCCCCCTCATCAATATTTTATCGTTTTCTTATATGGTTGGTGGGATTTGTTTGTTAGAAGGAAGATTTGAGGGGGGAATAAGGAAATTGAGTTGAAGATATCCCGCGGTCGGATTGATTCATTATCCAGAATTATCCTGAATCTCTATTGGTTCAATGTTATTTCTCGTTTCAGAAGGGATATGATGACACCGTTATCTTTATTTGCAAGCGTTTTGTTGAGTTGTTTAGGTGCTTTCGTCTCTTATCATACAATTCTTGAGTATTTACCGATTTTCATTCAACGCAAATTATATGGAAAAGATCAGTGTAAGGTGAGTTCTCTTTATTTCTAATCATTTTTTCTCTTCTTTGGGGGGACAAGGGGCGAGGGGATACAATGTGTGTTTCATTTTTCAGATTAACTTGCTGGTTTGTTTTTCTCCCCTCTTCTCCTCTCCTCTCCTCTCCTCCCTCCCCTCCCCTCCCTCCCCTTCCTTCCCTCTTCCCACTCATCCCTTTCATCCACCAGCATAATTGCTCTTTTCCACGTCACCTCCTGATGGATATACTTTTCCGGTACGTTGTTATACCTATCCCGGCTATGTACAAGTCGCAGGTGGTGCTTGAGTATGAGAACATTTCGCTGAGAAAATACTATAGAAAGCCGAAGAATGAAGAGAGGAAGTAATCCGGGAATATGGAGAATGTTTTGTATCCGTATTAATACGACAACAGTTTTGTACGAGTGGAAGTGTTCGTTGAATTATAAGCAACAATTTTGGTAATATTGAGAAATATATTCGAACATTCTGATCATTTCATTAGGGAATGTCGTTTTCTTTTATTGGAGTGCCCAACTAGCCGTCTATTTTGTTGCCGATGATAATGAGGGTGAACTTGAAGCGTTAAGATCATTTCTACCACAGCGGGATATTGATTGGTCTTCGGATCGAGATTCAAAGGTTCAAAGGTCGAGACACATATATTTCTTTTACGCAGTTGATAGATCCTAAATGATGAACTTATCGTATCGTTTTTCAGAGTAGCAACGTACCGATTCCGGAACCAGTTGGAGTAATATCGGCCGCTGTATATTTGATTATTATGTTTATTTTTATTCCATTTCCATTTTATGAATGGACACGAACCGAGTGGGTATATTTGTTTATTCACAAAGATTTGTTTATAGGGATGAGAAGAGAAACAGACTTGCTTTGAATGAAAGAAAAGTCTTGTTCGAGACTATTTCGAGCTAATTTTCCGTGTTTCCTCTTATATTCTTTTGTTATGATAAGTGGAGAATTGGAAGTAGAGGAGTAGAATTGGAAAGGATGGGGACTAGAAGTGAATATTCCCATATCAGCGGGTAAACTGGATGGCACCGTTCGACAGAAAGTATTGTTCTGCTGCCGGAGGGATGTTAAGTTTTTGTTTTGAAAGGAAGCTTTGAAGAAAAAAGGCGAAATCACGATTTGTATTATATGATAGGATGTGATATGATGGAATATCCGCATAGCGGCATCACATAGAGAACATAATGAATACTTGATAGAGCTCCGATATGGATGGATAATATTTGAAGTTTAAGCGGTGTTGTCTTCAGAATAGAGTCTCATATAGAGGGAAGATTTCAAGTTCCTCGGCAGGTGATTGAATGAATTGAAGGTCAGATAACTTATAGAAGGGGAGAGGGGAAGATTTGAATCTTCTTAATCCTAAGTAGTGTTCATATTTTATTCAGATCGACATTTCCACATGAGAAATTACTCGCTTTTCTATCGGCATTGATCGGTATTTGCTCGGCGATACTTCTTGGCTTTGCGGATGATGTATTGGACTTAAGATGGCGGCATAAACTTTTATTTCCGACCCTCTCCTCCCTTCCATTGTTGCTCGTTTATTACGCAACAGGTTTATTTATTCATATTTCTAACTAATAATGAGGTCATTATAAGCGAACATTTACGTTTATTATGCATTCAAGGATGTGCACCATATAATTTTTCGGCTCTATGGACGTGGTTTTTTCTTTTTTTCCATCAAAATCCTCGAAATTTAAGAGTCCCCGTTGGGGCGGTCTTTCTCTAGGATTCCTGGAATGACGTTCACGATAACGGGTATAATCGAAGTAGATTAGAAGTTTGAATTTCCCTACCCTGAAGGGTACATACATTGACGTGAGTTTTCCTAACTGTTCAGCAAACGAAATGATGCATTGTGTCGTAGCATTGGGCAAGAATGTTTACTAAGGCTGAGGTTCTCGCTTTGTCTATTTATTGTCAATTCCAAGTTTACTTAGGGTAATTCGTCCTTTTTCCTTCATGTAGGCAGTTTGAAGAGAGTGAAATTTTTCTTGAATACTTTATTTTCTGGAAGAGAAATGAATTCTGTTTATGTTTTCTGGAACAGAAATAATTCTATATACGATCTCATCTAAGCTTATATTAAGATAATAAAAAAAAACTTCAGGCTCATCGACATCAGTGGCTGTACCGAAGCAAATCAGAGCGGTCTTTCTGTTTAGTGAGACGGTCGATATTGGTCCACTATATTATGTCTATATGGGAATGATGGTAACATTATCTCTCATAGATTATTTCTTATAAAGTTATATTGAAGCGCAGTGTATGGTATGGTGATTGTGTACATATTTACGTGTATCTGCCTGCCTGCAGCATTTATCGGTCTGTGTGGCATCCTGAGGCCACAAGCTGCAAAATGAGGAAGAGGAGAGGGAGTGGACTTTGTTGGAGTTATTTTGTTTCATTTGGAGCGACGTAGGTAGTTGAAAAATCAGAGTTTTGGTGCTCTCGATGGCCTTTTAGGAGCTCCCAATTACTTTTGAGGAAACTTTGAAATTTTACGAGAGAAAATTCTTCAGTGGAATTCAACTTCCTGCATAGAAATTCTTCTGAAGCCTGAATAAAAAGTAAAGTATAGTGCAAGGAATTGAGCTGAAATAAATAATGGTTAAAAGCTGCAATTCATGAAACAATTGCTATTAGAAGAGACTTATTCTTGGATGAATTGTTCTATAAAGTTGGTTAGCTAGGCTTGTTATTTTTTTGCATCGCATTGTAAGGGTTATTGTTGATGGGAACCCATATAATTTCTGCAATATTTGAATATAGTATTTTGTGAATAGGTAGTTTTTTGCACGAATGCAATCAATATTCTTGCTGGTATCAATGGACTTGAAGCAGGTCAAGCACTTATTATTGCCACCTCGGTTGCTTTCTTCAATATGATACAGGTGAGCGTTTTTTATCAATTAATGGTCTCTTGGTTTATCGAAAGCTTCGTTGAAAGTCTTTGAGTGGCCTAGTTAAGGATGGGATTTTTTAAGAGAGACGAGGCCCATTTTATTGATACCTGAAGAAGGCAACGTTTTTAGTAGATAAGAAGTAATATAGTTTCGATGCAGTCGATTTTGCTTTTTTTTTAAATTAGTGGTAAACGCATGGAATTTGATATGAATATCATTATGGTTTATGTAGTATTTGTTGAATAATAGAGGTACCAGTATAAATAGATATGTAATTCATACAAATATAACGTTCATTGTAAACAGTAATTCCAGCTGATTATTGCAGTTAGTACGTTTGGAGTCGCAAGATTGGTATCATTGCCTCTCGTTATATATTCTTCTGCCATTTATTGCGACTACTACTATACTGCTCTATTTTAATTGGTAGATTTTATATGGTTGCGGTTGACAAGTAAATTAAGTTTACTGAGTAGTAAGGAGGCGAGTTGGTGAGAGGGTTAGTGTGAAGAGGCTAAAAAGATGTTTTGAGTTCCTCTTGTTGTGTTTTTCTTTTGAATCATTTGCCTCATGGGCGTGATATATTTTATGAATTAATTGAGACGGGTGGAATATTTGGGGAGATTATCTATTTGATCGTTAGGAAATTTTCTTAACCTCGGAAGGACTCAAATTCGATGTGATCATTGAGATTTGCTATAGAGAGATAAGTCTTGAGGATTCCAGTATATGTGAAGAATTAAAAATCTTACATACATGATCGTAGCTACGATTTCCGCCTTGTGTAAAATAGTTCTTATGCATTCTACAGTCGATTGACATTGTGATAGTCAAGTAGTTGTTGTGACAAATATCAGACCGTTGATGTCAGCTTTACACGTGAATGTTTCCTCCCATAAAATGAGTCTCACGCCAGGAGAGCATCTTATTTCTGGAATGTCTGGTTGGTATCCATGTTTTTTTGACGACTGGCAGTCTCTGTTAGATGTCTCGTCATGCAAAAGTCTGATCTGGAAAGTAACAAAGTCAGTGAAATGCAAAGATTCCTACTTGAAGGAGGAAGCACCCTCTTTTTCTGAATTTAACAAGTATGATTTCCACAGCAGCATCATATATCGCAATCTCCAATGTTGTTACAGGTATCCCGCATCGGTGTTCGTTGGCGATACGTTTTGCTATTGGGCAGGTATGACGCTCGCATCGACTAGTATTCTTGGGCATTTCAGTAAAACAATGGCTCTTTTTCTTGTACCACAGGTGAGCGTCACTTCATATTTTTGATTTATAGTAATGTGATGTACTTTTTTTATAGAATGTTTAAAGGTATCTTGCACAGGTAACCTCTTTCCGCACTTGAATTAAATGAGCAGCGCTAGAGTGATAGTTTATGAAAGTATTTGTGCTATAAGGTGGGAAAAGAGGGTTGGAATTGATTATTCTACATCTTCTTGATAGCGTCAGTTATGGAATAGCCAAGCAGCTAACAGAGGCAATCGAATTGAAAAGAATTTATATGTGTTTGCATTTGTTTCAGATATTCAATTTTTTATATTCGATTCCACAGCTGTTTCATCTTGTGCCATGTCCGCGTCATCGATTGCCGAGATTCGACGCTCAGACCGATACGGTTGGAATGAGTTTCGCCATATTCAAAAGCACTGGTCATTTTTTAGAGCGTTCGCGTTTAATTTCATTCGTTTTCCTACTGAGTTACGAGATGAAATTGTTTTTTGGATGTTAGGTCAATGGGAATTGTGAGCACATGAGGGTCTGGAGTGGGAAGGGGAAGATTGAGACAGCACGAAGCAGTAGAGGGATGATTGCCTGAGGAAATTTGAAGGGTGTTTTGGATTTGTTAGTTGTTTTGTTATATTTATATAGTGGAATGTTTTCTAGTTCTTATTTTCTAATGTTCTGTTATGTGGTGACACTGCGAAAGTGTTTAGGGTTTTTGTTTATCGTTTAGCTAGATTGGTCGTTTCATCTGCTTCATTTATATTGATGGTGTATTTTCAGAGTTGAAACCTTTAGGCGCCCTTATTCTGCGTTTATTCGAAACATTTGGTTTATTGCATCGAAGAACGTTGAAGAAAGATGATGAAAGGTTTGTAATATTATTCGTTGTCATCCCCGCTGCAGTATTGATAAAAGAATGATTTCATTGATTGGGGTTTAGTTTTGCGTTTCTAAGTACTGCTGCTCAGGGGCGAAAAGCAAGGAGAGTGTTGAAAGGATGAGGGAACGGAAGACAGCGCAATCACAAATGAGCAAAAGAGGGGCATTAACGACTGTTTCGGAAGCATGTGTTGTATGTTTCGCAGATTGCAATAAGACTAAATTAAAATTGTTCCGTAAGTTCGATGGAAGGAGATTATATAAATTAGGCGTTGACCACATTATCTGTCCGTAATAAAAAAGAAATTATATAATCGGATTATGTCATCGATAGACTGATTTCAATATAGGGAAAATCAGTGATCAGTTGATCTATCGAAAGGTATTAAGTTAGCTTTACAGCAGTAAAGATACCGAAGTTTAACCGCCAATCGGAGCTACCGAATTAATGAATTAGCGTTCTTTAGAAGAAATTAGTAGATAATAGTAATCCATTCGTTGACATTTTTGCTTTGGAATGATAAGATTTTTTGAAGTTTTTGATTCAAAGAAGACGTCTTTAAGATGATTGGGAAGATTTGCTTTAATTATTAATGTATGAGAGAGAACGTATAGGTGTATTTAATATGTTATTTTGCAGTTGGATTGAAATAAACAACTTAACGATGATCAATTTGGTGCTTAAAATACAAGGCCCTATGCATGAGAGAAGTTTGACGAAATGTCTATTGGCTGTTCAAATAATATCCTCATTGTTCGCATTCTTTGTTCGTTTTTATTTAGCGTTCCTCATTTATGACGTTGTTAATTAATTAGTTGTGCGAACGGTTTGTTCGCTTTGTTTAAGTTCAGAGAATGGAATGCGTTATTGTTACGTTCGTTGAAATGATGTTAAGACGTCTGTTGAATGAAGTTTTTCGCCTTTTTTGTTTGATGAAAGGAGGTAGGAGTGAGAGAAATTTTGTTATATTATATCCAGATTACTCAGCTTAAGCAATTTTTGTGCTTTTACGCGTAATTGCTGTTTTAATTTCACGGAATATGTATCTTTCTTAGTATTCACATTGGAGGAGGATGGGGGGTTGCCGTCATGTGCAAGCTTTATGTTTGTTATTGCTCATTTTATTCTTTTAGTTGTTATGCCGGATGATCAGCAGTCGTATTTTAATGAGATAGGGCGATAATTTGGGAAATATCCTCTTAAGTGCGTATTTTTCTGGATTATATTATCATTTAAGGATTCAACTTTTGAATTAGTTTTCTTTGAATTATAGCTGTTATAGTTGGGTTTTGAAAGGAGTAATCGCTGTTTCTTTGTTGAAACTATTTTTGTACTAAATCATGCATTTAAATCATTTAAGGTAAACGGAAGTAAGTTTTAGGTGTTGGGTGTTTCCAAAGAAGGAAAAGTAAGTTACTTAATTCTATACTAAATGACAAAGGCAGTTAAATTTTCTGTCAGCAAATTGTAGACGTCATGGATTTATCGATCAGTTTTCTTCTGATGTCCATTTTTAGAGGATTCTAGTGTCCTCTCATAGCTTTATTTATCAATTTCCTTGTATTTTAAGGAGAATATTGTTATGTGATTCTCTGATATTATTGATGGGAGTAAAGATTTTGGTTACCTTAATAAAGGTGTGAAGTTTTAAGAGGTATTGGCACTGAGACAGGTAGTGGGACAATGTGACAGGTACATTTTATTTCCTTTCACATGTATTGTCCCATTCAATGTGAAATGATGTGGAATCAAGTGAACTGAGCGTCACTTTCCGTTCTTTGTTTTCGTCTTTAGCAGCCGCCATCATTATGGATTTGCCTTTTGCCAACGAAGAACTGCCAACGTTGAAGGGAGAGTTTGGTTCACGTATTCACTTATTGGATGCTTTAAATTGTATTGTTGAAATGAGCCGGTGATTCATTTTGTAAAACTCTGTTGATATTCAGAATAATTGCATTTAATAAGCTTTCAAGAAGGTGTGTTACATTGCTAGGCTTACGTAAGAGATACCTGCAGTAATAATTTTCCCATCGAATCATCTTTCATAGTTTATTGGCTTGGTAAGTCCCAAGAGGTAGGAAGCGGGGACTAAAGGAAGGAAGAGGGACAGTATTGCGTTTTGCCTATCATTGTTGCATCTTCGCAAATCCGGGCATATCGCCATACACCACCGTTTTCATCGGCAATTTTATTACACCGCAAAGATTGATGTTTATTGTCTCTTAGAATAGGTTTTCCTTTATGGATTGTTTTCTATTATTTGTGGATATTTTCACGGCTTCCATAAATCTCTTATTTCTATGAGTGCGGCATTTTTGCCTCTCAGCTTTCCGCAGACATTGCACGACTGGAAATCGTATAGGAAAGACTTACTTTATTTAGATGCCCATAGAAGTTTTCGACTTTTATGCTGTCCTTTCAAATTTTAATTTTGTATAAGACCCTTAGGGAATTTCACAAACATGCAAGAGTCATCGCAGTCGAAAGAAGAGTGATGCGGAAATTGATTGCATTTAAGCGTTTAACCTAATAACGGATATTCAAAGGCTGTAATAGGCTATCATATATATATAGGTTTATGCATTTGGCTGGTTAACTTATGGAGAAAAATGGCCCTCCGCTTCATCACTGTTTTTTGCAGCAAACGGCGCTCCCGTGAACCTTGCAAAGATTTATGTTTTAGTTGAATTAAAATGAGCAATAATTATAGGGAATTTCGTTCGGTACTATAATGAATGCTTCCTTCGTACACGTCCTCTTTAGAGAATTGAGTCATCGTGTTTTTTAGATAGTGGTACATGGTGGTACCCGCTCTCATTTATGCCGCATATTTTTCGATATTTCAAATTTCTTATTTGCTTAATGTAGTATAATATTTATTCTATTGTTTTTAATGAAACGTTTTGGTGTTCTCACTTTACTCAACTTCAAAATGAGCATCACAGTTCATTAACTATATAAGTCAGTGTTAGATTTGTGAACTACTGTGACCGACCGGTAAATGAGTGGAATTTATGAATTAATTATCCAGGTAAAATTATGAATTTTATCTCGACAATCACTTCGTTGCAACCTAACCATAAAGGTGTATTTGAAGAAATCGTCAACCGACGGGTAACTGAGTGGAATTTATGAATTAATTATCCAGGTAAAATTATGAATTTTACCTCGACAACCATATAGGTGTGTTTGAAGAAATCCTCAACTTGCATGGATAAATAGTTCTTATGCAAATATAATTGTTAAGATAATATGATCATGAAATACGACAAAATTCCATAAATCTTAGAGAATAACAAAGAAAAAATGCAATGATATATGACTTTTTATTTTTTTATTTGCATTTTTATTCCCGGTTCCGGAAAATTCGATATCTCTCCATCACTTATCTTTTTCATTCATTCATTTTTTTGGCTGGTAATTTTAAAGTTCATTTATTATTCCTTCAACTAAACCTATGGAAATGAATGTAAGAGGAATATATCTGCTCGAAGAACATCGAAATTTCTCAAAGCTTCTCATTCGGAGAGGTTTCTTATCCTTAGTTTTAAGGGCGAATATTATACTCTTATATGCAAATTGCAGTTATATGTAAATTAGTCAGAAATATGCAGATTATACAATGCTCAGATGGATAAGTCGTATGAGACGGCCACGTATACATTAAACGGAACATCCTGAATTATGCGGTCATCCGTATTTCTGCTATTCCACCGCATTGTACTCTTCTCTATCGTCGCCGGCTCTCTCGCATTTCTCTTCCACCCATCCATAGATCTTCTCTTTCCTCACCTCTCCACCTCGTCGTCTCTTTCAGTCACTCTCAATGCCATATTTATCGTTGAGAGCAGTAAGCAGAGAAATATTTAATAAAAATTCCACATAACTGCAAATTATTATTCTAATCTGTGATGCTTTTCTCTCCAAAAAGTTTATATCCCTCAAGGTAAACTTCTTAGTGCAATCATATTTCAAAAATTAAAGGTTATTTACATCGGCGTTTTCTCGTCGACTGAGATTCTCGTTGATTCTCGTTGAGATCGCGGAGTTTTCTCGTCGACTGAGATTCTCGTTGAATCGGCGTTTTCTCGTCGACTAAGATTCTCGTTGGAGTGGCATAGTATCGCTTAATCTTAACTCTTCATTTTCTCATCACTTAATCTATTTGTTCCACTCGACTAAACGGCCTACCCCTACGCATTCGTCGTTTGCAAATTCGAGGAGTTTTTTCACAATGGGCGCAGCCCGACAGTCGACTGCCACTTAAGTGTCGCACTGTAAACGTTTTCTCACCTCATCTCTTATATAGATGGATATCAAAGCACTTTCTGTTTTTTGTTCAGTATGTCAAATAAAACATTAATTTCTGTAACTTTTTTTCAATATTTAACTATATTATCTGTAGGATATAATTAATTAAATATATCTCTTTTCCATAGCATATTTCCTCAACCGATGAATTCGATATACGGTTATTTGCTTAAATAAAGATACCATGTCGATTTGTTGTATTGTAGATGATGAGTAAGCGTTCGAAATTCCGGTTCCTAAGCATTCCGGTCCGGAATTCCGGTCCGGAATGAGCGTTCCGTTTATTCGGAAAAATATTATTAATTTTCAAAGTCAGTTATGTATATTTTATTGTCGTCATTCTATGGAATATATTATTTTAATTTAATTATTTATTAATAATCTCAACTGAAAGAATATTTGATATTTAGTTATTTTTATTTTTGTCTCCACATTGAGTAATTTTATTTCCGGTGCGGGAGGCGCATATATATGAGCAGTAACCTTTGAGGTTACGTGCAAAACGCAATAGTTCAACGACTCTTTCGCGTTCGACAATGAATCGATAGAGACCGTTTGTAAACGTTATCAGCCAGCCGCACTTTATCAACGATTAGTTTATTGCTTTCAATTGCACACTCTTAATGCGTTGATGATTTCATGTTGAAAGTGGTTTTGAGGACAGATCCGTTTGATCAGATCCGTTTTATCAGTACTTTTTAGTGTATATGATAAGGGAGAGACAGAGGATGGAGGGAGAATATGGAGAAAGGGAAAGGACGGGAAGGAAATAAGAGGAGAGAAGATAAAGGGAAGAAATTTGGAAAAGTTGGAAAATAACCAATGCCTTTCAGCGTTCCCTTCGGTGTATTAAGAGGAAGAATTTGCCTGCGTTGTATACGAATCTCTATTGGGTTCTTCTTTGTTGGATTTGTTATTTTATGCCGTATGGCTATAAAATATCAACGGTCTTTTCCGTAACTTATAAATGAACTTCATTAACCACTTCCTATCCCTCATACCCCCCCCCCCCTCCTTCATGCTCCTCATTCCAATCACATCGGCTTCATACGTCATATTTTGTTAATATTACTATTATTAGGGTCCTTAGTTTTCGATAGGTGGCAGTAACTTAACTTTTATCTTTATTTATCTTTAAGAGTTAAATAAATGCAATTATTCATTTCAACGTGCCATTGTATGAGATTCTTCGATAATTGCTCTAAATGAATTCGCTTTGTGGAATTTTAGTAGCAATTATCGTTAACGTTAATTAATTTCGATAATTGCTTAAATCGAAATCTTCAAATGCCGTTGCAAAGTTTGAATTGCCTTTATCGTCGAAGAAAACTTCACATTTTATAGATTAAAGAAGTTTCCATTGATCGCAATGAAAGAATATAAAGCGATAATATTCGATATGGGTGGAGTGCTATTGGATTTAGGTGCAATGTGGACTGGAACAGGTGGATTTAAATTTAGTGAACTTTAGCGATAACATTAATCAACTCATTAAGATATTTTACTATTTGATCGTTGTTATTTTTTATTACTTTTTTATTGTTTTTAATTGTTTTTTTATTTTAACTTTTTTTAAAATGAACTTGTAAGAGTTATTTTAAATTAGATTTATATACTTATTATTGCTTTTTTATTGTTTTTAATTGTTTTTTTTTATTTTAACTTTTTTTTAAATGAACTTGTAACAGTTATTTCAAATTAGATTTATATACTTTTTATTACTTTTTTATTGTTTTTAATTGTTTTTTTTATTTTAAGTTTCATTTAAGTAAACTTGTAAGAGTTGTTTTGAATTAGATTTATTTACTTTTTATTACTTTTTTATTGTTTTTAATTGTTTTTTTCATTATTATTATTATTTTTTTCTAAATGAACTTGTAAGAGTTATTTTAAATTAGATTTATATACTTTCTTACTTTTTATTCGTTTTTAATTGTTTTTTTTTCATTATTTTAACTTTTTTCAAATGAACTTATAAGAGTTATTTTAAATTAGATTTATATACTTTTTATTACTTTTTTATTGTTTTTAATTTTTTTTTCATTATTTTAACTTTTTTCAAATGAACTTGTAACGAGTTATTTTAAATTAGATTTATATACTTTTTATTACTTTTTTATTGTTTTTAATTTTTTTTTTTTATTTTAACTTTTTTTAAATGAGCTTGTAACAGTTATTTTAAATTAGATTTATATACTTTTTATTAATTTTTTATTGTTTTTAATTGTTTTTTTTATTTTAAGTTTCTTTTAATTAAACTTGTAAGAGTTATTTTGAATTAGATTTATATACTTTTTATTACTTTTTTATTGTTTTTAATTGTTTTTTTCATTATTTTTTTTTTTTTTTCTAAATGAACTTGTAAGAGTTATTTTAAATTAGATTTATATACTTTGTTACTTTTTATTCGTTTTTAATTGTTTTTTTTCATTATTTAACTTTTTTCAAATGAACTTGTAAGAGTTATTTTAAATTAGATTTATATACTTTTTATTACTTTTTCATTGTTTTTAATTGTTTTTTTTCATTATTTTAACTTTTTTAAATGAACTTGTAAGAGTTGTTTTAAATTGGATTTATTTTATTTATCCCGTAAAATGAGTGCTGTTTTAAGTATACATTAACGTTTAAACGATCATAATTAATGTTTACAATATACTTTCATCTATCTTTCATAAAAGTAACGTTTCTTCTGTAATCGATGGGATCCAGCAAAAATACATCCGAGAGCATATTTCGACAGTCAAGATATCCGATTTCTGTGCAATCAAGATATCCGTAAGAATTTTGGATGGGAGGACTGAAGAATTAAAGATAAAAGCATTCCAAATCGTTACTAAATGATAGTGCGTCATTTTATCTTATCTTAGTCTGATATAATTGAAGAGCATAGAAAGACACCTGCAATGTTTCATATAAGCTGAGGTTCATCCGTTTTGTTTATTTATTTATCTCATTTATTTCCTTTTTATTTCAATTATTTTATCTTAATTAATTAATTTGATTAATTAATTGCCTTATTTATTCATTTATTTTGCAGAATGGGAAATGCAGAATGGAGTTCCAGAAGGAAGTTTAACGAAAGTGTTGCTGAGCGATCAATTGCTCAAACAATCAAAAGCACTTTTTCGAGGAGAGATAAGTGCCGTCGAATTCGATCGAACCGTTTTCAGTGAGCTATTCACTGAAATTGTTAGTCGATTTCATTGTAATTTCCTACCGTATTCGTTTAAATAAAAGCACGGGGGCTTCTATTTTTCGCAACGATCAAGCGATGTGAATATTTGGCAATATTAAAGAATGTTATTAAAAACCATTGTGGTGTTTGCTCTCTTTTTTTGCATTGTTTAACATCAAATCTACGAAGAATTAGATCAGGTAATCGAGCTTATTACCTGTACTTTTTAAACCTAATATATATGTCATATTTGTATTTATATTATTTATTTCCACTTATGCTACTTATATCTATGTTTATCCGAACTTTTTAAATTTTCATAGCAATATTTCCACTCGTTCGACGAGATTCTCCACTATCATAGATATCCGATTCTCCACTACCATAGATATCCGATTCTCCACTATCATAGATATCCGATTCTCCACTACCACAGAGATCCGATTTGGCAGTGAACACGTATCAGATGATTTATTGTCACTCATAGAAAGTGCATCTTTCAGATTGGTAAGAAACATGGGCCGATCAATGTTTTCTCCACTTGGCTTTCCGATGAACCGAACAAAGTTATAGTGGTAAGAAAGAAGTATTATTCGAATGCTTACAGATGGGGAATATATTTTCATATCGTTAAACGGCGTGTCCGAAAACATAAAATCTGGATTACATTCCTAGTGGGACATTGCTGTCGTTCCATAAAATCTATTGTTATCATTTATCACTTATTTATCAATAGGCATTTTTTTCCTTTTTTTTGTTATATCTATGAGAAATGCCGAGTAATTATGGAGGATTTAAGTGGATATTTTTGAAGTTATTTTACTTAAATAAAGGACTTAAATAAATGATTAATTAAATTATCTCTTCAAGATTAATTCTTTCCAGTATGAGGATATGATACAAGCAGTTGCAATCCTTAAACAAAAAGGATATCGGACAGCATTATTGACGAATAATTTCTTCATTGATGAAGAAAGGAAAAAGCCAACTATTCCCATTGATCGAGCAAATTTCGACGTTATTATTGAAAGTTGTCGTTTGGGAGTATCGAAACCGGATGAAGAAATTTATCGGGTATTGGCCAATTTATTATCACTTTCTTTCTTTGATATTTTCAAATTTCATCAATTAGTTACTTCGTTGGCATTTCCGATAATGAAAAGGTAATCTCAGGTGACGAATTTTATGCAATATTTTCAACTATCATTCGATATACAGGTGAGATGGAGAATCTGTACAGGTAGAAATCTGAATCTGAGTAGAATCTGTCGATGACCAGGTGAGATGGAGAATCTGTACAGGTAGAATCCGTCGATATACATGTAAGATGGAGAATCTGTAGAGGTAGAATCTGTCGATGTACAGGTAAGATGGAGAAGCGTATGGAGAATCTGAAATATCCATTTTCGGAAAATCAACTCTTGGAGTTGAAACCGTTATGTTTGGCATCAAACGATACCAATGGAAAGGTGTCTTATAGTCGATAATTTCTGATACATCGATAAAAACGAAGAAATAAAAAGAAGAACAAAAAACATTACTTGGAAAATCTCCTAAGAGAAATTCTCTTCTTGGAACTACGACAATTAAAAATGAAACTAATTTTAGCGTTCAGTGCACTCTTCATTTTATTCTTAATGTTATTTTTATATAATGATATTTTTTGCTATTTGCAGATTACATTGGATCGATTAGGTATCGATGGAGATAAATGCATTTTTCTGGATGATTCGAAGAGGTTTTGTGCTGCTGCCAGTAAACTCGGGATTACTTCAATTCATGTGAGATTTATTTATTTCTTAATTATTTCATTTAACGTCTATCTATTCCTCTTCATCTTCTGTTTCTCGTTTCCCTTAAAAGAAGCGAAGATGTCATAAAACTGGCACTTTTTCCTAGATTTTAAATTTCCAAGCAGTAATTTATACGATGGCAAAGGAACGCACAATTTCATCTTATTCTTCACCCGTATTTTACGGGAATGGGAAGCGTGAAGATTGGTGAGATCCATGGCGCAGCTTAGGAAGGGGGGAGGAAGATCCCTTGGAGGTAGTCTAGAATTCCTTCATGTTGTTATGGTCAGCTATTCGATAGGTTGCCAAGAATTCTATGCCAGCAGAATAATTTCAAAATAAGCATGAAGTATTTGAAATGTATATTTAATATGCTGAACACGTTCGTACCATTATTTGCCCATATGTTCAGGTGAACGCAGGTGATACGACCGCAGCGTTGAATGAACTCGAGAGGTTATTGAACATCTCACTAAGACGAGTGGCCTTCACTTAAGCAGTTTCAATTTTTCTTTTAATGGTTTATTTGTGATATTTTGCAAACAACAATGATCCTATCAATGATAATTAAAAAGTTTGATATAATTTCGCTTATGAAATGCACTAATATGCATCAAGTAGAGGAGAGATGCACCGGAGAAATTCACTGATATGGTGCTTTTTGCACTCCACACATTTCGTTAAGTAATCTTAGAAGGCACAAAGAGATGATCTATGCAAAAC
Organism: Parascaris univalens; assembly: GCA_037576465.1. Lineage (NCBI taxonomy): Eukaryota > Metazoa > Nematoda > Chromadorea > Rhabditida > Ascarididae > Parascaris > Parascaris univalens. Next base: position 189,607,796 of record CM075173.1, on the reverse strand, counting down.
ATCGCTTTCATATTCTAAATATCCCGACTGCTGGCAGGATTTTCCCATAAAGGTATTTTTGCAACTTAACTATCATAGAATGAAGTATCGATCAGCATAAGTTCCTTGTTAGTTCTTGAGGCGTTGAATTCGTTTAGCTTTCTTCAAATTTAACAATAAACGTGACCTTCGATTTCATAAATCACCTTATGGTACACCTCACCCTAAGTTGTTTCTGAGGTGAAACTATCGAGGAGGCCCGCAATCAGATGAACACATAAATGTACATTGGCATTGATATATGGGTGTCACCACTGCGAAGCATTTTCCCATCTTTCACAAGATGGATCCAATAAGTTTGTGAAGGTCCGTTTGTTTTCTATAAGAGAATCTTGTGTGATGAAGGCGAAGAAAGATCGCCAATGCATTCTTGGGCTGTCAACGATAAGGAAATTAGTGAGAGGAAAGTGAGAAGTTGAGGATGGGGAATGGAAAGGGGAGGGAGGAAGAGGAGGGAGCAGAGTTAAACATCCTGCGTCGGCATTTCGTCGTCATTGTTCATAAAAGACTGTCAGTGCTTAACAGCGGTGAGATATGAAGCATCCTCAAATTTCTTTGATATCTTAGGATTATTCCTCACATCTCTACCTTTCGAGATACCAGCAGGTACTAAATGGACTTGAAAATTGGATTTCTATAGTTCTTTAGCCTAATTATAAAGTCGCCTGAAGGCAGTTCACATTTTTGATAATATCTTCCCTCCTATCTTCAAAAATTTGCCATCATTTAAGAGAGCATTGACAAGTTTATTATAGTAATTCTGAGAAATTGGAATATCTTTAAGAGCAGAATAAGAAGAATAATTACGATTCAGTGGCGCATGCTATCATTTCCGTCCTATCATTTCCGTTCGAAGAATTCATTTTTTGCTGAAACAACCTTTGGTACCTTTTTTTCTTCAAGAACAAGAGAGAAGGATGCACTTGATAGAATGTTTAAGACAATTTTGACTCTCGATATATTCGGACGGAATGCTTATGCTGGATTAAGTGTGACGGGAAATTATGAATGAAATGACGATGGTGGTCGGAAATGACAAGCGATAATCACAAAATCCACGTTTGTTAGTGATTTCGTTGCAACTTACTTTCTTGTACAGGAATTATACTTATATATATAATATTGTTTGCATTTTCAAAGGAATCTTTCGCATTTAACAATGCTTCGATTTAACTGCACACAGATACACTTGTATAGCAATTCCTTAAATAGTCATTAAATGCCCGAAGTCCTCACTAATTTCTGGATGCGAAAGTGAGATAAAGTGGAAGCGTATTCTCGTAACCCGAACGATTGACAGTAGTGAAGTAACGATGTAGGCTGGGGTCTTGGCATGGGAATTTTGATTATTGTCGTTCAGTGATCGACTGGATTGAGGATGAAATACACGTCTATAGAAATCGAGTTACGCAAAATACAGGTAAAGTAGAAGCGAGTTTTTTGTGAATGCGCACCTATGATTTATGGAAGAGAATCAATCGTGGATCGGTGATGATACCAAAATGTAGTCAGCGGAAAATATTTCTCTCGTTGAGGAATCTCTATGAAAAAATGGCACTGAGACATCAAATACTGAGTACAAAAGAATCCGTGTTAAGGTCGGTTCCATTCGCAGCCGCCATCAACATCTCTATATCTTTGAGCTAATTCCGATTCTGAATTTTTTTGTGCTTAGAACCTGGCCAACTTAACCTAAACTTTTGGAAGCGGTCATTTTCGGCAACAATAAAAAGTCCTGAAAAGTGGTGCTCAACACCATAAGACGCTGCTCTTCTACAGTTGTGATTTTCCATAACTATATTCGCAAGTAAAATGAGCGATGATCTCCCAAGAAAGTATTATCAAAGCAGAGATCATAACAGACAAGTGGATAACGTCGTACTACTTGCCGATTTTCGGCAAACGCGATATTTCCAACGTTCATGACCATATCTCGATTTTATTACTTGGGAAGGGGGAAATTAACTCTTCTGAGTAACGGTACCTTCCGGCCCCAACTCTTACATTCAACCAATTTTGTATCTGTTCGCTGATTAATGAGCTCGTTTATTGCTGACATACATTTAGCCGAGTGATGAATTATTAATGTTGAAATGAAACGATTGTTCTGCCCATTCGGCATCGTCAATGTGTTGCGGTACGCTGGTCATTCGTTTCTCGTAGAAGGTAACACGATTCGATCGATCGACCAATATTATTGAGTGTGACCTGAGTTAGGGTTCTCCAATTAGGATTTTTTGAATGCGCAAATATAATCTGGTCAATCTAAACGAAACTTTGAACAACGATCTTGTTTTTAGAGCATATTTAGATACGGCCAGATGTTACGAATAGGCAGTAACTTAACAGTTTAACATTTGCTCAAAATATGGTAAAATAACGAGTGAGCAGCAGAAATCCAAAATCTGAACTGTGCAGTAAAGTAATAGACGAGCATTTGAATTCATTATATAAAGCTATAAAAAATTATCAAGACTTATTAAGATATCTTTCATATTAAGCGTTTTCCAGAAACGATAAATTTTCCACGCGAAATTCATACTTTTCATTGAGACTGAAACATTAAAAATAAGTATATCATACCTTGTTCCATATCTAATTCCATCTGGATATTGCACATAAAGCGATGTTCGAAATCTGCATATTTCCGTCGAGCGTTGACATTGCTTTTGAAGTTGCTCATCAGGAAAGCATCTAAAATCTTCTGGATATTCTGGATATAAGGAGCAAATGGATATGAGCAAATGGATAATCTTCTGGATATGTTTCTTCATTTAAAACTTAGACTTATCTTCCCCCGAAAGGATGAATGTTCTACCTGAATGATATATTGAGACAACTGTTGCGTAAAGTTTTTCGATAGGCCTATCTTACAAGTAATTATGCTAGTGAACAAATGAAATTAATCTATCAAGCACGTCGTTATAGACGTACTCAGAACAACCAAGAGGGAGGAAAGTGTTGTGCAAATGTGAGTTATGAGGTGGAGATAGGGGAACGTTTATGGTGAAGAGCTTCCTCTTCCTTCCTTCTTGGATAGAATCAATTTCCTCCCGCTTATGGCACCGAACTAAAAATTCATTGCGATGCTTTTTGCCTGCATGATAGTATCCACCTCATGATGCGTTAAGGTCAAGAAAGTACTATTTTTCTCCGAAATTTAACGGGAATAATCCAAAATGTCTTTATAGATTGCGAAGGCGAGAGGTGACATGATGTTGCATTACAATGAAAGGATCTTATTTAGAACGCGATAAGAGGAAAGGTAAGTTTGCTTACTTCGTTTGCTACGAAAGGGTATGTCAAATGAGAGATGAGGGGCTCAAGATTTATTAGCAATACGAAGTAGGAATACTTTGTTTAACTCACCTACTTTCGTGAGTGGAAGAATTTCCACTGATACAGATCTCACCTATACGGTTAATTGCACTTAGCAACGAAGCGAGTAATTAGAAAACGGATTTCTGAAAGGGCGACAGTAAAATGTCGTGGTCTGTGGATATTTCAACGTATCAGTAATAACATACTGTACTCTATCGGTAGCGATATTCATAAGTCTGGCGATTATTTTTTCTTCGCACGGTTCTTCAATCTTCAATTCATCCACCACATTTCGCATTAAATCAAGTCCTCTCTGCACTTTTTTGAACGGTTTATCAGGTGGACTGTTACCGAATCCATAAACGCCTGTAAAATCCTGACATCTTCAATACGACTATGGGTATAACAAAGTGCATCCTGTTTTCCATCTGGTACGATTTCCCACTCGCTTTCTATTCGCTTTGATCCTCTACAAGTCGTTCGTAACGGTTTACACTTCAGAACGATCAAAAGGCAAAGCATCTCAACACTTTAAGAGGTGAAATAAACAAGACGTTTGCGCCACATTTTATGAACACTTAGAATAACTATACTGATATTAGTAGCAATATCTAGTCCAGCCTATCATTGATAATAGGATATTGATAAATTTTTTATCAACGAAAGCGCTATCATGCTTGCAAATTACTTTTACATAAAGCGAGGATAACATTAACGCATATGATGGATATTACTGCAAAAATTGTTCACCTATAATTGAGATCTAAATATGATAAGAATTTCTTCTGGACGTTTGAACGATTACGACTATATCGTTTAATTTTGATCAAATTGAGAGATTACTTATTTGGCAAGGACGCAAATAAATAAATACGGCTAATTTTATTGCTGTATATTTGCATAATATCAATGAAATTATACAAACGAATATACTGAAGTAATTAAAGTAATTACTACTTCCGAAGTAATTATTGAAGTTATAAAGTAAACTGATGTATCGTGAAATAATAAACTGTTATGGTGGTAATATCATGAAAAATGATTGGAGATAGACTTGCATGAATGGCGACGGAAAATCGAACCTGGCGGATAGTTAATAGGTTGGATACGATCGACGAAACAGCTAGCCAATGTACAAAGATCGTACTGATTCTCGTTGTTTCTAAAAGATCTTTGTCAAAAAACGTTTACATATCCACTCAGTATAAAAGGATACTGCGACAAATCGATGACAAACTAGCATACGGCATAAACGGAGAAATTAATTTAAATCGATGGATGAGACTATAGTGTTTCAGATCTCTCCAGAGCGCCTATGCCTATGGGATTCACTCAAATCCTATCAAAAAGAATCCACATCTTAATGTTAGCATTTTTTTTGTTGCACATATTTTTGCATCCATAGAAATGTGGAAAAATAATAACTAATATCATAAATCGCTAATAAATAATATAACCTTGTCAATGATACTTTCATTTCCCACCTTTTCAACTATTCAAGTAAAATTTCAACTAATATCAAAAATCAATCATTTCAACCACTCCACATAAGATTCGGATTCATTTTTCACCATTGTTCTACAATCCAGGAGACTTCGGATATAATTTGCCCAATTATTGGGGATGTATACAAATTTTGTGACAATTTTATCCCCTTTAATTATCTTCGAAAGTGATAGAAAATGTTATCAGTGCGATTATCAGACACTATACAATGGTGTAAATAGTGCCGATGAAATTTCCATAGTTTAGCTCCACAAATTAATACTTTCGTACAAGTGAAACGATAAGCAGACAGACAGTCTAAAATCTCCACATGCAGGTATGCCTCATCGTCACGACATATTCTGCACATAGTCATCGGCAAAATAGCGAAAAATTTGAGCTAATTTCGGAAACCAATTGAAAAAAATAAATAAATCTCAAGGATTCATGGATTTGCTAATGTCCACGAAAGATAATAAAAAGCATTATCAAAAGCGCTTTCAAGCGGAAAGAATTGCAAAATTATCGCCAACGATGAACGATAAGAGTGAATAAATGAAATTTTGATGAAATAAAAGCAGATCCATTTTGAATCGATTGAGAATCGATTTATCAACGCGTCGTATATCATCGACTACGAATCACAAACGTCTCTAATGAACTATTTTTTCAACGCTAGTTATAAACTTCAATGAATTCACTGTTCACACAATATCAGCTTCACAGTCGTTGTGATTGTTTAGTTATCACAACTGCTTTGGGAATATGTGATATTTGGATCCAGTATGCGGACGCCAAATTTTGGATATAGTCCTGGATAGTTCTGGACAGATATAGGACTATATTAATGCCAGACGCTTCAACGTACAGAAATATTGCCCACCAGGAGAGTCGATTTTTTCGACTATAGCAATTGGATAGTTAAGTTTAAACGAAATCCTAGAGATGGAATTACTGGAGGAGATCCTGAATTTTTCGACTGTATAAAAATGGTACTATAAATAATCATATAGAAATTCCATCGAGTTCCATATTTAAAGAAAAAAGAAGAAGAATCTATGGAAAAAATCACTCAAAACCTTTAAAAGAATAGTGGTTCTTTGGAGTAAAACTTCATTTGATGAACAACTATGAACATCGCCATATAGTAAAGTCCTTTAGAACTGAAGGTGAAAAAACGAGTAAATCAATGACAGGTACTGACCTTTGAAGACATAAGATCTGGAAGGCGTTGTAAGCATCAGCAACAGAGGTCAAGCTCTCACAAAAACGTGACGGGCTTTTCTTCGAACGAAGAAATTCCATCGGAAGTGCACCTAGAAAAGTGCCACTGAACGACGTTTGAAGTTTGCAATATGAGTATTTAAAGCTTTCCCTTTCAAAAACAGTCAAGCATGCTGAAAATTTATAAAAACACGTCGACTTAGATTGCAGAACTAAGTGCAATCTACTATCGAATTTCAAAAACGTTGAAGCGAAAGACTGCAGTTGCGTATCGTAGCTCGAGCTCTTCATACTTGAGGAACAGATCCACAACAGCTCGAGCTCTTTATATTTTATGAAGTGTCCATATTTTGCTTGCTTTTGGCATCTCCGCGTTAACGTTGATCACCAAAAAATCTTATGTTACGCCGCGTCATTGTTGATTCTAAAATGTCGTAATTCCGCAGGGCAATGATCACGCAATTCCTTCAGAGTAACAAACGAGACGCTCAGCATCGTTGCGCGCATAAGAAATTCTGATTTACTCTATGAGTAGGCTAAACAAGAAGGTGGAAGTTTCTTAGGGGAATACCACTTTTGAACCTGACAAAATCTCTGCACTCCGTACGCTTCTTCCACTTCACCTTCCTACCTTGTAGATATCTGCTCTCACACCGACAAATTACCACATCTGAGGATCGACCCCATTGGACTGTTCGGCTGACGATAACATCAACTCAGCAACAAACACCCAGTGAACTTCTCGGTGGAAGACCTAAGATTATCTCGAGTGTTCGCTGGCGAAACTATTATTACATCGAAAACGATTAGCATGTCGAGGAAAGAAAATATATGTGGAAAGGATGGGAATAATGTGAACGATTAGAATAATTCGAAATGAACCGGGGGAAGAGCAGATTAAGAAAATTATCCAAAGTTGCAACAAATTATCCTCCGGTGGGATTTCCGCCTGCCGGAAAGATGATTTTTTTCCCACCTATTATGATCAATATCATTGGGAATTTCCCCTTGCATTTCATAGCTTCACCTTCAAGTTTCTTCATCAAGACAATACTGCTCTTAAGGAGCAATAAGCGTCAACTCCATTCACCTCTTAATCCATATATTCATTAGCGCAAAACGCCTAAGCTTTCTTTCATACAGCCGCTTCAAATGTTGAGTATTTCCTTGAAAACTGCTTAGAAATATGTATATCTTTGAGCTAATCAAAGATGAGGAATTGAATTTTGTCATATCGGTTGAATTTGCGATGTTTTGCATTTTTTTCCAGAAAGCATATCGTCGTTTCGATATTTACAATAGAAGTGTATTCTGATAGAGGAATTTTCCTCGTTTCACTATTTATCGATGGTTAATACTTCTATAAATATAGAGGTAAATTATTAATTACATCTTCTCGATGCTCTTATCAATTATCGAACTAGAAATATGAGAGAGATTATAAGAAATTTTACTTGTAAACTTCAACGAGTCCGGATAAATTCTGGATAAATTCTCATTGCTTACTTTTCTTCAACGTTCTTCTTCTTTTCAGATCATGGTTAGCCGGAAATGATTCCTAACTACGAAATTACTTACTTCTCTAATCATATAGTGATTATGTAGTAAATTGTAAGATTCAACGAAAATAGTGATTATTTACTGCAAATCGAAGTTCAGTACAGTTCCAATAATCCCCAGCAACAAGTTGCAAATAAGATTATTCTAGAATCAAGCAATCGCGAATTGCACGCAATTCACTTCTGCTTGTCTTGCTTACTCCGTTCAGATAATGAAGAGGTAATCTATTTTACAGGTAAGTAAAGTTCAAACCTCGACTAGGCGCGTGTTGTTTGACTTTATGAAATGGGATCGTTATTGAGAGTAAATTACCGATACGTCCTGAAGTATCCATAGCTAGCCAAGTCCCTCGTACGTCAGTGATTTTTTCATCTCTTCCTGAAAATTATTCCACATTTTCATAATTGCTTCGTTGTTAAATTGCCTAAAACTTAATGATATAGTGTGAAATATGATACAAATTGAAGAAATTAATAGAAGGATCCATAAAAAACAATAAAGAAAAGCAAAAGATAATATAAGGAACTATAGCAAGTGATAACAGATGGAATATAAATAGTGGGCATTTTGAAGACGAGATCCTCAAATTTCAGGATCTCATCCTCAAATTGAATGTAAAGTGGAGAAATGAACAGTCTAGATCTATCATAATCATTTCCAACTATTGTCTTTTCTGTCATTTGATTTGAAAACCGTCTCTTTGAAATACACATAATTTCTCCCATCATTTATTCCTATCTTTTTGTCGCTCCTCAGAGTTTATTAGCATATTTCAACCTCTTAAATTAGAATTTACACTGCATAATTGTGAAACGTCTTCTTCGATTTCCTATATAAAATAAAAATGATCTGTATAAATTCTCCATTCAGAGCAACTGGGCCGAAGAGTCCTCAAATGACCGAAGAGTTCTCAAAGATGAGAAATGAAAGAAATTAAAATTAAAGACAAAAATGACTTCCGTATTTTCAAGGAAGAAGTACTGGCAAAGCTTTTTTTTCTGAACGATGATACTTCGTTAAATCTCTTCAAAACAACCCCTTCTGTGAGTTTTTAATGAGGTGAATTAATAAACAAGAAATGAAATTCATCCAAGGTTATCTCTTATCTTTATGGCATTTTCAGAAACGTTTTCTGATCGAGAAAATCAATAGCACGAAATATTTGATAAATATGATCATTCAAGTAGTGTGCACATGATCGATTGATCAATCAATCAATCGACCAATCAATCAATCAATAATCGAAGACAAGTCGGCACGATATGCCGCTTTGAGCCAATATTAGGGATCAAGAGAGTCGCTATAGACAGACGGAAAATACAGAAATTCCTGGATAAGGAGGCATAAAATCAGATGGGTTGACTGATCAAATAATATTTATCAAGCTGCTTATTAAAGATTACCTCTTGAAATTTTCGCACAATCGTCACCATATTTCGCAGAGAGATTACTTTAAAGTTGAGATAGTAAAAAATGCCATTTCTGAACGCTCTCACTTCAATGGTCCAACTCCTTTGTGGGCAGATACCAAGCAACGAAACAATACAGAAACAAACCAGCGAGTATGCCTTGCTCCCATTTTGCTTCGCTAGTCGCTCGATCCAAGAATTCATCACGATTATTCAACAATATTAGTTTATATTTAGCTGTAGGCTCATGATCAATATAGACAAATGTAACACACATCTGTTAGAAATGATAGACCTAAAAAAGATAGTCAAAATGAAACACTCGCAAGCAATATTACGAACCAATCGCAATATTTTCAGCACATAGCTTATGAATGTTACGCGAAACAACTTTCTGGATACTGCTCCAATTCGGTTTCCTCCTTGGTTGATCCACAATATCGCAACTTATTCCATGCTTAAGCGATGAGATATCCTCGTTGAATATGAGAGTTCAGACCGAAATTCTGTATATTGATTATTCTAAAGCGTTTAATGCGATCTCTCATGAGGAGCGGCTCATAAAATCTGCGGAATATGCTATCGTATTCCTAAGTGGAGACTTTCAAGTAAGAGCTGGCGACAATTACCTCATCTCACACTCAATTCCTATTGCTATCTCAAAAGCCTTTGCGCCCAATCTTGTTGCATATATACATTAACCATGTTTCGAAGTAGTACAAAGCGTTCGGCTGATGACCTCAAAATTTATCGTTGATTGCATTATTCGGCCGACGATTATCATAATTTACGAAAAAAGAAACCCGAATGCACTCGCTCAAGTGGCAAAGACTTTGGCACTTAAGTATTTCCTATGAAAGAAGTCGTTTGAGTGCTGTCAACTTTCGGTATGAGTATTTCTTCTCTCAGGTAGCAGATGATGTTCTCCTTTCTAGAACCGCTAATGCTCACAATTCTGCTATTCTAAGCTGGATTAGAGCTTATAATCTGCCACAATGCTTTAAAAAAAAAGATGAAAGAAATCAAAAATTGGTAAACTATATTCTCCACGCTTTCATATTATGGTTGTATTGAATAGACCTATTTTCAAATGCTGCATTCCTCCTCTATGACCTTCTTAACTAAGCTTCCAATATCAAGTTGCTCTAGAATGTCCAGAAATGCTTCTCCTATAGTGCTTTTCGTGGAATTTATCCTACTTCATATGAGTCTAAATATACTATTAGGCTAAAAATAACCTGGAACCACTGGGATATTGCAAACTTAATTTTGACTCTGCTTTTCAGACTCGGTTTGTCCCTCCCAATAGTCGAGGTATGCGTCGAGTTCATTACATAAAAAGACGTCGCAGTACAAACCGTACCTGTTATACGATTTTGGAACCTGCTACCCGTTGAAGCGGGGTTGGAGCGCTCACTTTCAGCTTTTAAGCTCCAGCAAAATCGTCTCGACCTACACAGCTATACACTGTTAACGCTTATGCATCCTCAGCGGTTATCGAACCTAAATTCTTGCTATGCGAGCGCTTTGTCCTTCTGCTAAGTAAGTAACCAAATAAACGAATAAATAAATAAGCAGATTTTTAATTTCCCTATATGAATATGAGTCGATGTCAAAATCCGCCTTAGGATGGTTTCCAGGTGCAGCATTTTGCCTATTAGATTCTGGCGTTGTACTCTTCCTCGCGTAGGAATTGAAAACGTATGGACAGGTAATCGTATATGCCCAATACAAAGTAATTAACTATAGGTAATTACAGGTAGAATTCTTTGAAAAATAACCTTACCAAACAATAGATAAAATACTCGTAAAACGCAGCTATGAATCTTTCGCCGAGAAGATTTGGTTAAATGGCAATGAATTGAGCACTTAATAGTTTCCAATCGACGCTTTTTTTATGAGATATTCGAATACCAGTTTCTATGGAGAAGAATGGAATTTTTTGTGCGTGGGGAATGAAAAATTAAAGCGCTAGATTCGATACACTCCATTATGAGTCATTTTCATTGTCGAATTTGCGAAACCACAATCCTGAAGAATATTAATTTGAATTTTATTCTGAAACTATGGATTTATTTCTTCGACAAGGCTTATCCTGAAGAATATTAATTTGTATTTTACTCTGGAGCTGTGGATTTATTCCTTCGATAAGGCTTACCCTGAAGAACATTAATTTGAATTCTATTCTGGGACTATGGATTTATTTCTTCGATAAGGCTTATCCTGAAGAAGTTGAGAAGACTAAAATTTATGAATTACTATGAATCCTAAAATAATCAGTGAAAATTTCTCATAGGCCTAAAAATTATCTCCACTGTCGATGATCCGAAAAAGTCTAAATGAAGGTTTTTATTTCGGGTAAATGGGATAAATCCAGAATTTGCAAATATTTTCCAATGGCATTCATTTCATTGTTTAGATGGCATCTGCAGTTATGATGCTTACATATGCTAGTAAATGCCCTATGAAGTGATATCGAAAAAGCACATATTTGGAAGTTATATATTTGCAAAACAGAACGATGAAATTGAAGAATAAAGCGATATTATTGCCGTTTATTTGAAATTTAATCGAAATAATGAGGAAATCAAACAACGAAATAATAGTATTTATGAAGTTATAGGCAGGTACAGATATTAAACCATCTGAATGACAGTAAATATCAACGGTATTAAGTATGCCGTATAGAGAAAAGTAAGTAGGATCGAATTTTTAATCACCTCTTACTTAGGATAATCCAAATTTGATGGTTAACCTCCATTAGTCTTATAGGACTGAAGTGAATCACTCATGAGTTATTCTCACCTATTCCATTCATTATGAGCATTGTGGATATCTTACTTTATTTACATGACATTCTTGAACATTCTTTTTCTCTACTTAAGAGATCTTATCAAGAAAGACAACTCAGCCAATTGATGAAAACCTTCGGATTACCGTTTCAAGGAAATATGAGACTTCGATCGTAGAGCGCCATAATCCGGAAAAATGAAGAGCGCTGTAATCCGGAAAAATTACATATATGCGAAAGTTATCCACAATGTTCATAATGGACGGAAAAGATGAGAATAACTCTAAAGCTTCTCTCTCTAAAGCTGCGGTTAACACGACCTATACTACGTGAAAAATGTGACTTCTGAAAAGACGAAATGAAAGCTAAGATAGTACCAACGAAGGTAACGCTTCACATAGAGACTGATACTTAAGCGATAAGCTAAAGTACAACTCTTGCTGTGATACATCAATATTTCCCATTGTGTTCTGCATCAGTCTATACTCTTTGCTCAGCAACTCTGCTGCCCTCTTGTTGGTTTTACTTTGATAACGTTCAACTCATCTATGTTTCTCAAATAATCACCTCCTCTATTTGCCGTTATTGTTGGGTTAAAGTTTAAATAAGTCGAATTTTACTCGCCGAATAAGTTCCCATATTATTCGCGTGAGCAATACCTCTTAAATTACCTTCGAGCGGAAACCAATGAAAAGTTTGATATGTCTTTACCGATTAAAGAAAAAATCATTCAATCGTAAGTTCCGGTTACACCCTCTAGAATTCGGCCCTCATTGAATTTCTTCGATCGGCGGCCTATCGATATTTTTAAAAGGCATTCAATTTCGAGGCAATTTCTGCTATGAACTAGCGGTTTTTCCTTACCATTGAAGTAAATTTTGCTCGATTATCACTTTCGACGGATATCAGCGGGTGCGGAACAATCTCCCACTATCAAATCGCACTCTCATTCATGAGATTCACATTGCCACCAAATCCTATTTCTCATACGCCGATCGCCGATCGGGTGATACATTTAGAAACGTTCACAAGCCCTCGTTCATTTCCTTCTATTTTTCTCTCAAAGCGGATCAAATGCGGCTAAACTAACAATAAAATATAGAGAATAAAATTGGAATGTAAGCGAGAATAGTTAACCAAATTAAAGATTCAATATTAGAGTAAAGGATGGAGGTTCGAGGCCTAAATAATGGAAGATAGAGGAACTAAAGCCATGGTAGAGGTTGCAGAGGAACTGCGATAAAAATGCTAAAGCGAATCAAATCGAAACCATTCGGGAGCCTCGAACACATAAGGTAAAATTAACAATTGCAATAAAGTAACTAAATAATATATATGGTACCCTTTTCAAGGAGTCGACAACAAATAGCCATTTGACCACCGAACATCCCAAACCCCTATCCCTCCTCCACTGAATCAACGTTTCATTCTTCGTACAAATTATACCTCATCATTTGCTTCTTCTCATAAATGCACTAATCGTCTAGTAAGCATCATAAATGACCGACAATGAATTTAGCATTCATTTCTTAATTAATTTCCACAACAATAATTAAAATCCAGGCTTTTTTTTTCAGGAATAACGTTTGAACTTTCCGGTAAATTAAAACTAAAGTGAGGAAAAATAAAATAAATCCCGAAAATCCACGAAACACGTAAGAAATTCTGGATGACAAGCATAGCTAAGACTTCAATCATCGATATGGCAAACGAGATAATGCATTTTGCAAATCCTATTATTCATTTCCAATGTTTTCCTATATTTATTAAATATATTTATAATATTCCACCCAATATTATGCGATTTTTCAACAACAACAATATGAGGAAATCAATTAACTCTCAAAGATAATTATATTCATTCAATAATCGAAAATATCGCAATGAATTAAGAGAATATTCTCCAAATAGTTCATCAAATATGCATTAAACAATAAAAATAACTTCAAAATATATCATAATGATGGCTAATAGTAAAAGATAAGCGAAAGCATCAATAATTGAATTGTGGTTCACAATTGAGATGTATACATACCAATGAAATGAGCAACGCGACAAATGATGACAGCCGTATTTGTTGGTGCACATCGCATCGCCGCCCATTATGGACAAAAAAGAACACCATCGAATGGCGACAATGAAGGAGAATCGACTCGCATAGAAACCGGAACGAACCATCAACATCGCAAACATTAAACAATAAAAGCAATTATCGAATATGTTCCGTAACCGCTAAATTACCGTAATTCTAAAATATTGCCCCCAAAGGGGTTATACTATGAGAAAAACACTCATCAGTTGTTAATCGAATTTTCTCATATAATAGCGATAAGATCGTAGAATAACGAAATTTTTTTTTTTTTGCTCGGCTTATTGTAAAATTCCCTCGAATCTTATGAATCCTAGCAATGAACGACGATAGAGGATATAATCTTTACTAAAAGGGAAAAATTCTACTATTATGACGAATTACTATGGGCGTATAAACTATGCTAGTAAGCTATAGCAAATATAGAATTAAATACGAAATGCAGTATATTTCAACAATTTCATTAACAATCGAAATAATAACAGCTATTCAAAGATGAAATATTGATAAATTAAACTATCGGAAGGCTAGCGTTTATAACTTCGTTAATAAAAAAGATATTTTAAATATAAATACAGAAATTCATCGAATTTTAAATTCTAATATAAAAATACAACGATGAATTGTTTCCCTTTTCATACAACCCCCTCTTCCCAGGATTAAATCCTTAATTATGGAAAATATCCATGAAAAAAAACATAAATTAACATCAATTTGATACCCATAAAATCCCTATTCAGTAGTTCCTGACGTTTTCTAGTCTATAATGTCAAACTCATAAACGCTATCCACCCAATGAATATTACTGAAATCTTTAGATGGCGGTATCTGACTTCGTTCCAAATAATCCACATGGCCTAATCCATCAATGAGGATCACCGTGTGAGACCTGAAATTATTATGCAGTGAGGTGACAAATGCGCTCAGCAAATGATGAATAATCCACTTTATTGGCAATGAACAACTGCAAAAATGTGGAGAGCGGAAAAATTAGTTCCGACCGCAAGAAGAATCCATAAAAACCATCCAGAATAGGACTTGGCTCCGATTTCAACTCCGCTTTCATGATGCATAAACCTAACTAAAGAGACTGACCTTACGTACATATAAGATTATGAATCCCACTATTTCCTCTGATCTAACCAAGGAGGATGCATTAAAAACAAAACGAACTACAGACATGGAATTAACAGTGAACTGACTTATGAAGAAGAGGGGAAAAAATGAATTATGGCAAATTATACAGCATAATGTTCTATATTGGTGAAAGGATTGCATAAAGATCTATCCATACGATATCAAATTCCGGATGAATCCGACTCAAAAACGAAATAATTGATAAAATTCCCACTAAATCAAAACTCCTAACAGAATTCATCAATGATTTCATCCAAAACTTCAGTCTTCTTATGCATAACTTCCTCGACTAACCAACCAGTTTCACGAGTACGTGCCGGATAACGCCTCCTGATTTTAGCTGTCTGAACTCGGCACGTAATCTCCCATAAAGGGGTATTTTTCCAATAAACTAAGCTAACGCAATGAAATGCGGCCGGCCATGCAAAATGAGGATCCGCTCGACGTGAATGCTATTCCTTTCACCTTTAAATATCTATAGCTGTAAGAACTATCTATACTAATCACATTCGGGACATTTAATCTATAATATCTATAAAGATTAAACATTTCCAAATCCATGGATTCAAATTAAGATATATCATTCATTCTACGTTATGCAGTATACTCGATACTTCTTACAACCTAGATTCAATAGCGAACTATTAAAATCATTATGAAGCGCCCAAAGATAAACAATTATTCCTATACGAAGAAGATATGGCCACAGTTATGGCTGCAAGGAAATTCTGCAAAGAAAACGAAGAAAAACTCATAAAAACGTTTGTAAGGACAACGTGCAACTACTCTCCAGATGTTACCTGAGAACACTCCTTATCACTCTCACCTAAGACGTTACCTGGAAACACTCCTTATCACTCTTACCTAAAACTTTACCTGAAAACACTCCTTATCAGCCTTACCTTAGACGTTACCTGGAAACACTCCTTATCACTCTTACCTAAGACGTTACCTGGAAACACTCCTTATCACTCTTACCTAAGACGTTACCTGGAAACACTCCTTACCACTCTTACGTAAGACGTTACCTA
Source organism: Parascaris univalens (assembly GCA_037576465.1). Taxonomy (NCBI): domain Eukaryota; kingdom Metazoa; phylum Nematoda; class Chromadorea; order Rhabditida; family Ascarididae; genus Parascaris; species Parascaris univalens. Next base: position 189,591,710 of record CM075173.1, on the reverse strand, counting down.
GAAACACTCCTTATCACTCTTACCTAAGACGTCACCTGGAAACACTCCTTATCACTCTTACCTAAGACGTTACCTAGAAACACTCCTTATCACTCTTACGTAAGACGTTACCTGGAAACACTCCTTATCACTCTTACCTAAGACGTTACCTGGAAACACTCCTTATCACTCTTACCTAAGACGTCACCTGGAAACACTCCTTATCACTCTTACCTAAGACGTTGCCTGCAAAAACTCCTTATCACTCTTATCTACAGCGATTATGCAAAAGCTCTTATCAACGTAAAGACATCTTACCACCATAAAGATAACATCATCGATGTAAATTCGAACAAAGATCATTCGGCTTATCATATCTTCTCATTCATTGTATAAAACATACCAATTAAATATTAATAAATAAATTAAATAAGCACTGCTTTCATGACTATGGGTGGTATTATTCTAAGCTAAACGATAACACTGGTTCCCATAACCCTCATTACCTACCTATATGAATGAAATAACAGCAAAACAAAGAGAAACAAAACATTAGGCTAATCATCTGAACTAAGCAAGTAGAAAGCAGTTTACCCACGAAACTAAATAAATAGAGATGAATAGAATCATATCTCGAAATACCTTGTACCATATCGAAATGGATCAGGAAGACGAAAGAAGAGCCGTGACATCGCTTTACTGCATTCTTCCGGTTGATCCGTTTGACTCATTAACTGCTCATCGGGATGATGACTGAATAAGATTGAATGATCATTTTCAAATAATTCATATGAAAATTCTCTTTAAATCTCATCGAATCTCAATATCGCTGAAGATCACTCAAAAGAAAACCTTAGCAACAATAAACTTTCCTTCTCAGAGATCCCATTCGACAGGGGAAAAACTCAAGATATTGAATTTCTTTCAATTAACATATCGTTTACTTTGATAATACCCGAAAAAGTTATATTAAAGAGAAGAAAAAAAGGGGATATCCAAGAAGTTATGATGAAATGAATATATACCATGTATCATCTCGTAATATTCCAATGAATTGCTCAAAAATTTCCTGCTTCGATTGCCCATTCAATTGTTGAATTTTATCCTCGAATATTCGCGCTCCATAGCTGACCTTCTTGAATGGTGTTCGTCTGGGGCTATTTCCGAACCCAAAAACGCCTATATGAAGAGCTAGATTCAGTTATATATGACTTGGGGCAATATATTCATAAAGGCAATTTATTCAAATTTCTACAATTACGCAAATCTCATGCATACATAAACCTCATCTCCTTTATGAGGATAAATAAATTTCAGCACAAATGCCATCTGAATTTCTCTTTCTTAATATAGAATTTGCTCTGCCGTCAAAATACAGCAACATGGAATTAATTCCTCGATCTTTGCCTAATCCAGATGAATGGCATTAATTACTAAAGAGGCGAATCGCATACGTCGACTCATCGTTGCTAAATATACCTCGAATACCTCAGCTAACCTGCATACCACAAATCCACCTTTTAGGAAAAAATGCAAAGCAAACAAGTAAGGGAAGATTTTGTTGAGTTTCAAACTCTAACAATTTCTTCATTAACCGATAAGTTCAAAGTATTTTAACGCAAGCAAACTGAAATGATAATAAGGAAAGTTGGATTTTGAACGAAACCTGATCCAAGTGTTTCTGGAGTAGCATCATCTTGTCTGCTGATAAAATTGACCACACGATACGCCTTCTGACCATTTATCTGCTTTATCCTCAAAGATCAAAGAATCTTCAACTTAAGAAATAACAAATCCCACCCTCCACCTCTCGTAGATCTTGAACTGCATTTAGTGGCCCCTCAAAAGATAGCATCTCTCGGCTAATATTTTCTAAAAATATCTCAAAATATCCCTTAATAAATAATTAACTGTAATACCAATTATCTATTAACATTTTTCAACAGCTAAACAACTAGAAATCCACCTATGAATGAATCGAATCTTTAATATGATCGACGATAGAAATCATTTAATCATTCAAACAACGACAATAAATCCCTCTTCGAATATTCCAAAATATTCACAAAGATTCCAATTTTTATAATCCCGATATTTCCTCCTTATTATAGAGTTTAATAAAAAGTAAATGAAATATTTTCAGCGTGGATCAAACAAAAATAAGATCACAATCCATTGGCTAAAGCCGGCTAACTAGAGCAAATATTTCCACGAAACGCGCAACGAATCATCGCAATAAACCGGAATAAACCACACTAAACCGGAATAAACCGCAATAAAAGGGAATAAACCGGAGTAAACTAGAATAAACCGGAATAAACCGGAATGAACCAGATTAAACCGGAATAAATCAAAATAACCATATTTTAGAGTGACTCTTTTCTTTCCTCTTTTCATTTGATAGAACCGGAGGAAAAATTCATGGACAAGATGTCATAGATGGGATCGATATGATCAAATTAGACTATCATGGATCACATTCGATTGAAATCCATACCCCAGCTTGAAATTAACCTGGATGATTAAGTCACTGATCAAAGTGATCAAACTGCTTAGCTGAAATAGAAGAACTCCGGAGTTTTTCTAAACACTCCGTCAAAAGAATTCGCTCGTAGAACACGTCAACTTACCTATCGAGCAATAAAACATTAAAACCGTTGAAAATATGCGCACATTTAGCCATTCGTTGTCCATATTCTTCTGCGGTATAATCCGAATGTAAATAGTCGTTCACTATTCTCCCTTAAACGATTCATTAAATAATCAATGAGTGGGAAATCGCCTCGATAGGGACCCTTCCACAAAATGCGCTTTCCTGATCGTTCATATCACAAGAATATATATATATTTAAATATACATAGAATTAAAATACCCCCCTGTACCTCGCGCAAATGCAATCCCTCTCATTGATTCCTCTCATTTCCCATAACTTCGCAGAATGACACCTCTTATGAAGACGGAAGTTTTCCGAGATCTTAATAGAAAAGCGGCAATTTTTAAGAGGTTAATTAATTAATTTACACAGATGCGAATTGCATTCAGAGATATGCTATGAAACTATTGGGTTTAAGTATATGGAACCATTAGATGACAAATATCGAGCAACGGCCCATCTAACTGAAGACGATACAACAAACGAATCGACGGGGAGGAATCACAAAACCGCTGAAGGATTTCTTGTCTACGAATAGACCATTCTAGAGAGTCCTTCAATATAAGCGCCCTATAACTATCGGGAACAATATCAATGTTAATAGTACTGATAATTACATCTTTTACTATCACTGGTATCAGCGCTATCAGTGATAGTTCTACACTACCCACATTAATTACCGCATAGCATTTGAGAGTATTCTGATTGTGATGTATTTTAGTGTCCTATGGTGTCTTCTTTTGTTATTATTATAGTCGAAATAACAATTAGCTATGATTGAAGAAGAATTGAAGCACAACCACCGATACCTTACTCGTCGATTAATTCTGCTCTAAAGCGATAAAGAAATATCCAAGATTACCATCTATCGATGCAAAATTGCATTCAATATAAAGTAAAACATATTTTTCTACACTTCAACTGCGATGTAAAGTGAAAAAATGAGAGTATAAGCTGCTTTCTCCATCCTTAAAGGCCTCCAACTTCATTCAGGTTCCACCGAGATCGATGAGGCTCCAACTCGAGAACGCCGGGCTACAACTCACGTTAAGCCTACCAAACTTCATATATCTAACGTCAGTGATTACCTGCCCAATTACCCTAAAATATAGTTTATGAATCAGGGAAAAGAAACCAAGGAAAAACTCATGTTGGACGCAATAAGAAAGTGGATCTGATAGCTTACCACGAGTTGGCGCACCCGGAATCATGCGTGAATCCTTTTCAAGCATCGATAACAATATTCCCACTTTGCCATCACTCTTTATACCCAACCAAGTGCCTCCTTTCTCGTGCTGTAACGCTTGATCCCTTCCTCAAAATAGGCTCATAAAAATTTATCGTAATTAAATGAAGCCGTTACATCTCTTTCCTCATCCGGATCGTCTTTAAATCCCCCAAGTTTCCTGAAACTATCGTCGGAATAGTCCATGAAGCCTTCCTTCGCTAACTAAGAACTTATTGAATCTCTTATGGAACAAATTGTGGAAAAGCAAAACGGATCATCGTGAGAGTGCTCCTCGATGCATATCCTCTAAATCCCTTAAATTCTTATCCTATAAAATCCCATAAACTATATTCTCCATCCTATAAAATCCACTAAAATTCCCATCGATCTGAATTGATGCAAATCGCAATGATCAAAATTACGAACTATTGTTCAAATCGACTAACTTAAACGTTTCGCGTCTTTCGTCAACCTATCCGATAATTAACTCACAAATGATCCTTCAAAGAATTATTCAGCGAAGAACCCAAAAAAATAAATCTTTCCCGTCAAATTATTAATTCCCCGAATGGGGAAAAAATTTACCCACCGGCAAGTATATCTCCTTCCCATGCGGCCAAAGAAGTTGGCCGATCGAAATTCTCATCACGATTATTCAATATGATCAATTGATACTTGCTTCCATCGCCGATCGCATCCGCGTTCAAATATAGAAACGTTACGCACATTACTGAAAATGCGGCTCATAACTGAGAGGATCGAAGAATAATAGGCGACAACGTCTGCCAATAACTTAGAGATTAAATGGAATATAACTTTGAAGCAATCCCTTTCTATATAGATTATTCTCTAAATACAAGTTGAGATCAGCGCCATAGATCTCGAGCAACACCTAAACTTTAGCATTGTAGATTTTCTTCATGTCACAAAGACCTCAACTACCTAATGTTTTGAATTGTGAGCTCGAGCTACAGTTCTTGAGATTATTGCCTCTCCTTCAGATTATGAAACCGATAGATTTCTTTTGAGTTTTCTTGATATTCTATCGTCCATAATTTGCGCTTCTCATAACACGTCCAATCTTGGCATCAAAAGAATAGATAACGGTAGCCGCAACACGAAAAATTCCCATTAAATCAACCAAAATGAAAAATCCTGTCGAAATTCCACTTCCGGATGAATCAGGATGAGATTTATGGATATTCCGACTCAACGATCCGTTAAAAAAGCTAAATTATTGCGGCTGATATCGTTGACATGAGCGACAGTTAAGACTTATCCTTTCGAAATTTTAGAACGACGACACCATATCAACATCGAGAATCTCGGGTACCTCGGGCTAAATTCTGCACCATCTCTATAAACCTTCCCTTAGCATGAGTAATCTGTGAGGTCAACCTTCTTCAAGTTTAGATCCACCTAAGCGATCGATGGGAAGTACTACATAACTGGTGGTGCGTTATGTTTAATTTCGTCTCGATGGATTCTATCGGGCTCTTTATCAGATAGTGAAATTTTTGACTCAAGAAGCACGGATAAGAACGTCTGAGTAGGCTGAAGCTATCTCCGGCCAAGTTCTGATCTCTTACTTCTAAAATGTCACCCTCACTATGTCACAAGGTTGCGTCTCCGGGATTTCACGAGAGCTATCTGAACGACTTCGACATCTCAAATATGGAAAACGATACCACACCATGGTGGTCATGATATGAGGCAAAACAAGATCGAATAACTACGAGCACAAATTATGATAGCCTAATAGAAATTTTGCCCATAGACAACTGGCTGAAAGTAAGGATGAAATTAATTAATTTATTTAATCGAAAGAATAGAACGTTGAATTTACTTATAATATTTCAAATTAAATGAAAAAAATAATAATATATTAAAAACATATATAGAATATAACTCGAATAACGAAATATCAAAGTAATTGAAAAAAAAATCAGTGGAAAAGAGACCGTTAAATTACTTCAATTTAAGTTGAGTACCATATATTACAGGTTAGATGCGAAAAAAAGAGTTCCACCAACCTGAAATCGTTACTGAAACAACAATTATGGCCGATTTATCAATAGAATCGTATATTTTCGAATTTCTATGTTAAGAATTTCTCAATAGTAATATATTCTATAGATTAACTTGTAGAGTTATGAGCAAAAGATCAGATGATAGAAGGGAGAATATAGGATATTTCAGACTCATTAACCCTTGACGGATAAGAGAGGGAGGTGGAGGATGATTATAGCTTTCTCATATCCCTCCTCTATCCTCTTCCTCAAATATAACCCAATATCAAGGGCTTTTTGCTAAGAGTAAACTCTAAAATTAATATAACAAAATGTTGAGCAAAGAAGACCCGATGGAAGGGTTACGAGAGAAATTAGACCAAATAATAAAAGATAGAGAGTGTTCAGGAGCAACCTCAGGCAAGCAATGTTGCTTTGGAGCCCCTCTGGAATATTAAGGACAAGTTGGAGTTTAGTTCTTGACCTCCCTACTGCCATATCGTATCTTCAAGCCACAATTTCTTTTATTCACTTAGATTATTCCAATCAAAAAAAAAACCCTTTAAACTATATCAGCTTATTTTTGCGTGTGTGTATTAAAGAGCGCTTGCATTAAATAAATCTGCTATGAAAAGGAAAAGCTGGTAATCCTGAAAAGTCTGGAATCATGGCTTGATTTCTGCGTTGTGTATTAAAGAACGCTTCATAAATCCTGCTATGAAGGAAAAGCTGGTAATCCTGGAAAGTCTGGAATCCTGGAATAAAATCCTCACAGACAGAAACATAAAAATAGCGTTTTAATGACCTAGAACTGTGTTCATAAGACAGCTTTCAGTAAATGACAAAGTGAAAAAACAAAAGAGCGGGTATCTGCCGAAAATCGTTCAACCCTCATACCTATAGAGTCGGAATCTAGACATTATTTCTGGATAAAATAAAAATATCCATAAAGGTAAATTCAAATAATAACATAATAAATAATAACATAATAAATAAAAGATATCGACAATACAACGGAGAGAAAAATAGCTATCGAAGTGGATCAAACCAGCTGAATAGATGAAATGTTCGACGAGAGTATCGATAGAAGCCGACAAATCGAGAGGATGGGCAAAGGCGAAACGATGGTGGGATGGACAGAGATAAAGTGCTCGTTGCAGACGTCAGTTTACTGAAATTTCTGGAACAGCTATGCAGCACACTTGAAACAAAAAAAAAAAAACAAAACAAAACAAAACAAAACAAAATAAAAAAAACAAAAAAACAAAACAGAATAACTAAATATTAGGTATTTCGATAAGGTGCTTTAGGTAGGAAAACATTTGACGTTGAATATAATTGAATCCCTACACAGTTTTAGTCTAATATTTATCGTACGCTAGTTGTTAGGTCGTGAATCTCGAGCTACATGTCATACTTGACCTTATGATATACCTGACCTCCATGACCTTTGAACTCACCCTTCGATATATCAATACTTGTTTATCTAAGAATAATAGAAATAATCGATTTCGATGAAACGGTGTTGCACTTTGTATATCCTCTTGTTTATCGTTATGGTTTTTTTGTTGCATCATTTCCAATAATAATTTCGCATTCGCAAATGCTGGAAAATCTTCTGGACGTGGACGACTCTTAAAAATGATACCTGTAATTCGATCAGTAAATCAGTAAATTACCTATAATTTACCCGTAATTTACCTATAATTTATCTATAATTTACCTGTAATTTACCTATAATTTATCTGCAGTTTATCAGTAAATTACCTATAATTTACCTGTAATTTACCTGTAATTTACTATAATTTACCTGTAATTTACCTATAATTTACCTGTAATTTACCTATAATTTACCTATAATTTAAATATCATATATTAATATAAAAAATAAATCAAAAGAAAAGCCTATAATTAAATTAATTTCGAATATTGTAACTTTTCATCCTTTGGATTTTGCAGTAGTGAAGCGATTATCCCATTTCTGGAAAATAGCAACGATCGATGGCGTTTTCCTTTAGAAATTCGTATGTGATGTTCAATATTGGAAACGATAAATTTCAGTAAAGTTTAACTTATGGCGTAAATGTCAGGAGCACTAAATATCCACTAATACGTATCAGTGGATATTTAGTGCTCCCGACATTTGCGCCATAAGTTATTCACTTATCACTTATGAATATGAAAAAATCGCTCTTAAGAGTAAAATCAATGAAAGTAACGTTGAAATTTCTATTGCAATCAATAATTTTTCAATAAATTGATCAATTCATAATGTGAAACGATGATCTTAATCATATTCTTTCTAATCGATCGATTCTTCGATCAGATCATTCGCTTTTTTTCTCTATAAATTTCTCTAAAATGAGAATTTTGCATCACTTAAAATGATGTTTCTTTTAAAATTTCCCCTATATATTCTCTTTAATTTTCGAATTTTTCCCCTTTCTCTCCATTCTCTCCTTTAATCTTTCATTGTCCACTTCACATACAATTTATCAAAATGTATTAGTTAAACTATAATTTTAATATTTATAGTTTAGATATTAAGATAAATACAACGATAAGCGAATATACTACAATATATTTAAAATAAAACCGCAATAACCTCATTGGACGATATTATCCACGGCTATTTGCGCTTGTTGATCGTTGTCCGTATCCAAATCATGTACAATAACCAAGCTTTACTCAGTTAGTGCGGCGACAAGTAGCATCCGATCGGGTACGTCTCTCTTATCGTCGCGAAGATATCGTGATCGTCCGCAGCCGATCTCACGCATCTACGATCATCTCATACCTATAATCGACGAAACATCGTATCCGATCATTGCGAATCTGCCATCTAATTTCGTCTAGAAGCCATAATAGGTTCATTCGTCCATACTAGATTATTACCTCCAATCGATTGGCTGAAAGTCACATATTAAAAGCATCTTCATCTAGAAGCAACTCATATATTTCCTAAACAGAGTTTCACTACTTCAAAATGTTGAACTTCAATTGCTTCATGTTCATTTTGAGATAGAATATATCGTGATATTTGAAATTTATAAGCACAGAAATTAATTTCGCCCAGTTAAGCAATTTTTCAAAATCTTAATGGGATTGGCCATATTTCACTGGTTGGCCATATTTTTATTGGCCATATTGGCCATATTTTACTTTCTATAATGGGAGTGGCCATATTTTACGCTCGAATCAATGTGATTTGAGAATATAGGCTGCATAGAACTTTCGAAACAATTTGCCATCTGGCGAATAAAGAGAAACGTTCTTCGAGCAGTGTCTCTTGACCATGGATATAGAGGACCTAGACAACCTGAAAGACCTTTTTCTCATCCTCTCCATTTTCGAAAGGCACTGAGGGGCATTCACCATACCCGAAAGAAAACAATAGTGCCATCTGTTTAATTCATGATCACTTATCTTACTAAACATAAAGATTATCATATTGAGGAAGTTATATTAATGCAAAATAGCGATTTATTATTTGATAGCCGTTGAAGCGGAGAATAGTTTTTATCGCGCCGCTATAATGTGTGGTTGGATTCTTTAACAAAATGGGTAGCCACTTCTGGATTTCATCCGATAATCGTTCCATCTTAGGCATCGTCACAATCACTAAATTCTGGATTTCATCCGATAACCGTTCCATCTTAGGCATCGTCACAATCACTAAATTCTGGATTTCATGCTATAATCGTTCCATCTTAGGCATCGTCACAATCGCTAAATTCTCTTATCCTTGAAGTTAAGGATTCACGGAGAAGAAGCAAAAGAATACCAAGAGAATGCGGAGTCCTGGTCTCAACGATCGGCTGCATATTTGAGCTCTAAATAAGTTCATTTAGTAGCGTCTCATAGGGACTGTTGCCTTGTTGGCGTAAAGTATCCACTCTCCCCTTTATAGTTCTATTCTTATGTTCATATATATAAAGAAATTTTATTGCCACTTATTGGATTTCATGGTATCGCGTGATATTGCCATACACCCCTCCACATACACTGTTATGTGCTATCGAAATTCTCGGTTCCAATAGCATTTCTATATCGCCCGGATTGTTTCGATTGAGGATAAATTCCCTCGAGAAATGAATGGCGATGAGTTCCCGCAGATTTTCGGGTCCCTAATAACCATCTCGTTCATGAGTCATACTAAGAATTTGATGGGATTATTAACGCCGCTGATTCACGATTACGGCATTTTCCTCCACTGCTGGTATCATTGAATAACCTGGTGGTAGTGAGTCGGATTTATATCCTGAATTCATATTCTTATTTGTTGAGCTTTATTTTCGACAGGCTTTGCCATCCGGAAGGATTTTGATTGCGTTGATTAGTTTCCGTTTTTTTCCGGATGTGCTGATAGTTGCTCTGGTGGCTCTTGTTCCACCGTTAACGTTCCGGTTTTCCGATCATCTTCGAATCAATCGTTACGATTCATAAAATACCTCAAAAATGAACTATCATATGCGCAATTGCTATAACCACTTATCTTCATTGTCCATTATAATTCCCACCAATCAGTAACACTCAATTCTGTTGAGTTCAAAAATATTTCGATAGATTTTATTGCAGCTCATTATAGTCGAATCTCTCCATCGAGCATTTCAACATTTAAGAGCGATCGATCACCCAGATTCAAACAATCGGACACCTCAAACAAATCATCAACGTAAGTACCACCTCATCACCTCGATTTGGAAGATTTTTCGCATATTAGCGATCTTTTTTTGACGAATATTTACCTATTCATATTTACCTGTAATTAATTAATCATAATTAATTAAAAGTAATCGAATTTCTGAGAAGAGAAGCCGGAAAAGTGGGATAATTAGTGCAGGAAAAGCATTTCTCATTGAAATTTTAATTTAGTGGCGAAGAAATTTATCGAAATCTTGACGCTGATAAGCTTCTTAATGAAATTGGTCAATATGGTACCTATCAAATTATCGCCTATATTTTATGCGAATTATTGAATTTTTTCTATTCCTCCTCATTGTTCATTATGCCATTTATACAAATGAAACCTGATAATTTCGAATGTCCAACGTTAAATGAAGTAAGTTAAACGCTTATTCATTTGCCCTATTAATTTCGTTAAAGTTACCTATCCGCTAATTTACCTACCTGTTCTCCTTGTTAAAACAAAATGCCATACTGAGTCGTGGTTCGTCTCCACGGTGAGGCTTCGCCTTGCACGTTGGGTTTGGTTGACTCGTATGGGTTCCATCGTCGTATTCAAGAAAGCCTTCCAGTCGAGTAAATTAAAAGGAGTAATTCGAAGTAAAGTACCTCAGAAACTGGCTACCCAATAGTTATCAAGAATCAGTTCTGTAGATATTCTGGTCAATATGCATTTTCAACAAGCTGAGAATCATTTAACTTTAACTTCTGAAGACGCAAGCTGTTATTCGAATCGATCTGCAACAGAGATTTTCACGAGGGAAGTATCCATTCAATGAAATTAGATTCTTCAAAAGATTCCAGCATCTTTTATCGTTCGTAGGCTCTGAACATACGAGAATCTAGTCTTTTGCATGCTTATGAAGAAGAATATTTTTAGAAAAATGGTGGTGAGGGGGCTGGATGAAGAGGAAGAAGAGCTATAAAATGGTGAAATTTCACTAATGCCCGGAAGAAATCCTCGCTTGAGCATGTCAGACCCGCTTGGCATACCGAAAATGTCTTACTATACGAGAACCCATCAAGTGGAGCTAATTTATTGACATAGATAAAAAACTATAATCTTGATTTTCAGAGTGAACGCATATTAGCGCAAGTTGGAGATTGCAAAAGAGTGTTGCATACTTCAAATGGAGGACTAACTGACAAGAATAATAGTAGAAATTCGCAGAGCGTTTCCGACGATATCTCTTGGAGTAACGATAGAAGTATCCTTGTTGAAGTAAACTTTAATATTTCTTATCGAAACATTACTGCTATATATGCAATTGTATAGTTGAGAAAATATTCACTTAAGGGTCTATACTTTAATAGAATTATATAGGTTATACACTTATTTTTGTAGAATATTGCATTTTTTAAAAGACATTTTCTTAGCTTTATAGTTGATTATAAATATGCATATAAACGAAAACAGTCTGTCTTAATTTTGATATTCCAGGCTTTGGAAGTCGAATTCCTCAGTTTTTTTGGGACTTCGAACACCTATATCCATAGAGCAGTCGTTTTCAACTTCTAAGCTGCAATTTTATATCCCACATCATTTAAGACGTCAAAATATCATTTAGGATCAGAATTCAAACCTATTCGTTGCTCTCCTATGATGTAGAAAGTAAGATGATATAAAATGATCAGTTTAACGAGATATTGTTGATTAATTTTTGAATTTCTAGTTCGATCTCCTCTGCAGCAGTCCAGTTATACAAGAAGCAGGATTCTGCGTCTTCTCACTCGGTATCGTTTCTCATAGAAATTTCGAAAAACTAGCAGGATTCTTTAAAGTCGATGTTCCTGCCTGAGAATCTCACTATGTCTGATAACATATCTAGAAGTAAATTCTCGGGAAGATGAGAGTGGGACGGTGGAAGATGGAGAAGGATGGTACTATCAATGCGCTGAATCCAAATGACCATATTCTCTGGATATGCAGCTCAAATTTTCTTCGGGACTCCGAGAGAAAAGGGAGAACGTCATATATTTCCGGCGAAAGAAGAGAAGGAAAATAGCACAACTATTTCAATTTTCACCGACTCCATCAGCCGATATAGCTTAAATATAGGCATGTGACTAACTAACCCAGGTTAAACTTTTTTGCGAAAGCCAATGTAAAGCGTAAATTATCAATTCCGGAAAATGGACTTGATCTGTATAAATGCCATAAGGGACATATACTTGAGGTTCGGATGACGTATATTCGAACGGAGTCTAATAAAAGAGACTTATATTGGGTACTCTTTACTCTTATAAATAGAGATGTGCAGTATGTTTAGGTACTTTTAAGGTAATATTCTCAATTTTATTGCTTCATTTTTGATAGCGATTGTAAGCTAAGTTAAATGTTCGAAGAGGAATTCATAGAATTTCTCTCTATACATAGAAATATCCCCTATATTCATATGTATTCATAGGAAATATTCCCTCAATCCAAAGAAATTCTGAAACTTTACTATTGACATTCGTCGACGAAACGCCGAAGGAAATGAGAAATTGCAGGTGCGATGATAATCGTTCCGTTTACCTCGCAACTTGCCGATTTATATGGACGACGTCTTATATTATTAATTATGCTCTATTTTAGTGTTCTATTTAATATTCTTGCCGCATTTGCACCAAATTATGCGATCTTTGTATTCTTACGATTTTTGATTGGAGCAACTTCTGACGTTTGTTTCACTGTTTTTTTTTTTCATATTCTTTCGGAAATCTACGATTTCTGATGTCTTTTTATTCGAGCTTTTATTTTAGTTCGAGAAGTTGAGTTTTACCTCAGGCTACGAACTTTCTCTCCTATGAATTTTACAAGTCTTATTGCATCTATTGTTATTTCCACCTCTAAGCGTAGCACCACCCGGCTCAATAAATTTAGATACCACATTCAATTGCTTAAACCCTTACGTAGAGCGATATACTATCGCATAATAACACCTCGACGAAGCGAAGTGGATCGTTTATCAATAAAACAAATGATAGGGTCTTTTCGATGTTTTCACGACTATTTGGAGTCTTATCAGCGCTATATGTGGGATAATTGTTTGTTGGGAGAGAAAAGCAATTTGTATAGACCGAATACCAACCATATCTATCTTGTGTAAACTGAAAGTCGTATACCTTATGGTAGGCTTAATGCAATAGGAAGACTTTTGTATGAGTGAAAAACATAGAAAGAGAAATGTTTCCACATGCCAGCAGCGTTATCTGAAATATTGTCTTCAATTTACACGCATTCTAATAACGGATATTGAAATAAGGAAACTAATCCAGCCATTGTGTTCTCTATCGGATTATTTGTCAACGCGTATCAACGTTCACTTCAGTAATCCTTGACTTGATCTCACTTTCTGGATATTCTTTTTTTTTCAATTTCTTTTTCTCCGGAGGATGAGGCGAGGTAGGAGAGATAGGTGGAGTAATTGGGATGACAAACGAGTGATCGAATCCAGCCATTAATGGATATTTCGGATAGTATATCCCTATGATTTGACGTTCGATTATGAGTTACCTGATTTTTGCAACTGTAATCAAAGTTCGACATTTATGAGATACCCTTAAATCGTAAAATATATTATCATAGTTATTTTATCTATAATTTGTTTTAATTTATAGAGTTATTTAACAATAGCGGCAATACTATCATGTGAGGTTGTGGCGAATGAGTCTCGTCCATGGACAGGTCTTATTTATACGATTGCATGGCTACTCGGATATCTCTATGCAGGAATGTTGACACAATTTATCGAAACTTGGAGGAAATTATATTTAATGATGGCTTTACCTGGTATTCTCACAATCATCTATCTATTGTATGTGCCGACGATTAATTCAGCTTCCCGGAAAAAAAGATGAAGACAATTGATAAAATATAGAAATTACTTTTAAACTATTCGAAAATATCAATATAAGGAGATTTCATAGCTGTAGTCGATGAACTCGGCATTTAATTAATCCGCAAATTCCTCGTCTCATTGTCTCTTTCCCTCTCCTTTCAACGAGTGTAATAGTAAAGAAATTAACTAAACGAGTACTTTGATAGCTATTTTTTGCAAAATTACGCAAAGTTTAAGGGGCGGAGAGGAACAAATGACCAGAAATCGATAGTGCAAATTCATCCAGAAATTCTCGTTAAGATTTTTTGTTATTCTTGTATTATCACTTCCGCTTCCCCATCAATAGTGGTAGCATCTCATTTACAATATCACCTCTGTCGATAGTTTTCTCTCATATCATCAAATTTTCACTTCGAGCATCTATGATGCCCTATCCAATTCATAAAATATATCTCTCTATTATATTTTACAAACATATGAATAAGTAAGATTCTAAGAAGTTCATAGCGATGATCATAGAATATGGCATTTTGCTTATCACTCATTATGATAACATCAGAACTACTTATCGAATTCTCAAGTTAACTATAGCAAAGACAAAAATTCGTATTGTGAAGTTACAAATTTCAAAGAGACATACGTGACCTCCAGATTCATTTATATAGTCGCGTATAGCGGTGAGAGTCTAAAGCGATCAAGGATGATATTGGAACAACAGATTTGATCGTACGAATATGCAATTTTCTTCTACTTTTGGTGTACTTCTCATAAAGATAGAGCATCACTGAAGCGAGCTTTACTGGATCGGAGTATCTGACCAATATCTCAGGTCCACTTTTGCCGAAATATAGGTTCGAAAAATTTCCTTAGGGAATTTGACTGGAAACTGATCCATCAATATATCGTTTGAATCATTACTAGAAGCGGAAATATTTAATTTTCGTTACGCTTATCCAGAATAGTTTATAGAAAATTTCTCAAATGAAAGCTGTAAATTATTGCAATTGTTGAAGAATTTCCACCGTTTACAATTACTATTACAGCTTATTACCGGAATCTCCATATTGGATGTTGGCTCATGGTCGTACTAAAGGCATCAGAAAATATATTCATCACTCGAATTGGTAAACAACGATAACAAATTTGCAGTGAACTAATTTGCAATTATAATAGGAAACCATATATTCTACGATCATCGTTGATTGGAAGAGAAAATGATTGCCCTCTTTAAAGATATGAGAAAAATTTAACTATCATTTCTCTTTGATTCGTTTAATTTCTATATAGTTATTCATATGTTTTCTTAAACAATATGCTACCGAGATGAGATCTGATTCGTAGTGTTCAGCGATCTGTCAACTTGGGCAAGCTGAAACTTCAGTCATTTGATGAAGTCGACCCTAAGTAGGTCTAGGCTCCAACTTAAGCTCAAGCTTGTAGTGGACTCAGGCGAGTGAAGTTCTGAACATTGGTTGCAATAGGCTAAAAACTGGAATTATGAGTTACCTTAGGAATTATGAGTTTAGCAATATGTAAGACTGTGATAATTCATCCTTAATTTATAGGATTAATAGAGAAACGATTAATTTAAATGATTGTTGTGTGGATGAGGAAATAGCGAAAAAATCACAACGTATAAAAAGAAGGACAATATGGGATATTTTAAAATGGAAACGAATTTTATTTCATATTTTCACGAATGGTTTCATCACGTACGTTATTCGTTCACTTCATTAAGAGCATAAAATAACCCACGTCACGAAGATTGATATGCTCCTAGTCAACATCGCTCTTAAGACATGAGAACACTGCGAGGATCTTATGATGGTGGAGGTGAAGGGAAAGGAGGAGGGTGGAAGCAGGGAAAACTCCGATAAGAATTTCAGGAGGGCGAGAGAGGCGTAGGAAGGGAACTTGGTCATGGGGGTGAGAGAAAAGTGATGTTGTAACTGAAGAGCCAACGGATGCTACACAATGCGGATGGCATTTTTTCATTTGTTGAGCTTTCTAGAAGTGCCCACTTTGCAAGAAACGTGAAAACGGTTTGATCAAGAAAAAGGCGGAAACGGAGATGAGCAAAAGAAAATTGCGGCATTATTTCTTACTTAGAGTATTTCATTCGAATATCCTGAAGTCGATATGGATTCTCGGAGAACAATATAGGACGTCTTATATTGTCAATCACAATAAAAATAAGTTCTCACTAATTTAACGAAGAGATTAAATAAAATAACGCTAAACGAATAAATTATGAGAATTTCCAATGAAAAAGATCGGAAATAATTCGAATAAGATTGAATACAGAGAAAAAGCAATTAGAGAATTAATCGTTGAATTAATCCTTCACTTATTTCTATTTCTATTTATTCCCCAAAAAGACTGAAGAAGAAATCGCAAATCGCCATCACCCCCCTCTGAGAAGATGAATCTTAAGCTCATATAAATGAGCGAAATATTCAATTATATGAACGGATAACTTATATTTTTACAGAAACTTTGAGGAGAAATATAAGCGTTAAATAACGAAAGAAATAAATAAATAAAATGAACATAACAATGAGATAAATTTTATGATATGTTTAGTTAATAGATATAAAATAAAGCTTTATCTACTAGGAGAATTTCATCTACTTTAACTACTAGGAGAAAACTTTATCTACCAAGGGAACTTTATCTACTCAGAAAATATCTACTAAGAGAAAACTTTATCTACTGGGAGAACTTTATCTACTCAGAAAATATCTACTAGAAGAAAACTTTATCTACTAGGAGAACTTTATCTACTCAGAAAATATCTACTAGAAGAAAACTTTATCTACTAGGAGAACTTTATCTACTCAGAAAATATCTACAGGGAGAAATTACTATAAAGATCTATTCACTAAAAGGTAAAATGAGAAGATAAAATAGGTAACTTCTATAGGTAAAATTAAATATCATCAACAATGATGAATTAGATATTCATCATTCACTACTAAACGATATCGTTGAATTTTTTTTGTAGAAAATATGAGATGTAAATTTTTAGAATGATTATGTGTTTCTATTATTTTGCAATATCATTTGATAGCGTAAATCTAAGTGCGGATAAAATTACTGGCTTTATGCTTTCGGGTGCAATTGAATTACCTGGTGGAATATTAGCGATTCCTTTATTGCGTTTCTTTGGCCGACGTTCTGTGAGTATATTTGCGCTAATATTTCAAGGAATTGCCACATTGATATCACCATTTGTTAGAAGTATGTTGAAATTTTCTATTGTGAATCTTTCAACTCATTTTAGCTCGACGAGAAATGGACGTCAAACTTCATATGATACTAATCGACTGAGATTTACATTAGAAGTATACAAAAGACTGTCATATATATATGAGAAATTTAGGATCACTAATGAGAGAACATATGAGAGACCATTAGCAAGAGACTGCTCTGTGGTCGGTCGGTTGTATAGTAAATACGCTGCAACCGGAAAATATATTCCGGAACAGTTTATTCGATAGCGGCACTTCGACGTTAAAATGCTTTGGGAACAGGTGGAGCAGTGAGCCATTTTACCTGTCCGGATGGCCATTTTACTTGTGTAGAGAGACATTTCATATGCACCCGAGCTTATTCATTTGCTAGCTATCGATCAGAAATAAGATGCAGTAACTTAAAGCACTCATAATTAGCGAAGTTATTTCTCCTAAGAATGGCGAGGAGCCCGAATGACTTGTGATCTATTCGGTAAAATGATCAATGGTGTTGGATTTGTTGCGCATCCATTATTGGTTAACGAGATGATGCCGACAACAATACGTACAATCAGCTATTCAATTGTTAATATCCCACAAAGTATTGGTATTATGCTCTCTCCTCTTCTAAAGCATACGGTAAGATGGTTTTTGCATAGAGGAGGGGCTTTATTGCATTGATACGGTAAGGAATGCGTCGTGAAATTTGCTTTTGACGAATATCAACAGGAATTAAGAAAAGCGTTGAGCTAAAGCTTTGTGGATTTCATCGAAAAATTCAGTAGCCTCACATGGATTTGTTGCACTTCATTGTCTTTGAAGTGCCTTTGAAGGGTGGACTCATAACAATCGTGCCAAGGAACATGCCCGGGATCGACCGAACAAATAAATAAGGCGCCAACGGAGACGTCTTATTATATTCGACCGACCGGGCAAATAAACGCAATGTCACAAGGGGCTACGTTACTAAATAATTTTCAATTGTTTGTACTATCTAAGAGTACCTTAAAATTCACCTAACAGAATCAAAAAAAAGCTTCTAGAGGTCATACTTTCGGCTATGCGATTTCATTTCAGGATATAGGCGATGGAATGATACCATGTTTAACACTTGCTGTTCTATCATTTATGTCAGCAATATGTGCGGCAACGTTACCTGAAACTAAACATAAGCCTATGCCAGAAGATTTCGATCAAATGGACGTAGGACCTTTACTTCGACGTTTCATTCGACGACCTATGAAGACGAGAAGCAGTAAAGAAGACACTTCATCCGTAGAATAATGAGTCTACAGTAGTAAACAGTTCTTGCGACTGTTTTGTAAAGAGCTTTATTAATATGCGGTGATTTTATATTTTCTATGACCATGTCGGGCTTATACAGGTACTAAACAATATGCTACCGAGATGAGACCTGATCCGTAGTGTTCAGCGACCTGTCAACTTGTGCAAGCTGAAGCTTCAGCCATCTGATGATAAATTCCTTGACATGCATTTCAAGTAATCTCGAACTTGAAGTATTTTAGGCATAGTATTACGTCTTACATAAGATCACTGCATCCGATCTCCTCCATAACGCTTCTGACTTGCTAAATCACCATCCCACCACTAGCTCTTGAATACAACTAGCTGAGAACTCAAAACCACGCAACTGATTTCTTTTGCTCGAATGCACCCTACCTCAACATTTCTTGTCAAGATATCGCTTAGTAGGTTTTGAATCCGTGACGGATGCCCGGATAGTAATGAATGGGTGATGGAGGTGGAATTAATAGAATCACAACCATTTCGATATCCAAAAGTTATCATGCTATTTTCGCTGAATAGTTGCTCAATTCGCATCCTTCCGTTGAAATCAAATCCACCCTCGTCGTATCTCGACCCATAAAATATCCGCGATAGACAAGTCCGGATACTTAGTCCTCATATCGCTCGCTATACGACGATTGAATGAATCTCTCAATCGCCCACCTTAATCTAATTAGCGATTTATTTCTGTGAACACATAATATTCGGGACATAGAACGAATTTTACTGCATTCGATAAAAGTAACTTTAAGAAAGGATCGTAAGCGGAGGTATTAAAAAAAAAGCATAAAAATTCAAGAAAAAAAGGCAGAGATCAAAATGAAGCTTATAAACATCGATGAAAAAATTCGTATCGTCTATTGAGAAGAATCAAATACGCCTATTGTCACAAGCATTATGCATATCATCAGACTTTTCATCTTCATTAAGGAGAACGGCGAAAGCGAGAAAATCGTCAAGGTGAGAAGGAGGATGGAACGAGAAGGGAGTGGGCAAAGGGGAACTATTCCCTTCCAATTTTCAGAAACAATTTCAGGATATTTCCTGAAAATTGCTCACTTAACTGCGTGCATTGCAATCTGCAGCGATCCGTTCAAACACTGAAGTAAAACAACTTCGCCATATTTGATTTCGAAATTAATTAAATCTATTTCGAAAAGAAGAACCAGTTTATCTGATGGAACTTTCGATTTATCACATTAAATCCATCTATATATGAGCGTGGATATTCCTCATTTTCTATTTCTATCAGCTCAAAGACTACTCACAGCATAAAGCCATTTCTTGAAAGTTCCTTCAAAAAATCTAAGGAACGGAGATAAAGAGGGTGGGGAAAGGCGAAAGCAAACTAAGAGGTGAGAAGAGAACAAACGGTCATTCCGAAATTCCCAAATAAATCGTTTCCCTTTCTCATTATCCTTCCAATCCTCAAATTCTCTAAACTTGGAAATTCTGAAATCACTTTACTCACCTTCTTTCGAGCAGATAGATGGATATCCGTTTCATTTAACTCACCTCCCCACCTTAAACAAAATAGAATTAACAACTCATAGGAAATAATTTCAACAATATTACTCAAAAAAAAAACAAAACAAACAGTAACATACAGCATAATAAAAATTAATGCATTACCGATTATATATATTAAAGGGAACAAATTCTGATACATTCGCTTCAAAAATTCCAATAAAATTACACATCGCCGACATAGAAATAACTCCAATAAAAGATGCATTACGTGGGCACTTCCGCCGGCCGATACTCACTTCAAAACCTCAGATAAAAAAGAGATGCAAATAGAGAGAATAGACGGGCCTATAGTAAACCTATTATCACCTCTCAATTACGCATCATTCGCGAGAGTGATGGCAAAATTTCAAATTATTCGGATGGTGCTTATATTCAGTTGATAATATCTGAATACTTGAATACCTATATGTCACTTTGTACTATCTGAATATGAGCATCTCTTTCTGGATGCGAAAACGGAGCACATATTCTATCTTTGTAATTTGGAAGTTATTTCTGCTGTTGAGAAATAATTACTAGTAACTATATATAAGTTATTAGTACATAATCATCATCGTAAACCATAGTTTAAAGAATTCCTTGCTCATCCCCTCCTTAGCTCCCCTCAAATTTCCTACAGACTACATGGACGGATAATCAAAAATAGCACAGATTCACATGACACTTGCGCCACATATTCGCCTCATCTCACTTTTTACAAGGAACCATCTCGCAGATAAATTGCCTGCACGAAAATATCAACAACACAAATAAGCAAAAAATCTAAATGCAAAGAACACAATCAGCTGCTTCACCGAAGCAATTCTGGACGGATTGTTGCTCAAATCTCAAGCATCTGACTGCCAAGCAGACTTGCCGTCCTACTGCCGATGCTCGCTGTATCGATATCAGTGAGTGTCCAGTCGCCGCGCCCATTTAGATGCAACTCCACGTCGTGGAACTGCTTCAATGAAAAACGATGTCCCACCGATACGTATGAAATACGCTCCTGAAAGACAACTTGCACCATTTGATGGTAAGGTCCAGATAGACTGGCGAGGAGAGAGGGGAGATGGCTATCATCTTCTTTAGAATTCCCAGGTACCGCAGATCGAGAGCAGGTTACGAATGTGATGAAAACAAAAGTCGACAGAAATAGTATGCGTCGGCACCATTCCCCCTCCCTCCCCCACCTCTCCCTTTCGCTCGTTATAAACACACTTTGTGCCCCTTTCTGGCTACATTATGCTCCAAAATAAAACGGTTACAAGAAAAAGGAGAAAATCTTGTCCATCTCGGCAATTCGACTTGAAAACTCGTATGAGCCTGAGTAACCGATGACTTCCTCCCCAACATCGCGTCCAACAACTTTTACTTCCGAAAAACAATTCCTTTCTGTATGAACTCAAATCCTTGTTCGCTGGAGGTTCTGAGCTATTCAAGTCTCCCTTCTTTAACGGTTATGTTCGGCTTTCGAAACCTCTCGTAACACAAAATTTGCAAAAGTGCATAAAAACATGCTCATAAAGAAAACATAAAATGCTTAACGTCCCCTATGCAAGAGAAAGAAGAGTGGCTCCAGTTCCAAGATCATTTCAGAATATCTGTAACGCTCTTTCCCTGATCTGCCCGGAGAAACTCCTCCTCCTCCCATCACGTATCACAGGAGATCGAATCTAGACACTGGAAATATAGAGAAATGCATCACATAATGAAAAAAATGATGGTACTTACATTCTGCAATAATTTATATAAAGACATCTCCATCTCGAATCCAATTGCGCTAGTGGATTCGTCAAGAAAAGCAATTCGTGGACGGTGATAAAGCACTCGTCCTATCGAGAGTCGCTGCAGCTCACCAGGTGATAATGTCTTCGACCTGAACAATATCACCGATAATCTTAACTTATAAAAAATAGCCAACCATAATCTCTAAGGATCACCATTCATACTCAACAAATTTCCTATAGAACGACAAAACAGCCTAGAAACTCTAATTAAACAGAAACCTTAGCGATATAACTCACACCAAGTAAAGGAAGATGATCTCCCATTGTATATTAATATGAAAGCCCATTTTCTGGCGAATTAAAGAAAAACTAAAGAAGAAAAAGAACTTCATTCCTAAATAAGCTCGGAATCAAAAGCAAATAAATCTCACGAGGAACGCACCAATCCCAATCAACAGGTGTGTCAAATCCATTGCATCGCTGAAGAAGATACTCCAACTTCACCCATTCGAGTATCTGCGTTAATCGTCCCATTTCTATGAAAAACGAGAAAGAACTTCAACTCGACCGGCATATCAAATGATAGAAAATTGTCTATTATGTTGGAATTGCTTCCAATAGGAACTTTTACAGACTATCTTACATTGGATAATGAAGTTACATCTTTAATGAACACACGGGATGAGCTTACAAATTTCCAAAAAACAACCGATACAACAAATGAAACCAAATTTCGCTTTCATTGTGGGAAATTCTCCCACTAACTTCGAAAAATCTAAGAAAAAAACGGAAAGAGGAAACCGCTGAAAGACCTTTCTCGATCGGTAATGCCTTCAATGGGTAGACGATTTGTTGTCGAAGAGAGCATCCACCGTTTGGGAAATATGGCTTCTGAGGTAAGAATAATAAAGTTGAAGGTCGAGTCTTCCAATGCCTCTCTAGTTTTCCTATCAAATACAACTAAATTTAACATCATCAACGATTAGAGAAATGTCACTTCAACATGAACTAGTCTAATACGCATAAAAAGCACGAATATGCAAAATTGCAAAACACGCCAAATCAATTAGAATAACAAAAAAGCTCCGGAAAGCTCCGAAATCGACTCTCACTGAAATATTCACAAATAGGAAACTATAGCATGAATCATCGGAAATCGTCCGGAATCATCAGCAAACTGAACATATAAATGGTTCAGTGTTTCCCTTCTTGCTGATAACGGTTCTACTGCTGCAGCTTGTAAATCGCCAGAACAACCTACTGCCATTTCCGCCGTCAATAACCATCCTCGTCGCAGACGTCTTCGCCTTCCGACAATGTTCACAACAATTGCTATAGCTGATAACGGATGAGACCTCATATTAAATTCACTCGAACACCATCCAAAGATAGTTAGTTACCTGTGACGCAATTCCAAAGACCAGCGAGAACTCGAAGAACTGATGTCTTGCCGGTGCTACTATCACCTGTTATCAATAAATTACGTCCTTGAACAACCTGCATCGACAGATCTAAAAAAGTGCAGAAGCAATTATAGTGTTGACGTCTGAGCCGAGCGTTCAATTCACAACTCTTGATATATAAAGACGACTGAAATAATTATCTCTTTACTATTAACGTTAAAATTTCCAAAGAAAAACAAGCGATACGTTCACCGAGAAGTTTGCGCTAACAAAATTCAAAGATTTATGAGGTCGGAGAATCTCCCGGAATTAAAAGAAACAGAACCAAAACCTCAAGTTAACGAATAAGCACACTTACTCGAAACAAGTGGAATAGTCGAGTCGTTTGGATAGGCGATAGTAACCGAATCGAGCGTCATTGCGATACCATCATCCAACCATTCAGGATCCTCCCTATCTCGACCATTATCCGCCCTGCAATATTTCCACATATACGCCCTCTTCAAAATGAACAAAACATATCTCCACTTAAAAGCTGCTGAAAAACCCTAATATAGGGGCCTAAATCGCATACTAATAGAGCAAATGTGATCGGCTGAACACAGATCTTCCCCAACCCTCCCCATGCCCTCCTAAAAAACAATCTCAGGAAGTACACCCAAAACCTATACCGTGCAACTGAACGACAGATAAGCGCTATACTTTATCGATGAAACGACGAATAATCTCCATCAAAAAGTCTCCACACAACCAATTCGTATAACACAGTCGCCGTTGATGTCTAAGTTAGTTCATGTCATTAAACGGAAACCAAAGATATTTTAGAAATGCCAATAAGCAATAATTGAAGTCTATCTTATACTAAGCCATCTCAGTTTCGAAGTATTGCTGTGCAACTCAGAAATACGAGTACACTGTATAGATAGTAACATACACTGTTCATTCCAGTCCCCTCCCGCTCCTCCCCTTTCCCCCAGTGGGAAGGGAGGGCGCCATTCAGTCTCTCATGAAGCCTAGACCATCAACTGGTAGAGCTTTAATAAAAAGAAAAAAGAACAACTTAAAACCGACTCTATGAAGATCTAATTTCAGCATCATCCACAAAACATTCTCATAGGTAAAATCCCACGAATACTGCTTTGGGTATATTAGAAACCAATAAAATACTCATTCGAAGGTCCCAGTCCACATACCCTTCACTAACGAATATACTAATACAAAAAATTGCCACACTGAAAATCTTCAGTATATAAAACATCCCCCATATTAACATTTACATATATCTTCTAATAAAACCTCTATTTAATTATGCGAATTAAAGATACAGACATCAAATAGCGACTATCATTTACCTCTGTAAAAGATATTCAGCCTCCTCATCATCAGATTCGAAATCGAATAAACGTCCTTGTCTACCATGTAACTCCTCTATCTAAAACAACACTGCCATATGTTCTCATCATTATTCGATTGTTGCATTCACCGTACATAGAGTCGAACGTCTTTTCAATCACACTTGATGTTCATCTACTTCACTATTTGCCTACTTTTGCAGCGACTG
The DNA here is from genome assembly GCA_037576465.1 of Parascaris univalens. Classification (NCBI taxonomy): domain Eukaryota; kingdom Metazoa; phylum Nematoda; class Chromadorea; order Rhabditida; family Ascarididae; genus Parascaris; species Parascaris univalens. Next base: position 189,566,586 of record CM075173.1, on the reverse strand, counting down.
AACTCCTTCTTGTTCCCCACTTTCCCCTTCCTCCGCTCCGCTTCTTCCACCCTATGAAGATTCTTGTTGAAAGGTGAAACGAGGTCGGAGTTCGAGACTACGTCTCACCCTCATCCGGTCTTTTGCACCTGGCACTTCTCAAGTTTTGTGATACCTACAAGCACAAGCCCCATGTCAAGTCGCAAAAGAAGTAACAGATAATTTCAAACCTTCCCAAGAAGCGGAGTATGTTTTTCGAATATATACTATTGATTCATGCTTCCCGATTCTCTTGAATACAAGAAAACATTAAACAGCTATACCCTTCTACGTGGTAGATCTTCATTCTTTTCGCTGCTTTCCTCGGAGGCAATGACGACCACCGACGAGGGCACAGTCGATGGTGGGCGATCTGTCTCCAGTCGATCAACATGCAATCGAACAAGCTCCTCATAGAGACCCACCACTCTGCAAAATGGCCAACTTCACCCACTAAATCACGATCAGAACGTATTACCATGGCAACTAATCTCACGAACTCCTGCTCAAAGTCCCACTAAATTTCACCAACTTATGGTCAAAGATAGAGTCAATACCGTTAAACAATCTGCTCAGCACTGTTCATAAGACGAAAATGATTTCTTGTCAATAAGCCTTCAAACTAAGCGCTCATCCTTACAGCCTCATAGTCATTCATAAACAAAAATTTTCGAGTCGAATGGAGATTTTAAAAACAACTTTGAGATTCAAATTCTTTGGTCCATGGAAATGTCAAAGACCCATCAAAAACAATGGATGGAAAGCGATAATGGAGATCGACATGGGCTGTCATTCCACCTTGAAGCTCATGCCGACAGGCTTCATTGCCACTGCTTTGTATCCCACAACTAAACAATCCTCCGCCGGACTCCACATCCAACTCTGCAAAACTGCTACATTACAGCAAAAGCTTCAGTCAACGAAATGGTGCTAAATTCCATTTCGATGAATAACTAATTCTAGAAGCCCTCGTTTATAGTCTGAATATGAGAACCACTTCCTGCTCTCTCTGCCTAATAAACAGGAAGTCGGCGGTCGACTTAGACCGCTTCCCTTCGTATGCAATATCCTCAATTCGACCCATACATGCACAAGAAATTGTTGAGAGCATTAGTTAACGCACTCCGAACTGTGGAAGCTATAGTCAGAATGAAAAATGGTTAAGATGCCTGTTCTATATTCCGTGGCTCAACGATAGTGTGAAAAGAAAACAGGAAATATACCTGTGAGTAACGCCAGCCATATCGCCGACTGTCTCCGATAGTGCAATCAATCGCGTAAACGAATATATGAGATAAAGATAGAAAAATGCGTTCTGCAAGCTGATCACTTAAAAATTTAATGTGCAAAGAGACTTTAAAATAGCCTCCTTCCCCTTTCCCCCCTCCTCCCAAAAAATCAAAAGCAACCGCCACCAAGAGAGACTAAGTTGTGAGAGAGAGAGAGAGACCAGCCACTATTCAATAAGTTAACCGTTGATTAACCATGACATCGATCGAATAAACGCTGATCAACGAATCCAAATAATCATATACAAGTGTGTAATATTGTGGTACTACTTGTAATCAAGGAAGCAAAATATCAAAACGAACTCGACTAACGACTCCCGAGAGTTCAGCACCCGACAAACCATCGTAGTCGTGCGTCAGGAATATCGGTATTGCAATTATCAAATAGCTTAATGTCCCACCAAAATAATCGAATGCGCTCGTCGCCACTATAAAAAGCCCATCAACACAATCCACTTATGCATATATATAACATAAAAATAAAATTGATAAGAAACCCAGGTCAAGTCAGAGGAATTACAATGAGGGCAGTATAACCAGGTGACATGCTAATCCCGCACAACTGTTAGGACTAGCATTTCGGAGGATAACCAGTTCGATCGAAAGACCCACCCTCCCAATATATATAAGTACGCTTTCTCTCGAGCCCTTAACATCACAACATCACCAAAACTATAGTGGAAAATGGACTCAACGTCTATCACTCAGACAAGTTTCAACGACTAGAGAGTAAACAAATTTCATTATAGAGAAAATACCTCAGCTAAAAAAGCTCATCAAAACTCCAAACAGAGCTCAATAGTAAAGCCGATCCATCTCACGTATTAGACAAATTAAATAAAAGAATAAAAGAATATGGAAATAAATATTTAAAAAAAAAGAAAAGATGGAACGAACAACATAAAGCGAATCGCCATTCCACCAACTTCTTTTGCACCTTAATTAGAGCATTCAGTTTTCTATTCACCATAACATTCTCGATGAGTCCCGACTGATAGAACGCTATCGATTCGGTATTTGTACGCACCTCCACATGTCGCAGCCTAAAACCACAATCAACACCAAGCACCTCAACATGTTACAGCTTACAACGATACGCTTTTAGATCTCCATAAACGAATCACTCAAATGGATCCGTCTAAGAGAGATAGCGGAAGAGAGCGTCGACTCCCTCTTTTTCTATCTTTCAGCATTCCAAACTATTCCCCACCATAATCAAACAATACTAAAGATGCTCGACCTTCTTCTCGCATTCACCCCATTTTCATCTCAACCACTCATATCAATAAAACGAAACATTCGATCGAATAAACGAACAAAAGAGAAGTATTATTCGGGTAACGAATACGATCAATGACGTTTCATTCACTCTACACATGAAAACCGCCATAAAAAACGTAGCTCTGTACATCAATCTCTGAAATCCACAACATAACATAAATCCATTGGGTGATTTTATGCCAGGAAACTGTCAAGACTGAAAGCGAAAGCATATGTTCACATACGCAAGCCAATTTGGGACTTTCGTTCTAGCACCCGTTCAATTTCTCCTAAATATCACCTTTTCATCCGTTTTTTGTTGTTTTGTTATTGTTTTTTTTTTTAACATGCAATTTCCTTCATCGCTACTTTATCCATGTGGATAAGATCAATCAATCTTTAACACAAAAATTAAATCGGAATAACGTTTTGAGGATTTTTGCACTCGAAAGAAACGGATCACGATCATCGAAATCTTCAATAAAATAATTTCCAGCAAATTCCGAGCAAAAACAACAAAAAAACGACAGCATCAATTAGTTGGTTATAAGTTATACCTTAAAGAAAATAAGCAGAATCGAACGCTCACCTGAATTCACCTTCCTTTTTCTCTTGTTCGTTGACAAGAGAAACAATCGGTGATAGAAGAAGCTTATTGACTAGAGTTGCCAATGCAAAATACCCGTATATCGCCAAAGGTCCTAACCAACCAGAACTATAAGCAAACATTTGCACATCATTTAGAATCAAGCCACTAATGCTTTCCGTATTTACGATCCTCGCAAACACCTCATATGGAAGAAGAGCCATGAATCGAGATAATCTCCGCATATCCCATACCCATTTTTTCCCTTTTATCCCTCCATCCTTCATATTCTTCGTCAAATCACTTCTTCCTCACCCCCTGCTGTCTTTCTCCCCCTCTATTTCATATTAACGCTAGAAATTTCAGCTTATTTCGACGCAAATCCATGGACTTTCGAGAATAATCTTGTTTCAGCAAGGAGCTTACATTTTGAACAATACTATATTCTGGATCGTTTCCTGTTTTCTATGATGCCCGAGCACGGAACTTCCATTCAAGGGCTATATTGAAGCAAATACGGTATTTTCGAAGGCCCTCTCCCTCACGGTGGACATGGTTAGGTTCCTCGGAGATTTAAAAAAAAAGGCAGAACAAACATCAGAACAAGTCTCTCAGTGCTATTCCACCGGTGATGGAAAACATCTACAACTGAAACATAAACATTCACTCTCCATCGAACGACAAGAAGACGCAATCAAACCACGAAATCAGCTCAGCCGAAGATGGACGACCTCAAATTTACTGATCCACTTCAGGTAACTCCCAATATCGCTATCCCAACAACTACTGCACCATTTTCTTCAAAACAGCACATCCTTCGAATATGTGAACAACGATTAGTAGTCATCGATTTCAACCGAGGGTCCCCGGAACACCAGTATTCACCTCTTATTTTGTCCCTCACCCCCCTTCTTCGACAAAAATAAAATTTCACTAGAGCTCCTCATTAAGCAGCTTACCGAATATATGGCCTAGTCCTTCACCTTTACCAGCTTAATAGTATCTGCAACCTTAACAGCTTAGCACGTAATCACAGTAACTTCATATCGATTATGGAATAATTCACTGTTCGAAAGGCATATTGGCAGCAATATTGTAACTGAAATACCTTTGATAGGTGAGGTAAGTATAATAGGAAATAATGAATGGTGCCATAACGACCGGTGCGAAAAGATCTTGCGCTAATATTCGTGTCATTTTCTCCACATCCTGTGTCATTCGTTGATCCCTGAAAACCTCCTTTTAATATATGATCTAATTATTCAAAAAAAATATGATGCATTGCCTATCTCAACAGGAATCAGCACGCCGACCAAAAATGCCTTCCACTATTCTCCTCATGAATCCGGATCGGGGATGAATCGGCGATACCTCCGAATCTGACCTCAATTCTACGCACTTTAATATATTTTAAAAGAATTCAAATGAGATTAAAAGCAAAATGACAAGAAAATCGACGATTTAATGCAAAGGAAATAAACCTACGGATTATCGAAATTATGCCCAAGAACGTTGAGTCGATAATAGCCATGCCGTTTGAAATAAAGTCGATGCAGTGTATAATCAGTTATTTCACGAAATTTCAGAAACAGTTGTGAAGTGGAGTACTTTATAGCGGCGACAGACTGAAATTGAATATTTTATCGAACAGAGAGCGAGAACGAGAGAAAGGGAGACGAAGAAACAAAGGAGGGGGAGGATAGAGAGACTTTGTAAAAATATCCAAATTTCCCCTCCCTTTATTAACTTTACAATAAAATATGACCGACAGCGAATATTGCAATTCCTAAAAATTCAATAGTTCAATTCAAATATCACATTCTAAAGATCTATTAATCGTACCACAATCTACAGATCTAACAATCGTACCATATTCTACAGATTCCAAATACAGCTCCGGCAATCATTCTTGACCTATAATTTCTGAACAACGATAAAATGATATTAGACCGCCATATCCTTACTGAATCTACGACCTAAGAAGTAACTAACTCTTGCAAAAAAAACTCTAACAATACATTTATCTATGGAAGGTTCCTTACAAACTAAAGACGATTCAACTTCAAATATCAGGATACCTGGGAAAGTAAAACTGAAATATGCATGTAGTAATCAATCACCTGATTCACTTCCCCCATAGACGGATATCTCGATAGTTTCCCAAATTACAAATTCCCCTCATAAGAAATATTTCCCCACCCAACAAAATATTCTCACCAATGATTTCGCGAGTATAATAAGTGTTGCTTTAGCGGCAAGAAGGCGAAATGTCGATAAATCGCGATCACCTAATGCGACATAAAATTCGCTTGGTAATACACCAACAAAATATGTAGCCACTTGATCTGCAAATTTCCATCAATGACATTAAAGCCGCGATGAATAAGACGGTCAACGATAACCTCAGGTAGTTCAATGGCTCACGTCAAAAATTCTTTGGGAAAGGATTAAGCGGAGGATCTAGTGAGGATACCTATCAAGTACTGGCTAAGCTCGAGCTCAATGTGGTAAGATAAGTTCGAGCTAAGCAAGATTAGCTAAGCTCGAACTAAGTTCATCTAATCAATGATACGATGATTTTGCTAATCACAGTTAATGCTCAACCTGATCGAACAACGCTCGAAGAGCAAAGCCCTTCCGATGCCCTCATAAACACGGCGCTAATTTTTGCAACCTCAAAAAATCTAGGCAATTTGTCTCTTAATGAAATCTCATTTGCCTTATTTAAGCTCTTCTCACTACTGCTTTGGATTTTAATATACGTAGAAATGGGATCGCACCTCGATCTCATTCTCCCAAAAATCACAACCTCGTAGGTACCAGGCCTAAATGATATGAACGGTGGACATAAGCGCCCACTGAACTCTTAACCTATGACCTAAAAGAAACCATACTGGAATAAGTTTCGTGCCCTAGCATTAAAGATATCGCTCAATGACGCTAACTAGCCCTTTTCAATTCGGCTTTCCCTTAAAGAACCAATTCTTTCTGATCCAATTAATATTAGCCCTAATCAATCTATGTGATCTGAATAAATCGATATTGCAAATTGTATAAAGAGCTTCTATGAATTCCTTAGATAATACTTACCGATAACTGAAACGATAATAACGAAAATAGCAATTAATAACGATGGTGATATAGAGCGACGTCGATTAAATGGGAAAAGAATTCTGAATAGTGTATAGAGACGTCGTAGAAATAACAAATCGAGAGAGAATTTTGCCATCGAAGTTAATGTCGTATAAATGGTACCCGCCGTAGGACGACGGATTCCACGCTGAAAAAAAAAAAAAGAAAGAATAACTAAACAATGTAAAAAATTACAAATGAATTTTAAACTGAAAATATAAAATATGAACATTTATATTGCAATATTCAACATTAATGATATATCGAATATGAAAATTTGCAATTAAAAAATAATCTCAACATTAAAATTCACTAAAATACTTCAGTATGAACACGTTGAGGATGGAAAAAGAAAGGCAAAAAAAAAAGAAATAAAAATAAATAAATAAACAAATAAATAAATAAATAAACAAATAAATAAATAAACAAATAAACAAATAAATAAACCACTCTTAGGAAACATATCGAAGTGAATAACAGAAAATTTATTATTTATTCACTGCAATTTTGAAATTCAATTTTTTTAATTTCTGAATTTGTTCAAAAAATTTTCTGTGAAAGATTGATTTCTGGATTTTGACTTATTCCCACTTTTAAGTTCCCATTAAACGTAATATCTTTCTTTGAATGGATGCATGCCGTCAGGCGATGTAGTTTAAGCAAGTTTAGCCAAAACAAAAACTTAATTCCACCCTCACACTCTACGAAATTCTCGACAATTCAATGGACGATAAAGATTGGCCAGCTAGCAGAATATATGTAATTCCCTAGGCTTAATCTGATCATAAGACTCGATGTTCCATCGAGGCAAACAAATATTTCGACGCATTCTCAAGGCGATCATACGGCTTGACGATCCTAAAAGTGAGTCCCCATCGAAATTACTTCATATTTGAGTAAAGCAAGATATGTGCCCCACTATATTATGCTGCACCAATAAATAAATTATATGGAATATAGGGCATTAGACTGCTATCAATCAGCTACGGAACCTCTATAGAAAGGTTCTACTATGAAATACGCAATAATTAATTAAAATTTAATTGGAAAGTAAGTTCTTAATGCGGAAATATTCTTCGAGTTAAATATATAAAGAAGACTAATTAAAAGTCTACACTTTAGGTCCTATTACCGCTATTAACAGGCAAACAATAATATAGACGAGCCTAACGCATGATCATCGCTTCTTGAATTCCAAAAAAAAACCCAAATCCAATTCTTATAGGGTGCAAATAGAACCGCAAGCTGGTGCAATCCAAAAAACGCTCAGTTAGGAAATACCTAAACCTGATCAAACATAAAAATAGGGTAAACGTTGATATGCTCGTTTGCATAGAGTCCCATCTATGGATGCACGACAATATCCAAGAAATCCCCCAATTAGAATCCCAAAATCCCCAATTAAAAGAAATCAGATCGAATATCAACGAACCTCCCTTTAAGGATTAGATACGCCTATCGCAATTAATGCAATGAAATCCATGAACATCTGGGAGATCATCATCGAGATGATGTGAATTACATCTGTTCGACTTTAGATTCCTACATCCACCAAAATCCGACTTCAGATTCCTACACCCACCGAAATCCGACTTCAGACTCCTACATCCACCGAAATCCGACCTCAGATTCCTACATCCACCGAAATCCGACCTCAGATTCCTACATCCACCGAAATCCGACTTCAGATTCCTACACCCACCGAAATCCGACTTCAGATTCCTACATCCACCGAAATCTGACCTCAGATTCCTACATCCACCGAAATCCGACTTCAGATTCCTACATCCACCGAAATCCGACTTCAGATTCCTACATCCACCGAAATCTGACCTCAGATTCCTACATCCACCGAAATCCGACTTCAGATTCCTACATCCACCGAAATCTGACCTCAGATTCCTACATCCACCGAAATCCGACTTCTCCTACATCCACCAAAATCCGACTTCAGATTCCTTCATCCAACGGAATCCTTCAAGTTAAAAATTACCAAATGATCCGGTTAATAATTTACCAGTATGCCTATCTCCATAATGTATCCAACGACAACTAAACCAATCACGACGAACACAGCGGTGGAAATGTTCGAGAGATGAATGCCGTAACGCTACAAATTATGAAAATGAAATATGAATTTGGTTCGATCGTTGAAGGGCATTCCAATAGAATATTTCTCTATTCGTGGTGAATGTAATCTCTTTAACTCCCCTCTCATACAGATATTCTCATAACAGTCAACGAATCCTCTCACTAATCCAACTTATCTCAGGCCTCTAAAAAATACATTGTGCAACGTCGTTTGCATTCCTTGAAGTTCATCCAAGGTATCCATCGCCGTCAGGAAACGATGTGAAGACTAAACTTAAGCTCTCTTGCAGCTCACTTACATCATTGGCAGGAAAATAGGAAGCTTCTACGCCAGTAGCGTTTTCTATCCGCTAAATTAATGTTATTTTTATAATAAATTAATTATTAATTATTCTTTAAAAATTCTATTGATTACTGTTGGTCACTATTGGTCACTATTGGTCACTATTGGTCATTCTGAACGTCATCTCCGTTCGCTATATAATATTACTCGCGTATCAGCTATATTATTGAACAGTTTATTTAACAGGAATATGTCAACCAATTATTCTCACGTATAGCAGCTGCAATATAAGATCAATTCCATGAATATAAATCCATGAAATTAAATCTATGAACTTTTAGTAACTAATTTATTGTTCAAGGTGTATAGAATCAGATAAGCAGCTTTCTTATCCATTAACCGGAATATCACTGCTTCGAATATATTTAACTCTTTTTTTGCCAATGAATGTGAAATTGGATTTGTGAATTAAATATGAAATCGGATTTCTGGATTAAATGTGAAGTCGGATTTCTGGATTATTGAAAAAACTAAATAAAACTATGAATATATATTGGAAAAGATATTAATTATTTGGGTATTCTTGTTCAATACTATTATTTAAGTAGGGCTAATTATTCTTTAAGTAAACTTTTAGTCGAATATAACAATTTATAATTATATGTTCTTTTAAAATATATTTTTTAATATATATTTTTAACATTGAGTATGATAATAGGTAAGTAAGTAAATAAATAAATAAATAAATAAATAAATAAATAAGTAAGTAAATAAATAAATAAATAAATAAATAAACAAATAAATAAACAAGCAAACAAATAAATAAATAAATAAATAAATAAATGTATTTCCTTCAAAAAAATAATAATTTTATTCAATATTATTAGTCGACAACGAATGCCAATATGCAACGGAATGTATGAATAATAAAGTAAATATTCACTATGTATGAATAAACGATAAGAAGGCGATTGTTGAGAGATATTCGACTAGTGGAGATGCGATCGATGTGAATCGAACAAATGCGAAACAACAATTGTGATATTATCATCTTTTCTTTTAATTTCTTAAGAAAATGACCCTTCAATCTCATCGAATCGTTGGGATTGAATTTACTCATTTATTTATTTAATTATTCATTTAATTAATTAATTAATCAATCAATACATTCATTAATTCACTAAATTATTCATTATCCCATATGGAAATTATTTCAAATTTTCATAAATTATTTGTCGTACTGATCATAAACAACGTTTGCAAAATGAATTTTCGAAATTTCCAACAATGACGTATATGTGAGCAGTGATGAATTATCCACCTCTTAATATTGTAAACTCAAGATTCTCAGCGATCGCTTTGTTTTTGGCACTATCGATATCTCTGGGTAGGTTTATTCGTTTCGTCTTTATTGCAGTTGCGTCGTTGTTTTGCAGATCATTGCGTTATATTGCAAAATTGATTGATCAGATCCTTCTGATCAATCTAATCAATCAATAACGATCGCATGTGATATGAAAAATGAGTACGGCTGTTCATAACAAAAAACGAAACGTTTAAAAGAAAGATGCCACTCAAAACGAATTTTTAATGCTTTCTTGATGGATTTTCAATTCGAACATTCAGAGAATGCAGCCTCGATGGAAATGTGGAGTAAAAAAAGACTTATTTGCTGCTGAATAGTTTAACTTTAATTTATAATTTTTTTATTATACAAATATAATATATTCATAAATTGACGCACAAACTCTTCACTTAAATTATACTAGTAAGTTATATAGTAAAGTAATTAATAGAAAGGGCATTAATTAAGATAAATTATAATAATAATAATAATTATAATTATTAATTGGGATGTACCGATCAAATAAATTTTTATATACCATTACTATTTCCTATAGGAGAATTTCATTTTCATATAGAATTTCTTTATCGAATAAGATAGCAAATTTTAAGAAATTATATAGCGAAAAATCAAGTAATTCTTCAATATAACCATAAAATGTAATGCTCTACCTTAAATTAAACTTTGTAAAGAATTGCTTTGCAGGATGCGAAGTGCTTCTAAATCCTAGAAAAGTTGAAAGTCCAATCGATAACACACATCTATAAGAAATAACGTGCCGAGAGAAAAGCAACGCCTAAGACAGAGCGACTTAGGTAATGATGAGGAGTGGAGCGGAGAAAGGGGACACAGAACGACGACTAAAATCTGCAAAAATGAAGTATTTAGGCCGCTGCCCTACGTGCGACTAACCGATGGGGAGCATCATTGAGGGAAATCGATACCATTGCTGCCTAATACAGTTGAAGCGTGATTGGTAATTTTATTTTCTCGTTGTTCTCTGTGAGCAACGGTCAACATAAAATGTTCAAAAATATGCGAAATAAATTAATGCAAAAGAAAGCTTTTATCGACAATATGGGATATTCTGCAAAATTTCTGGATACTAATTTCTGGATGCTTCGACGAACGATTGTGTGGAAAAAATCCTTGCATTCGATGAAATTAATTAGCACAATACGTTCCTTTTCCTACTCCAGGACTTAGCAACCCGTCATCTTCATGATTTCAATAAAATGATGGAGCGTAACTCAATAATTTAAAAAATACCAATAATAAGAGCTGAAATAATAACAAATAAATATGATAAATATGAAGAAATTTTATAGTAAATGACCCGATTTCCTCCTGCTCGAGCGACCGTTTTCCTATGATCCAATTCATTCCGATCAATGAAAAACGCCTATAACCATTTATAGCATCTTATGTATCTATAAGTATCTACGAATTTTTGGCCAGATTAGATAGATGATGTTGAAAAATACTGCAGATCGATATACTGTAGATTATGGATATACCCAAAATGCTGTAGATTACATACTGTAGATCGATATTTTATACTATAGAATCTACAAGTCAGATTCTACAAGCCTGAGTTGAGGCGTCACATTGAGTAGGCATATAAATAAATGGGTACAACATCACCGTAATGTGCTTCCATAATGAATTTTATAGGCGATGAAAAGTAAGGAAAATTGTAACCATTGAAGGAATCGAAGTTACAAAATGAGTAAGCTGACGTCAAATTGAGCAAAGCGAAAATACGCTTTTTCTTGCGAAATTTGAATCTCCAACCTCAACTATATGACAAGAAAAGACCTTCAACATCGATTGACCTTCAGCCAAAGGCTCGACTATTACTGCTTAGCGCATAAACTGTAGAAAGCAATTAATTAACAATAAGGTATATTGGCACGAAGTTGAAAAAAACAGGAGAACAATTCCAAATTCTACGATGATGACAGATGTCTGCCGAAATTTGGATTCCAAATCCTGAAATTGTACATTATGTTTTCTGAAAATGACATTCAAAATAAGGCGTGAAAATAAGTTCCATCCAATATATTAGCAATGTGAAAGTGGTATGAAAGATGATAGTAAGGATGTGTTTTAGTAGGGCCTCTGCTAACGAACATATGCTGCTACGATTATTTGATCACTTACTTTGCACGCAACTGTCATTTTTCTTCTTAAAGTAGCGATGTGCAACAAGAATGTGCAATTATGCATACGATTATAGAGATCTGAAGGAAGGAATCTATAAATGATAGCAGAGATGCGATATATGCAATGATAGAGTGCATAGAGGGTCATCGATTGGTCAATTGTTCGCACTGACCATTAGACGAGGAAAGACGCCCATAAATCAACAAAGGTCATTTTCCTCGACAGATGCAGCAATCTCATTCATGTTAATCCTAACTAAGCATACATTATGCGTACATATTTCGCGCATCTCCGATTTAAATGAACATAGAAATCTTATCATAGGGACTTTTTCAATCTTTTTCCCAAATTTTTGTGAATTTCCATTTCCCGGGAAATAGAAGATATTCTCAACCGGCAATCTGCATATGCAAAGTTGCCGGAGGGGAATATTTTAGCTCATAAAGCGCATAAATGCGAGCGATGTTATGTTTTTGTTATATGCGGATATACTGCATTGAAGTTTCTGAGCTTAAATTCTCAGATAATTCGTTTATGCGAAGCTGAAAGTTGCCGATTGCTTTTAGGCAATAAATGCCTCGGGCATGAAAGCGCGATATGTGCTTTTTGTAATAATATTGGATAAATGGAATGCTAAAGCTTAAAAACCTTAGAAAAAATGAAATTAATTCACGGCAATAAGTTGCAAAGTGTACTAGAGAAGTTCGCATGCATATTAATTGATTTTACAAAATAACAACAACAAAAAGAAATACAATGTACAAAGCACTAGCTCACCTATATTTTAAATGATTGAATCAGTCGGTCTAAGACGACATTTATTACTCCCGTAGATGCCTATAGGTTGTCATAGATAATGGTCTATGCTATTATTCCTTGCCTCCCAATATCATATCATGCAATTTGTTGCAATTTTCACCTCAGTGACTCTTGATTGATGACTGGAGATAACTGGCCAACACATACAGACCTGGACTTCCTCCACATTGGCACGAGTTCATAGAATGCGTTTTGCAATTGCAGTATTGCAACTGCATGAAAGATGTAATTCAACGATGTAAAATGCGCTTACTGCGTTTTATAGAGCACGTTTTAAGACTCATAACTTGAATGCACCGGACGAGAAGATAGACGATGATATAAGCGTCGATAAGAAGACAATCCACAGTAATTAGGAAAACTTGTAAAGGAAATCAACTGGTGTTCTCCTAATGAGAAATTTGCCTGTTGAACAATATCTTGAATAGTATGAATAGTCTTGCCTTTGAGCTGTAATGATACTATTTAGCAGTGAATTATAAACGATACTTCAGGATTTCTTTGCAATTAATTATGACGGCAGTAAGATTTACTTTGGAGAACTCACTAGGAAAAAAAGAAAGCAAACGATGAAGCCCAAACAAAGACAGAGGCACGCTCATGTGCACGAACGTTTTGTTGCTTCCGGCGACTTGTCACCAATGGAAAAATTCCGCTGGCCAAATATGGACTAGTCAATGAGGTGGACGTGCTCAAACTACGAAATAACCATGACTCCGTGGACCTCCATTTGAGCATGCTTGAGATCATGTAACTGAACTGAGAATATTTCTGTAGCAAGCTCTAAATAAAACCTCATTCTTTGGAATATACGGGAAACTCTGACACGACGGTGTTTTGATATTGTCTGAATCAGGCTCGACATTAGCTGTTCACTTGTCCATACGACCCTCCATACCGTTTCCCCGCCTTTAATTTACTACTTCAAAGTCAAGAACCTAGGTAGAATGCAATTCCTAAACATGGGACTTTGTGAGTGCCTTCCTACTGTACGACTTACAGCGCAACAAATTCGATTAAAAGTAATGCGCAATAAGTGAGCCACAGTGTAGCAAAACCCACGCCGTAAGGGATACCAAACGATCAGTGTGGCCGAGAATAAATAAATAATACAGTCAAAAATAAAGCAATAGAAACACTGTCCGTATTCCATGCTAATAGTTTCCTAAGTTCAAAACACTCGCACACACCTTTTCAACCATTTTCCATATATTATACTATATTATATGATATCGTCTCATCGGGAATATGCATATTGTAATTGCTTGTACTAGTAGCCATTCCCCTATCATCCTCTTTCGCTTTGTTGACATCCAAGCATCACCTGGATCGATGAAGTCTCCATGTGATCATAAGAAAAGTCGAGAAGAAATCGGCTATCATATTTCAAATTTTAAACTTTTCAATGATTAAGTTGAAATATTATTTCCCAATTAATTAGAAAATACCTTTCTCTACTTAAATGCTTCGATGCAATAATTTCATAACTCAGTAGAACTATAAACGATATTATTCATAGTTTGTGCCGTTTTTTTAATATATATACCTGATTAAAACAAAAGCGAAACGGTTGTAATAGGTGGAACAAATACCCGTAACAGGTATAAGTATTTATGGGTACAGGTATAATAGCTGTAACAGGTATATACCTGTTCTTCGAAAGCTCTTTCGACTTTTTGAGGAAAATTTCTTTATTTATTATTTATTAGTTTTCATCGACATCCATCATCTTCTGCATGAACCCAGAGATGTTGTTTGCTCTTAGGTCTATTTAATTAGATATAATATACCGACCATCTAAATTCTCATATATTATAAATTGATAACAAATCTTTTAGGCATGAAAGTAGGGCGCAATGTGGAATGAGAGGGAAACTACTATAGGATATGATCGTTTTATTGATATTGAATTCAGAATCATACAATCACCTTACGCAGAATTCTCTGAGAAACACTTATATCTCTCAGAGAAAGTCATTATCACTTAATATCAGAGCCATTAATTTCAGATTCTTCTTTATGATTGCAGTAATGTATATATTTAGTGCCGATGAAATCCTTTCAGGAACGATTTTTGAGCTCATTTTAGCGATATGAGGAAATTAAATTGATCATAGAAATCGATTATCGATTTATCGATAATATCGATTACAGAAATTCCGTAAAGTTTGTGAAGTTCACAGATTTACGTATGAACTCGTATTGCATATTTCATGAAAGTTTTGCGATCCACATAGATTATTTATTGTGTACTTCTTTGGTATCGATATTCGTATGTTTACGGATGCAGAAACTAGTCATAAATATAGATAACAAAAGGGAAATTTAGATAATGTTTAGATCATCTCATCCATACTTTACAATAATACCATTATATAGTAATAATGAAATAATGCAACAAAAGAAAACAAGTATAATTCGTTAAATAGTTAAAAATAACTTCGAATAGGGAATTTTCATTGGCTCACCGTGTTAATCAGCTGTAAATCAGGCATATTTAAGACGATACGATCTCGTTCTCCACCAATAATCGCTCGTATCGGTCTTGTCCACATTGCCCGTTCTTCGAGATGAAATAAGCTGAAGCTGAATAAAAATCGCGCTATTCCGGATAATAAAATGATATCTTCTTGGATCACTGCACAAACACAATTGCCACTGAACTATCACACAAGTGAAAGGTAATATTTGCACAGGTGGGTTGCTGTTCGAGAGTGCAAAAAAACCCCCACTATTTCAGCTACCAATTGCATCGATCACAAAATCAACATCGATAAATTATTTTTCGTGAACATTTCATTGGAACGAAAATCTTTGCTGAAATAAACGTCGCTTTTATTTCTTTCCTGGACGATAGTTCGAAAATCCTCGATAATAAAGTCGACTAGAGGAAAAGTCTACTAGTGCAGCTATATTAATGTGCTCTATATTGACCAGAACAGACAGCTATATTAATGACCAGACAGCTGTCACTAATGATAATTAGTGACAGCTGTTTGGTCTTTGTAACATTTTCAAATATTACAGCATATTATGCTTATTTAACTAGCAAGAACAGCCTATGCACAATGCTTGTGCACTTTTTGTTACGTATAACATTCGACGTCAGCATTGCCAACGTCACGCCATCATTCACGTGTTGACGTCACTCCAGCTGAACGACTAGCGAGGAATAAGGCACCGTTCAAAATGAGGGATAATGCCGTCGATGCCACAAACGCAATAAGATGAAATAATCTTCAAGCGGCGTTGTGATTTAGCCGATATAAGAATACGAAAGTATGCTGAAGAAGCAGCTATATGCGTTTGTGGAAACTAAGGAGCTGCCCGTTTACCTTAGTAGGCATTCACTTGAATCCACGATATTCCGATCTCGAACCAAATGGAATTTTTTTTCACAAGTTCGAGCTCTAGAAATGGTACAACGAGTAGCTGAATAGGAGGACGGCCTTCTAAACAAGGAGACGGGTACTGAGAGTGTGGAATGGAACAACGTTTCCGGTCCAAGCTGCGCGCTAGGCGTCATAGAAGATTATCAATTACACGATTACAATAACCATTACTTCCTGCCTTTCCTATCGAAGTAATGAAAAAATGAGTCTCCTGTACATGCGGACAATAAAAATTACTTAAATCATTTTCACGGCAAAGCGGAATTCTCCGAGTGAGCTCATATGAGGCGAAATTAGATCCTGCAAATGTATCTTTCGATAAATTTAATAATTTCAAATTAAGCTAGAATATTTGATAAGTTCATTCAATCAGAAAATGAAAGCAAAATTATTGGAAAATGAGAAAAAAATGAATAAGTTTATTTTATATGCATCTGCAATTAAAAGACATTTGAAATATTGATGATCATATTCACAAAACTTGAACAATAGTGTTCGAACGCATGTTGAAATGAAATTACTCAAGCAGTTCTCATTGCTCTCTAGGAGGTCATATTTCCCTCGTCAGTCTCGATAATCCAAAGAGGAGAAATCCATTTGAGGGAAATCCACGAGAGAGAAATCCATTTGAGAGAAGTCCACGAGAGAGAAATTCATTTGATTGCGATTGAATGAATCTTTTTTTTTATTTTAAGAGGTAGGAATTATGGATATAAATTATTATCGCATACACAATGCTTGAAATATATGTAATTTAAAACAAAAACTTGTATAACGATATTGATGATCGCTTAATATATCAAAAGCAAATGTTCAACCGAGAAGTTCCACTGCAAAACAATAAATTCCCTAAAATAAGCAATACGACGTTAACGATGAACGGAAAATTTCTCCACATATAGTTTGATTTTGAGATCGAGAATTCACTGCCACGCAATGTTTCCGCTGAGGCAAAAGCTACGTCAGTGAGATGACGAAAATACATCAGTCTTCGGCAACAAATCGCAACGAATGCGAGCAATCACTTCCGTTGTCTTTTCTTTTCTTGTAAATGCTTCTGCCAGTTGAATGGTTATCCGAGAACCTTTCAACAATAGAACATTACAAACCACCTCGATTCATGAATGTTATACAGTTATGCACATGCTATCATGCTCCTCTCTAAGCTATCACCACCTATATTTAGGATGGAATCAATCGAGTGGTGGGTTATCTTCCCAGAATATGGCACGCCGGCCCCTCCTTTAAATCTCCATCTTATTTCATCAATAATTTCCTCCCAGTTAATCTTACATATTCCATCTCCATGATGCTCAACGTAACTCAAATAAGAAAAAAATCGCATTTCACGTGTTTAAAAAATTGAAAAGTACACTCGACATTATCCGATGCTGTTGATATTTGCCACTTTACCTGCCAGCCAAACAGATCAACGTTGACGTAATTTCTCATCGCCTTTCTCAACTAACGGCTTTGTGGAATTGAATGAATGACTCGGAACTAATGTTGCGTTTAAAGAGGCAGTTAGGATGACTCCGAACCAAAGCAGCTAAGGCAGTCAGGATGGTCAAACGCTGCAAATTGTCCACGATGACTGATGGGTTTTCTATAATTCTATAGTATTCAGCTGTCAGTCCACTGTCAAAATTCGTAACAGCTGTCCAGAAATGATGAAAGTGTTTAGTGGTGTAGCTTATCCTTGATTCGTGCGCTTTATGTGAAGAGGTAATTTGGAGCACTTAAGGTGCGTTTGTGGGACCTAGTGCAAAAGTGCTTAAGGCATACAGAAGCGATCATGATCTAACATGATCGACTATTATTGCCTCAGGAATCAGCAAGCAATTTCTGGAAACTGATCCTGAAGTTAGCAAAATTCAAGCATTCTGCTTGCAAACTCCATGTACGGATATCCTCTCAAGCTATAGAACGCTTTATTAATATTGGAAATAGAAGTTTCATAGTTTAGGTGCTCCTCACGTTTCAACAAATTTCTTGATTATTTGCAGCGTTTGCAGATCTGAATAAATTACCAATTACTCCTTATCATATAGGGTAATCTGCTTTAAAATTTTTATCTTTATTCACTTTCCATAATTAGTATCGGAGATGTTAAAATGCTAAATTAGCGCATTGTACTGATTTAATATGACAGTATAACGAAAGGTTGTGGTACCATGAAGTCGGTACCATATTGTGGTACCAAGAAGTCGCTTTAATGCGACAATTACCTAAAATTGAAATCGATCATTTGAGGCGAAAAGAATTAAAAATGAGCTGAAATTTCTGCTAAACGATTGCAATACACTATTTATCCCTAGACACTAAATTATATGCAAATGCAATTTCAGGTAGACCTCATTGAAAAGGTTTCTTTTTCATAGGATTTTGGCAACGGGTTAAGTTTATAAAGCTTAATCTTAAGGATCATTGGTTAGTCAAAATATTCTTTTCGATTAATGATTTCTATTAATATGGAATTCTTTATAGATTTGTCTTTGTGGCGATGATATTATTTGGTTGAAATCGTACAAGATTTGATGATCAGTAACTTCATTTATTGCTATTTTTCATTGCAAAAATGAAAGCACTTTCTTTTCTGGCAAATACACCCTATTTCTCCAACATTAAGTTTGAGCATTCGTACTATTCGCCAGTTTCAGCCTCGGAAAACATCACAGGAAAGTAGGGTGCAGTTTGTTAGTGTATGTAAAAAAACCTATATTTGAGCCGAAATGCTATTAACCTCTTTACACAGTTCCCCTTTTGTGAATCCCTTATTTGTTCAAGGAATGTAGGTGATGAGAGCGGAAGACGAGTTCTATCTTCGAGAGGCAAAAAGGTTTGAGAAGTAATGGTGGTGATAATTTACACATTTAAGATTATGTTTGAAACTGAATAATCTGCTTGAAGCAGTTTAATTTTACGTCGATTACTTCGTAAGCAACCTAAGCCTGCAAGCTAACAAGGAGGTAATAATGCAATTCGGCACAAAATGGCCATTATTTTTAATGAGGGTTAATCCATCGTATTTGCTCATTTTCATTTTGCTAATGGCTTTGTTCAACGATTGTGTCGCGATCCAATAAAAGTATGTGCCACCAAATACATCTTCAATGCTATTTAACCATCTCGTAAAAGTATCTTAGGCTTAGGCTCAGGCTTAGGCTTAAGCTTCGGCTTAGGCTTAGGCTCAAACTTATATAATGCATTAACTAGTAAATCAGATTTTATGTATAAGTTCGCCTATCTTAATAGACAAAATATTAAAAGTTTAGTCAATTAAATTTTCATTTAATATAGTAGCTTTTAGCACTGTACCGTGTTAACTAAAGGGAAAAACTGTATGTTCATTATCTCCATATAATTTAGGAATAGTGGTACACCGGTTTATTATACACATCCAGCAACTTAAACTTTAATTAATTTTATTTGGTATATTGTCTTGGGTGTTTCAGCTTACTTCGAATAATTTACTGAAAGGCACTTACAGTACTAGTTTTTCGTCGATATTTTCCAGTGAATCGCGGATGCTGTTTGCCTCGAGTCGGTAGACTCAGTAGCGAGGTAGAGCATACGAATATTGCTGTATTCGCGACACTAACCTAAAGGCAATGGACCGCGACATCGACGTTCATGCTTCTCAAGTACTTGTCACTAATGGTGTTATCTTCGCTTACGCTATGTTGCCCTATTATTCGACTATAGGAATTTGTATTTTGCTGTCGTTTGCCTATATTTGTTCAAACTATTTTTTCTTTGAAATACATTTCGAATATACTGCAGTTTCCAAGTATGCTCAGACTTTTACTCATCTTTACTATAAATATTTCTGTAGTCTATAATTTTTCATTTCTATTATTTTGGACAACCTTCTGAACGATTTTCTGGATAATATGCGGCGAATCCTCGAAATAACTTTCTTCCTTAAGGGGTATTTCAGTAGATTATCTTTGCTTCTCATTTTTTTACACCTTATATTGACGTTCAATAATAAGCATATTTTCTTCATATCCATATGTTTAAAACTGAGTCCTCATATAATATTCGAGATTATAGGCTAGTTATATCTTCATAGCAAGGAAAGTCTATACAGCTGGAATATAGAATGGTATCTTTAGAATTACTTAGTTTTTTATCGGGTTAATAAAATTCCAATGCTCATACGGAAACATGAACATTTTGTTTTTTTCCCCCCTCATTTGATCCACATAATATCAAGGACAACGTTAACGTATACGAACTTATGGGAATGACACTGTGCCTAGTATTGCATTTCGCTATGAGATTTGCAAAATTTTACATCAACGCCCCATGCTACGTTTACTGCAACCCCATTCATAGAGTTTTGTGACGATCTTTGGCCTTAGCCATGATGAGTAAATTATTGATGTGTCTCATCATCTGAACCAATTATCGAATGTTGGCTTTCACAATAGCAAAACAGCCATTGCGTTGTTGCCAGTAATTGTTTCTCAGTCAACTATTGTATTTTCAGTAGTGATTCTGAAGATGGGATCAATCATTTAGCCGCATGAATAGCAGCAAAATTCGCCTCATTTCTAACTCCAAATTAAAGAAAAAACCAATACTCCACTCTTTTAATAAATAAATGTGTATATACTTGTTTGCTTACTTATTCACTTATGAAAGTGATGAACGTAATTGCCTTTTAATAATTCACTGAGATATTTCGCATATCAGAAACACGGGAATTTACCCATAGATTATAGGCAAATTAAGAAGTGGTACCTTCAGGCACCTCGATAACCGTGGAAACTTGTCGGCTATTTGTATGACTCTGGATAGCGATTCCGGCTTGATGCCTTTTCAGACATGGAGAGAAATCTCTTGCGTAAAATGTACAACTAAGTAAGATGATCGATGAAATTCATGCGGTTGTGTAGATTGACTTGCTCGCTAATGAAATGATAGAACTTTTCCGGTGGAATTCTCAACTATCTGCATTGAAATTATTTTATTATATTCTCGATCATCACTAAACGTTCACCACTATATATTAGCGTACCATCAACAATTACTTTATTACTTATCATTGCAATGAAATTATCTGTGTTATATTTTCATAAAGAAAGCGCAATACAGTCCACAAGTCATATGAGAATTTCAATTTTACGTTTCATCTAAAGGGACTAATTAGAATTATGTCATTTTCAATCCTGAAACATCCAGAAAATCCATAAAATGTTCAATGGTTTCCACTTTTCTTCCAAACTATGCACTAATTGCTTCATTTAATATTTATGGAATTGAGCGAAAATGCCTTTTAGAGTTATTTTAGAATATATAAACACAGATGTGCAAAAAGAAAAAGGGCGAAGCTTCGAGCAAAAACATTGAATCCACAAGTCTTTGAGTAAACTCTTTGAGTATTCGCTTTCATATGCACTTTTCATAATGAATATATCTCGATGGATCTTCGACTTAAAAATATAAAATATCGACCTTCATTGAAATCAATTTCCACCCGTTTGGCACTACTTCGAATTCAGCATAATCTATCGGCATAATTGAGTGGATTACAAGATAACAAATATTTACATGCGAATATTAACTACATTGTATCGATTGAAAGCTTCACTATGTAACCTACTCCATATGCAAATAGCATTTTATAAATTTAAAACGCGTACAAGTGCTTTTATGAGTGTTGCATTCGAATAGTGGATTGAAAAATTCATAGAAATAGAATTGCAGCTAATGTTAACAGCAGCATAGCTGTTCCGGAAAATAGTATTCTTTGAGGCGTTAATTTTCCTAATTAATCATTGGATCAGCTTCACTGGATACCTTAAGCTCCACTGGATACTCCAAACGGGCAATTTAATGCTTCACTTTCCTAGGGAGCACTCTATTGACGTTCATATATTGCGACGTGAGCATAATACATTTGATTTGTTGTGCATAATACACATGTGCCGATGCAATGTTAGCTTCATGTTTTTGTGCGTGAAATTATTGCTCTGATCTCAGCTGCAATATGCTTAGGTTAGAAATTCACACGAAAGGTTTCGAAAATCGATATATTCGAAGAGCTTTGAAACATCTATTCGACGCTGAAGATATTGCTTGATTCGATATCTAACGTTCACTGGAATCATTTTCAATCCTCGTGGTGTGGGAATGGTAACATTTTTATCTGTAATGGCACTGACCTGGTGTGAAGTTAATAGTTAGGAACTGGGGAAGTAGAGTGGATCCCTTATTCCATATTTTCATAAGCTGCTAATGAAAGAATGCATAGGTTTCTGCTCGCAGCAATGCCCTTCATCTTATCTCTCCGCCTCTCCTTTCCACCACTCTTTCATTTCATATCATAGGTAAGTTTAAAACTTCGTTGTAGTATGGTGAAATGTCTCTATATTGACTTGTCCTTACACCACAACTCTGCCCGAGGCGTTTCGAGCCTCGATGATAGCAAGACATAAGATGTGGTGCGTTCTGTTTAGAGTAAATGGGAGCATTTCATATCAGTTTGTTGCATTTCTCTCGTTTGAATCGGCTCGCGTATGATGTATGCGTTGCAATTTTAATTTTTGTAAGAGCTCTAGTCTATGGTCGAGGGCTAATTAATTATTAATTATTTCAAATACATCATCATCATTATAAAATGGTATACTGCTATAGATTTTTAATAGAATTCTCACCTTACTTCTAAAATGATTGAAAAAGCTTCAAAAAATACGTGAAACAAAAGCAAAAAAAAACAAAGTAAAAACTAAGGTACTCGTTGTTATACATAAGTACAGATAGGAAGTTTAACAACCGAAATATAGCGATTCATATTGGAACATCGTTTCAGATTATTTGAAGCAATTAAATAACGCATACAACATTCGTAGAATTACCAACTGATTTAATGGCTCTCATTTAGAGTATTAACTTAGTTAGAAAATCCACTAAAATTGAATATAGAGCTTATAGGATGCTTCTATTTATTAGCGTCAGGATATTGCTAGAAAAAAAAACCCGGAAATTGCAGTTGGGATATTGACCACAATAGGAATAACGTCAATCACGCAACGCATTGAGCTTAATTGGACAGAAGAATCTTAAAGCATTTTTTGAAAGTTTTTTTAAACAAATGGTTGGGTTGAAGTTCATGCTAATAAATTTGGAATATCGAAGATTTATTCGTGAAATGATGATTGAAAGGTGGATAATAATCGCTAGGATAATGTGGATAAAATTTTCTTATTAAATTTCTTATTTCAATTATTTATAGTTCAAGGCGTAATTTTTTTTTGGAAATGGAGAAATCCAGGATTTTATAAGCTAACTGTAGCCATAAGCATTTATGAGAATGTTTAAAGGTGGAAATGTTTTCTGCATAAATGCTTGAAAACAGCAAAGACAACAACAACAGAATATATCAGATAAAATTGAAAACAATAATCATCCTCGACACTACTAATGTAAAGCCTAATAGCACCGGTTGGAACCTACATATATTCCAACATTTTATAGGTGTGGGCACTTTTCAGGTAATCGATTTAGAATCAAGATAGGCCCACTCTCATAGTCAAGAAAGGAACATGGCAAAGACAATATGCAAAGATTCCTTTCTGCATGCTTAAGGTGCTGCGCAGTTTATTTCACCACCCGATTACGCCAGCATCAAGCGTGGTCGTAAACTATATTTTTGGATTGAAATAATGGAGAATTCCACCACACTAAAGCGTTTCCGAGTGCCCATAAATGATACCTGAGTGGATAAAAAATGACTACCATTTGTGTCTTATGCGTACCACTCATATCTCACGATGATTAAGCAACATCTGAGCAAAGTACAGGTGTGCAGAGTAATGCAATGCCTCAGTATTTCAGAGCAACAGTAGCCGTTCATTTGGTTTGTACGCAACGAATAGTGAAGTAGACACAACCGCCGTAGGCGAGATATGTGTTTTCGTCAGGACGTACCGGCAGCATAATTGGTGATCAGCATAATGCTGATCACCAATTATGCTGCCGGTACGCGGCTTATTCCATTCTGTGGCATTGATCGCACCATCGTTTAAACTTTCATTGCCGTTGTTTGCCCTCGTCGCTACTGCTCTCTGTATAAAAAGTCCGTTTTTCAATAGCAGAAATCTCATCGCTCGATTATTGTGCTTTGAGTATATACGTTTCTGAAATGTTTAGTTCTTTTCATGGTAACGAAGAAATGGTGAAGAAAGACCATTGGTGGAAATAACCAATGAAGAAAGACCATTCTCGGTGGAAATACGCGAGCTTAAAGAGGGTAGTAGTACAGAAATAGTTGTCTTTAGTTAATTTTGCCTCATATTGCATTAATGCGGTCACTAGTGGGTCCTCACTGTGGTCACTAGAGGGTTTTTAGTATGGTCGCTAAAGGTTCTTTAGTGTGATTGCAAAGGGACTTCTTTAACGCATATTTTTACAAGCATTCAATCAAACAGCGAAAGTCCATCGTGAAGCGATTCGTCATTATTTTCGCATAATAATCGATTTCTGAAGCAATTCGCAACTGGTTTATTGTTCCTTAAATTGCTTTTTGATCGAAGAATGGATGAGGGAGGAAGAGGTTAGAGCAGAGATAGGAAAGGAAAGGGATAACAGCAAAGAGTGAGGAAGCTGGAAGTGTAAACTACATTGGAGCAGTTCAAAAAGGCCGAATTTCTTCCCCTAAAGATACTATTCCATTAATACTTTGTGGTGTGTGTACTCATGCGAAGTGTTTTGTTTCCTCTAAATATGGATAGGTCTTAATGACTATGAAAAAGTTTTTAATTGCCAAAGAGGAATGGGCCATTTGGTAGGATGACAAATAAGTTGGATTTACAATTTAAAGTTGAAAGTTGCACTTGAACGATCAATGAAAAAGTATTGAATTTGAGTTCGCTAAGCTGATGCCGCTTGATCGAATCGCCGAAAGAGAGAGGAGATATGGTGTATTTGATACTTCCTTTGTGTTGCTTGCGTTTGTCGTATAATGGTGACAGCATAGCTGCCTCGTTTTCACGCTTCAGGAAGTGCGTAAGATAGGGGGCATCAAAAGCACCATTTCCGCCATTCATCACGGCATCTTTCGCTTAACTCGACTTCATACTCAAGCTATTTTTCATTGCTCTTCATTTCTCAGTACTCTTCTATTAAAAGTTAAAAGGATAGCAGATAATGAGAATTAACGAGGATGGAGAGCATAGACGTGAGGAGGAATTTGGAGGGTTTATATGAGGACGTGAGCTTACATATACATCGTTGGATGGTCATTGAATTCGCTATTCCACCTGAGTATGTCAACTCTACTGGAAACTTCTTTAAGCCTAGAAGCTGTGCAATCGATCGCTCGTACAAGCAAAAGAATGAAATATTTGTTGCCCGAATTTCGACTGTGAACTGCTGATTGTGAGGTTTCAAAAACGATGACTATTTTGGCAGTTAAAAGTAGCTCTTACCTACCTCGGTTTACCTCGGTTTTTTTCACTATGAACGATGAAACTGGCATTACCGTTGCCCATGCTCATTTTGGTTTCTTCTTTTACATACTTTATTTTATTCTCAGCATTTATGATAAATTCAAATTTCCACTTAAATAGTCATATTTATGGTATTTACAATGCTTGATATATACAAAAGACATTGATGTTACTGGCTAGTGGATACATTTTCCAGTACTTTAAAAGTTTTACCGCACATTACTATATAGTTGTCGTTAATTATATTGCGCTACAGCTAAGCTTTCGAAAATTACTCTTAGAGTAAAGTTTAGCTAGTATAATGTAGCGTAGTATCTCAACATTTTAAGGATTATGATAGAGCGTTAGAGTTATAGGAAAGATTTTCATATATCAGTGAATATGATCTAGGATATTTTTATGTATCCTTCACTCTTTATTTTATAGTGACGCTTAAGGAGACATAGAGCATCGTAACTAGTCGCCGTAAAGAGCTGAAATCCAGAAACTCATCCCTACCAGTCAACGTCTCGCCTTTTTTTGCTTTACTTGATTTTTTCCGCTTACTTAGCTCATATGAGAGTAAGAAGAAATTTGTTAACAAATGAACCAGATGGAGGAAATTTGTTAAAATGCCGATATTGATCAGTAGAAAAAATCCTTCCTTTATCATTCATTGATCACGTATTATCATTATAATAGAATATTGAAGAATTTGACAGTAATTTAGTTTTCGATTGATTATTACAGCATTTACATCTATATCCTATCGGCTCCAAGCAGTGGCTCCAAACAATAGCTCTTTCTAAAAATCAACGATAGAAACAGAGGCAACATTTTATCAATGAAGCGCTCTTCTAGCTGGAAGTGCTGCTCACTGAACAGGTGCATTTTTGCGCTTTATGCGCTAACTTGAGCTGATTTTCGCTGAATTGCTCAGCCCGCTCGAGTATCTCTATTGCACTCCACTTTCTTTCATGTTTTTAAGTTCCATCAGATGATGGTCTCTCGCGCTACCTAGAGGTGAAAGCATTTCCCAAATTAATCCTCAGTGCAAGGAGATCCGACTTATGGTCAATATTTCCTCCGATTAGTGTTGTGGTCAACAGCCAGTCGAGACGAGTATATTCATAAAATTCTATCTGCACTTAAAATTAATGCTTTAAGTCGGCTTCCTGAATTTATGATGACGGAGACTTTCAAATGAGAATGGGGTGTGGGGAAAAGGTGCCGAATAAGTGATGATCTCATTGAAATGATATTGAACTGCAGCAAATATAAGTCTTTCGCTATTCAGGAAATTACTTTAAACGGCGAATTCAAAATTACTTTGTCATTTCCGCTCTCTCTTCGTTTTCGTTTTATTCTCGCTCCAAGCTATGTCATCGAGAAAAATAATTATTTAAATGTACATGCAGTTTTCTTACTAACACACATTCCACCATAGAGTTGACGCTTCACCGAAAAACGTTCGAGTGGTGGTGTGATGCGAATCAGGAACAGCCACCCAACCAGTCTCATGGGGCTAGCAATTTGACTATATTTACTTGTATTTTAAAGTGCTTTAATATGCTCTCCATTATACGAATGATTTAATAAAAACCCATCAGTGAAGTGTCGTTATATTTTATGCGATATACTGCTACTGTTTTGAAGTGCTGAAGTTGGATAGCATTCTTAGACGATGTTTTTTTCCACTGGGGCGCATTTGTACCGTTGTTTTACTTTACTGCTTCACCAGTCTTCATTGTTCTTCTATGAACAATAATGATTCTTTGCTAACATCAATATCGGCTTTAGTTTTTTTGCGTTTTTGTTTATGCAGTGCGAAAATAAACTAAAATTCTCCCATTGTTTATGATATCTATATGAATTTTTCTATATTCTATGTCTATATTCTATAATATCCTATATATTGTATAAGATTTTCAGTGCAAAATTACGAACATGATCAAATTCCTAAATTGACCAAATCTGACCAAATTGACCAACTGGCCAAATCCCTATATTGACCAAACCTGACCAAATTGACCAACTGACCAAATCTCATCGTATCCGATCTATGGAGGTGAGAAATGATTGTTTATTCAATTAAATGTTCTTTGCAATAAATTCATAGAATATCCCAAAAAAATTCTCTTTTTCCTCTCCAATATTTCATTAGAGGATAAAATTAAAGTCTTCTATAAAATTTCTCTTCTGCAATAAGTGAGAAAATAATAATAATATAGGCAATAATCATTAGCTATTATAGCGTTAGATTGTAATGCAGTCATTGCGGAGCATTTGTAAAAATGCCTTGTGACTTTTTTACATAGATATCCCTGCTAATGTATTTATTTAGCTTGGCAATTATTTCGTCTTATGAACCATAAAAACCAAACGGCAATGAAATTTTGCTACATAAAGTTCATGCCGTATAAGTTTCGCTCTCGTCCTGAATTTCACTCAATTTAATCATCATTATCTGGGTGGTTTTATCGATATGTCGTCGAGGTGAATTCGAGAAGTGAATTCATTTCTTCAAAACAATGCTCTCTTAGTTCCTCAAGATTTACCGTTAGTTGTCTCGATATGAGAGTATTATTTGATGTTTCTTTATTGTTTTTGACAGTTATTCGACTCAGTGAACGTGATGAGACAAAAAATGATTTGTGACAAGTTCGCTGGCATCATTTTCTCCATTTTTTCGGATTATTTTTATTTTTCTTCAGAAGAAAGTTATCCACATTTGTTTTCTGAGCTTATGCATTTCCGGTAGTCGGGTGGGTGATCGAATTCTTAACGATACGTTATAATATCTACCTTGGTATACTTCACAATTCTATTTAAGTTTTATTCAGTTCCAATGATGCAGTCGATAGGATTATAGATCCTATAGATCTTGTTAGCTATGTATGTGTATAGATGCGACCTTTATATAGTCACAATTTCTAGTTCTTTTTCTATTTTCATATCCTTTAAAACTTCTCTTTTTGAGCTGAATTTCGCTTCTATAAAAGCGAAATGAACTTAATCATCGGCCTCTGGATTCACGTAATGGATAATAATTTTCAATAACGCAAAAGTTCACTACAACAAAGATCCTCTAATGGCACAATTTTGTACCCTTTCAAAAGCAATCCCCATAAAGGTTCTTTCATGATCACGTGATGTCCCGTTCGTGCGTCTACACTCATTCCCTTTCAGTTAAACAAGACCATCAAACTACCTAAGAATAAATAATGCCTATTTGAATTGTCGATTTGGATGTTGTGAGTAAATTCTCTGCCAATCAAAACTTCTTCTATCATAAAACGGTACATTCCCAGCGCGCTTTAGAGGAAATGTCGAATTTTATGCTGAATTATCGCGAGTTTCAGGATCGTCGAGAAAATTTGCATATTTAATTGACTTAATAAATTCATGCGGATAATCCACTTAAGGAAGAAATTTCTACGTTAATTTCAGGAACGATTGCCATCAACAGTTCCATATTTGAGGGTGGTCGTAATCGCTTTGTAACCTCATAATTCGTTTATAAGTTACAAACTTTACGCCAGACGCATTAAGTTGCATAATGTTAGTCAACTTTCTGTGTGGGCAGAGTTGCCGATTGAAGTGAAGAGTGTAATTTCCGCTAGTTTCAAATTAGCTTCCTGAATCTTTGGTCGGCTGGAAAGTCGCTTAGGAAGTGATAAATTTTTTTATAGCTAAGTAGAAATAAGCATCTGTTGCTTCAAGAGATTTATCTTTAACTATGAACGATACGTTTTGCGATGAAATCATTGCGCTAAATGAAAGTTTCTTTAGTGGGCAAATTAATCAAACTCGTTTATTATATCGGTTACGCCTGCTGACGCCGTAGAATTTTCTCTTCATCATTGGCGAATATCTGCGCTCATTGCTTCCCTCAGCTGCATTTTATTCGATCGATCTAATAAGATGAAAGCGCCTTCAAGATAGGAGGATTCGATAGAAAAATGAAAGATTTTCCATATCTTGAATGCTTTTTTAAAATATTTCCTTTTGAGTAATAGAATCCAAAAAGACGGAAGAAGAAGGGATATTTCCAGAACTTAGTTCAGAACACTAAATAAATCGATGTAGAACACGCTTGTTGGTTGCACGCTAGGTGACTCTACATGTTATTTAGTGATCCATTCGAAATCTGATAGCGGTGAAAGTTCGATCCACGATTTGTCTGTTGTTTGGTCAAATTCTAATAATTCAAGAGATTTCCTACATGAAGTCATACTCAGCTATACTCGTGGAAATCATACGGCAGAAATTTCTAGAACTTTGAACTTCAGAATCTGTAGAAGAAAGTTCGACATCCGAAACTTTGAGCGCCCTAATTGTTTGTGGTGCATCCACCTGTTAGCTTTTGAAGAAGTGTCAAGATAGAACGTAGCATAAACTGGCAATAGCCATATATTTTACAGATCACCGTATTGCAGGCAGATAAACGTTTTTTTTACTATACAGTAGATTTGCATACTATTTATT
Source organism: Parascaris univalens (assembly GCA_037576465.1). Classification (NCBI taxonomy): domain Eukaryota; kingdom Metazoa; phylum Nematoda; class Chromadorea; order Rhabditida; family Ascarididae; genus Parascaris; species Parascaris univalens. Next base: position 189,536,280 of record CM075173.1, on the reverse strand, counting down.
GAACTAATAGATTGATGTATAAATATATATTACGTATAAATAAATGTATTCATGCGACAGACTTGCAAGCAGTAGAGGGCGATGGAAGGACCGCAGAAGTCAACTGGTGCAGAGGAGCATTGGACGAGGGCAGATGGAGGCGATATAAAGGGACATTTATAGTAATGAATGCTCTTTTTATTGAAATAAATGAATAAATAAGTAAAATGAAGTCTGAATAAATATGTGTATAAGGAAAAGAATTGAGACATTATGTAAATACATATGCATGTAGAATAAGTTTATTGATATGCGTGGGTTACATGTGTGCGATTTGCCTATGCGAACACCAGAATATATGTCATTTTCCATCCCAAAGTTGGAGGATCCCAAGTTCAAGTTGTGAGCGGCAGTCTCACTCAAGGTTTCTAGAGAGAGACGGATTACCAGGAATTCTTAAAATAGGTCGAGCGTTATAGGATCCCAGCGCAGCGGGAAAATTTTCTTGAACAGCATCATTACGAGTCGTCTGCGTTATGCGGCTTCTGTGAAGGTAAAGGGATGATTCAAAGGTTCGAGAAGCAATATAATGCGAGAATACCATCGCTCCCTCAGGGGCCAACAGCGGCGAGTTGCTTTGCTATCTACAAACAAGTGATCGAGCAGCACGAGTAGTTTCATCAGTGGCTAAGAAAAAACGGCACATGCGGGCACATATTAGAACCTTTGGTTTGGCTGTAATTATTTTTCAGATATTCGATCAATCGATCACTCTGAGGTCATTTTATTTTTGAAGTTTAAAGAAGGTTCGTACGATCCTCATCATTAATTTATACTTGCATGAACGACGGAGTGCAAAGAAAGTTGCTGAATTTCTCTTTATTCTTTTACCTTGCCTCTGAACGGATTTCATACGTTAAAATTGGTTTAATGCCTGTTTCATTCAGGATTTTTGGGTGCCGTTTCTTTCTTAGCCACTGTGAGGTCATCTATAACTAAGTATCAGTAATAGCGGGAACACACGACGAATACAAACTCGAATAGCGGGCGCAGTAACAAGAGTGCGGGCCAGCAGCCCCCTCAAAGGCTACTTATAAAGCCATCAAGATATCAGAAGAATTTCATATCATTCGACAATCGTCGGTCCCTAATGGGTAGTTGTATAAACTGAGCAGTCATCTGGTGTCGGATTGGGCATCCTTTAGTTCGAGCCAGTCATCAACCATGACGAGCGTTTTGCGTCAGTGACTACAGCATTTCTGAAAAGCATTCTTTTGCATTTGATTTGCAGAATAAATTCTACTGTGCACTGAAATAATTACTGTTTTTCTTCCTTCTCTTCGCTTTCGCGATACCAGTCGTCGAGTGTAACGGCGTTGGACACCTTGTACTTTTACACTGCTTTAGAAACTTCACTGTCCACTGTTAATTTCGTTTACTATATCCTAGTGGATGGAATTTGGTATTTTTCTCGGATATTCGTGTATTGATTGGTCTTCCATACAGGATGTGCATATTATTGCCTAAATGTAACATTTTTGAATTAATCGAACTGATTGAAATTGAAATAAAATTCAGATATGAATCAACGTTAAGCAACATTCTAAGGATGTCGCCTAACTTCTCGGAAGTGTGCTTAACCTCACAACAGATGCGAATGTATGGTAATGAAGCGGAGAAGTATTTACAGCGTTATTTCTATCCATGTATTGTACTATTTGGACTTGCTGGTAATCTACTCAATTTAACAGTATTGCTGAATAAATCGATGAGAAGCAGGTAGGAAGAAAAATTTCTGCAATTAAGTGGAATGCAGTATAGAATGCTCTTTGTGATTTATTTTAAAGCAGATATTGCCGAAGAAAAAAGCGCAAGCACTTGCACCATACAATAATGAATTTTACAGCCTGAGAATTTCTCGCATTTCATTTTCTCAAAGGAAAATTAGCTATAAAAAGTTGCTTTCCTAAATAATTGCTCTAAGGCCTTTTTTCCCTCCTCCTTCTTCTCTCCATTCAACCCATGCCATCACTTTCTTCTTTCCCTCGGTCATTTCAATGAATCGGACGTATATACGGCAATTCAGAAGGGGAAAAATGATTTCTTTTTTCCTCCCCGAAACAGCTGTATCTTAAGAGAAAGGTAGTAAGAGAAGAGCAGTGGAAGCATATTCAATCATCTCAAGAATGTATCGACTGAATGCTTCAAAAATCATTGAATGTTTAGGCGATCATCGGAAGTTTTCTTAATTTCATAAAGTATTTCAAGAAACTACCGCCTACCTTATCTATCATCTTTAAGTAAAAGTAGATAAGCGATGATTGAGGAAAAGTAAAAAGACGTTTAAATGGTGTGCGACGCAATGAGATGGCTTGATTTTTCCTATTTCTTCCCTCTCTCAGCGAAAATGTTACTAAAAAGCAAAATAAAGGTTATTACCTTTTCTAAGGAATTTGATGTGCTTGCGCTTTTGAGTGGCGTCACTTGTTGGGAAAAAATGCTTCAGCATTATCCATGAAGTGCCTCATTTTCCATAGAGAGGTGGCAGCGTTATCATAAGTCCTTTAAATTGCCATAAGTGATCATTTACAGGAATATAAGTAAATAAACTTTTAGTTCTCTTATCTATGTTGGAATTTTGATATAAAATCAACTTGCATGCAAATTACGCCCGTATCCTCTTTGAATTTATTTGAAATATCTCTCCATTTTATGGAATATCCAGTATCGATTTTATGGATATTGGATATTGGATATTATATCTCCAATTCATCTTCATTTATGGAATATCTCCATTTCATGGAAATTTAGGTCGAATTCTTTTCTGGCAGCATTGGCTTTCTCGGATATAATCTTCCTTGTGTTGCTATTTCCGAATATTCTTGCCAACTATCCAATTTTCACCAATAGCTATTACTATCGTTATTTTTATTTCTATTCTAAGGTACATCTTATCTCATTCGCCAACTGGTCGTCATGTGTCGCTATCTGGTATGTTTCGTTTGAATATTTCATATGAGATAATTCCTTAAATTATTGAGAAAAATCTTAAGAAAATGATAAAAATGAACTCAATATGAATTTAATCTTGTTTCGTTTTCTTTCTATTGCATTTGCTTTAGAATGTACCCTTCAAGGAGAGAAGGAAGCAAAGATCTTCTGCTAATATTTCACTATCACATCATCATCGAGCAGTTTCACTGACAACAGGGAAGCGTAGAACATTTTGAAAATTCCGCAAACGGTTGAACATAGAGCGTTTACCGTCTGTGTAATATATTAACTTCAGAAAACAAATAATGGATTCGATATTAATTATAAAATTTAGCTTAATGCCAGACAAACTCATTGGCTGTATCTAATGCTAGATTCTGTCTCATTTTTGCTGTATGAATCGGTTATCGTGGCCAACAACCATATTCTTAAAAAGAGGCCTGCCGGATGAAATTTTGAGAAATCGCAGTGGTTCATTTTAGAGAATGAATTTTCATTTTAGCTTATTCATTAACGACAAACGGTTGGCAGGAAAAGTTATTGATGGGAGAAGTGACAGCTTCTCATTTGAAATCAAATTCCATCAGATTATTGCCATCATTTCCGAATTTTCATTGTTCGGATATGCATGTGTAGACTTAATCATCTAAATACAATAAACGAATAAAAAGAAAAGAACGGAAATTTTTAATAACCCACTGATCCCCGACATATTTCATAAGCGTTAGTCAAGATATGCAGAAAAAAGGTTTACACATATCTTTGGCGAAATGTTACTCATATTTTACTACAAGTGTCGCATCGTTTTCTTAAACAGAAAGATACTAATCTCCGATCTTCCTAATAAGCATCCCTACTAATTTGGATCATATAGTGTTTATAATTTGCGTTAAAACTGACATGCTGTAATTACTAACGCGCTTGATCTTGGAGATTAAACTTCGTTATTTCCTTTGGAAAATGAAAGGCATCTACTACTATTAAGCCGCTCTACAAACCAATGCATTTCACTGTTCTTGGTTTTCAAATATTCGTGCGAATTTGGGGGTTCTGACATGAATTTCAGGAAATAACACTCGCCTTGGAGAGGCACTTTCATCCGATTCACGCTGAGATGTCCTAGTAAGGATTGCCATAAGCAAATTATTCAAGCGAATTCAAGCAAGTAAGGATTGCTTCATATTAACACCTTGCAGGTGTGTTATCGCTGTATGCGCAGACCGTCTTGTTGGTATACGTGACCCACTCTATGTAATAACAGAATGGGAATGGTATCGTATGCCGTTGATATTGGCAACAATAGTATTATCAACGGGAATCGTCTCATTCTATCAGCACTTTCAGTATGAATGTCTCGTACGCTCTTACTGCAAAGGCACCCAAATCTATTCGAAATGTATCGCAGTCAACAACGACGGGTAAGCGGCATAACTGAGTAAAACTTCGATGAGAATATCACCCCCTTAAGTTAAGGCATGATTTATGAGTAGGGACGATCATCGTGATCCGCCCGAGCGAGGCAACCACATGCGTTTACAGGAAAATCACACCAGCTGTCCTGTAAACAGAACCGAACCTAACTGGAATCCGTTGCCAAAGTACCCGGCATGATTAACGCTTTTATATCAGACCAAGCTGAACACAGCTTCGTAAGTGCTAAAATAAAATCTGCGCAGCAATACGTTCATATCTTAATAGTTTCGACGCAGCATACTGAACCTTTGCAAAAGTACAGCCTTTTTAGTGCTTCCCAGTGGTGAAAAGAATCAGTTCAGCTTAGCGCAAAGTTGTAATATGAATTCGATGGTTCTAAAAATAAATAAATCATAACACAACTGCCGAGTTTGAATTGCCGGCGGACCTTAAACTATTTCATTAGTGTTATACACTGCAAAAAAACGAGAAAATCAATGACCCCAAGGCAAAATACTATTGAAGTAAAATTAGCCGTCTTCTAGGTAGTGAGTTCGAAAATATAGTAAAACATATGCAGTACTAATCAACGAACTCATTCTTCAACAGTAAGTTACTTTGACTACTATAGTTTTACTAAAAGAATTAATTTATATATGCAAGATGCATAAAACATCCAATCGACTACTTAGCCATCTTGCAATATAGCTGCGTGTTTCAAATAGAGAATGTACTTGATAAAATGTCGGATGAAACAAAAATGTAAGCTTTTACCTAACTTCCTATGTATGAAGGTGATTTTGAGGCGATGGTTCGGCAATCGAACAAATCCATTTTCATTGTCATTTCGAAGGTTTATCGATATAAGTGTAATGGTTAATGCCATTTCAATGATATTGCTACCGATATTTCTTCTAACGGTGCTCAATTTGATGCTGCTCTTCGTATTGCGCAATCGTAGCAGCAGTCTTTTACTCGATTCCGATACACCTAAATCGAAGTATGTTCTCCTCTATTTTATTCAGTCAAGTAGAATCGAGGAAAGATTTCATATTGCCGATGTTTCAAATCGCAAACTGTAATTAGCTTTCTAAATTAGTCTTGTAAGTGATCTATGAGGCTTTTATTGAAACAGTTTTAAAGATGCAATTTATTTTCAATTTTCAATCCAGGATATTTATTGCTTTTTTTTCTGGAGCAAGAGTATAGAGAATTCGTGGATGACTACATTTGCAAACGTTCTAATTTCTTATGAATTGCTGAATTTCACAGAATTAAATATGTTCTTATTGAGGGCTTAATGAAATTACAGCGCATTCAACTGCGCTCTCCATTTCTGGGAGTTTCCTCGCCAATGGTGGAAATTGCTCTTTATCTTTACCAAAGAAAGAATGCCTAGACTTACGTACATTATTTGCGTACTCTCTTGATAGCTGTAAAACTTAACTTAAGAGTGCTTAGTCTACCTTACTCTGATACTTCTGATTTCTCAGTAATTTGTATAAGATTAATTGCATCAAGTTCTCATGAAAGACAAGTTTTCCACAAATGCGGAAGAAAAGCTCGCACGCATCACCACTGAGTGGATTGGCTAATTTTGTTGGAAGACGGCTGTAAAAGTAACTAACCGTCTCGATAATGAAATTGCCATCGAGCAAAAAAAAGCTTAGGAATTTATCCACTATCAGCAATTGTTAATTTTTCCTATATGGTACAGATTTCAAGGATTTGGAAAAGTTCTTCAAAATTACCAAATTTTTGTTTAGAGCGTTTTACATTTGATAGTTTTCCAAAGAATATATCTTGTAAAATGAAAATAAGGGAAAAGAAACATTCAAAACAATGACAACAGATTTATTCCAAAATTTAGTGCGCATAGAAATTACCAGGTGGTTTACTTGAGGACCATTGGGAGCATTCAAAATCTAAAAAAAGAAATGGCCACTTTGACAGGTTAGCTGAAAATATGCGATAAGAAACATGCCATCAGCTTGCTCATTAGCCACTGCTGGACTGTTTAATCTGAATAGGTCAAAGAAAATAAATGTATGCTGTGGGAATTACTAGCACGAAATTAGCTCTAAATAGCAAGAAACTTCTTCTCTGAGCTCAACTGTATAAACTTGGATTTTTTTAACTCCAACCATCTCTCGCAGCATATCTGGTATTACAACCTGCAGACTACGTGGGCTCGAGTTGGAGCTGCAAAGCTCGAAGAATAAATACGCCATAGGTTGACTTCTCATACAGCATACCTCGTATAATTTCGTTGATTTCGAGAGAACGTACGGACACTTTAAGCAGCAAAAAAAGAAAGTTGCATACACATTGCATCTGCGGCGTATTTTTTTTTGGCATCGATCGAGTCACAGAAGATCAGGAGAATATGAATGGTTGGAGCTGTTGTAGACTTGCAGGAACGAAAGAGCTGAGTTTGAGAAGACGTAAAAACGGCCTTCTGCATAAAATTTTTTCTTAGTGGTAGGCATTCTCATCTTGTCAGCTGAACACGCTGCAGACTCGCAAATCACGTCAACTCCTCCATATATTTCCATTCTAATTACAGTGACCACGGTCGATATGAAATCAGCAGACGAAAAGCGTGCCATAAGGACTGCCCCCAGCCCATACAAATAACCAGTTTCACAAATCACCAATAGATAGCGAAATACTTGGGAAAATAATTTCGTCTTCCAGTCGATCCGATTACACATGTAAGCAGTCAAGAAAAAGTCTGTATATTAATCGTGATGATGATATTTGACTGTCACAATGTATGTGCAACTTTTTGCGAGCATAAAATAGTGATAACTACGGTCGACATTCATGGACGAATATGGTGGACAATATGAAGGGTCACCTTATGGAATAATAATTATCTGCTGTTTTGTTTCTGTAGACGCGAATTTGAAACTGCCAGACCAGTGTGCTGAGAGATAGGCACTTATATGTAAGTATCTACAAATAGATGGTTGCTGTAATAATACATGGTTGCCAATCAGCTTCAGGTTATCAAAAGATGGTCAGTGTCAACTACAAAGGACCGAACAGCGCGTAACGCTCACTGTTGCTCTAATAGTGACGACGTTCACCGTGACCAATGGACCATCAGCAGTCATCCACCTCATCCAAACAGCACATCCTCAAATGCAACTCTACAATATGACACTCCTGTGCAAGTGAGTTATTTTGTCGCCTCTTTTATTCTTTTCCAGAAATCCGATAATATACCGTGTGATGCTGGGGGCAACGTTCCACAAATCCATTCCAATTCAGAATATGATGCGTTGCAGTCTAGCACAACTTAGCCTAATCACCATTTGATATGATTGCTGTCAGAGGTGTTGTGTTGATCGCATTTTCTGCACGAAAAATCCCATCGTTGCTTGCGTGAATTTTGATGACCTAAGGATAAATTATAGCTAAAATTGCCAAATTTTGTCCATTTCTCCACATCAAAGCTCTCGGATCATCTTATACTATAGAAATGAATATCATTAGGACAGTGGGGAATTCACAGTATTGGTGTACTTTTGTATATATTTATATATAACACTGCGTGTTAAATTCATTAAATTCATTTTCAGTACATTAGTGATCTGCGGTAAAGCTTGTAATTTTATTCTCTTTTGTCTATGCAGTAAACATTTTCGAAGACGATTAATATTTTTCACTCAACGTAAAATGAGTCGACAATTTACGAAACTCTCAAATGGTGTACTCGATATAGCCGCTAACGCACATCGTCGAGTTAGTCGAGTACAACATAGTATCAGTATTTCAAATCCACCACAATGTGGAAATCGCTCTTTGCGATGATCGACGAACTCGAAAGTTAGTGGATAAACCTATTTCATTGCAACGCCACGGCTTCATGAAGTGTTATTACTTCAGTATTTCTTATTCACAGCTAAAAATCGATTGCCTCATAATATTGAAAATCACTCTATAGAAGGAAGCTACGCAGAGAATATGAACAGACCAATGACATTGGTCGGAAATTCGCGAACAAAATGTTTGCGTTGTGATATCTTAAGTGATGTTTATTGTTGTGGCATATGTCCTGGCCATTAATGTCACTTACCTGGCAGATTATTGTATCATCTAGATTGATTATTTCAGTAGCCAACATCAGTTAAGCTTTTCATCGAATATGGACTCTACCAGAAAGAAAGAAATTTTTGTGATGAATAGAGGAATATGTGACACCAATCCTATAATTTCGGGCGGATTATTAATGTCGACTTACGCGGGCATATCGCAAATAATATATGATTTCTTAACAATTAATTCAAGATTTGATATATTGAAAGATGACTGCTGCATTTTCAGAACGTTTGTATTTCTCCACTCATTTCGGCCAAATTTCCACACAGACTAATTTGAGCAATTTTTTCAGTGTCACCATTACTCCTTTATACGACATTAACGACTTTATTGACTGGTCTGTCGAACATCAAAGCAAAGTTTTGATCTCACGATGATGAATTATTCATAAGCTCTATGTCGATCACTGTTTCGCCGCCTATATCCGTGCATACTATTGATTAAATATTGATCAATATTGATCTATTTGTTGTAATGTTGAGTGATCACATCCGATATCGAATGAATTCTTCCTTGATTTTTATTCTTTTATATGGTCTCTTCTATCCCCCCTATAACTCTTTCAATCCACAATCATCCCACCCCTCCCTCCTGCAAGATTCTTCCATCACTATTTTCTGTTTCTTCTCTCTCTCTTTCTCTCTCTTTCCCTCTCTCCCTCTCTCTCTCAAAAATAAGTTTACAACTTATCAAGAAGATAGGAGCACAATGCGAAAGCGTTTCTTGTGGTTTCTTTGATTGAATCAACCAATCTGTCATATTGTAAACAAATAATAAATATATAACAGTACATCTATCATGCATGTTTTAATCAAGCTGAACGCTGATATGAATTCTTTAAAAAAGATTCTTCTTTATTAACTCAATCGTTCATGAATGCAATTTATTCGATTCCAAAATGTAAGTAATTTTTTCGTCACCTTTAAATTGGTGAACACTGAATCCGTCTGATTGTACCGCATTGCTTTTGTGGTTCTGAAGATGAGATTATCCGATAGAGTCACGAATTCGCTAGTGGGTATATCCATTTATGAAGCATACATAGAATGAAGGATATTTTCGCTGCACTTTGTGAATGTCAATGCATCGAATCATATGAAAACGCGAAGATTCTATCGAAAGAGATTTGTGTAATGGAACGCCAAATGTTTTTATCGCGAAAGCAATCTTATATCATATCCGTGAGAGATTTATATCGTTGTGAGTAGAAATATTGCCGATTAATCTTGTTTAATCCACTAGAATGTTTAAAGTCCCTCGTTAAAATGCTGAAGAAATTTTAAAACAGAAGAAACGAATGAGTTTAAGGAACTCGGAGTCAGATAGCAGTCGTTTATATGAGCATGGCGTAGTTGGGGTCGGGCAGCATTCGTTACTTCTGCGAATGCCACTAATCACCTGAGGGTGCATATAGGCAACTTCAACCGACAACGGACTTCGAACCAATGTTGGCCGACTTCGGGAAGTCGGCAAACATCGAAGAACTACGTCGCAGGAATTTCTCGATTCTTGCGACGTTATCGTGGGGATTTTTTCGCAACAGGCGATATGTGGATGCAGTCTTAATAACCATATGGCATATGATATATGCGACAGTGGAAAATATAGCAGTTTTTTCTCCATTCCGTTTTAGCTTTCACTTTTTCTCACAATCGAAGGATGAATAACTCAGAGCTATGTGTGAACATTAATGCGAAATAGTGAATGTAAAGCAAAAAGAAATGACTGAAATTTTGCTAATTATGTACTCCGATTTATATTTTTCTTCACTCCAATATATAACTGATGAATAGTAAATACTTTACTCACTATTTCTTTTGCCTGCTTCATGTTATATAGGATTTTTGGCTCCAGTCACTGAAATTCTCAAAAAAATCCTATCATTTCGGAAACCCCGAGAGGTTTTTCCTGAATGTCTTCAGAGCATTCTGAATGCGATCGTTTAAAAAATGCTGTAATTATTGCCATCATTCGAATAAACATTTGACAGAGTTTTGTTTCGGAAAGATACAACTGAATCAACGGCCACAGTTCTCCACTATCGCACAGTTTTCCACACTCTTTCAATGATCCATAAAGGGGGGCTACAGTCACAAACGTCGGCGCCTAAAAACTCAATCTTTTAGAAACATGAGGTTCCTCAGCTGAAGAAAATGGATTTTCTAAAAGCAAGTCTTCCCACCTACCGTTCTTCCTCTCCTCCTGCCGGCCACAGATGTCGCAGTTGGACTTACTTATTTCTATGAGGGTTATTACAAATGAGGATCTTTTCTTCCGTAGCCTAGAAAAACATTTCTACGTCAGAAAAACATAAACAAAGCCCTAAGAAGATTATAGATTGGAAGAGGATATGACAAACACCACTGTAGCTGTGGAGGTGGAAATGTTCAGCATCGATATCCTAAATGACCATTCGCCCATTTGCAATCAAAAAAAGCCGCAACATTTGACTGAGTGAGAAGTCAAATGCTGAAAGTAGGGGGACAGTGTGCGGTCATATCCATCGAAAGCGAGGCAGTGTGCTTTCCGCACTTCTATTCTCCCAATCTTCAACTCGTCCATTAGGATATATATGCAATGCTATCGTTAGTACCCAATGTAATCATTCGCAAAGCGAACGCACTTCACTGATGTTAAATTTTTTTAAAGTTCGCTAGCAGAAACGTCGAGGCAAGCACGTCTCACCTTTTCCGACTCAAATACACTTCTAGGTAAGCCAACGGACGCCCTATCCAGACGCTAAGCCGAACACCACCAAGCTTAAAACAAACAGTTTACCAGTTAAGCATAAAAGGCGCTTCATAGTTCTTCATAATTGTAGAAACGAGTTTTGCAGAGCGCAAATCTGACGATATCGCCTGTGGGAAATAATTTGAGTATGGTGACAAAGTGATAAACTTACACCTTTGCTAACGCATATACAACTCATAAACATTTCAGCCACACATATCTATCCAAATAATATTGCACCGAAGATGAGAATTGTGTTTTCCCTTTGAAATCATTAGCCGACGCTATCAATTATAGTTATTATTTAACTTTAAAGTCATTTTATGTGTTTCTATAAAAATTACGAACACATTTATCATAGGGATAAATATTACGGATAGTGTAATATTACGGATAGTATAGTAAGTGCATAGTTCCAGAAGAAGAAATCGAAAAAATAGTTTAAGATAGGATAAATCAATGGGAATTTTTAAATAGTAAGCTCAACGACTCGAACTTGTGTTGCCCCTCCATTCGGCATCAAATTCGCCTCGTTCGTTGTTCGTAAATCATATTCGCTCCTAGTATAAGCAATAGGACTGCAATATTTATAATATCATTTTAGCATATTCGTAATATTTCTTAGAGCAAATGTTCCAATTTAAAGAATTAATCGCAATCTTTTATCATTTATCACCTTTATCAGAGAGCTCCCACTTTATCATTATAATTCTACGAGAAAAATAAACCTATAGAATACCTTCTAAACAATAAAATTCCCCACGGATCTTAAAGACTTCTGCAAAATAAGCTGAAATCTTCAACGATTATTTCTGTTCTTTTTTTTCTCAGTACTTTGGATGACTTAGGGAAACACATGGAAATCATTTCCGGAAAATAGACCACATATTCAGATCTATGGCCATCAAGAAATGGCACTTTCTAAGCTTTGCAAAAACTTCAAACTTGATAACTTAGCTTATTGGATATTACGCCATACCGCTTTGTATGTCAATGATGGGTTATTAAAACAATTCCATATATCAGTAATTTTATGCATTTCTACAATTCTCCACAATAGCATAGCAACTTCATATAGATTCTTATTACTTGTTTGATCATCTATTCGTCGAAAACATTACCTATCCATAGCAAATATGACAAAATTTGATAATCAGTACCAACTTGTAAGCTGAAAAATCGATATACTTTTCGAAACCAATACTTACAAAATATTTAAATATGGAAAGAATTTCTCATACTTTCCAATCGGTGGGTTTAATTCACCTAGTGGTTGATACATATATATATATATAGTGGTGGATCATGTTTCATAGTTTGTCGATATAATGCAATTAAGAGACAGTTTAAGATAGGCGAAAATCGCCAAAGTAGCACAGCAGCTCATCTTCTAATCACAGACAGCATGAAACTAAATGAGAATCTACCACCTTGAAATGAGCGAAGGCGACCTAGCTATCGGCGTCGATCCTTTAATCTTGGCATCCAATGTTTCCATGCTATCCATTTCATCAAATTCGGGTCCTTTTTGTAAATTAAGCAACGTTGTATCCTCTTCACGATCATTGTAAGCCATAGGAGTTTCATTAGGTTGTTCTATTGACACCATAACTCTATGAGAATCATCTCCATTTTCCACCTATGGAAAATTATTTAAACAATTATCTATTTGCATTATTGAAATTTGATATTATCTTTTGCCATCTGTGAAAAAAATACGCTCAATATTTGTTCCATTTAGAACTAATAAGTTCGTTAAAGCTTGAAGAAAATAAAGCTTTTTCTTTAAACAAAACGACTTTATATTAGTTGGCATTTACATCTTCATCCACTTCACTGATTGAATGTGATTCATCGTATATCATGAGAGAAATGAGCAGAAAATAAATGGCAGATTTCATAATGATATTTGTGCAAAGAGCAAAGTTGGCGAGCAAAGAGAAAGAAACCTTCATCGTTTGATACGACGCATTTTTTGAGCATTTCGGAATCCTAGAAAATGTCGGATTTTTAAAATCCGTTGAAATGATAACGCAAAGGGAGGACCCATTCGCTAGTGATAGTCTGGAAACATGGAATATGACACTCCACCTACAAAAACCTACCGAATACAAGGCTAAAAAGAATTTAATTATATCACGAAAGCATTACTGCCAATGAAAGAGATGCAGAATGTTCCTATAATGCTTTGGCGATTCTATATTTCTTTACCCATAAAATCTCCAAGGAAATTTTCCTCTTCGTTTCGCTGAAATTTTATTCTCGCTTCTCTGCGTGAACGCAAGAATTTACCTGCAAATCGGAAATCTTGAGTTTCAAAGGAACTGACTGCATAGTTTCCGATAGATTCATCATTTTACTTTCTTCAGATGGCCTTAGCGTCTGCAAAAATAATTGTTCGATAGTATGTGCAAAAAGATTACTTTATACCATATAAAAATAAGTGAATATTGATGGACATTGAACTGAAAAAGTGGAGTGCAAGTGGATCCGCAAAAGTGGATCGAAAAAAGTGAATAAATTTCCATCTTAGAGGCATCGCCTTTATCGGGACATATGTAATGTTTAAAAACGACTTTGATATAATGCGATTTCTTAAAGCCGAAACTGATGCAGCCTATAAATGGGTGAAGCAGTGGTAAATTCACTCAATGATCTGTATTTCGAAGCAGTAATTATAATTTTTTGAATCTTGTATCTTAGGATTGGAGAAAATAATTGAGCAATTTGTGGATCTATTTCCTGGATCGATATTACACTTCCTTAAATATTCTCATTTGCATTTTTAAAGTGATTTCTTAGAGAAAAAAATCCACCATAACTCTAGTAAGATCACAAAAGCTTAAGCTACGCTATAGCATTTTTAAAGCCCATCTTATTTCATTTGAACAATGCGGATTGCAAATCAGGTAAAATTGAAATCGGATGAGTGAAAACATGGTCACTTGGTTTATGCTCTCCACCTTGTAGTGGCGCTTCGAGAATTCACAAGAAAAGGACAATTCAAGCTATACGAAAATGAAGCTATACGAAAATCCTATGATAAATCATAGCTATTGGATAATAAGGTAATACTTACAAATGATACAATGGTGAACACATCATCGCTATCGCATGCGTTCTTATTATTATCGGACGGATCGGAAATTGTTCTTGACGGTAGAGGAGCTGCTCGTAAAATAAACTTTGTAGGAGTTGGAAGAGATGATGTCACTGTTCCGAATGCCGTCGGTGATATGGATAGAGGCGGTGACGAAGCAGTTTGTGGTTTCTTTGGTTTTGGTGCTAACATTGGCTTTTCATTGAGTTCACGACAACGACTTAGTGACAGCTGCATTTCCACATCGACCGACTGCAAAAGTTGTCGCCAGTTTGAAAGAGTTATTTTGCAAACCGTATTCCAGTCTAACACATGCGTGATAGTGTGTAACGTTTGAAAAACGCCAATGTTGAGCTGAGAAACGAGTGAAATATATCATCGAAGCGAAATAAGTCAAAGATTCGTTCAAAATTAGGGATTATTTTAAGTGGAAATTTTATATGTCTTAAAATTTCCCTGTATAATATCGTTTATACTATGCTACCTGTGAAATTCGAGCAGTAAATTTGGAAGCAGCATTGAGATCGCCGAGTTGTTCTGTTGACCTGAAAAGAAATTCATATCGTTTATACTATACATAGTTGATAAACTGCAAAATACGCTATATAACCACATGCTCATTGCACTTTAATCTATGGTTTGAATGGGACTCTTGTTCCACGTGCTATTAACTCCGGTGAAGTTGATTGATGTGAGATTTTTTTGTCGGTTCTAATTTATGCGAGTCTTGATGTATATATAGTTAATGATCTCTGGAAAACAATTATAGGAGCAATACGGCTGAAGATTAGCAAGTATGATTTTGATAAATAAGCTATAGCGATTTTTTCTTATCACCACTTGTGCCGTTCCGAGAAAACTGGATCAAATTTCCGATCTTCAGGCTTATGATTAGAGGTGTCTGTGGCGTCACGAGCAAACATTTCATTTTTTCAACGCTTGAGTTCTTTCTGGAATTGCAAGATCATCGATGCATCCTGTGCAATACTTTTCACTCATACTTCTCTTAGGCAACGTAAAATAGCTCTCGTATAATCCTGTCGCACTCATCTTCATTAAGCACGAGGAGAGCTGCATTCATCACAATTTAAACAAAAGAGATTTCCGACCTATATGCAAGTCACTTCATACTGAATTGTAATGAGCTTTCGAAGAAAACAGGTTTCACATCCTGCACACGTCCTCGAAGTTTTCCTCAACTTTCACTAAGTATCGTCTATTGCTGGGAAATAAAGAAGCATTCATCTAAAGTTTTTGAAAGCGTCAAAATTCCTCATATTTTTCAAGGCAAAAAGAGAATTTAAAGCTCTGATATTGACGACAGAGTTGCTTTACTCGTTCCTTCTTACTGACCATAGACATGCTCCGGCTTTTCAAAGAATCCACAAGAGACGTCTGACGAATTCGAGCTGAAAGATCGGTAAAATCTGAGCTTTGGCTTCTCGTAGTGACGCTGGTATAAGATACTGCGGACATAACCCGAGGTTTAGGAAAATCGGGCGAGGGAGGACGAATTTTTGGTAACTGCAGAAAATTAACCTACTATTCTTCTTGAGAAATCCGAACGCTTCGATTACTCACATTACCACTACACTGCTATAGAATTACTTCACAGAACACCATTCACAAACTGTGTAAGAAAGAGAGGGGGAGATAGACGTAACACAACCGCAGTTTAATGCAGACGTCGCTTTGTTGCTCTTGCGGATTATCATAGCAAGAATCGTCGTTTTGATGATCGAACCTTGCAGCATTTTGAGAAACTGAGCTAATCCGTCCCTCATAAATGTCTTCGGCTTCTCGTTGCTGTGAATTTTGTTTTTCGATAGGACTTTCCTCAAATGGATTTTCCATATGAGCACTTGAATCATAACTGAGTTGAATCTTATCTAGTGGCGTCTTCATAATCGTCTTTTCATAGTGCTTCTCCGAGTAAAGAATATTCTTAGACTCATCATCGAGAGTCTCTTCAGATAGTTTTTTTGTAGACTCATCATCGAGAGTCTCTTCAGGTAGTTTTTCGTTTTGTTTCTCATCAGATACTTCAGGTACTTCATCGTATTCCTGATACGGAAGCTCACTGAGTGTGTTCAAGCTTTTCGATGCTTCCTTTTGATCGTTTTTTAGAGTTTTTCCTTTTAATGCCTTCGATGCCTTCTTCTCCGTCAACGCCATCATACTGCTGCTTCTGCAATGAACGTATCGGAACATCGAAAGGAAAAGAAAGCAGTGAAAGAAGCAGTCGTTTCACTTCAGTGGAAAAGCGTATTTTCATTCTCACTGAAGATTCTTCGTTTTAGCACTAAATATTTGGATCTCACATTTCACTAAAAAGCATTAAACTTTTGTTTCGTCTTAGATAGTGGACATTAATGAGTACATTGAGGACTATCCATGATTTTCCTGAAAATTTCATTTTGCTTCAATGATTTCCAATTTTCGCTTTACGAATTTCAATGCAACTTTTGACAGTGAATTCACAATTCACGTATATAAAAGAGGCGAAAGAAGAGTTAAGAATGCTGACCTATTCATTTGTGAATTCTCTGTTTGCGCAGGTAATGACTGCTGTGGAGGGCAATCGTAGAATCTGAAATTTTCACTCACATTTCATCGTTCCGTTGAGAAATTTTTCAACGTTCAGCACTTAAAAAGTTAGTTTTATCATCTCACTTTCATACATAAGCACTTAAATTCTGCAAAATATTATTTGGTATTTCAACGCTTCATGGTGTTTGAAAAATGATCGCTTCGGTATATGTAATTTTTGAATTTCTCTCACAATCAAACTGTTATAATTTGCCCAACTTGGCGCTATATTCGGTTTGAAAGCGTTTCCGTCAGCTTAAGTTTATACTTGCAAGCTCTTGATTCGTCATTTCGGATGATAGAAATAATGTGTCCTAACAAAAACCATATCTCTTAGCAAACTACCTACATAAATTGGTACCTCAAACGCTCACATAAAAAAAACATCGACATATTTATGGATTTTCTTTGGATATACCTAACAATTTCAACTTATTCATATTAAGCGCTTCTTTCGGTATAGCATCTCGTTGGGCGCTTCAACATACTTCAGTCAGGTCGAATTGGACATAAATGATCACAACCGATTGATCATCGTTCTGCTGAAGCCGAGAATTTCGATCAGCTTTAGTGACCCAAATTTGGCTCCAATTTCTTTTTTGTTTTTTCTCCGCACATAGCCGCAGTTCGATTCTTACGAATCAGCCTTTGCTCGGTGTAGAATAACACTCTTGAATTTATTCAATTACAATGCCAAAAACCGATTGCTGCTAACCTAATGCTTTCAGCCGGGTGCCGATTGCCTCGTTTTGCAAGAGACAAAGCTTAGTGCGTAACTTGGAGCACAAAGCTTCTTGTTTCTGCACCTACGATGGTTTTTCTCTGCTAATTCTGGCTTATCTGTTTCGATGGCCTTTTATTGATGTTATGCTTGTTCCACAACACAGCTTTAGAGCTATTCAACTGCAACCGTAGCCACTAGAAATGGTCACTAGTCGAACCGAGCACATTTTATCTCTATGCTGGATTCATTTGTAAAGTCTACATTATATTTTTCACAGTGAGAAAACGCTCAATAGAATAATCCACTGCTTCCTCTTTCTATCGTTTCTTTTAAGTATTATTTTCAAGCTTTCCTTCCTATTTTGTCCACTGTCTTCTGATCAGCAACGGAGGAAAAATTCTTGCAATCTTTCCCTGCTGCAAAGTGAATTGCTCGTGCGGGATAAATTCGTCGAGGAACTACCAACTGAAATAAATTTCGATCAGTTGCCATCACCGATTCGGCGACCGGTCAGCGCGCAACGAACGTGATAAGTGAGAATTTTTTCGCAGTACTTTTGCACCTAGCTACCAGACGGTGCGGGTTGAATTGTGAATGCCTTATGTCGCATATTTGGTAGATTACCAATCAGTTTGTGGAATCAGACGATCCAATAAACGGAACAGCAGGTACACTTATAGTGTTGGCTCTTTTGGTGCGCTCTTAAACTTTCTCAGGTATGCATTAATTATCGATACCGAACATTTTACAGCCAACCTTTCCCAAGTTGTTTCGGCGATGAAAGCCATCGGTTTATAGCGATGCAACGAATAAATCGAATTCACGCTATCGTCGTGGTTATATGCCGGCGGTTGAATTTTCATAACGGCTAGACTATACGAAATCAACTGTAATAATAATCGGAAGTTGAAAGGAATTACCTACAGGAGATGAGTAGCCTAATATTGCGCGTATGAGAAAAGCATAAATCTCATTTGTCCCACTGGTATGGCTATAGAAACCAACGAAAAACTCATGATAGAGACCTAAATCTAAACTCGAGCTTGAACTTTTTTCCATAAAAAATGCAACTAAGGCGTACAAGCTTAAAAGGAGCACATATTGGTGATATATTTCCAATGCTATGCACACAATACATTCGTCCTCTAGTTCAGATGAGCAAAAGATAGCGTTTATAGAAATAATGCATTAATAATTTCAACGCCAATGCAAGAGAGCAAGAACTGGAGAACACAAACCTTAACCAGATCGTATAGTTCTAGAACACTTAACGTGCACAGCCATAATACCTCTCGTTTGATGCTTTTCTTTGAGGATTTCTCAAGTGGAATCGATAAAAAACAACTGTCATGAATACGAGAGTCTTTTGACGATGAGTTTGGACGATTGACGATACGATACGATGTACGACCGAAACGTATATCGTTTGCTATTGCAGTTATATTAACGCTAAAATTGTTGCAAATTTACACTGCAACGGAATAGTTAAGCGTTGATCTCTCCGCTTCGTACAAGTGGCGCACTTGTGAATATCTATGAAAATTTGAAGTTGCAATTAAAGTTCGCATAGATTCAGTATTGGGTCTTTTCTTCATCCATAGTAACTGTTTTGAGTGACTGAATGTTTTGCAGCAATTTCGATGAGTGAACTAACTAACCGATGCATGAAAAAATTACTCAATTTATTCTTAGTCGAATAAGAGAAATACAAATCCGCATATTGCTCATTTCATCGTTGGGCTAAAAGATTTAAGTGAAAGATTTTGAAACCACTACAAGTATTGACCTTCTCCCATCTGTGCTATTACTTTCGTCTGTAATGGTTCGAAATCTTCTTTCAGTGTGCGGTTAAAATCTCAAGCGAACCCTAAACTTTCCTCTCGAATATTATGCCTCCCTTTTGAACAAGCGAGCGAGGGGAAACCGATTCAATGACGTCCTATACAAGAGCCTCATCTTCGGCCTCAAGTCTTTCAACTCATAGTTATTTATTCTCATAATTTTGGGCGAAATAGACTACTTCGCGGCTAAAATTCAAATTTAGTGGATCAGTTGCTTTTGCATCACAAAGAAACTTCATACAATATGCTTTATGTACGATCACATGCTAGGCCAAATGATGGAGTCTAATGCAAGACAAAGTCGCTTTTCAACTGCTACACTTCTGTTACAAAGCCACTCGGAAAAACGTTTTTCATTCTCATATCGGATGAGCATCGTTTCTTTCAGTGCAGAGAAGGTACAGATGGATGGATAGTGAACATTTTTATGCCACACTATTAACAGGGGCAGTTGTGACTCTCCCAAATTTCGTACGTAATGACATCAGTTACGAGTAGTCGATTTTTTGATCACATCGATCGATCACTCTTCGGTCAGATGCAGCAATTTGATGGCATGATTTTGAGAATTTTTAAGAATTTAAAAGAAGAAGTTGCATGAGACAATCGTGCTGATGATAAGCATCTTCAGTGTCATATCGCTTCAAATAGGACAAATAGTCGGGAAAACAGTTGATCGGTCACTCATCGTTTGCTCAGTACTCGAATGCGTCTTACGAACGATCACGAATTGAAGATGAATTTTACGCTGACTATGACTTTGGAGCTGCCTGGGACTGCTCGAACTACTTTTAGTCTAACATTTGAAGTAGAATTTCCCATTCACCTGCTTTATGGTATGAAGTAAAGAGATTGATGCTCCTATAGCCCTCGTGTCACATCTCGCTTGCTCACCTCCAATACTCATCAAAACCCTTTGCGTATGAACTCGTATTAAAGTCAAGAAAAACAGAAACATTGCATAAACTCCTACCTTACTTCGGGACCTTTCTTGGTTGTTGAATCTTTGTAGAGTGAGAAACGTGGTCCATCCTCATTGTGCGCATATATAAACCATGCATCGCTCCATTTACCCTTCAAGAATTACTTTTAAAGGTGTCGACTTATTCAATGCCATCGTTGGGGAATTATTCCCCAATAGCAAGAAATGAATCATCGTATCACTAACATATGTGATTATGAAGCTTTCGATTGTTTCTCTCAGCAAAATAATTTATGATTTTGGTCGCTTTAATTGGATCTTCGCGGAATCGTTGCCCAATCTTTGAATATTTTTTTACTCAGTATAATTCTGCCATTGTGTCATCAACATTATCTCTTTTAGCCTACCGTTACTTGTGAAAGAAGATAAAATTTATTGCTATTTCAATCATTTAGTTCATAATAGCGTCTGGAGTGGAGCTTATCGACATTTGCGTTTTAACGATAACGCTGTCTAGAAGACCGAAGCTGGGCGATAGAGCATGAGATGTGCAGACGCAGCAGCCTGATAAAGCGTTGATTTTTCTGAATTTTAGTACCATGAGTCTTGGTTCTCGTTAGAGCAGCATATATTTGTGCTGCAGCACATATTTCGAATAAACTGTCGATATCATTCTAACACCAATTTGATTGCCTTCGTTGATGACTATGACTCACGCTGAAAGCCTGCGAAAGTGTGATTTTTCAATACTTAGGTAGAAAGAGGGAAATTTGAGCAAATTTCCTCACGTGAACGTTATTTTCTGCTTCGGTGACTCCACTATCAAAGACTTTAGCCGACTGCAATTTAAGACAATATGGGATTTTGCGGTCTCATCTCTTACCGGTTCGAATGAGAGTGGAAACCAACTGCACTGCAACAGATAAAAACGGAAAAGGTTGAAAAATCGAACGTTCTTTCTCGGGCGTAAATTTTAGATAAGAAAGTGAAATGTATATGTGGGAAATCTTTTTTTATAAGAGGAAGCTTTCATTTTCTCCTCGTCGTGGGACAAGCATAGCAAATTCTAAAATTTTCCATGTTAGAAATCGCTTTTGATATGCAAAATTGACTAGCCTAATTTTCAAAAACATTAAACAACGTGAGAATGAATTTGAAAAACAGATGTGCAGTAACTTTTGCAGTTCGATGTTTTTGAATTCCTACTTGTTTCTATCAGATCTTGAGAATTCAATAGATCAACTTGCCTTCATTTGATGGCTTCTATTTAATTCCGATAGCTTTTTTCTTGCATTTTAAGTTTCAGCTCTATCGCTCATCCTCGTATAAATTAGCAATGAATGCGTTCAAAGATGAATACCTTTTAGGAAGCAATTTAAGAAATCATGACCTTTACGTTGATAATGTCTGAAGAAAATTGCCGATGAGAAAGAATTATCATAAACGGAAAATTATAGAACAATTCGAGATTCCTTTAATTCAATTTGGTCATCCTTAATTGAAATGTGAATAAATTAAAGCAAAACAAGATAATATCATGATAAACATGACAATATAAAAATGACCTTTGGATTTACCTTTGGATCCTTTATCCTTATCTATAGTTGTGAAAATGTGGACTAGGCAGTTGCACAATACTCATAAATCGAGCTCTAAGCTTAATGTTCTTTCTTTTTCGCAATATTGATGTTTATAGAAATGCGCAAATGTGCACTATCTTCTACACGTGAGGTGTACATTGCACGTTCCTGTCTTCAAATAAATTAAAAAACATCGTTGTGATTTCTTTCTCTGCTTACTTTTGCTTCGACGCTCGATGATGTGTCTACATGAAGAAGTTTCGGTAACGGTTGCATATATCACAACTTGATTTTATCGCTTCTTCTATTTGCGATCTTCAGCCAAGTCAGTTTGCAAAATCGCATTGTATCTGAGCATATGTTGACATGTACATGCCTCTTACACGTCGACTAATTTGAATTCAAAGCCACTAAACCCAAAGTGATCAAATTCGATGGCTCCAGTTCATAACACCTGATTTTCCTAGTCAACCTGACAGCTACAAAGAAAAGTTTGCGGAAGATTAATTGTGCCTGAGAATTTCAGTCAACTGTTTTTTTTAAATTCCATTGGGGAAACGAATTTTCCATGGAAAATTTTCACGAGTGGCCACATCAACTAAAATATGGGCATTTCATTGCTAATATAACGTTTTGATGTTTGCAAGCCGCATATTAGAGTTGTTTTAGCTGATAAATTGATAAGTTTTACCTCTTGATACGGATATTTCCACGACAAATTTTACTGATAATTATCGGTTGAAGTGTAAAACAGAGCTACGCTCTGCTGCACTAACTCACATAATGGTGAAAAAAACCCATATGGTGCTCTAATATTAAACTTCATATATTTCTAAAATGTATATTAACGATAGCGTGAACAATCGAATGTAAATCGTCACAGAAATATGCAATTATTAAGTTCCAGAGCATTGTTTTCTCGGGACTGAAGAGAAAACAAACTAGAATGCAAATAAGCAATTTGCCTTTCTGATATAAAAGGATATTTGCTTAAAGTATTGCAAAATTCCTGATTTTCTTTTCATTTACCTCCGCTTGTTCGATGGCGATCAAACACTTTTAATGATTTCTGAATGCCGGAAAAATTATTGGAAAGAACGTTTGAGAAAAATAGTTGGAAAAAATAAAGAGAAAAACATTTATGGATAATATGAAGTTTTGTATATATATATATATATATATATATATATTTATATATATCCGGAAGAAGCGGTGAAAATGCAGTAAGAGTATTCGATGTCGAACATCGATAACTCGAAGATTTTAACAGCGAACGGCTTAGTCAGAACGAATTTGCAACTGAATGTTAGATCGTTCCTGAGAATATTTACTGCGAACAAAGCTTTCTCGTTTCATAAAAGTTTAGCAATGAGAGCGAGCTGATTTCGACTTCAAATTAGTCATTAGTAAAATTCCAAGTATAAGTACTAATTTTAAAGCAGGCTATTTTTTTGTCTTCACTTAGCATGCAACCGATCAAATTGCTCGTAAATTTTTGCTAGTTGAATCAGCGTTTTCGTTAGTTTCGGCTCAACTTTATCCACTGGCTGACGAATTTACTGAATACGTCAGCAAACAGACTTTCATATTATATAGCAGTCGAGTATGCGACTGTTTAATTGTGATTCGTTTTTTTGAGGAATTCTCACTGGAATTGATCTGTTATTTCAGAATTTAACAGCGTTGACAGGTGATAGTAAATAGCAGAATGTATATGCATAGTAAATTACATGCAAATAGATATAATAAATATAGTTAAAGATCATGTAAATTGAATATAATCAATGAGATTCTCACAAATGTATTTCCAAACTTTTTTAGCCGAATTATCCAACTCGAATCTGTGGATGCACGAAGGAACCAATAAGTAAGCAAATAGTTAAAGAATTGAGAAATACTGTTCAATCTCTATGGTAGGATGACGAACGAAAACTCAACAACCAACAAGAAAGAAATCGATCGCCGAAATTCATGTAACATCACTTTGCTTGAGATGAACAGTGAAAGATATTTGAAGAGAAAAATTCTAAACATTACAGAAGATTAGAATGTTTTGATGATAAATGCTCATAGATGTGTGGGATCGATTCGACATCATTGAATTCAAACTTAATAGTAAAGTTGCCATGTATTCGAGACTCATCAAATGAGTTCAATCGTTGAACTTTCAGTGGATTAGTTGATTCAGCTAAGGACTGGCGATATATAATGGCCAGAAATATTCTCTTTTAACTGCATGACCAACGATCGGTCAATTAATGGAGAGTGGATATGAGAGCATCTTTGAACGTGAGCAGTTGAACGGAACATATTTTAATAGTAATATTGCCGATTCAAATCACTCCGCAACATATCGCGGTCGTTTTCGCAACTTCGAAATAGATCTTCTACAGCACTTTTTAAGCATCGCACATTTCTATACGAAGTCCATAGCCCTTTTTTTGAGAGAGCCATAGATCTATACGACATGCGTGAACAGATGTTCGAAATATACTAACTGTAAAGTAAGATTTGTGATCTATTTCAGCAGCAACCATCCATCGCTTAAAGTCGATGCAAACATATTTGTCACAAACAATATCAAATAATATCCACAATATATCACTTCTAGAAAAAAATGTCGTCAAAAATGCAGCACATTATCATTACAGTACAACTACTGTAACAATAATGTACTGCAAAGTATAGTGTCCTATCATTAGAGAAATCTTACCTTTGTGTTATATTTATAAATAGCTCCTTGTTTGAGTATCATTTCCAATGGATAGCGGCCGTAAAACTATATCGAAGATTCAGTACGATCGTTTTCTACGAACGAAAACGTCCGTTTGAATCCACCGTTAGATGCTGTATTGAAATGATGGGAAGAGCTGAGTGGGAAACGTTCCACACTCGATGAGTAATGCTCTCGTGTTGATCTCAATGCTTATTGCCGATCGTCTTTGTTTGACATACATACACACGCAGCACTTTGCGTTCAATCAACATACACGTATTGCTTGTTGAAAGTTAGTAATATCACTTGAAGTTCTCGAGGATGAGGATCTTCATTAAATAGGTTCATATCATATCATCTACTTCTTGAACCCCATTAGTCAGAGAAACTCGAATATATCTCATCAGAAAAATCTCACAATTCATTTTAAATCGAAACACTTAAGACTGAAAATACCTAATATGCAGACACGGTTGGCAAATTCTATTTTCACTGAAAAGTGAAAATATAGACCCCCTATCCGCCGACTTGAGCTATCGTCTCATCCCCTTCCCACATTCACTCAAGTTGTTTGTTATCCTCCTCTTCTCGTCCCCATCCCGCATATATTTTGAAAATGGTCTATTTTTCTAACGTATTCCATAGTGATTATTGTACCTTACACAGAAAATTACCCAGACAAAATTCTGCCCTATCCGGCTGTTGTTAACAAAGATGGCTAATGCGGGATGATAGATCTCAGCGGAAAAACAAAAACTATAATATCTATCAATAAGAAATCCTAAAAATAATTCTCAAGATATTAATATCTGTTGAAAATTCAACATGGAGGGATTTTATATCAAAAATTCCTCATGAGATTTCACAGAAATCAACTAGCAACCTTTATTTATTCATGTATGGTTCATTACATTTTAGTTGATGATATAGGTTTATTAATTCATTTATATGGAAAAAACACGATAAGAAAGCGTCCCAGTAGAAGTCATCATTCTAACCATATCGTGAGTGAAATGCACATGGATGATAAGATGATTTCAAACTTGTTAGCTTATAGAATCAAAACACTTCGAGAGTTAACGATTACTGCTCAATTTAAGCATATAGAAGCATTGAAACTTCACTAAGTTACCCAAATTCTATTCATAAAGAAATGCGCGCTGAGGTTTTTTTATCCATTATAACAGTAAAGGAACATAAGGGTTGAAGATGATTCTCCAAATTATCTGATTCTGACGATATTTAAATAGAATATAAATGAACTTAGAAATCCTAAAATTTGTCCTGATATGAAGATTTTGATGATGGCAATGGCTAAACAATTCAGAGATAACCTGCGCAAAACGTCTTCAAAGATAAAGGAACATATCAGCGATCATATGATAATGATATGATCTTCAAAGTATGTAGAATTTTAGTGAAGTTACGAGCAAATATAGAAAAAAATATGTTTCTTTGGTTCTTTTTCGGAACCTAATGCAAATGCTGCTAACCTGTAGACGAAGAATGCCTTGAATATAGAGTTTGCATTTTCACATCGACGTATACGACAGCTATGCAGGGGACCAATATGAAATTATAAACGATGATGTCTATTCGTAACCATTCAACAGAGATTCTCAAATGTGAAATTAACTTCTTTGTGAACAATTTATAGAAGCATTTTCGAAATATTATTTAATGAACAGCTCACTTTGAAGTAAACAAGGGAGGTGATTCCCCTTCCAGAGAATTTAGCAGAAGAATTCTACTGTAATAGAAGATCAGGAGCTCAGATCAGGAGCTTCCGGTGCTCAGATATATGAAAGACCTTCCGAAATGATAACACCGCAATTAATATCAAATGCTCACTGTACGCATTCATAAATCCAAATGCATTATGAACGCATAATTTTTTTTTTCGTTAATTGTACACGTAGATTCACTTATTT
The DNA here is from genome assembly GCA_037576465.1 of Parascaris univalens. Classification (NCBI taxonomy): domain Eukaryota; kingdom Metazoa; phylum Nematoda; class Chromadorea; order Rhabditida; family Ascarididae; genus Parascaris; species Parascaris univalens. The sequence continues at coordinate 189,509,654 of CM075173.1, read as the reverse complement.
GGCACTTTCGCTGTGGTTATTAAGAAGATTCAATTAAGGAATTAGGTGTTTGTATTGTATGTCAGAGACTGATATCCTATACAGTTGATTCTGAGGAAAAACTGTGACTAGCAAAATACCTTGGAATTTGAAGGCATTATTCGCCGATATTTGTTTTCCATTTTACTTCATTCAAGGAAGAAATTCGGGACGCATATCCATACATGCCATGGAATCTGCATTTCTTACTCACCTGAACAACCAGTCTTATTGCCTATGAATAAAAAGTGGAAGATCCAGCCCACTGTTTAGAGTGTGTATCAAAAGGGTTGCTTGGGAGGGCTCTCGGAAAGCAAACATTTTCGAAAATGAAGTCTTGAAAATGACGTTTTGACAGGAGTTTCTATGCAAGCAAGTAAAACAGTATGTGTAACACTTTTTGGTAATTTCATCTATGGACTTTTTTGAGTGAGTTTTGCATTTGCGATTAAGAAAGCTTTTTTAGTTGAATTTTATTTGTCATTGTAACACATTTGCGATTTCGTCATTTCAACGTGCATTTTTTTAAGAAACTAGTTGAATTTTCTGCATATCCCATCTTATTATGTGCTTTCATCATTCCGAATAACGTATTGTTACAGTGTGTGTCATTCGGAAGCGTTTCATTCTTTTAGTGCATCTTCAGCATGGGGTCTTCCAACGACGAGGCCGACGATTCGGGTTTGCACCTTTCGAATTTCGTGGAGAAATTCAGGATTTTGATATAATTGCAACATCGAATTTGTGGAAAATTACTTTTCTGGCATTCCGAAACCTATTCCCATTTTTTGTATTCGTCGGCACAGGCGAACGGAGATTAAATTTCACAGATTCTCTGAAGTTATTTCGTTCACCGTTTTTGTTCTCTTTCCAATCAAAATTTAAGAGAAGTGAAAAAAGCATTTATCGAAATAGTTTCCTGCTTTCTTCTGCTAACTTCAGCCACTTTCAACTACATTACGATGACACCAAGATCTTTATATATATCCATTTTCACTTAGCAGATTTGTGGGTGGATTACCTTACTTCAGTTTGTGGAGCAAAAAAAGCTTGTTTATATATCCTTCCATGCATTAAACGGTCAAGACGGCTTAATATATTGCGCACCGCTCAACAGATGATGTAGCCTAGAGAGTATGCGTATGCTTTATCATATTTGCTCAACAATATCTCAACTCATAAGGATATTTGTGAAATTTTGCAATTGCCGCTTTGAGATTTTGAAACCTTTGAGACAGCAAAAATTTTGCAATAGAAACGAGGAATCTTGGAAAAAATACTGACTGGCGAATATGTGAATGGAAAAATTACAGTATTCATCGCCGTTAGCATTCTTCTTTCGCTTAATATGAATTTAATTCGAAGAACGATATTAAGGAATGCTAATTTTATAAATGATAATGGCAAGGAAGAAATATTTAAGAATTTAGCGCTTATGTAAAATATTTCGTAATTTGCAAGTGTTTCCTTCATGTTTTTCACTCGAAAATGCACTCATTGTCGTTGGTTAAGCGTGTTGTTGCTCGGTTGATTGTTTTATCGGATTGTTCGCAATGGGGAAATGCGAGAGGGAGATCGATGACTCTGGTCGGATTCACTTTCAAGTTTACATTCGATGTTGAGCAGCTGAAGTCGGAAAAGGACTCGGACATTCTTTCCTACCCTGCCCAGTCAAGGCTGAACACCTTTCACCCATTTTGGGCAAGCATTGCACATTTGACGATATCTCATCAAATGATGGTTGTCGCCAATGTTAGCTCTATGACATCGGTGTGCCAACGTTTCACCATTGTACTATGAGCTTAGTAGGTGAGGTTGGACGATAACTGACAGATTTTTGAGACGCATTGTTGTACCGAAATTTATACTGATGCAGTAGCATGTTTGGCGAAGATGAGCATCGGGAGATAGTGCCACAGTTGTGTTGCCATCAGTGGGCAAGAAGAATATGTCATGCCCTACAAAGAAGTTGTAACCGCATTTCGATACTTAGCACAAGCAAATGAGAAGGGGAAACCTATAAAAGATTGGAAAATTACTTACAGTTAAGGCTTAAAATTTTATTGTAATACTTGTCAAACATGGCTCCATCATTGCTGCTCTCTGTGGAGGGCATATGCATGGGAAGGGTGCGAGACGTGGGGAAGGGAAGATGCGATGTGATGATACTTCACCGGACGTTTTGTAGTTGTCTGCTATTGCTGCTCAGTGCCGACGTCGGTGTGACATGCGGCAACGGTGAAGTGATCAGTCTACGGAAGTGCCATGAGTGCGAAATGACCGCGCGACTTTTTTGCTGTCACAATAAGTTTGAGAGCGTGATCAGAGGTGTATTTTGGTCACGATGAGAATCAATATCCGTCAACGTAAATACAAAACATTGCATTATGGCATACCGTCGCTTTCACAGATTTCACCCTTGAAAATGGAGGATTTCGGAGTGAAATCGCAGTAAACGCCTGGTTATTGAGATTACTGGCGAAATTGATCGCATAACAGCAATTTTACGAAAAAGAAGCATAACTGATGGCGTATAGTGGTCAACATTTTCGGGAACTTTAAAGGATTTAGAATGTTTAGTGAGATGATCAGCATCCATATGAAAATGGAAAGTAGCAATGCTGGGAAAATTGAAACGGAAACGTGCACTCTGTCAAATTTTGTGACCACTAATTCCACCTATCGATCGCAGCTGACATTTGACCATCCACCCCTAAAAATCCATAAATTTTTCGAATTCCTGGAGTTAAACTTAACCGAACGCAGCGTTCCGGTCACTGCCAGGAAGAGAAAGTCTTTTAAATACGTTGGCTGAATTAACCTGCAAACGAAACGTACAGAAATGTAGAATCAAAAACTGTCAGATAAGCTGTCCTTGGACTCGACAGTGGTCTTTTCTTCAAGATGCTGTCATGCTAATCGTCGACAAAAAAGTGGAGAAACGCATCGCTACGAGAGGGCTTATATTTTGCTATTCCTATCCTGTAAAATTTGTTGCACCTGGGAAAGTGTATTGCCAGAATTGTTCAAGGACCTACTGAATGGAGATTATTTGGGACGCATAAATGATAAGAAATCATCGTTAGCGATCAGTTTTGCTCATATTCTTACTTTTGTAAACTACTACTTACTGTTACAGGCATCAACTCGGCCGAACATCTCTCAGGTTCAACTTCTGATCGTAAAAGTTCGCCGTCCTCTGGGTCTAGATGTGGTTCAGGTCTCACCGGCTCTCCTCGCGATCTTTCTCCACCACTACTTCAGGCATGCAAGTTGTCTACGATTCACCTACACGCTTTTAAATTTTCAGCTCTGTTATGCTCTACGCGAATTTTTTCTTATATTATCTATTCTTGCTACAAAAACGCCTGGGCATTCACACTAAAATGCTTGCTGCTTCATTTCGCAAGTTATTATAATTCTTCTAAAATTGGCTCGTCCATATTTTCCGTCACGACCAACCTGTATCTGTCTTCAAGTTTTTCAGTGAACTGTAACTTTTTTGGGTGCTTCTCAGTTTAGCTACAGAATCCAGTTTTCGTTTGCTAGTCGTTTCGAAAAGTGCCCAATATTTCTTTTGCGTATTTCACCTCTTTGTCGGCTATCTTTTCTTCATGGTCCGATATTATATGTCCGAATGTATCCGATATCCGACAATCTACGTTTCTCAGAAATTTGTCCAATATTATTAAATAGGCAGCTCGCCACATTGCTCAAAAATATACCTTCCATTTTCAGTGGATATTTCTGGAAGCCACGTTTCGCTTTAAGATGAAAAGGAAGACAAAATTCGGCTCTTTTATTTGCTGGACGAGCCCGTTGTAGATAGTATCGTTTAGTTATTTTGTTCTCGTTTTATGCCAGTTAGGAAGCGTCACTATATTCCACAACTTCTTTGTAATGACATTACGATTCCTCATGGTTAGTTGCTCATCTTTTCCCTTTTGTTCGTATTTTCCCCAAATTTTCTTCGTGCAGACGTCGTTCATGTCGTCGGCCGTCGCTAATGTAGAAAACCACATTGAAGAGGTAGTGCCTACGGGTAAGGAGGACGATGATAAATCTATATGCTCTCAAAGAGTTCGACAGTTTAGGAGCTGGCATGTATGAATCTCCGCGAATTGGCTTCTCGACCTGATATCGGACATGCAGGTAGGCCGATTCCAGTGCGATCGAATTTCTTTGAGGTGAGCGTCGCCAATCGTGGTATGATGGTGATACAGTACCATGTCGACGTTCACCATCCTGGTTCTAGGAGGCTTGACAGGTATGCATGCATCCAGCTTAAACTTTAAATAGCCATAACAGATGAACGCCTAGAGCTCCTTCTTTGCTATGCGTCATCTACAGTCCAGTGCGCTGTAAAATTTATATGTCATTGCACTACATATCACCGCCATGAAATTCAAATTTCTATATCGCTGCACAATGAAATTTCCTATACGTCATAAAATCTCTGGCGAGCCAGCTGAATGCATCTTGATGACTCTCTTAAATCCGGGACTTGATGTAACGAGTCGGCTATTGGGCGCTTGCTTTTGCGCCTTGAACAGTCGAATGGTCAAACCGATCGAGATGAAGCACATACTTCTGTTTGTTTCACGACGTTTCAACTGAACTGTAAACGGACTGCAGTAAGTTACGAGGTAAGTGCTGTCGCTTTTCGAACTTAATACATCGGCAGTGGCGATAATGGATTCACGACGACCCTTATTCTTCATTTGTATCGGACGAAATAGCCATCATGAAATTCAGAGACGAGAATAGAGCGGTATTCTGGAAGGTCGTTATGGAGCATAAACAGTTTTTTCCAAACAAGTTCGCTGTAGCGTATGATGGCGCCCATCAAATGTACACGCCGGCTACGATCGATTTACCCGATGGACGCCAATCGGTATGCCTTCCATTTTGTTGGATAGGACACATTTCTCTCAAATGTATAGGATTAAAATAAGCAAATACTATTTCGCATCAGATAAAATTATTCTTAGATTTCTGCTCAAGTGGAACTTTTCTGTTTATCATTTAAAGAAATTAGGCCTGCATATTTATTTGATTCGCTCGATGAAGTTCCTAAATTAACCTTCTTGAATTTTCACTCCTAAAGTTCATAGCAAAGATTGGTTGACAGCAGATGGAGCAACTACTGTCTGCTTATTTTTTTTCCCGTGAGTCTCTTCTGAAGTAATAGTACTCAAGTGACGAACTGTGGTTGTTGATTCTGATAGGTAGTTTCTATTTATATATATTCGCTCGTATTTTGAGATATTTGTCTGTGAAGTGTGTGTGCATATGTTGTCTAGTTCATTCTTGCTGGAAATATCCGATAGTTGGACGAAGTGATAGATTCTTTAAGAAGTTCTTATTGTTTAATGATATTTGCACATTAAAATTTGCAGCGATAAGAAATTTCGATCATTTATGGATGATCACTTCGATCGACTTCCCTATCCAGAAAGTTCCTGTTTTATGGATGATCATGAATGAGCGTCATCAAGACGCGCTTTGTGTCAGAATGATTGTATACAACATCTAATTGTGGCAACACTCATTATATTGCACGCCGAATGAAAATGATGCTTTGGCAGATAAGGCTTGAGAGCGATGTGTCGTTAGCGAAGGACTCTCGAGAGCGGACACATTGCGCAGTCTCACTGCAGTGCGTCGGCCCAGTGCTAATCGACCTTCGTCGTACACGAACCAACAACCTCGACGAAAGGATTCTCACCCCCATTCAGATTATCGACATCCTTTTCCGGCAGTCTCTCACGTGCCCTTTTGTCGAGTTCGTTGCTTTCTCAGTGACTGCGGAATTTCACCATCTGATGCAGCTTGCATTGGCATGCTGCTCGATCCTCGCTTTACCAGAACATCTCTGCCGATGATATCGACGGCGGTCCATCCTCCAGCTTTCTCTCTTTGGCTTTTTCATTACCTCTTTTAGCATGTCTTTCCCCGGCGACGTTGCTCTCTCAAAGAAAATCGCACCACCGGTACTGTGGTGGCTTCATTAGGCTTCATAATCTGCATGTTGCACCTATTTGCGCAATACAATAAGTAGTGGATTTACAATGATTAGTTAGGACGGTTTGAAAAATTTTGTGGAAGACATGATAACCTGAAAGTCTTCCGTTCTACGTCAAAAGGTGAGGAGATCTCAGCCTCGTTAATATCCGTTCTGGTGTCATGAACGAGTAGGAATTGTTGGAGTTGCTTTATTTTCTCATCAGATAATTTTGCTTTGTAGAAATGCGGCGAATTTTTGTGCTTTCAAGTCGTCATGCTATCGGCTACCGGTGAATGGAGCGATGGCTCTCGATTTAGAAGGTGGCAAGGAGATGTGGACGGGGTTCTTTTCGTCCGCTCATGTCGCTGCTGGGTGGAAACCGCTACTTAACATTGATGGTAAGCTTTTAGTCAGAGCTATAAAGTTTTGGCACATTCCAGTTCCAGAAATACATCATGGATAAGAGCACAAGATACCCTTGTCTAATACAAGTTGTTGCGATACTGTTTGTGCATATTTCGCAAAATATATATAAAGAAAGCCAACTTCTAATTCTTTTGTCTTTCCCTTTTCCCTTACCTTTACTTCAGCAAAGTACTGATTTGCTTTTTACGGCGATGAAAATCGGGATGTAATTTCTCCGATGACCGCTGCCTACTGATTTTGGGGAAACGAATGTGATTATTTTGGACTAATAAGCTTCGACTCATACTGCCTTACTTAAGAAAACGTAACAGGCGTAAAATGACCAATACTTTTTCAGTGACCCATACAGTATTCTATAAGCCACACATTTCCATGGTTGAATTCATGTGTGAGGTGCTCAACGAACGATCGGGACACAACTCACGCCCGCCAAATTCAAGAGATGATCGCAACTATTCGGTATACCACAATTCGACTGGTGGTCTTGGCGGGGCACGTGATGGTTATTCAGGTGGATTCAATAGACACATCAGACAGCGTCGCGAATATAATTCTTATGACTCCAATTCTGGCGCACTTTCGGTTCGTTTCGATCATTCACATCAAATGAGACCTTGAAATCCCTTTGAATTTGTTGCAAAATTATGATTATACAAACTCTATATTATATTATTTGCAGCGCAATTAACCAATTCACTGAGATTTGGTACTTTTAGCACTAAAAAAACGCCTCGCCTTGTTTCTCAGAAATGATCTTTTGCGGAGATGATGTGCTGCTTTTGTGGAGCACATTCGAAGGTCATCTTCTCATTTCAATAGTCCGACGTTGCAAAGAACTTAGATTCAGCTTACTACGTCAAGCGGAAGTTGGTATAACATTTCTAGAAAGCATTATCGGACCATTGTCTGAATGGTTCAAATACCTTAATTGGCCACATCATATTATTGCTGATTTATTCGTCTGCTTATAAAGAAATTCAGCTATGTACAGAATATAACATTCGGCGTTATAGTTCTACTGAAAGTTCCTAAATGATTTCAATTCAGTTATTGTGATTATAGATCGCTACATCCCAAAATTGATCAATACGATTTACTGAATGATGCGATAAGTGCCTGTGAATGAATTGTCCAAGATGACTACACAGTTCTTCTACTTCCAGAGGTGGACAATGTACGGATGGATAGATGCTTAAGAATTTGCAGCAGTGCAGTCTTTTCACTTTTTATCTGATAAATGCAATTTTGTTGCATTTCCAATTAACTGCTATCATAAGACATATGATTTCCATGCTTCGAGAAGTGTTTACGTTTTTCTGGCTCCCAGCTACTTATTGGTAGATGCGTTTTTGGATGCTAGTCAAAGATCACCGATAAGAAACTACATTTACGTTTTGGAGAGGAAATATGTTGAAGTCAGTTGCAGTTCATTACGAAGTTCTTTCAGTCGGAGAGACTTTATAAGAGTTTTTCGCTTAGCAGCCATGAAACGAAAGTATTTGGTGAAGCAGTCAAAGGAATCAAAGTACGTACCTGTCATCGTGCTGGTGTTGTGCGTGTCTATCGCGTTAATAGCCTTCAATTGCCCGCTGATCAGCTATGGTATGATACCTTAATAAATCTAACAATTACTCTCTCTTAATCTCCGCGTCATAATAGTCATTATGGATATGCCATAAAGACACCATTTATCGTAGATCAATTCCATATATGTTTGCTTATTATTAGCTTTAGCCGCATGTTGTGCATCTTCATAATAATGTACCTGTCCTATTAGATAGTACGACAAGAAGAAAAGATGAAACGCATTCCAGTTATTGTTACGGATATTGAGGTCTCACTGCGAGAACCACGAAGCAGTACGTATCGCAATAGGCCACTGTGACGTCCAAGTCCTTTGCAACAAAACTGAACGCCAGTCTGCTCACGAAAACATCATCATCGCAAAAAATTGTCGGTCTTTTAAAAGTGGTTCTTTGGTGGATACTTTCGTCAGTGGCATAATTAATCAGAGGGACGTTTTCAGTTTTTTGCAGCTATTTAAGAAAACATCGCTAAAAGAGATCCCACGTCTTTGTGATAAATGAGCAAAAGCGGTCAGGGCTATCGCTTTTTATCGTAGGAGAATATACAATGTCCCCTCATTCTAATCAAAATTCCAAGGTATATTGTTTACTTTCATCAGTTTTACTAAGATTTCTCTGGCCTATGAGTTAATGGAATGAAAATGACTGTCAAGATAAAAAAGAGTAGAAGATGAGACGTGAGTTTTGAGGTTCCAAGGAAAAGATGAAGATGGCAATGAACGTCGCATGACGGTGGCTGCTTATTTTGGAGAGCGATACGGCGAGTTAAAATATCCTAAACTACCATGTCTACATGTTGGTCCAATCACGCGCAACATTTACTTCCCATTGGAAGTGTGTATGCTCGATACGCCGCAGAAGTACAACAAAAAGCTGAGTGAGAAGCAAACTTCGGCCATCATCAGAGTTTGTGTTTCAACGATTGCAAATTTTTTGGATCATTTAATGCTGTTTCGCAAGTGAAAGAGATTTGATAACAGATCGAGCTCTAACTCAATATTTTGAACGCACGTTTTCTTTTTATTTGAATGCATTAAGGTTTGTGCTATCAGCATCGCATTTCTTTGCCTTCAGGCATTCCATCTGACTTCGACATAGTTTGAAATGGAGATGACGATTGATGCATTTTGAAATCCAGCGTTCTACTGTAGGAAGAGGTAACGACTGAATAAAAAGACAGTAAATAACGACGTTTTATAGAGAATAGTTAATATGAAAAAGAGGAATGATGTCGTTCTTCGAGTCTGGCACGCAACTTATTTATTGCCGATTTATAGAATTTATTTCACCGAATGTTTCAGGCTGCAGCGGTGGACGCGACCTCTCGGGAGCAGCGCATATCAGCCTTGTGCGAACAAGCTGCCTTTCAGAAGGATCCGTTCCTTAAAGAGTTCGGCTTGCACATTAATCCAAAAATGTGCGAAACGACAGCGCGAGTACTCAATCCGCCACGTATCCTTTTCGGAGAAAAGAACCGATATTCAGTAGGCCTTTTGTTTATAGTTCAATAGTTGCCAGAAATTGATCTCATAAAGACCTGAAATAAGAACAACCCCAGTTGTCGCTCGCTCTGCCTTCGGAGATAAAGTAAAATGAACGAGACAAGCTAAGCTAATAAAGCATAGAAAATTTTCCTTATCTCCATGTCACAGCTGTTGAGTGAAGTGCTACATTTCGTTCAGGACCCAGTTGTAGTTCCAAAAGATGGCGCCTGGTCGTTGGACAATCAACGACTTTATTTGCCAGCGATATGTCGCAGCTATTCATTGATAGCGATGGTGAATCCACTCGAACAGCACACTCTTGAGTGAGTTTTTCGCTTATCGAGTTCCCTGACATCGCCTCTTGCACTGCGCTCATTGCGACATCCTTTTCATAAAATGCCTCTTCACCGAGGTTTCCTCATCCAATAGAATGCTCGGATTACTTCCCCAAATCTGAGTACTGTTTAATTCTTGAGTTAAGCGCCGCAAACGACTGGAAATCAAACGTTTGAGTTTCAGTATGTGGCTACCTAAGAAGCTCTTCACGATAAATGGTTGTATGTTATAGATCATTCTTGGATCACTTGAAGGTGACGTTGAAGAAGTGAAAATGAAGATTTCTCGTCATACCTGCGCGCTTCATCAAAGAAACATAGCTGCTCATAAGTTCATTTGCAGGAGAACTTGAAGTAGCACTTCTTTTGAAAATATACGTTCTCCTAACGGTGGTGGAAATGAAAAGTGCAACCTCGGACACTTGTTGTTTTTAAATGATTGAAGGGCCTGCAAATAATAACATTTCCTCAGGATTCTGGGAGCTGTTGAATTTTAGATTCTTCAGTCGGGTTTTTTTTGCATCTTGCAGCTACGTCTTTTCGACGGTCGTCTTTCGCATCGTCTTGATAAATTTTCAGAAATAGACGCTATTTCTCGTCGATCAGCTCCTCGATATCACAGTCTCCGTTCACCTATGCAGATTGCGCTTGGTTAACAAAATTTGTAGTTACTGCATTTTTAATACGCACGCTGCAAAATGCTTGTTGCTGTTTACTGTCGCAATAATTGTATAGGAACGTTTCCCAGCTATAGTGAATTCAACTGCGATGCACCCTTGAAAATTTCATCCATGAAAGTGTAGGGTAACTAAATGAATTCATTGACGATCGAAGAGAAGTAAATTGCTGCATCACACGCTTAGTGAATATTTCTTGCGCGTATAAATCAGCGCCTTAAATGAGGCGAAAGGCTTAAGTTCAACCCCATCTAAAATTCAAATGAGTGACTTTTTTTTAATGCATTTTATATTTTTTTCTGTTGCATAACCATCCCCATCCTTAACTGTGCAAAATATTCCTCTTTTTTGCTTTTTCTTCATCTATCCCTACGCTTTTCTCTTCTAGAGCACTCGAAGGTGGAAAATCTGTACATATCTCTGAAGGGTTGTACGCCCTAAGTAATCCTCAAGCGTTTTCAGAACGTTTTGTCATGCATTGCACCATAAGGCGACACAAATGGGCATGGGGTTTCCTCCATGGCCGGACTTATTGAAATATGCCAGAACGAAGGACGACATCGTGCTGCTATTTAACGAAGTGTCAACCGAATATCGACAGACGGGCACTACCTGCGATCTCCTCCTCGTCATACTTCCCTCGAAGAATTCCGATGTATACAGTAGGCTACTTTACTGTCATGTGAAAACACTGCCTAGGGCCGATTCTGCTAATATCGAGGGATGGAAAACGTTGTGACTAATTTTCATCACAGGTCCGTTTTCATAGCTAAAAGTTTCCATATTTTCGCAAAGCATTTTCCTCTTTGCTGAGAAGTCCTAATATCATACTTTCTCAAAACGTCCTCTTCCGACAGCCACTTTCCTTTAACTGAGGGCATCGAAGTGATGATCTCCACTCATATTCATAACAAGTTCCATATTCAACGCATTCGAAGACTTCCAGTCCGTTTTTATTCCTTCTTCCACCGATTCGCCTTCTTCGAACAACAATTTCTTCTAACCAATTTTGTCACACAGAAGATTTAGTTTATTCAATAATTCGCCTTAAATTTTTTGAGTCATTTCCAGTGACCGTGAAAGAGTGTAGTGATATGGTTCACGGTATAATGTCACAATGTGTGCTGATGAAGAACGTATCCCGTATATCAACGGCTACTTGTGCGAACATTGTTCTCAAGATCAACATGAAGTTGGGCGGTATCAACTCGCGAGTAGTCGCTGACTCCATTACGCAGAAATATCTCATCGATGTACCAACACTCGTGATTGGTGTGGATGTCACGCATCCAACACAGCAGGAAGAGCGGCAGAATATACCCTCAGTGGCCGCGGCAAGTTCTCTCTTGCTCTTACCATTGTATGCAATGTCGGAGAGCGGAGTCAGGTATAGTTTTAAGTGAAAAATAAGAATGAATGAAGACAAGACAAAACGAGATGGTGTCTCGCGAAGGAAATCGCTCTGCTTTTGACTGGTCCAAGTTGCATGTAAAAACTTTTTTATCAGAGTCTCCGAACTCACGTCTATGAGAACGGAGAGAATTCGTCCTTTCTCAGTCGTTAGCGATGATGCTCAGTATATTAACTGACGTGCATCAAACAGAAGAGTGCTTTTCAGGAAGCTCATATAAAAGTCACTTAACATCAGTTGTTCCAATAATCATGTCGCGAAGTGACCGTTTATTTGTAGACCGGATGCACCTATTTATGCATAAAGGGTTATCCATGTCGCAGAAGAATTGTGCATAAAATGATGACCATATCATAAGTATGCATTGTCTCGTCTCATATAAGATCGAAGCGGTTTTGCTAATTAAGGCATAAATCTTATTATTTGAAAAGATTGGAAGTTGCTGCAGATAGTTGCCAATTTGGATCTGTATCCACAATCTTATGGCGCAAACGTGAAAATACAACGTAAATGCCGTGAATCAGTGGTTTATTTATTGGATGCGGTCCGCGAACGTCTTGTCAGCTTCTACAAAGAAACACATCTTAAGCCGAGCCGTATTATCGTCTATAGGGACGGCGTTTCCGAAGGACAGTTCGCTGAGGTTTGCCTTAGTATAGCCAATCACTTATTGCCGCTTAAATAACGGGACCCTTCAAATTGCATTGGCCTTTTTTGCAGACCCTTCAAAGCTGCGACGTCACCAGTACCAAAAATAAAGGGCGAAAAGCTGGATCTATACAGAAACATCCAAAGACAGTCACTCCAGCACTGGAATCAAATCTCCAAGCAATCCACTTTCAGTCTTGATAATTACCTTATGCCATGTACTCGGCTAATAGATGCTCAGCGCCCTCCCTCTTCTGTCTAGCTGTCCGCGTCCTTCATTTGATTTATATGCAACACTCTCCGTTACCGGATGCCTTTCGCGAGATGTCCCAACCATATTGCAAAACACCATAAATTTGTTGTTACTGCTGTAATGCTATACGTTAATCCCATACCTTAAGTCTGTTTACAAATTTCATGGGAATATAGCGTTCGGAGAGTAATGTGATACTATTGTACTGCTCCAAAGCTATGCTTTCTCGTTGAGATATACAACTGTTTTGCAATTTTCGCTGCAGCACAGAACCTTCCGGGAAAGCAAATGATGATTTGTTACTATCCAGGTCCTTCGCGAGGAGATGCAAGGCATCCGCACGGCATGTCTGATGCTCTCAGCCGATTACCGTCCTCCGATCACATATATCGTTGTGCAGAAGCGCCATCATGCAAGGATGTTTTGCAAGTATGCCCGCGACGCCGTCGGCAGAGCGAAGAATATCCCACCGGGCACAATTGTTGATACAGGCATCGTTTCGCCCGAGGGCTTCGACTTCTATCTCTGCTCACATTTCGGAATCCAGGTATATGATACGACTGAGGCTTTCACCAACCATTTGGTCGTTTCTGTTGTGTTAGCCGCTACCTAGACTTCCAACGTCCGACGTTAACAATTATTGCCAACGTCCCTGACAATGACTTCCTGGATCTTCGATATTTGTTGGCGGAGAATTTCTATATTGATTAAAATTGCATACAAAAAATTGAAGACGAGGGAATTTTGCCGATAAAATTCGGGATGAAAGGCATGGATTCAGCTTTTTGAAAATTATTTTCTCCACCAGACATATGTGAAGGATTCCGCACCATTTGCCGCCCTCACTTCTGAATAAGTATTCCTGCTTGCATTTCTGTCCACAGTCTGTGTGAATAGTAAGCGGGCAAAAATGAACTATTCTTTAGCTTATATAAAGCGGAATGTGAGCAAGTATCGGAATAATGGGGAATATGAGAGGAGGATTTAAATGTAGATTACGACAATGTCTAAAAATAAAATCTTCTAGACGCCTTTCAACCGTGAACAGTCGTGATATATATATTCGCTTCGCAGCTCACTAGAGAGAAAATAACAAAATATTATTCTGTCCATGAAGGCAAGCTTTTCCTCCTCACATTGTGTCTTGCGGTGGGTTAGCCGGCCATTATGGAACTGTCGGAGATTGCTAATTGTTCATTGAGATTCTGAACGTTATCGCGTTTGATAGTACAATCTACAGGGTACGTCGCGACCGACTCGCTATCACGTTCTGTGGGATGATTCCAAGTTCACGTCTGACGAGCTACAGGCGATCACGTTCAGCATGTGCCATATGTACGGTCGATGCGCACGTTCAGTTTCCATTCCAGCGCCCGTCTACTATGCTGATCTTGTCGCCACAAGAGCCAGATGCCATCTTAAACGTAAAATGTGTGTTACCTAATTTGTTCCATATGAAAATATTAAACATACGCGAAGATATACAAGTTGTGGACCTTCGTATTGCTTCAATCAGAAAATAAATTAACCACCTAGATGCTGGACTTTTAATTGAGCTGCTGTTTTATTTCGTGCTGTTCAAAAATGTCCGAAATCATTCTAGTTGATCGGATAGGGACTTATAGAAATGCAAACTTCTCGGTTTCGCAATCAAATGGTAAAGTGACTGAGTTTTTGATGATGTGTTCTTGGAAGACTCGTGTTGATGCAATGAGCGTACTGGCTTATTTAGGGGAGTTCATGAATCGGATGGTACATCGGATGCGGCATCGATGATCTCTTCATCATTGGCCTCCCTAATTTCTGCCGGTAGAATTTCTGATATGCGTGGCATCGTCGACAATAACAAAGAGAACTCCGATGGTGAAAGCTCAAAGGTTATAATTTTCTATCCATGAAAATTAACTTTAACTTCTGTAGCTACTTGACAAGGAGCACTTAAATATAAGGAGACGTTACTGTGATAACGCGAATGAAGTGGAACGCGAGCACTGCGAAACACTAAATATTCCGTATCCGACATTTCTATGGTATGGAAAAAGAGCATCGTCGCTCTGATGAATAGTTCGTGATCGTTTCGCAAAAGAAAATGTAATTGTCATATTGTTCCACTTAACGCAGAGTAGGCGTTATTCGTCATATATGTTTCACTTTTTATTCTCATAATGCAGAGTCCATGAACTGAAGCTTTTCGCCAGCATGTTCGACTTAGTGGATGACTTACCTCCAGATATGACAATGGCAGTGTTCGCTAATGCGAGCTATTATATTCTCTGTTGTGACATCACCATATTTGAATGTTTAGTTTATTTCGTCTAAGTAACATCTATCTCCGTTTTTTTCGTAACGGTTTAAATATCGAATTCTACTTGTGCTATTTCAGGATGATCCAACCCATTCGAGTGTGAGCGGCAATGATGCAACATTACAAGAGTTCGTTTCAGTCACCGAAAATTTCAAGGGTCGCATGTATTTCATATGAAATGTGAACATCATACCCGTATCATCATCTTCCTCGACAACGAATTCAACTTTCTTTGCATTTTTGATTTGCATCAGATTCCATCTAGCTATTCTCCTGACGCTCTCTAATGTGTTCATTCACCTCTTCCTCGTTCTTCCCTATACTTGCCTTCTCATCAACTGTTCATTCATTTCACTCAAGCCTTTTGTATGCGCATAGGTCTCTTTATGCCGCTTGAGTTCCGCAGCATCTGTAATTCTATTCGATACACACGGTATTTGGATAGGATACATTCGCATTGATGCTCGTGAACTGTTTTCAAACGTTTTCGCTTGTCCACTTCGTCAAACAAAGCCTTTTAATTATGGAGCCCTCTTTTATATTTTCTCCACGCCTCATCAAGGTCAGTGTATGGTTTCCTCTTCCGTAACTATTTAATTTCCTCTAATCATATTTCATTACCCTCTTTTTCCATTCTTCCTATTTGTCACCATTCCCTTGTTTCCTTGTTAATTCCCCAACCCTGTCCTGTCCCATATTCCTTGCTTGGAGTGCGTATACCTATGCTCATGATGCGAATGCAATGATTCGCCGTTGCCTGTTTAACATTTTAGGTGGATGCGCCCGCTTCGTAAGTAAATTCATCCTAATTAGTAGTGATTTCCCTCCACTGCACCAATCTCTTCGGAAATCTTATAGCACCAACGAATCAACATACATAATATATGTAGGATATGTAGGATGGAATCGACAGTAGCCGGCTTTCCGCTAATTGAATGATACCAAAAGATGCACTTCACCTTGAGGTCATCCGTGTCCGTTCTTCATGAAAAGACTGATAATGCCATCTGTAAAAGCCAGTCAACTTATAAACAACCAACAGTGTCCTTCACAGCATCGAGACGAACTCTAAATCACTCAATAGCACATCGTTTTCTTTTCATCTTCTGGTCGTTAATATTTATTTGCGTGATCGTCAGTAGATAGAGGTGTGCACGGGATCGCCGACTGTTGAGGTATCAGCATACCGTCGTCGAAGGAACTGGGAAGCTGTGTCAATTTCGTCGTTTTCCACAGATTTAGTCACGTTATTTGATGCCTCTTTTCCGTTTATTGCTTAAATCGCAAGCTTAGGCAAAACACGATGAAGCACTTGCATGCAACCTCGCCTATATTTAAAAGCGTATTCTATGCGTTACCAGCTCTTGGGTATGACTCATATGTGTTCTCGTTGTCGCCGCCAGAGATTGAATCATTTTCACGGCGTTATAGACGGCAGTACTTCCTTTTTACATTGGAAAGATCGTTCTCTGCGTCCTCATCCGCAAAAGATGCCGCATTCGAGACTTTCTTGCTTCCGAACGCAATAGGACGCTACACAACGCTCGCACATATAAAAATCAATAAAATCTCGAACCTATCCATATGTCTTGAGGCATTGCAATTCCCTCAAAAATCCCAACACATTGGACCCTTTCGAAAGAACAGAGGAAAAATCTAATCGGTACAGTGGCAGAAATCGGCCTTTGTACGGAAAACGGGGATATGCTTGTGCGTTCGCATCGATTCTTGGAAAATCACCACAAAACTGCTTACTGATGGAACGCAAAACGCGGTAATAGTATCTATTAAATATCATAGGTCTTTAGGACAGGAAGAGATTTCCTCAGCGAAGCATGTGACATCAAGGGTGACATCCAATAAATTCCTTTTCTCCTAAGTATAAAAGGGTCACCGTGAATATGACGAGTAATTAATTATTTGCTAGTGTCTGATATTGGTATGAGGTAGAGTGAAACTCCGCTGCTTTGCTATTTTCTCTGATATTTACCATCTTTTCCGGCGTTCTCTTCCCCTTGTCCCCTTTCCCTTGAGCCCGACAAGCCAAATGAGGCTGAGTGAAGAGAAGAAAAACTCAACGTTTCAACTGCATAAATGAGAGCCATCGTTAAAATCGACTGCCATCCTACACATAAATACGTCTATTGAGTTATGCAGCATTGCCGTCTGATTTTAAAGTCAAATTTTGCACATAAAAATAGCAATTCTCATATCAATTGAACGTTACTTCAAAAATTAGCTTTTATTATACAATATCAATAGACAGGCAATATTGCAACATATCACAGCTATACATCAATAAATCACAGTTGAGCACTTCAGTCGACTTTTATTAATATTTCCGAATTTCGTTCATACTTGTCGAGGAGGTGGATAGTTCTCTGAAATTAGTCGGCAGTACTTTTGCGTTTAATAAAGGAATTATATAGGCAGATAACTAGAATTTAACCTACTCTACTATATAAACTGACGGCGATCAATATCTCGCAATGATTACGTCGTAATTTTGCA
This sequence comes from Parascaris univalens, assembly GCA_037576465.1. NCBI lineage: Eukaryota > Metazoa > Nematoda > Chromadorea > Rhabditida > Ascarididae > Parascaris > Parascaris univalens. The sequence goes on along the minus strand of CM075173.1, from coordinate 189,491,993 downwards.
ATCAACCGAACCAAAATGCCAAAGGTTTTTCACTGCGAGCAATCGATTCGGTCGAAATATATGAGCATCAACAATGCATTATATATTATTTGTTCGCAGCATGGAGAACTTTTTGGTGTGATCGATGAAACCGCAAAGCACATACGGTGCCGGCTCATTTGCTGTACTTTCCAACTTCTTCTGAACTGTTTTGATCCGAAAGCTTAAGCCTATTATGCTTGAGCCGTCTCGTGATTGCAATGTTGTGGATTCAGTATCGAATAAATGAATGTGGATTAGTTAATGATTGAAAATGGGCTTCACGTAGAGTCGTTGAACACAACTGTTTTGCGATAACAATGAACATCTTTAAATCTAAAATTTTAATCATCAGAAAAACAAATCCGTAATAAATGGTACCTGAAAATCTCCCCCTCCAATCAAGGAACAAATAGAAAAAATTCCAACAATCAAGCATATATTTTCTTCCCTTAGATTTTCGATGTTTCCAAAACAATCTCTAGTCCAGAAATAAAATTCCAACCTTTAAGCATCCTGGATCGTTTTTGATCGATACGGAAATATACGACTGCGACGACGATGATCGCAATAATTAGAATACATGCGAGTACAATAAATATTATCAAAAATGGAGTCCAACTCATTTTGTTATACACGATTTTTTGCCTACGCACCGATTATTTTCCTTCGTAAGGATCGTCGCTATGCTTAGAAGAATATTTACAAGTAAATAGTTCGGGTACTTCTTCTTCAGGTGCCACTTCAAAGTTACGATCCACCTGAAGTTATTATAAGTTGAAAATGCGCATTTACAGATGCAATAAGCTTTTAAAGTGAAAATGCTCATAAGGTTTAAAGAGTTAGCGCGTTTCTTTAAAAACACTTGAAGCATTCCAGTAGTATATGAAACAAAAAATGGAATAACAATGCACAGAACGTGAATGTCGTCTGAGTAGATGAATCACATCGAAGCAATAAGTGCCCTATAGAGTTAACAGACTGTTCTCAACGTCGAATAGACAGGGAACATTTCTTTCATACTATAAGCGTAAGTGATACCTTAGATGGCTAGTGCATCAATATCGATGATGTTAATGGAATAAAAATAAAAAATATTGCAATAGATCGGTGGCAGTCGAAACCTCGCAAGAGCACTAGCGATCGAAACTTGTAAAGAGCAATTTTTGTTCTGGAACGAAAACATGGCCTAGGAGAGGAAGTTTGACCTCGGTAGCGTGTGAACAAACTCGATCAGAGTAGATTTTCCGATGCCAGCTGACTCAAAAGCAGCGACGAACAGATGGCCTCATTTCGTTTCTCTTTCTCTCCACCTGGTTAATGACGTCAATATTTTGACCTTGAATTAGATGAGAATTTTAAGAAAATGAAGTTTCTTTTCTTCCTTTTATGAACAAGTGGTACCGCTTTTGCTAGAGTAGAATTAACTACAGCGATTTTAGAAGGGATGACTTTTGGTGGCGAATCACTTCGACTAAATGATAAATACAAGTTATTTTAGAAGGATTTTTTGTGGATTCTATCTGCTCGGATTTAGGCTTCATACCATACAAAGCGCTTTGGTGCTCAGTGCAATCTTGTTTTAAAATCGATTGCATCTGATGAGGTCATATGAGACGATAACAAATTCGTCCTTAATGAAGCGCCAGAGGAGAAAAGACGTCATTCAGCAATTCGTAACGGTGCTTGTTTAACGAATTCCTCACCGACGACTAAATTTTTTTGAGATGTTGAACGTCGCTCATTTAGGATCCGCTGAAGTTCGTACTCTCGCTGCACCTAGAGCAGCATCTGTGTTTACGATTGCTTAATGTTTGCAACAGAGTTCTTCCCTCCTGTTTGTGGGCTTCGTCGTGAAACCATGCATTCTAAAAATCTCGCCTTCTATGGATCTTTAGGATACAAGTCTTCTCCTCCCATGACATACGGGTCTTTGGGAGCGTAAAATTTCTCCACTATCATTGAAGAATAAATATCTGGAAAGTAGTCGTTGCCCTTCAAATTAGTGAAAAATCCTTCATAAACCATCAAAGATATGAGAAAGCTATGTAAAACAGCGTTTCGAATAACACAAGCCGCAAGGAAATATAACTTTAAAAATGATTACAGAAGTATCCGTTCATGAGGACATTTTTCCTGTACATTATCACAGCTAAACAAGACCGTCACGTTATGCGCAGGAATAGAACTGATACAGTGCAGAGAGTACCGTGGAGAATAATGAAGGAGAATGCGACGTTTCCCATCATTTTCCTTAGCTTTTTTTTCACCAACAAAGAAGTGACAATCTCCCTTCTGCTCGATTTTCGACAGGTTTTCCTCTAATGTGTAAATAATTTGGACAGACATTTGTGGTTGCTCCTAGCCATGAGTTAAGGCAATAGACGTTTAGTTACACCTATAGGTGAATGAAATTAAATAAGAGGGCATTTTGATTGGTAATTAGCAAAAACGTTTAGTTGCGACGGCGGAAATGATCTTCTTTCCCTTAAGGAGGCAAAAAAGGGAACGATACGGAGGGAGAAGAAAAATCGAATGGGAAATACAACCCGAACACATGAAAATAAGCTCAAGAATAGACTATAAAATGTGCATAGCATTTGACTTGACTTGACTTTGGTATGCTTAAGATTCCTCACTGAGGGCAAAAAATCATTCTTCAGATGAAGAAATGGAGAATTGCTGGATTAGATTATAAGAAGTCAATATAGGCAGTTTAGAGAAATTAAAATTTAGCGACGAGGCAGCTATTTGAGCTAAAGCAAGAACTCTTTCCATTTCTGCTCCTCATCCTTGGACTTTATAAATTTCTGAGTTTAATTATCGCATTTACCGAGCTATTTTTTCCGTTAAAATTTTGATAATACAGAGGTATATTCGCAAATTGAAAGTATTAAAAAATTAGAATTTGATTTCCTTCTACGCAATCTCCAATTTTTTCAGGATTTTCATTTTTTTTCAGGATTTCAGGATAAGCCCATCCTTGAATTATGGTCACACAATACCTTTTAATGGCGTTAACGCATTGTAAACCTCAATAAACGTTTAATGACAGCTAGCTGAAGTACTCAAAAAAGTATTTTCCTTTCTTTTTAAACGATATTCGTGCAACAAATATCTAGCAGAGAAAAATCACTGCAAAAATTATGTGGAGATTCTCGCAAACGAGTGAAGAGGATGAAATGAATGAGCAAAAATAAAGGAACACAAAAGAAAAGCGTTGAATAGGCGTCAGATGGGCTAAGCGTGCGCTTACTGACGAGATCGACCGCCTTACTACGCTCAACATCACGAAGGGCTCATAGCCATGCGAGTAACAACTAAGAGGCGAGTACATCAATGGCTGCAAGTACTACGACGCCGAGTAAACATATCGATCCTGATCTTTCGCCTTTTTACGCGTTTGATCGTAAATTCTCCTCGCAATGAATTCACTAATTTTGATCATCTTAAATTCATGTGAGCAATTTTATGCACATAGATCACTACCTGGATCTGTTACCTGCCATTAAGAAATACAAGCTTTATCGTCTTGAATATACAGGTTTCTTAGTCTATTGTTGAGGTTATTCGAAACATGAGTTTATGTAGCCATGAGCAACTTTACGCCCAACTTTAAAAATTCGTCTCTTCAGCGAGTGAATAAAATGCGCACAAACTCTTCCCAAGTTAAAAGTAAATCCCCAAATGCAATTATTTGATCGAATTCTTTAGTGGAATTTTTCTCATATATTCAACACGCAATAAAAAAACTTTACATTTCAAAAATATCCTCAAATAATACGCTTAGAAATCTATTGAAAATTCACTCTTTCAAAAGTCTTTTGTGAAATTTTCTAAGAATTTCCACCTTTCAACATCGAATCGCAATGTTTAAATCCATAATCTGCATCGCAAACTGACCTAAAAACGCCGCAATTTGAGGTTTACAAATGTGCCTTTTCTTAGATCGTCACTCAGCTCCATAGTTTCTCTGCAATTTATGAAATTTGCGCGACTAAACACTCATCATTCCTACTTTGATCTAGATTGGGAGCCTCTATGGAATGCATATATATATATATATATATATATATATATATATATATATATATATATATATATATATCAATCTGTTCTGAAAGCCGCATAAAATATTCTTATAATTCATTGAGGCTCTTTCTGAAGCATAAAACATTTCGATGAAGATAAATTTTCTGAATCTCATTTCTGAGAACTTCCCAAAAAAAGTGCTTTCATTGCCTCGTGCCGAATAAATTTCTCCTTCTCAAAGGAATTTTCCCGTCAACAATTGCAAAGCATTTTAGAATCTTCAGTGTTTTCTATATCTTCAAAAATTGTCTAAATCACATACACATGATTGCAAACTAATATTACCAATATATGTTACAAAAATGCAAGTATAAATGGAATATATGTTTAAAAATATATATTCAATAAGGAATCCCCTCATATAACATGAAATATTTCTAAATAATGGGTGCGAAAGAGAGCATCAATAAATTATGCCTAATTTTTCCTCACCTACTAACTTATTATAGAGAAATTAATCTTATCAGCTTATAAAATTGGATCTTTAAATTAAAAGGTTTTATAGATTATAGCTCAACAATTGGCTTATTAATTGAACATTTCGGGTGCAATCTTCTAATGTAAAAAAAAGAAATGAAAAAATGCAAAATACGTTCTAAAATATACTTCAATATTTCGCGATTCTTCAAAAATGTCGCATTTTCTAGAGGGTTTTTGCTCCTCTCGTATTCCATGGATTTCTATCCGGAATAGAGTAATATCACCGGATCGATGCACCTCTGATTTCGTGCACGATCGTAATAAATCTCGAAATATTGAGAGAAAAAGAGAAGTTATCATAACCAATTTCTAATAGTAGTGAAAAAAACGATACACCTTGTAAGAAATAACCTTAAAATAGAGGAAATAGAAGTGCAAAATTGTTGGAGGCGATAGAATGCATTTGAAGAATGGAAATTGCTATAGATACTTGCAATTATAATATTCAAATATTCAATTATATTCTTAGTGCAAAAAATAAGCTCTCTCTGGAAGAATATCCACATCCGGAACGATTGATTTCATAGGTGAATCGTATGATGCAAGAAGATTAATGCTATAAAAGTGCTATAAATTAAATTGCAAGTATGTAATCAATCAATGGATGTCCACTTTTGTTCCCACAAATTAGAATGCACATTATGTGCAATTTAGATTTTTCTGCAGGTAAAATTCATCGAATAAATTTCCTCTTATTAAGAACTCCCTTAATGCCACCATCAAGACAAATTCAGTACGACAATTAAACGTATAAATGTAAGTTTTGCTTAGCCAAATGTAATCGTAATTTTTAAGTTGTGAAATGAAATCCTTCCGTATTTACATAATATATCCGGATATTATGTGGCGAATTCGACATATCATTAGTGATAATGTACGCTTTATTTTATTGTATGATATAATATCAGTCATAAGTAACATATTTATTTTATTTATCACACCTTTATCTAGTCTTGCAGTTTGGCAATCCCATAACCTTCATTTCCGATAACGGCTTCAATGCAGCTATAATTTATCTGAACGGGTATATGACGCTTCTAACTGCATGAGTTAACCTGATCATCGATTAGCGAGAAAGTCGAAAAGACAGCGAGTGGATGTGGGGTGGAAGGATAGGGAGGCTCAGGATATTCATATCACTGAAAAACCTTCGAACACAAAAAAATCCAAGCCCCAAATCCTATACAAGTCAGCAATGGCTCATCTCGGAATCAAAAGAATTTCTGATACAATTGCTTAGAAATCCGAAGTAATCCGAACAACAGTGAGTGCTTTACGCATCGAACATTCTTGATTGATATATCTCTATTAAATTTACCACTAGCAATAATTCTTTTCCTTCGATCTTTGAGAATTCCCCTCTTTAATCATTCTCTCGTACTTTTTCAAAGACGCGCTATGTTTAATTTACAAGCATCCTTTAAGTGTTAAAGAATTGCTATTTGGATTCTTAAGCTTTTTCAATTATTCGTTCATCATCATCGTACGTTCCTCTTCTATGTATCTTCAAAGAATTTCATCTCGTCATGTTACTAATATCCTTTTATGAGGTGCTCGCTATTGTTCGTTCTCTGCCTGAGCTTCCAGTCTTACTCTTCAACACTCATACCTGAAACAAGCAGAACGACCTTCTAGGAAACTCTTCGCCTTCTGAATTGAAAAGAACTCTATGCTAACTTCATTCATATGTATAATCTCGTTATCAGGCAATCAAATGATGTAAAAAGTTACCAATAAAATTAAACATTAAACTTAAGCAGTAATGCATCTGAACACGATATGTCATCACTTTATAGCTGCTCCAAATATCAAAACGAATCGTTGAGCAAGCGAGAAAATACTTCTTCATGAAAAAGTCTCCATAACATTTAAGTAAAAAATATTAGCCAATCAATAGAAGAAGAGAAAAATATGAACGAGTAGTTTCTTTGATCGAGTGAAAAAATGATCAGAACCAGCCACTGATCGGATAGTTAAACCACTACAATTATGATGGCATTGGAAAAGATCAAAGGAGGCTCAAATCGGCGTATCACAATTGCTCGTATTATTTGTTCTTTCGTGGTGATGATTTCACCGAACAAAAGTTATTATGCCACCAGTTGTGCATTCTGAATGAATACTTCAAAACCCCAAATGATTACCCGCTAATATTCTTACACTTGGAAATTACTCGAAACGTCTTTGACGAAGTTAACCGCACTCTATATTTGTTCCACCTTTGTCAATCATTTTTTATGAAAGCTTCTTAGAGTCCATTAATACAGCACAGACCGAGGGCTGGACGGGAGACAGGAGACATGTGCAGTGGTATAGATAGGAAATACAGAGCTACACTGATCGGATGAAGAAATAACGCTCTCTGAATGATGGGAATGTGAACTGATGAAAAGGCAATTCATGCGGATCGAGGATACAAAATGACTAAGCGTCTATTCTTTTTTTCAAATGAGGTTTCGTGCGACAGTAATGTGTACATATTTACACAGACATAGACAATTCTGACTTTTTCTGTGGAAAAAATTGCGCTCTTCAATGAATTAAATTCGCCGAAGCTGAAAGTCGATTTTTGGGAAAAATTCTATGATTGCCTCAGAACTCTCTTTCACTCTCCACCTCTAATTTTCCACCTCTCCATATATATATACGTATAATTAATATATAATTCATATATATATAATTCATTTAAATTGAAAAACACTTCGTCGAAGACAACCGAAATAAGAAAGAAAAACTGAACGAAGAATCAGAAGGAGAGAATACGCAAAAGATGCGAAGCTGTGTTAATGGTGGGGTGATGATGGTGGGGAATGCCATAAAACGATCCAATGAGTCAGGAAATGAGCAACGATGAGTATAAGGCGACAATACGACAAAACGACCAGCCGCTGATTCACGATGCTTATATTGCACCATTTACATCTGTTAGTGCCTTCAAGCAAAAAAAACGAATGCCATTTTCGGTACGACGTTCGTTCACAATAGAAGCAACGAAACGACACTTATCGAATAATTCCATTCATACCGCTTTTCACATATCTGTAAGTTATTTGGTAGTTTCTCTTTGAAGTAGGAGATATTCCAACTTACGCATAGATAAATATGAAAACATCATATATTATAATTAAAATATATTGGGATTAAGATATGATAATAATTTGAAAAATCGTTATTTATTCATCTCTCATATTGAGATATTATAGGAAATATTCCGATAATATGATTCAAAAAAAGATTTCATTGTTTCGTTGTTTCGCTTACTGTTCGTTAATTCAGCGATTATTGAGATACGTTGAGATTTTCCTCATAAATTGAGCCTAAAATTGCTTATTTCTTTTAGTTAATCCATAATGTGACAATAAATGCGTCGAATATTCAACATTCTCACCAAGATCACAAACAAGAGAATTTTCTCTTTCCGGAGTTCAAGCACAATCTTAGTACAAACCCGACTTTAAAACTATTGCAAGAGTCAAAACTTCTAAATCTGCTAGGATTTCGAAATTCCAGGATGCAACCCGAAATTATCACTAGGTTTCCCATTGAATGCTATAAGTGTTCGAAACGTTCGAGGCATTTGAGTGTGAGGAAAAAAAAGGGAAAATAATAAGAGATGAGAAGAGCGACGTGGAATATTTACTAAAGAATTGAAGAAATGCCTTAAAAATTACGCCTATCATTGCGATGAATTAAAGTAATCGCTTTTCACTAACGAATAATTCATTGAAAATTTACTAAAATGGTATAATATCAATTCATATAATAAACTATGTTTTAGTATCACTAGGACATTGAAGTGTATTCGTTTATAAATCACAATGGGTAAAATGGGCCTAAATATGTTTATTTTCTTAACTCAATGGGTTCTTTGAATTCAATGAAAATGTAAGAGATTCCAAATAAAGTAATTTTTTCAACTGTTAGAGAATTTCACAAAGAAGTATATTCATCGCGTTGTTTCCGTTAAGGTTTAACTAACAGAGTTGCTAAAAGATGGTTACGCTGAAGAGAAGAGAGGGTTACACTGAAAAATAAGGCTATCATGTTTGCAACTCCTCCCCACGCTCGAATGAAACTTCTCAATTCTCGTCCTTCCTTCGTCCACCCATGCCTCCTTTACCTCCCTCTTTCAACTCCTACTGCCCTTTCCAAAGTTCTCAGCTTTACCTGCACAAAAACATTAGAATAATATAAAATGGGTTCTTGCAGTAACATAAAAAGTAACGCAATGTACAATAGTATGAAAACACTATCCGATCAAGATTAAATATTGTCGCGAGCATTTGCGACACAAGTTGGAATGCTGCTTGTTTGTTACATCAGTACAAAAATGCGTTGTTATCAGCTTCTGCGTTTCTTATCTTCGTATGGCAAACGCCAACTTCTGAAACTAAAGTGGCACAATAAACTCGCATGTTATTATTATCATCGAGGGAAATGACAGAATCATATAATCACTTCCTTTCATCGATATTCATCTTCATCATATTTTCATAATTCATACCACCAGAGAGCGGAAAAAAGTTTAAGCAATTTAGAAATAGTAACTGTACACAAAGCATTGATCACAATATTTACCTAAGTTTGGTACCAGGTACCATTGATCACCCACCATAGGCATTGAAGTGAATTTTTGAACGAGAAAAATTCAAATAAGAACAAAAAAAAGAGTAAGTGGGATATGTGAAAGTAAGTAAAATATCAAAGAAATGGCATTTTTGGCAAGCAATGGTCATGATATCAGAAGTACTAAATGTAATGTTTCGAACTATGTAGAATAGCATTGAGTACTATTATAGAAATAGAACGGAATTTGTTATCACTTATCAGGAAATTAATCACTCAATACGTTAATTAGGATGATCATTCGACAAGAAATTTACTCGAGCTAAGGAAACATAAGAAATTATGCAAGTATGAACAACAAATTCATAATGATACAAGTTAGTTAAGTAGACAGTAAAATACTTAGGAACACCAACATTGCATATCGGCGATAACTTAACCGCAGCTTAAGGGTACGCCTAGTAAGTACATCAAAAATATCGGCATGAAGGGGATTCCAAGTTCTTAAACCGCAAACTTGTGGACTATCATATTGAGAAGCGCAAGAGCGAAGCACAGAAAATAGATTATTTCATTCGAGTCGCTTCATTTACTTTTTGCAAATCATACATTTAAAGAATAAAAGAGTAGGATACGTTACTCTTTGCTGATTTTGGGTCAAAATGGATCAAAATCGATTGGATCAAAACAGATTTATCGATAGAATTGCCTATAAATATGCATTATTCATATATTATCTCATAGTGTATAAATATGATTAAATATTATTTTCATGAGTCTATAATATTGGAATAACTACTGATATAGTTATTCCCATATTATAGACTCATCTTTTATGAATTCATTAATAGAGAATTCAATTACCAACGAAGAGATTGCGACTGATACAATAAAAAAATTAAATCAAAATATAGAAAAAAAAGGTTAGAAAGTAAAGATGGAATGAAGCAAACGAAACGAACGCAGCGTCATTTAAATTCAAGCCAAGTAAAAGACGAAAATTAGCCTTTAATTCGTTGTTTGACAGCAAAATTCGCATGTGAAAAATGAGCGTCAACTTTAAGAGCTAAATGCAATTAAATGTCAACAATATACAAAAAACGCAAAATGTGCAAAATAGCCAGCCGATGCTTTAAGTTTTCTTTTCGATGACCTTTGACCTATAAAATTTTATAATAAACAGACATTAACTGGAATAAAATATAAGCAGAATTCTACCCAACGAACGTTAAACTATCGATTATCATGATGATAATCAGCGCTACGGAAACACTTTCCACGTTAACTGATACCAAACATACGAGTAGCTACCTATGCTTTCGATTTGGTAAGTAAACTGTACTGAAACTTAGAGTGTAAGAAAATGTAGAATTCAAGAATTTCAGACCCCTCCAGGAAATTAAAAGAAATCTCATTTGGCGAAAGAAATTATGAGAGATTAAAATTATCTTGTCACTTTAAATTAGCGAATTATGGCCATAATTACAAACGGGTAAACCTTGCTGAAGGTGGAATTTTTTTGCATTCGTTCACGACATTCGCTATTTGAAACAACTAATTTGTTGAATTCAAGAGCGGTGCGAGTTTTTTTAAGGCAAGAAACTCCTTTCTTCTTATTTCAACGCTTGAATTGGTTTTATTTTTACCGGTTTGAGCTGATATTCCGATCAAGAGAAATTACTATAATGTATTTCATAGTCGAGAAATATTTGGTACAAATTTCTTTTGAAAAAAATGTATGAACTAAATCGAAACCCTTCCTTATTTGTGGCATTATATTCGGGCTAAGATTTAAAAGACCCAGATTCGATGCCACATATCTGATGTTCTTACATTTTGCATTGTTCCATATTTTCATATTAACCTATACAAACTTATTTAGCCTATCATATCAACCTATAAATTATAAAATAAGTCTATAGAGTACAACTACTATGGGATGATTACACTGACCACTCCGCTGAATGAAAAATGCGAAGTTTGCCGCGTATGCACAATGCCGGCAAGTTTGCCCCATGGGATTTAGTCGAGCTGGAAAATGGCGATGTTTCGCCATCGTCAAAGTGAACTTCACAATAGTGGCCGAGGGTCAGAGAATTTCCAATTCCCTCAACGAAGCTTTGAAAATTGAAACCTCTTCGACGGTTGTGCCACTGTCGATCGCTGGAGATTGACAATTATCGAAAGTGGAATAATTATCATACACTAATATCTTGCAAGTAAAATCTTCCAATGCAATAGAAATCGCCAAGTCACATCTACTCAATGTAATCTTCTTTCCTCTATTTCTGCTTAAATATGGATCCATGTGGGCCTCAGATCGACGATTCCTATAGTATTTTGTGGATTCCCGTTAATTAATTACCCTCGCCAGTATTTTGTGGATTTCCGATTGTTAGCTTAAATCAATGAGGAATTTTCAAAATAAATGAAGAAAAAAGGAGGAAAAAACTCATGGCATTATTCATGAGATCGTATCTGTCGACAACTATGTTGATCACCTCTCTCTTTCTACCTTCTTAAAGGATATCCATTACCTTTTCGTTAAAGGATGCATATATTCATGCGCCATCTAACGAGATTATTATTGCCATAAAAATTAACTCGAATAACTCACAAAAAGCTTATGTATATTAATAGTAAGTATATTTTAAAGACCGAGTTACTAGTAAGTGTATTTGAAAGACCGAATTACTAGTAAGTATATCTGAAAGACCGAATTACTAGTAAGTATATTTGAAAGACTGAATTACTAATAAGTACATTTGAAGGACTGACTGTCTGGCTTAATAAAATCTATAAATTACTTCGATCGTCGTTGAAATTTTCATAGTGAGGAATTTCGACTAGTTTGATGAGGAAAGGTTTCCTCGAAATATTGGAAATAATTGAATCAACGAATGGATTCGACATAGATAATTCCCCCAACGAATATAGTCACTACTAAAAACACAAAATTTTTTGGTGCTCATTCGTTCAGCTTATCTCTTTACCTAGAAAGAATTGGCAATGCTAATTTTGTTGCTCACATCGATCATCCTGGAGAGAAAAAAAATCCACTCACCGCAGGTTGAAAGTCATTTTTCCAGGTATCAAATCTCCAGACGAGTACTGCTTCAACTTGATCCACAAATCTTTTTCAGGATGCATTACAATAGGGTACGGGCCACTACATTGATTGCAGTAAATAACTTATACTATTGATAACAGTGAAAAGTAAGTAATAAACACAACAAATAACATTAACCTATCGTTTTTGTGATGAATCGTTAGTTATCAATTGCGTCATTATGCAGCATTTTCTACAGTTGACATTTTCCACTAAATATCATTACGATCAGTACTAATCAATAGTGATGCTACATATAGTAATAACGATGTACATAGTGGTGCCATGAGCTAATATTGCTAAAATTTGGATCAAAAAGACATTTACAGTTGCACATTCGTTGTTACTAATATACAAATAACAGTACTAATAACGGAATGCTGATAATATCATCAACACAATGTCACCAACTATTGCGAATTCTATCCCAATAAGTGAATTTATGAACTTCTACTATAACATCATTTACTTACTCGTATATTCGCCGGGTACTTACGCTTATATTAGTCCGCACTAAGGGGGAACTAAGACTATGAAATTTATTAGCAATAATTTAACTCTAAAGGATTATTTCTTATTAAGAGATATGAAGTTGATTTGACGATTCGGAAGGTATAATTTGATTCTTTCTGAAGGTTCCAAAAACAAATCTCGCTTTATTATTTTATTCTATTTATGTTTATAGATGGGCAAATGGCATTTGAACGATTCAATTTGATGCAGTCGTTATTCTCTATACTTAAGTTGAAAGAAAAAACGCCTAAAATATCCAGCAATACAAATCAAATGTCTCTGTTAACACGATAAACAATGAAGTTAGTTACTGAGGTGTACATGAAATGAATTCTCCGCACTTCGAGGATTCATTTCTGGATCAACATCTTATTCCGGATATCAAATGCTGCCATTCTCTAGGATTCGATCAAAGGTCAAGAGGCGCCTATATATCCCTAGAAATACCTATAAAATAAGAAATTATAATAGCAAAGAAAAAACCATAAATTGGATGTGGAAAGCGCAATTATGAGCTTCATGAATTACGACGAAACGTGTAACGCAAATAATTTCTTGCATATACTACGATATTAACGCAATGGCTGCGTTAATATCGTAGTTAATTAATGTTTATGACCTTAGACGGCTTTAGTCGACGATTAATCTCCTTTGAGCCTTTCATGCATTTCTATTTTGAAAACAACAACCATGATATCCCTATAATTGCATTCTCCACCAACATACGAATAGCCGACTGATTCACCTTCGACATGTGTTTATTTGTACCAACTAACTTAACGACTGAATCTGCAAAACCCCAGCAGATCTACGAAGCCCCAATCAGCCACATCTCTATCGACCTTACCTCAACTAACCTGCGATAATTCTCTACTTTCAAAAGCTTTTGGTGGTATTGCTTGCTGAAATGCCGCTTTTCCTCTTCGTTTATTGCTTACTTATTTACTTTGACGTTATTGCTTATGAAGTTAAGAACTTAACCATAGTGCAGTAACATCATATGCTAATCTAATCTATGACACCTCTTTTAAAGTACCTCTAATCTATGATGCTCAACGTTTCTACAACGCCTATCACTGGAGCCTATACAAACAACGACGGCTATTCAACTAAGCCATTATTCATACGAACAAGCATAACCTCTACCCAAATCATCGAAGGGGAATTAAGCCTTTACCCGTACCTAGAAGCAAGTCGAAAAAATTGGGAAAAACACAAGTTAAAGTTCCGAAATTTCCCACCCGGGGTAGATTCATCGTTATCGTCATTTTCTCGAAATTTATCAATGTATTCGAAATTACTCCTCATTTTCGTACTCTTTAATCGTTAAACATTTATTTCTTATACTTATAGGTGGATTAAATATACAATTATTTGCATATATCATATAGAGTAACGAATTTTCCTCGACAATTTGCTAAAAAATTCACTAAAAATATCATTAGAGGAAATGAATAAATAAATAACGTTTATTATAAAAATTAGCACATTCGAATGAGCCTATCAAAAGGTTATATCTATTTCAGATAATTATTTACTACATAAGAGGTCAATAAAACCCCTCTCTTAATTGTCTAATATTAGGCGAGAAACGTATCGGATCACGTACCCCAAAATGCGCCGAATGCAACTGCAATTCTACGACGATCGGATCGACGCGATTCAGCGCAATTCGGTTCTCCATCCCTCTTTTCCATTAAACTGCAGTCTATCAACACTCTTTTCAAGCTAGAAATTGCGAACAATTTCCATGTTGAAACGGTAAAATGGTGCTGAATTTAGGGAATTCTATTGAGAAGAAAAGAAACAAATATAAATACATTCACGTATTTGTACACTGATCTGTACTCTATAGATATCTTTAATTACCTCACATTTTGTTTAATTTTCCAATCATTCGGTATTATTCTTCAACGATTTCTTTAAAATTATTTCACCCCTAAATAGTATGGCTTCAAAATGTGAGGCAATGAAATTTGTACATTTAAATATGAGGAAAAAATTCACCCAGAAAATTATGATAAAGCGCCATATAAGAGCGGAAGGTGAGGGGAACAGAACGGTGGGGGAGAGAGGCAAAATCTTTACTGCAACTTTACTTTAATTAAGCAACTCAATATCCCATCCAAGTTTTCCCCATTTTCTGGATAACCTATAAACACTGAACAATCATTCCTGAAATAAGAAATAAGCACGATGAAAATCCGAAAAAATGTATAAATAAATGAACTTTACATTAGAAAAAGTAATCGTTGAAATGTATCCCTTCCTTTTTATAGACTCAATATTAAACATCTCTCAGTGGAATTTTTCAATTCCTCAGGAATACCTATATTGCGTCATCATAATGTACTATTCAAAGATGGGAAAATATCGAAAAATGAAGGGAAAAGCGATCACAGAGTATGACAATGAGATGAAGTACTGTCTGTAAACGATCGTTGCGGATATATGCAACTATCCGCCTTCCCATCATCGCATCGCCGGCAACAAAGTCGAGTGACATGTCACCGGAATTTTATTAAACATTCCCCGGAAAATAACAACAAAAAAGACCAAAAGCAGGCATAGATAGCAACTTTAAGTGCTTATGATTACACGGTTTACAGACAGTATGACGAATAATAATTACTAACAAATGCAAATATATATATATGTTTATATACATTAAAAAAAAACTCTATGAAATATGCAAATAGTCTCATCTCTATTCTTTCAATGAACCACGCTGATTTATGAAATAATAAATTACTAAGCAAATATGAATATTTAAGTGAGAAGCTGATCGAATAAATACAACGAAGACAATAATTCTGTGAATAAAGTAAATCGACGTATCCGTACTATGCGACACGTTGAGTATATATAGTGCCTTGCCAATTATGCGTTAAATCATCGATTCAATGCGCAGTATATCTGGTGGATAATCCCCGCCACTTTCGTTATCTGAAAAAATCGTTCAATGAGCCCTAAAAACTGCAAAGTCAATCACCACCTTTGGTGATAGCATATTAGCTTTCAATTATATATTAGTACTCCTTAAACCAAATAGAGGCAAAAGAACTCTTACGTAGTCCTTCATACTCAAAATACAACTTTGCTGATATGTGAGCGCCGAAGGAGTCTCTTAATGTGACGATTCAACGATAGCGCTCGATACCTAGAAGGATGGAGACTTCTCCGGTGATCCACTGGGCGACGCTGAGAAGGTACGATACAAAATAAGAGGCATGGTTCATTTAATTTGCGAGCGAAAGCAGACATAACTAAGCAGCTCGCCATTAATCTATAGTATAACGCAAAATCTATAAAAAAATGCGTATCTCAATTTTGTTTTCCAGGACACAAATTATCCACTAATAATTAAAACAGGAGCAACTGGAGAGTAAAATCACGAGACGCGTATTTTAAATGAAGTGCTTACTTGAACCTTTTACTAAAGAACTGTTTACAGACATGATCAGTTACGAGAGATAAACAGATTCATATGCTAACGAATTTCTACAGCTCCTCATAAGCTCATGGAGAAGAATCTGAAAGCAGTAAGGTTTCATAATATGATCACTTCGATTCTGCTCGGTCTTGACGTGTACCTCAATTATGGCAAACGAGGAGCAAACAACTGCTTCAGTTCCAGCGGTCTACTTAAACAAACTTCAGAGGAATCTTACATCAACTTTTGCGTCACTATTCGGAGCCCATAGAGACGCTTATAGTTTCATGACCCTAACCTCAGCGAATCTTTAATTGCCATTACCTATGAGCTTAACCACTCGAAATAACGTCACGCAAATTTGCAAGCACAATAACCCTGACAGAAGGAAGGAATTTATGCAACCCGAGAAAACTTCGAAATTCCTTCCAGCTTATCATGTATACTAACAACACTCCTGTTAATATATCATATATGCGCAGTCACGTAGCATCGAATACTCAAACTATAACTATTATGGTTCCACGATTCAGAAGAAATAAGCGACCTTGTAAACCTTACCGTATTCAGATTGCGGAGAGTCGGGTCTCGAAATATAAGTACTGCTGGTAAGATCGGGCCAAACAGACATCACGGTAAGTGCCGGTTGACTACTGTAATGCCTCGGCACATATGAGTCCCTCACCGTTGAGTTCGGCACTGGAACGAGCACCTCCATGCAGTTGTCATCAAGATTCAATTCACGTAGCACCCGAAGCCGAACCTTAAATATTACTTACTGAACCTATCACATTAACTGAAACCTCCACGAGCCAAACAACTTGCAAGAATTTCACGATACCTTTATTGGATGAAATTTTCTATTCAGTGGGAAGTTACCCTTCTTAACAAAAAATGGTGAAGTACTGCAGTATCTGGTGCTCCATGCTCGAGAAAACGACTAGTGATAGGAAACCTAACATAGAAAACAGAAATTCTAGAAAAGTAAAGCTTGCAGTAAAGAGAAAGCGGCTTCCTATTGGAATGGAGACGAGACTTGATAATAAATCATACATCCAAGTGTGAGTACATCAGTCTTCACACAAAGAACAATGCTGATTACATCTATCTCACTTGATATTGCAAGATTATTTAGCTTCGATAAAGCATATAACACAAGTGAGTGAAAAATGAAGAAATAGTTCACATACTTGCTCAACTGCAAGATCTCGATGATGTGCGCATCCACAAGAGAATGCTTTTTTGATGAGCTCACTTGTCCGTAGTGTCTCCACGATCCTCCTTTCCACCTACGAAGTGAATAATCTCGGAAAATGAACAGCGAAATATTTCACATCCAGCAATGAAAGGAGTACTTTTCGACCCTTCATCGCCTTCGGTACAACAGCAACCTTCAGGAGAGCAAACCAGCATGTGGTAAGCCTCAATATAATATCCACAAAAAGACGACTGTCCACTCACCTTCCGGGAAACAACTGTTCTTTCTAAAGCTCTACAAACTGCAACTTTAAAGAAATATACGCCCTCATATCGTATAATATCTCATGTCTGTAAAGAATATCAATTAGCTAGCTGTTCATTACAACGGAGAAAAAATACCCTTTCGTCTCATATTCAGTAAATCGAGTGGAGTCTATATCACACTTGCTCAGTGCTCAACCTGATTCAAAATTCCCAAACAAGTAAGCATGCGTTCCCTTCGTTCGCATCTACGAGTACTTAACATTTCCGGTAGGTGGTCCTTCCCCCATCAAACGAAAATTTGGACCATACGGCTGATTTCGCTGACAAAAAAATATAACCAACCAAAGCTCTCATCTGTTCGGACACCACTTCAGGAGTGAGATTTACAACATGTGCCCATGTTGACTCCAAAGCGATACGCATACGATCGCTCACAACGCCCCGCCTATATTCGGCCAATACATCCGCTCCACTTCCGCATAGACGCCGCAACTGAGAACGTGCCTCCTCAAATAGTACGACACGGGTATCCGATCAGATCTAACATCAAGGATTACTGATGCTATTTTACAAAAAAGTGTAATTCCACAAGATAAAATCTGTGTAGGAAGCATTTTGGCAAGTGATGACCCCGTTAACCCACTTGTTATGGAATGAGTTTTGGATTCCCCCGCAAATTGTAGCACTTTCAGATATGGACGACTCCTCGGTTATAAATCGCCGGACATGGATGTTATTCGCGGATATTTCAAAAAAAAAGAATTGTAGAACGGGACGCACCCAGTATTTTTCCGATCACGTACATTTACCCACTAATCGAAGAAATCAGCTCCGAGAAATCCTTACAACATCTCACTACTACGCTCTTTACTTTCAGCAACCTTTCTACCTTAACTAACGATATGAAGAAATAGTAGTTGTATTATTCCCACATAGTTACCGTAATATATGGGAGCAGCAATCTTGGTCCCGCAGGATGCCGTCTCGGCACACTATGATCAAACCAGTGTGCATCTGGGCTCACGTCTGGAGAACGACTGTCTGGATAGCGTTGGCCTAACAAGTCGGCATTCGGCGAACGATCCAACAGGCCACGCTTATATGCACTATTCAAACTCTGAAAATATTCACCAGTCAAATCCATATTTAGGGGGCAATTCCACATTGTGCGTTGAAGATCTCATACATGACGAAGCACCTGAACTGCCTATCTGCGTTTCATAAAGAACATAATCTAAATTGTAAGGGCTCTTTTTAGATTGCCATAGACTTCTGCTCATCTTGCTTACATACTGGAATATCTACCTGCGAAAATCGTCAAAACAACACAACCTCACGATAAATTATTAATAATTCTCTATATTAGAGAATAGACCAACCAGTCACAGTTCAAAAGAAACATATGGTGGCGAACGCATATAGTCACTACCTGTAAGCAACTACACAGGGCCGGTTATACTCCCCAACTCCACGTCGCCTAGCTCTCCACCACCTCTGCGGAATTGTGCGACCAAAGCTATACTGCGCAAGCAAACCTAGCTGCAGAAGTACAAGCTGTTGAAGTGATCCACAAATGAAATCCATGCGGACGAACACAAGCAACGAATCGGTTGTCCCAAAAGTCAGCGTCGACAAACTCGACCTGAGGACCGATCCGAGGCTGCTCTTCGCAACCACGAAAATGTGACCTGATGAATTAATTAAACAAATGTGACCTGATGGAACGGCGGAAGAATGTAGTCAATACGGACAAGTGGTAGCAAAGATCCAAGTATGTTTCTCAGCTCAACATCATCCAGTTCTGATCTGCGCACTCCTCTTCGACTAATACTGTGGGTTGTGCTTGCCACAAGATTTGGCTCCCTCTCCTCCATGCGTCTTACCAACTCGTGCTCTCCCCAACGGACCACACTCTCCAAGATTTCTACTTCCGAACACTGAAATGACAAGAATAAGCAAGCTTAGTGACTATCCGATATTATAGGATGTTACAACCCACTCGGTACTTCCAGGTGCGGGAAAGATGAACGTAGGTCATGAATCTGAGAGGGAATTCAATGGGACAACTTTTGGGAGACAAAGGAGAGATATTATTTCATTTTACCAAGAGAGTCCACTAGTAGACGCCAAATGCGGGAATAGGGAAAAATTTCAGCTAATTTCTCAAATCAGGGAGGAAAATTTGTGAACCTACCAAATAAAATCGGAAAGCCTTAATCACCTTTCCCAACTGAAGTTTTCCGATTTCGCCCTCCATCAAACTCATCGATCAAGTTCATTTAACAACAATACAGCAACAAAAAAATGCTGCATGAACTCTAGAATTAGAGAATATAAACCAAGTACATCACGTAGCCGCCTTCCTTCAATTCCATCGTTTTATAAAATAAGATTCCAACCGATATAAAACGCAAACGCAACCAAACCTTTAAGTATCTTCATACATCTGCAGATTTCATCCAAAATGATAAATCGAAACGAATACCTACCGGAGCAGCAAAATGGGAGATGCAGATGACGCAAGGGAGGGTGATGGGAACGGCGAAGAGGGAATTAATGGAGGACGACAGAGAGACGAGGAAATGAACGGGAATGAACAAGGAGAGCAGAGTGCAAATAAAAAATGGGTACAAGGTGACGCACCTTTTGCTAGAGCTCAAGAAAAAATGGAGGATGGTTAATCATGCGCAATAATTAAGTGATATTTGATATTAACCAACACTTTCAACTCCGTTTCTTCTATTCTTCGATCAGTGATATATGCATTAAATGTCAAGATTTCTAGACGTTCCCCGACGATCCCTACCCGCAAATCTGTACGGATGAAATAAACGACTACCTCAACGTAATCGGAAAGAAGACAGTCATGAAGAAGTTGCTCATCCAATTCAACGAGTACATGTGATGAGCATATTCTTGAAAACTCGTTGCGCAAATAAGCAACACATTGCCGACGCACATATGCCGATCCACCAGCCTCTGATGCCCATTCCCACAGACTACTCACCGTATCAATCGACAACTCGGATACCAATACTTCCTCGCAAGCTGAAAAAAAGTAAACTTGTTGCTAATTTTCCCCAACTCCGCACGGATTACCTGAAAATCTCTTCAGCTTCAGATTAAAAGAGCAATAATGGAAGCGACCATCCATTTACAGCACGGGAGTTCCGGATCAACAAACCAAAGAAATTGCTCCTTGATGTCAATAAGCTAGAATTATAATCAAAAAATAGTGTTTGCGATTATTCCTCTTCTATTTCAGTTTGTCAGAACCACTAATGAGTGTTAAATACTTCACGGCAAAATACTATAAAACGCTAAATATGCTCGCTTTTCAACTTTAGTCTTCCTCTCTCCTGTCAAACCAAGAGCCGAATATTAAAAGTACCCTCACACAAATGCACGACCGATACAAATGAATTACAAAGAGAATTCAATATGCACCACAAGTTTAAGTACCAAAGGAAGACAGTAAACATCCGGACCTATTTTTGGGTGGAACTAAAACGAACCGATCCACAGAGCGGGTCGTCTCCGGGAATCAGAGACGATTTTCAAAATCAGTCATCAAATACCACAAAAATTACGAAAACAGCTTCAACCTTTACACTCATTTCAGATTAAAATAAAAATGTTTGTTAAGAAATTCTAACAGTGAGCCAGATGATGCAGATTTAGGAACTGAGCAATATGAAATATGTCGATCGCATGACGTAGTGGTGTCTTCTGACGTCGTCCAGAAGCGATCGCCTGCACCTCATTCAAGCTGCTCGTCGATACCTGACAACCGTCCAATACCTACAACATAAACAGCTCTTAATCATCAAACCCATTTCGTTCAATTATCGAAAAAATTGCCAAGGAATTTGGTGACTGAACAATAGGGGATTCAAAAATCTCAAAACTCTTATGAAATGAGCGAGTAGAGTATCCCATTAACTCCCAATTCCATATAGAGATCATTTCTCCAAACCCTCTTCTCCTTCTGTTTTCCATACCCACAAATAGCAAGAGAATTAACAAAATAGACATGAAATAATATGATAATTATCCTATTTTTTGGGTCAACTGAATAATTCGCAGAAATTACACATGGAAAAATACCTGAAAGATGCGAAAAATAGACAAAGACGTGCCATTCCACCCCTCCGTCCATGCTACTGACGGCATAGGAAACATTTCACACGTACCAGTATACTCGAACACATGAATCACAGGATGCTCAGAAATTACTTGCAAATCAATCATAAGTTGTAGGTAATTTTCTTCATCTATTTCTCATACCATTATAAACGTTTCAACACGCCTATCGTTTTCTGCAAGATAACATTTCACCATTCCACTTTCTTCACACTCACCACGAAAGTTTTCCGAAATCACATCCCAACCTACCTGCAACAGACGAATCGCATAACGATAGCGAACAGAAGACGAGGTACCAAACCGATAATGCAGCTCAAACTTAACATTATATCTCAACTTCCAGTCTGCCAATGCGGTTGTTAGATGCGGATCGTTATACTTGTGCAGTAAGATAGATCAAACAGGTGACGAAAACTGAGGTGGGGCTTACTTTCGAAAGGTCAAGTCGATCAGTGTAAACGGCGTAAAGCACGACCGGTGCATAGATCCTTGGGATCAGCTGCTCATCGATGACAATATTCAACGGCTCACCACGAAATCGTTTCTTTTCAATAAGTGAACGTAAGAAATCCGATCTTGCGGCCACGATTGCCGATGAGCAACGAATCCTATATTCCAACGCATCGATACGACGAATACCACTTTCATCTGGAAAAATTTCATACAATTCCGCATATGTGGGGAATGCTCAGATAATTCAACCAACGATAACTGCGTGAAGCCTTACTTAACATACAAGCTTGAATTGCATAGCGGTTAACAATTTGGACCAATCTAATACTAATGTGGGATGCAACCAACAGGCGGATATACAGCGACAATTATTCCTACGCAAAATTTGGCTATAATTCATGGATATTTTGCTTTGTCAGAACACTGACCCTATGTTATGTGAATAAACAATCACCCGAATAGAACTATGAAGCAGAGGAGTTATATTTAATCGCCTGATATCGGCGATTAAATATAACTCCTCTGCTTCATAGTTCTATTCGGGTGATTGTTTATTCACATAACATCATGTCTGCTCAAATTGCTCATGAATTATTCTTGAAGCACCTTCTCCCCCTCCCCACAAGCACAAGTAGCAATTGCAATTCTACGTTCAACGTAGAAAACGCCTCCCAACCACTTGTTGTCCGACTTAAACTCCTTTCCTATAGGAACCCTCCAGTCATCCCTCATCTCTTCCTTCCTAACCCTTCTCTCCCTTACTTATTCGATTTACTTCTCCCCCTATATCTCTTAAATCCTATCACCCCTTTTATCACAGGTCACTGATATTTTTTACTGATCCAAATAACATTCTTATCTTACATTCTTCAAAAATATAGCAGCCGATTACGACTACATCATCCATCAGATTTCATATGAATTTCTTTCTGTACGCCAAAGAATTCCACTTAATCTCGAGCATTCTGAAGCAAATTCAGGCTCATCATCACTTAAAATTCAGCCTGAACAAGATGTATTTCCGCCTTTCTTTCATTTCATTTCTATAAACCAACCTTTCATATAGGCCAACGAGCTTTAGATTTCTTACTTTATACGAATCACTTATTAAAATATCCTTTGAATTACCACTGCGAAAGGCTTTCGATATCTGACCAACTATTGAAAACAAACCTGATGAAGTGCCATTCGCATTTGTCGTAAAAATTAGAGTACAATCTCCTTTCGTTGCAAAGTCATATTCAGCGAGATCATCGTGTACTGATCTTACACATCCAAGTCTGTAAAGTTGAACTCTTTCTATGAGAAACCAACGTCATGACCCAATCCCACACACCTAATTAAACAACACAAAAAGCCTAATTTAACCACTCATATTCATAACTATTACCACAAGAGTTACTGGTCACTAAGCTGATAACCATTTCGCATTAAGCCAGAAGGATGCAAATACCACATCTCTTATGCATCTTCCAGGATATCACTCAACCAATTCCACAAAAATAATACCATCCTAGAATTTGCTTCGAAAACAAAACCGTCAAAGCAGACCAACGAAAGAGAACACAAAACATGACTTATCAAACCTCAGCAAACAAACTGAATCCGACTGGAATGGAATTTTAGAATTTCCGACGACTAGAAGGCCTTTTCCGACGAAACCTTTTTACGCGAACACAAAGAACATAGCTGCTTCACTTGGCAGCAATTGCTTCTTCTTGACTAACAATCACTCACGTTCAAAAGCACCACATGCCTCGTTTCCGCAATTCCATTCACCTGCTCAGGCAGTCTTATAAACCGACAACGGCAAAAAAACGGAAACAATATATAACTGAGCATCCCTGCAGTTCCGGTTGTCAACTGTAAACTTCCCACTTTTATTGCGACCTTTCAGCAGTATCTGACGTAGATCCGAGAAGTCAAAGTCCCGGAGCTCTGGCAAAGACGTAAACATTCCCAGATCGAGGTCTCGTAGTAGGTTTAAAAGCCACCCTTTATTGTCTAGTTTAAGCCAAAGCGTGATATTCCTTATCTCATTCTCCCAAAACCCTAAATTCTGATGGAGTAGAAAACCCTCCACCAAGACTATTTTTTTTTAAAGAAGGCGTTGGTACTTGACGACATCATGTATGAAGACCATAAAATATAACGTCTGACGGCGATCCGCAGTCACTAAATCGACATTCTGCAGAGCGCAAAAAAAGCTTCTCTCAAAATCCAGTTTCACGAATACATCAAAATCCATATTTCCGAATTCGAAAATTCCAAATTATGAGTTGAGTCGAGCAACTGAGATCCTTGATTCAGATATCGTCAAATAGTCAAAAAAATTGACCATTTTATGAATAGACCTCAGAAAGGAAACTTAATGAAAACTCCATATCCGGTGCCTCTATGATAGAAAAACATCTCGTAGCTATAGTGGATCGAATAAACCCAACATCTAGGGGTCATGAGCATCCTGTTATATGTGGATAACATCCTACTAGGGATCAAGAACTACGGAAGAAGTTCGTAGTTTCATTCCTCGATAGGCTGGATAAAACAATTCGGTCGCTTCAAGTGAAGTCGGAACGTTTCCACGCGAAAGACAGCCACTGAATGAGGCAGATAATTTGGGTGGGCAAACTCAACTCGTTCACTACAACGAATTAGCAACTGCGAAGTAATTCGAAAACTTCAAATTGTGATGAGTTGAGCCCAAAAAATGCATTTCGCCCATATGGATCCACATTGAACAATACTCCAATTTCTTAACCGATCATCCAAATCAAATGTTATATCATAAAGCACTCCGAGTGGGTCCTAAAACTCGAGTCTTCACAAATTTCCGTATCCAAAAAAAAGCAAATAAAAATAAATAAAAAATAACCTGAACAAGAGATGATTCACTTTATGTCGTTCGATGAGTGGAACTGACGATGGCATATCACCGGAGTAAATGCACTGAAGTGATGCAATAAACAATTCATGTGGGACATCATCGTCAATAAACCTCAGCATTGGAGTTGCACTTGATGTACTTTCCTCTAAACTATTCCACAAATCGGCAAAATATCTTGATCGAGCACATAATACTGCCAAATGCGCCGCATAACGCCCATCCTGCAAAAATACCTCACGAAGTGATAATGACGATGCCATATAGTCGAATAAAACTTAACATATGCAGTATTCAGTTCACGTATATCTTTCTATTATTTACAAGCTTACAACTATAATTCCCTTACATTTAAGTGACGGTCACCTTACGATTTGCTTTTCTGCTTTCAGCCTTGAATTTTTCTCTCCCATCTGCCACTTCTCGAATAATCGTTTCATGCTTCCCATATATACCCACCTTTACATATATTATCCTCAAATAGTACGCTAAACATGCAAATAAACGACTATAAAATAAACGAGTAAACGAATAAATAACAAAAAATAAAAATAAACAAATAAATAAATGAAATTTTTTCCTTCACCTATGAGATCATAACTTTCAAGAACGACATGATTGAGCGTCGTTGAGAACGTTCAATTTCCACTAATAATAATTCTATCAATTAAACATCGACTATGATAGCTGAGGAAGTCGCATTTTATTAAGTGATTCGACAGAGAATTCATATCAGTCGTATAAGACTACCGTCTACCTTAAAGAGAACGAAACAATCCGTTGCAATGCAATTTTGAAAAGCGTTGAGGAGATCCCTGGAAAGTGACGAGACAGCCGATCTGGTACTTTCGGCGATCAACACCAACTCCCTTACCGCACATGCACTTTCCATTTCCGCACATAACGCCGCCAACTCGGAGCATGACCATGAGCTAATGAGATCATGGAATGCATGTTGTGTATCGCGTGAGATTGGTCGGCTCTATAAACGACGAATAAAAACTTCCTTTTATGTTCTAAAATATTGCATTGCTAAATAACTACATTGACTATTTTAAGAAAGAATTTCTATTGCAACTTCAAATATTCATATATTAATAAATGGCCCTCGGAGCATTAATGTTGGAATTCATTGATCGTAATGCGCAATGAATCACCTCATATAGTAAATTCCACAATGAGGCACTAATTTCAACGATATGAATGCTTAAAGCGATATTGAGAGAAATCCACCATTTTCTGGATAGCTCATATATTATTTCTAATAGGCATATGCTAATAGGCATTTATTATTAGGACTATCGCTTTATTAATCGCATTAAAATTCATATGCCTTAATTAATTAATTAATTAATTAATTAAAATAACGATTAGAACCTTTCTACGTGAGTGAAATCTCGAGAATCTACCGGCGATATATTTACGAAGTATAAGTGCGGTGAAACGATTCTTTGTGGAGGGTGTTCTACGTGATGAACATGGCGCTATCCAATCAAGTTGACCAGGTGAACGTGAACTTTTCAATTGCGAGCTACTCGCCGCACCCATTCCATCGATCGATTCATTTACTTAAGAATCTATAGGTTTAGGCACAATCTGAAACGGTATCAGCTTTTAATGTAGAGGATAAAATCATTGCCAAGACGTCTAGCACTTCAATAACAGAATAATACTAAGTATGGAAATTGATCAAGCTCGGATCCAATCATACCTGATCGATCAATAAAGCACATCAACAATAGAATATACAACGATCGCAACAATATCTTGCCGCCATTTATTATTATGACCATAGTTATGACCATTATGACCATTATTATGACCAGTAATCATGTATTAGAACAAGAGTGACCAGCTATGAAGATGACCAATTGACCTCACCTACTGTTGTTACCTTTCCTTCTATTATATCTTATGTTTATCACGATAATATGACGCGATGAAAAAAATATTAGAGTAGCTATAATTGTCCGTCAATTTCAACTGCAGAACTCATACTCGATATATGGCCATCATAGTGGACATTATAGCTTTGCCTCTTTGCATAAACTTTTACGTTTGCCGATCCACTAAAGAATGAGCACCAACTGATCCATAAGTGTGAAAACACGGTTTGGATTTTGCACAGGTACTCTCGCTAACCTAAAAGAACTCGGTCATAGAAAGACTAACGATTTGAGAAATGAATCCCTCATCAAGATGAGAATATTACATCGTTTACTTATAATTTATGAAATTCTCCGGCGCTGATAAGATAAAATGTAAAAAGCACATGCCGTGCTATCATATCTTTTTACGCTCGTCCTCAATTGTTTACTTCATTTGCGTAGAAAAGAACGGAACACCTGCTCGTTCGCTTGCAAAAATGATACCGCACTAATAAAGATATAAGTTGGATTTTTTCAAATATTTCAGGATGGATCCTCGAACGGATAATTCTCCATCCTGAAATCTAGTTTTTTTTTTCTTGGGGGGACTCAGTTTATTATTAAATATTCGTTGAATATCGTAGGTATATTTGACCTTTCACCTTTACCTGATCATTCCTCATCTTTATCGAATAACTACCAATCGAGTAACGTTTCTACTATGGGCGATGAAAGATTAACATAAAAGATCGACCACCACCTCCTCTCGCCAATCAATCGTCCGATCAAATCCCCCCGCTCGATAGAGATGCACTGATTTTGAAGAAACGCGACGCGTGGTGATGCGTCGCGCTACAGTACCCTCTACGCGGGAATTCAAACGCTTTGGAATTTTTCAGTTTTTCTCTTATTTTTTGGCTCACGATGAGTTTTCTGAGTGGAAGACTAATTAAGCGTCAAATTTGTAATGAAATATCGATTAATTTTACCGGAAATGACGTCATTCGTTCGTTAAATTTCCGATAGATATTGGCCAGTTAAAATGAACTCATTTTTCGTGTCGAGATGCAATTCTTATGTGTGCTTGATTACGGTAGCTCATTCACGTGGAATGAGGTGCTCGTCATAACTGGGGGTTGGGCATGTTTTGTTTATACGCCAGCCAATTTTCAACGTTCGGGTAGCGATTTGTTTCGCTGTTGATGAATTTGTGCTGATGCTAAATAATGAGTTCGCGAACTTCACGTCCACCTAAAATAATGAGTTCGCGAACTCCACGTCCACCTAGACAATAAGTTCACGAACTTCACGTCCACCATATATTCAGTTCAGCTATTTATTTTTCTTTTTTACCTACTTGTATCCTATCGTAACAGTGTTTTCATCACATTAGAGCAATTTAGCATCTCAAGTAACTCTAAACAGTAATTGTAAAGTATATGCCCAGTGAATAACTTAGGCTTCAGGATTCTTTATATTTTCCATCTTCAAAGTGCTCAAAATTAGCTGATTCACGCATAGGATTCTATAATGGGCTATAGACCCGATTGGGATACCCGTGCCTATGGGATATCCGGATACCCGCCTTCCCTCTTCGAGCGTAAGTGAAGTCTTATAACCTGGCCTATTTGAAGAGCCTCTAGGCTGCAATATCGCTAATTGAAACACATTTCTCGACTTTATCCAGCGTTAAGAGATTCTCATAATTCACCGCATAATATCCTCCTTTTGGCTATCTTCTCGTATCGCTGTGGGTAAGATTGAATTGAATCTACCTGACAGGTATATGAAGTAGTTCATAAATCGAGCGATCGATCATATATGCTTGAGTTTCCGGAATAAAAGAAACTGGAAGAAAGAATCGCTTCGATGATCTTTGCAAGGAAATATTGCGTGATAGCAGTTTACGGCAGCCGTCGGCGCTTGATCTGAATTTAATCAAGCAATTCTTCATGTGATAGTGGAGAAGGCGGTGGATATGGAGGGTAACGGCACTTCTCAGATGATTGGCTACTTTATTGGTTAAGTCCTAACGGTTACTGCCGTCTGATCTACAGTGATATTTGCCTGTCACCGGACTTTCTCCGCAAATGTGTCATTCGGACAGACGACCGACCTTTTTGTGGAGAGATTAATAAATTTTTATGTGCATTTGTGAGTGTGGTGCTTTTGCATTATATATTATGCTAAAGTCTTTCCTATGCGCGTGAAATTGTCGATCTGTTTCGGTGCCCGTCGTCGACCCGTTTCGGTGTCCGTCATCGATCCGTTTCGGTGCCCGTCGTCGATCCGTTTCGGTATCCGTCCGTCCTCCGTCTCTGTCTGATCGTTTCCACTAAGAAACGCATAGTCGAAAATATTTTGAGATTGTCGACATATTTTACATATGTATTGAAATTTTGCAATATAAACTTTGATAGATTCATATGAAACAGGTCTTAATCGGATTATATGATCTATAGATACATTCGCTACCGACTGAGATGGCGATCATTCGATTTTGCTTTGATTCGATCGCGTATGAAGTGTATTGATTTTTAGAGGCGTCTAAGAATTACGTGGCTGCTCTTAGTTGAATGCCGTTCGTGTTCAACCACTTAACGGGTTCATATTTGAGCATTTACACAGCATACGAATTGCCTCTAAGAAACTTTTAAATACATCGTTATTGTTTTTTTTTGTTGTCGATGCGGCCGATAGGCTTCGATGTTGTACGGTTATAGTGGAGGGTCGGGTAAGATGTCTTTATCAGGTGATTTTTATTTGCATCTTCGATTCTTTGATTTCTTAAATTGGCTCAATTTCATGTGTTGTGACAAAAACGAATGCTGTGGTGGTTATATCTTTGTTGCAAATTCCTACTTGTCTTGATTCGTGTGCGCTGTGTTGCTTCATTTGTTATTGATGAGGCAGTTTTGCTATCACGAACGCGGCGGTGAATTGACGGCGGATCTTCGTAGAAAATACCATTCAAAGTGGAGTTGTTCCGGTGCGTAGTTGAGCGCTTTCATGGTTTTATTTGAGATTATTCGCTGCATCGTGGAATGTCCTTGGAAATGCGATTCGTCGATTCATTCTCTCTCTCAGCAGCCGTATCCGGCTCGAATTAATGGGGCGAAAAGTGCAACAGGTGACGGCGGTCAGCTGATCGTCGCATCATAATTGGACTTAGACCCGCTTCAGATCGTTTATTATTATGAGAACGCCGATAATGTGTCGGTGATGTAGAGTTGTCCTGATATCTTTTATTGCTTTACGTAATGCTGATAGGAGCAATACCCGAGAAAGGTGAAATTTAGAGAAGAAGCTAGAAATCGAATCAAAAAAATAGAATTATGGAGTGAAAAGGTGCGCATTTGAATAGAAAATGGGCGGAAGATATGAAGTTCTATATGTTGAGCTTGTTGCTCGTGAAATGAAGGCATTTTTATCTGATTTCTATGGCGATTTAAAGCTAAGGCTAAACTTCGGCCAACTACTTTGTTATTAACTGAAGTTCGTTATTTTTAATTCGAATTGTTCATTCATGTAAGGATCACCATTAGCATATGATTATGATGATACATAGATCGTCGATTTCGTCACATTTACGTAGGCTGTCCCCTCGACGCACTTTCATCTCCTTCGTAGAGCTTTTATTGACGGTTGGTGTGTTCGTGCGGGTGATATTGGTGTTGTGCCGCGTCATCGATACTTTTTTTAGTCGTTGAGACGTTGTGGTGCATTCATCTCTTTCAGGTGTGCGTATCGTTCCTCTCAATTCACGGTTAAAGTCGAAGTCACTCCTCATAACGGCAATTATGAATCCCGAATAGTAAGTTTTGGTTATTTCGTGCCTCTGATATCTTTCATTTTGTAGTGAGTGAAGTATATATATGGCGGTGTATGTCCTATGCATTTTAATAGTGAAGCATGGAAATAACTAGCCAAGAGGGCAACATATGGAGGTATACGTTCTGTTTGTATCGAGACGCCTGTCGGTCATGCGGTAGGCGGACGGGGTTTTCGAACGTTTTTCACCGGTACTTACGAGTCAGTTGAAATCACTCAGCTCACTTCTGACAGTATTATATTATCCCGACTTCTATAGTTGACGTACAATTTGTTCATTGCATAGGAAGATAACAGTAGCGATTGAATTTTTTTCAGTAGTCAGTCAGTCTACTCTTCAAAGCGTCAGATTATATTTCCCACGTCAGTTCTTTTCCGTCCTTTTTGGGACTCCGGGGACGTTCGAAACTACTGATAGCGTTCTTAAGATGACACCATGCCAGCGAAAGACAGTTTGCAATGAATATGTCAAATGATATTGTCATTCTTCATAAATTTGTCCTAATACGCTCTTATGTGTTAGATTTCCTCTCAGTGCCCCTCCCCTCCCCTTCCCTCTCCCTCCCTTTCCCCTTCCCCTCCCTCCATTTCCCCTTCCCCTCCCTCCCTCTCCCATCCTTCTCCCCTCCCTCACTCGTTTCTTTTTCGATTTCATCCGAACTCTCGCATATAATCAGAAAGGTGTATTACTTCATCACCAGTTTATTTCCTTTCACATCTTCCGCCATCCATTGAATGCGCTTTCGTTGAATAATGAATTACTGAATACGCTATTGTTGCTGTTATTGCTATAATAAGGTCGAAATATATTCACAACGAGCGTAGTATACAATGACTTTGAATACAAGCCCCTTCGGTAGTTGAGGTGAGATAGAACACATGGATTCCCCATTCAGAGTAGGTTCGAAATTTTGACCTAATAGACCTGTCCGAGATCGTTTGTGCAAGGAATAATATTTTAATAGAGGGCGTTACGAAACGCTGCTGTCTTCAGTGTTAAGCGCTGATAGTTACAGCTTACATGTGACACATCGCCAACCTGTAACTATTATAGCTTAACACTGAATAGTGCAAAGGTTGGTTTTTACTTCAAGGAAGAAGTGACTGAAGTGATTGAGATGTTGTTTGCAGTGATTACCTATTCAAACTTCTTCTGATCGGTGACTCGGGAGTGGGCAAGTCATGTCTCCTATTACGATTCGCCGACGATACCTACACCGAATCGTACATCTCTACGATAGGAGTTGACTTTGTATGTCGCAATAATTTAGACTTTTTTGCATGAGAAGTCGTAAAAATGTCTTTTTTGATGATTTTAGTGGTGTTCACGAGCATCAGAATCTGAGCTTAATTGATATCTGAAGGTAGTAAATAGCGAATTGTATGGGAAATTTTAAACTTTGAAATAGGTGTGGTTAATGAATGCGTTTTTGGAGTGACGTTTCAGGAGATGTGTTTTAATTTTTTGATATTTAAGGTGCTGCACTCACTTGCGCTCTTTTATAAGCTTAAGGGTTGTTTTGGAATCAAAATTCCCGTGCTGTGATATTTGCGTTCCGAAGCTCGATGGCTTTTAAGGTGGTTTTACTCTCGATGCAAAATGCGATTCGTCTGTGGCTGAAGTTGGTAGTGTCCTTAAGTGATGGCTTTGGTTTAGAACCTTACCAGAACATCTGGTTCCATCAAGTAGGCTAGATGCGATGCGCCACTGTATTCACGAAGCATTTATTTTCGTAGGTTTTGTGAAACATATTTTCGATTTTTGATGGTCGCATATGAGTTTTTTATCAACTAACGCTTAAAAAGATCGATCTGCTGTTGTTTCCTGTATGGCCGTTGGGGTTACATTGGGATTATATCGGAGATCGTGCCGTTTAATATCCAAAATGTTTCGTTCTATATGAAATGAATAGTTGAAGCACTTTTCTTAGATTTTATCTCCATATTCTCATTTACATTTATTGCTTAAATGAGTGTTCAATTGATTTTGCAGAAAATTCGTACCATCGAATTGGACGGCAAAACGATAAAACTTCAAATTGTAAGTTTAACTTTACTTTTTAGTTTCTGCGTCTTTTCTCAGGGAATATTTTGTGATCTTTAGATGTAGTAGCAGCGAGGTGGATTCTACGGTGACTGCTTTCAAAATATTTAGGAGATTTGTGAGAGGACCGCTGATATTTTAGAAGGAAAAAACCACCATGAGCAGTATATATCGGCAGGCTCAAGCTTTGTTTCCCCGTCATCGAAAAATTCATAAGTTTTTTGCAGCTGGTGAATAAGAGGGAAAAGTGGAGGGGCGAGGAGACCTGAGAGCATACTTGAGGACTTTTTATTTCATGTCCTTCAGTCGTTGATTAATGCATGGCAGGGTGGTCTCGTCATTAATGAGGAAGGTGCGTACAACCTTTGGATCCTGTTCACTGTTCATCTTGCCTTCATGCAATTTTCGGTTGAGGGGGGGGGGGGGGGCAGGATGAAGAAAGTTAGTTGGTGTCATTCATGTCATGGGAAACTTGCTTCACATTGATTTAGGACTCATATTGAGCAGTTAATGAAGGTATGTTGCACCAGTTTTTACTTCCGGTTGCAGGTGAGGGAAAGCTGGACCACCAACCGCACATTTGTCGGTTCATTTTTCTTATGCCGATGTTAATGGTTTTAGTCGCCAAGAGATAGGTTTGGCCTTCGAAAATGTGGGTGTTTTCGTTAGTTGTCCTCTCAGTGTCACATCAATCAAGAGTGTTGCATGGAAGCATTGTAATTGTGAATTATATTTTTGGTTTTTTCAGACCTTCACATTTATTTCGGGAACTGTTTCCTCGCCTGTTATTATTGCCCTTATTCGGCAAATTGTGCTCCCTAAAAATTGCTTTGCAGTGGGACACAGCGGGTCAGGAACGTTTTCGCACGATTACATCGAGTTACTATCGAGGAGCGCACGGCATCATCGTTGTCTATGACATCACTGATCAAGTATAATACTTCCTCGCCAGTTGTCGAAATCCTTTTTTTGATTATTTGGCAGCTTTCAAAAATTTTTCGCTCATATAAGTTGGTTGCTTTGATGCAAAATGTAATAAAGCATTGGATTTTGTTACTGCGGAATGCGGTGGTCGATATGATTAGTTGTGCTGTTTTTTAGGCAGCAGTGGCCCTGGAAAGTTATTTTGTCTAAGGTACCTCCTGGCGCAGTGATTTCGAGGGAGGGTTGTAGGCGTTTGTACCTCTCACTCTATTGGTTTTTATATTAATAATGAGGGAGACGTACATTAAGGATGTCTGTTTTGTTAGTTTCTGTGCTGTGCAAAAAGTCGGCCCGTGTTCGTTATGAAAGCTCATCAGTCTCCTTTATCTCCGTTCATTATTGTGATCTTGATTGGGATTACGCTTCAGGAATCGTTCAACAACGTGAAGCAGTGGCTGCAAGAAATCGATCGATACGCATGCGAGAATGTGAATAAACTGTTGGTGGGCAACAAATGCGATCTCACGTCGAAGAGGGCCGTCGAATACAATTCTGCTAAGGTGGCATTCTTTTTTGCACTTTCTGTATTAACTGTTCGGTCAGGTATCTCATTTGAAGAGTTAATTTTGAAACAATCATTTGAATAGTTTGTTTTTTGGAATGACTGTACCAAACTTCGATGGCTGAGCCGCTAATTCATTGTAGGAATAGCTTGAAGGCATAGAGCTTCGATCGCTTGCTTGGAGATATATTCCCAGCTAGCAGATGTGATGGGATTTTTCAGGATGGCTGATTATAATTTAGATTGATGACTAGGAAAATGATAGGTAAATGTTTCGGCTATATCCTTCACGATAGACTTTTTGTTGACTTTTCTGGGTCATAGTTGTTTTTTTTTTTGACTAATAAATTGTGCTAGAATAAGTTTAAAGTCATTTGTGTGGTGTGATTCCCTTGCGTCATCTTGAAGCACTTCGCAGCGATTCTGATTTTATATTAAGCATGCATTTAAATAAACCGAAGAACACCTGAACAGAGCAGACTTCTGTGGCGTCGGTGGGATTATAAACAACTACCGAATAAATGGGTGTGACCGAAAACGGTCTGTCTTTGAAATGTATTTGTTACTGCCGAGGGACATGGCATTCCGGATAAAAACCGCCCTGAATTGCCCAATATGGGCCAGGGGCTGAAAAACTGGATGTGGTGGAAGTGTGCGAGTGTCCTAAGTTACAAGTATTGCTCCGTAGATGCGCTTCGCTTATGCCCAACTCGTTGCTATATCGTTATGTGCTTATTCCTTTCCATGCTATTGGATATATAGATAACAGTTCTGAGGACTATAATTCTGATTCATGATCCATCCATTGGCCAACGGTCGGCCTGAATCTTTCTAGCTCCATTTGCTGCTATTCTGCTTCTGCTTCCCGCATTAACCATAGAGTACGAACTAGTGATTCATTCCACATTTAATTTATCGCTGCTTGCTAATGTTTATATTCCGCGCCTCTAAGCAACATAGACGGTCTATAGTGTGCACTGAAATGTTTATTCTTGCCGAAATGAAATCATCAGAGAACCATACGGCTTGGATGAGGACCAATGAAGTACCGGAACTGTCGATTTTACCTCTTCCAATAATTCGATATTGTTCTCATAATGTGCGTTGTCTTATAAAAGGTGCTGTATGAAGAGAATCCTAAGATTGAACAGCCTCCAGATTTAATAAAGGTTTCAACAGGAATTTATTAGGTATATTTATATATTTTTGTATCATTTGGGCTCAATACGCTCCCTCAACTTGGGAATACCTTTGATGGAACGACGTGATGACTGCGCCCTTTTTTGCGGTTACTGGCGTCCATCGTTTTGGCAACTGCCTGATGATCTTGATGTACTCACCGGCGAATATAGGAATCATTGAAATGTTTTTAGGTATTTTTTATGCTACGTATTTTGAGCGTTTTTTTTTCCACAATGTGTGTACGCTTTTGAACAATGAAATGTTTGACCCATCCTGCGCCTCTATTCATTGACACGGCTGTTGTGGAAAGGAAGGAACCGTCCAGAAAAATTCGAAAGAATTGCAGGTAGTCTCCGTTATTTTCCTTTGGAACTTCCTGTGTATGGAAGCGAAATGTCAGCGAAATTGTCGTAATGTGAGTCGTGAGTATATTTGGATTAAGTAACGGCGCGTAATGCTTAATGTTTGTTCCTAGTTTATGCGATA
This sequence comes from Parascaris univalens, assembly GCA_037576465.1. Taxonomy (NCBI): domain Eukaryota; kingdom Metazoa; phylum Nematoda; class Chromadorea; order Rhabditida; family Ascarididae; genus Parascaris; species Parascaris univalens. The sequence goes on along the minus strand of CM075173.1, from coordinate 189,455,938 downwards.
AAGATTTCCTACTTCTTAATTCCAGTTAGAAATTGCAGTCAGTTATTTTCGGCTGGAATTTATCGCCGCTCAGTTGAGAAAATATCCGAGGCCATATTTTTGTGGTGAAAATAAGACTTTTGACAGTAAGGTTGCTTAGAGTGATCTCATTTTAAGCAGTAGTAAGTGACGAGTTTTAGTGGTCCGCCCATGTGGCTAAGATAGCGTCAATTTGTAACATTCATGGACGACTTTTTTTTAAAGCGGTGTTTCTAAAATTACTAAAGCTTTTGTTTCACTTTCGTTGTTTGTCTACCTCATGCTCCCCTCTTTCCATCCATTTTTAGGGAATTTGGAGACATGATTGGCGAGGAACCGAATTTTAGCAATAGCGAAATTTTCTGAGAGGATATGAGATCGAGTGCCGTTCTCCTAGGTGGCATCAGAGGTAGTTAGAGCAAAACAGTGTTGAAAGCATGGACGTATAAGAGCAAAGCAACGTTGAAGGGATGAACGTAGGTCGTTGAAGGCTTCTGCAAAACACCGGTTTAATTGTGTCTTAGGGACGAGAAATGTTTGAGACCGGTTTCTTAATGCGCCGCGCGATTTGCATTTGCCCTGTTGCTTAGATAGAAATGGAGAGGCCATTTACTTCTTTCACTTTGGGGATGAGATGGATTAAAAAACTTTCTTTGAGTATGTTTGGGAACAGGGTCCACAGACGAAAGAGATCAGTTCTGTTGAGGTCTTCTGTTATTTGTAAAAATATAAAAACTTGCCACCTTTGGCGACACACTAATTTTATGAGATATAGTCGTTTCGAATCTAACTGATCAACCTCTTTCATTAGCAACTTCGACAGATATTGTCTTAGACGTTTGAGGTAATGTGCTTTTATTTCATGACTTAGCCAAAAAGTTCAGAAACTATTTCTTGTATTCTTTTATGAGAATGTTTTGATAGCTTTGATGAAGTTTTTGCTCACTTTAAACGTTATTGAGCTTAGCTGCATGATCCTGATCAACCAATGGACATCACTTAACAAGGCGAACGTTTTAATGATTGAACTTGGTTTCACTAAATTCATCAGTGGCCACCTGCTCAACGCTTGACGGAGATCGCTTTAATGTACCCACGGTAAAGGAGTATAAAATCAAAGGATGTATTGCAGTGGCATATTTGTTTGTGATAGACGAACTGAACTGTTGAAGAAATCAAATGTTGTGAAATGTATGTGCGGAGACTAGCAGGCAAATGCGATATATAAATGCATACATGACTCCGTTTATGAGTGGAATTCACTTGGTTGTCCTTCAGTTTGCCTTTAATTGCTCAACTCTACGTTTTTGTATGTGGACTTCTCCGTTGACGTTTTTTATGTCCGTTGCGTATGGAGGCTTCTTCAATTTCGATGACGCATTATCGGCTGTGTCGTTTGCTTGTGTGCACATATGTCTGCAATCGCTTATATGTGTCCTCGTGTGTATGCCTTTCGATCTCAATCCGGCTGCCGTTTGCTCGCTTTTCTACTTTTTTGTTATTGAATCAGAAATCTGCTGCTTTCAAGATTCAAAATTGAATATTTCGCCATCAGAACGCATTTAGAATCATTTTTCTTTTCGTTTGAATGTCTTTTAGTGGGCGATAGATACTTCATGGAACTGAGAAAAATCGAAAAAACGATGTAAGTGTTCTTTAGTTTTTAAGCGATGATGAGCTCGGTGGAAAAGCGCGTAAAGCGTTTTCCAACTTTTGATTAATGTATGTTTAAAGTATTTGGTCAATTGGATCATGAAATGCGCATTTCATGGCGGCCATTGTCGGGATTTTTCCTGTTTTTAGTTCATGATTTGCTTTTTAGTCGTACTATGATTTCACATATTTCACTAGAACGATATCTGTGGTGATATTGTGGAAAAGGGGAGAGTTATCTCATAGCAAGCTCCTTATCTCACTCAATTGTGTGAAAAGCAGAGGTTTGTTATCGGAGACGTTATAGGTGATTAAGTTGTTGCTGTGATGAGAAATGGTTTATTTTGCAGGAATATGCTGACCAGTTGGGCATTCCATTCCTCGAAACATCAGCAAAATCGTCGACAAATGTGGAACAGGTATGTTGCTTCATCGTTGTTTTTTATTCGGCTAGCCAGTTGGGTGTTTCGTTTCTCAAGGAATGGGGAGAGATGTTCCACACCACTGTTTTTATGACATAAGCTCTCATTTCCAATGCCATCGTCTGTATATTTTTGTTTATCGATCTTTTCATGCAAGTGCATTCCATGTGATAGCTAGTTGATTTTATTGTTGAATCAACAGCTGAAGATGTTTTTAGTTTCCGAGCCACATAGTTGATATAAAAATATTCCTGTGAAATTCAGTATGGAACGCTTTCGATACCCCTCAGTTTTGACAGGCGGCGAACAGCGTATGTAAAGATGATCGTTGTTGTTTGTGTTGTGGATGTTTGTGTGACTGTATATTATGTGTCCGCTAGCCTGTTTTATGTTCACATGTTTGTAAGCATATCATTGTTGTACTAAAGTACGATTGATATGGTCCGTGGTTTCATTTCCTTCTCTAAGATAATCATCCCATTGTTTACCAGTATGCCCGTCGCAGTTTCTCGTATTTAATGGACTTAAGTGGTGCTTTATTGGCGACGAATTCGGAGGGCACGAAAATTTTTTTCAGCAGTGAGCACGGACTTGGGTTATATCCATTATGTTTAGCGAATTATCGTAGACTTTCACTGCTTGGTGAACTAACCGATTTGCATCAAGTGGAAGTAATGTATTGTAGTAAAATGAGGTCGCCAATAATGTGTTGTGAAAACTGGCGGTGCCATAGGTAATTGCCGCAATAGACTAATGGAATGTTAAGGATGTGTAAAATGTGTCGAAAAATTATGGAGGACAGCTTGTTTTGGCGCTGCAAAGAATGCCACAAAAGCTGTTTGGTATTTGCAAGGCATACTGAAGTCACCGTTGGCATGGAGCTTAAGAAGGGAATGTACCACAAAATGGTATCACGGACGTAGCTTTGTTGGGGTATGCTTATGGACACATATATGGATCGTCTGATTTGTAGCAGTTGAGGGCACGATGACGTATAAGTTTAGTTTTGTTATAGTTGTATTACGCGAAAACAAGCACTGTCTTGAGAAATTCATATTAGGTGTTGTTGTCTTCGTGTTTTTTTTTGCAGCAGGTTTATCTCGTCGGTTTGAATAAACTGTTCGTTCAAATATTCACTTATTTCCTTCTTGTTGTGAATATATGATTCTTTGAGGCATTCTTGACGATGGCAGCCGAAATAAAGAATCGCATGGGTCCTGTACAGCAGGCTGGCACGGGTCCATCAGTACGTATCGGAGGTTCACAACCTGTAAACGAGAAGAAGACGGGCGGGTGCTGCTGAATACTCTCTCCTACGGCCACTCTCTTATTTATTCCAGAGAAATTCTGACGTCGATGTTTTGTTTTTTGTGGTACAGTTGTCAAGTCAATCATGTGTCACTATGAGTGCCGGTGCATCGTTGGGCAAATGCGGTGCGTCCGTTGACTAGGCTGTGATGTTCTCGTTTCGGGGTTGCCCTTTAGCATCATTCCCCTCACAACAAGTCGATTTCGTGTGTTGTAGTTCGCCAGTTATGTTGTAGCTTCTGACCTTTTTGGGAGTGGTGGGGGGTGTTGAATGCGCTGAAGTGAGTCTTAAGGTTTTTTGCCTTAATAATTCCACTCAAGAAGAGCGAGAGTTCATCTGAGGTGGGCGGAGGGGAAAGGAGGGAAGCGTGGAGATTGGCATTGTGCTGAAGTATTTCTTAGTTATCTTTGACTATAACGGCAACGATTTGAGGGATGCTGGCGGTGCTGTTTGTTTTGTTGCGGTTGTGAGCACACGTCGCGGTTTTCAATGTATGAATGACTTTGTGGAGGTAAGTAAATTTCACCTGCTCGGTTTATACCGTGTGTTATCACGTTTCACGCTCGAGCGGTGTATTAATGGATCGTTTAGTTTTATGAGTTTTGATTGCAGCAGCACTAAAGTTTCTGAAATTATTGCTTAAGGATATTGGTTAAAGTCGGTCTCGGTTGCGATCGGAATCGGTTTTAATCTGTGGCCACACAGAGGTGTACTGAATCTGACTCCATTAGGGGGGAAGCCGGTCGCTCGATTTGGGCCGGATTTAATCCTTCTTCATATATGGTCATGGGTTAAACCCGGACCATATCGCCTCTTGCACCGAGACCAGATTCAGCGCAGACCTTGTTTATTGAGTGTTGTTTTGTTGTGTGCGCGTCCACATATTGTCACATACCGTTCTTTTCTGTGTACCATTGATGACAATGCTCGTCGTTATTCATCTGCTGCGTACGTGTTTCCCCTAATCTATGCTTTTCAACGACATCTTCTTTCCTTAATGTAAGAATTTTGTTCTCTTTTTCCTCGTTGATAACGACAAAATCGTTTTAAAAAATCCCTGCTCATCGCGTTTATTAGCATTATTTCTATTGCTTTATTGTATTATCGTAAGCGTATTGCTCACATAATGAATAGGAAAGAATATGGAATTATAAGAGTGGGGAGTATGAGGGACAGGTGCATTGCGGTGTTCTGTGGGGTCAAAGGTCGGCAATATTTAACCTTTTAGGGAGAGTGGGGAGTTTTTGCACATCTCAACGAGTTTTATCGTTATTTGGTGGGATTTTTACTTACATGTTTCGATAGGAAATGACATGTTGAGATCGTAGGGACTGAGTTTTTGTTAATGGTTAAATGCTATGGGCATGGTAACGTGTGAGCCTCTTTACCCTCAAAGCACTCGCCAGTGATGTCTAGCACTTGTGAGAATATTGTGGTCGATATGTAGCCAGTCAGTCACAAAGTGGAGCCTCATAGGAGTGCGGAGCCGCAGTTGGAAAGCAATTTCACGTTGAGGTACGCTTCGGAACGTCGTTAAACAGCGGGGAGAAGGCGTCTATCATTCTGATGGAAGACGAAGAAGTCGAATATTTCTGCATTGCTGATAGGTGCTGAAGATTCATGCTTCATTAGCAGTATAAGTTTAACATCGTCTGAAACGTGCCAGTCGTTTAGTGGAGGAAGAGAGAACAATCGAGATGTGGATATCATAGATTCAAGCAAGGAATGATGAGGTCTTGCAAAGACCTGGAGGATTCTTTTGATCCGAAGCGGTGTTGTGTCATGGCGAGTACGATCAGCTGAAGTCGTTCAATGGTACTTGCGAGCACAGCATTCCGTACTGTAGTCACTTTTGGTGGTTGCACGTTCCACATTCTGCAGAGAAGTGGGATAATTTCGAATCGCATTTTTTGTGATAGGGATGGGGGAAGTAAACGAATATCTCAACATTTGGGGCACCGAGGTTTGCGCGATGAAATAACAGGAGGCAGGGGTGTATCTTAGCGAGTAATGAGTTCTTGTGAATCTCCAGTTTTAATCGGTAAATTGGTTTGGTTAGCAGTGAATTCGAGTTGTTTCGAACTTGAAGTATACGTCACATTTATAATACTGAAGATCGTAAACTTTTTACCTTTTCGTTCAAATTATCGCAGGGAGGCTTCGCTCGGTTTGGGCTGCTTTTTCTATGAAATGTTGGAGGTTCCACGCATACGTGTGCAATGTTTTTGCTGCATGCATTGCGCTTTTGAATTAAGGTATTCTGGATAATATGCGTCCTCCGCAGCTAAGCATTTTCGCCGATCCTTTTGTGTGTTTGTCGCAATGTGTTCATGTCTACTGCATTGCCCGCGCTGTCATGCGGCGCATGTGACGGAAAAATACGCCAAGTGACGGGAAAAGACCTGGATGGGAAAATTTTTTCCGGAAATGTCGCAAATATATTGCCGGCAATACTGCGAATGACAAAAAAATCCTGAATGTTTTCCGGGAAATGTTGTGACGTTCAACACGTTAGGTAAATCCTTTGGAAGGATCCACAACGTACAGGGGCCGGCTTTTCCGTAATTGCTGGAAGCAACATTGAGCGACTACATAAAAACAAGAAGGGCGGCAGTCCCTTATTACATCCTTCTGCTAATGTTCATTTTCTTGTCGACGTTTAAAAACGTTACACGAAATGATTATGTTATATTAATACGGAAGATCGTGAGCCATCTTACCCTCCGTCCGCGTTATATCCCGTAAGCGCGAGTCTGTGATCCATGTCGTCGTCTTCCGTCTTCCCAGCACCGAAGGATCGATTTTGTCATGTATTACTTGGCCCACTGTCTTCCTGCGACTTGGTTAGTGATGTAATCTGCGGGGACGGAACACAGCACATGCGCTGTTGTGCGTATCACTGATTTCTTCTCTCATATCTCAACCTTCGAGGGACGAATTTTGATTCTGTTTTTGCAAAATACTTCCAGGAAAACGTGGCAAAGTGTGATACCTGAACAAGTCTGACAAGCATTGGTGAGTGAATAGTGGATAGCAAAGCACTCAAGTTTAAAGTGATTGAGCAAAGAAGTTTCGGACGGTTATGACGGTTTGGTCATCGATCAACTAATTCTTTTTACAAGGCATGATTAAAGAAAAATATCTGATGGAAGGTCGTATGGCTCGCTGAAAAGGCGAATTTCAACAAATGTGAAACATATTGGATCCAGATGATATGCTTCAAAAGTGCAGATGAAGCGCAAATGTAAGAATCAACGTTCGATTATGCAACGACTGATTCACTGTAATAGAAATATTAACCGACTAAATATATGGAAGAACGCTCTATAGTGGCGGTATGCGGATTGAACTGATATAGGAAGAGGTCGAGGTGATCGGATTCAGTGATACATTAGGTCATCAAAGACCACAACGATGAAGTGTGTCATGTAGAGGTCGAAGAGCACTTGTAGAGAAGCCAACAGGACTAATTGCGACCGGCAATAATGTCATGAACGAGTAGCTTTTCGACAGTCTGAATTGATTTTTTGATATTGCTATGGTTTCGTTGTTAGTGCTATTCTATTGAGGTCAAGGGACATAACTAAACAAATATTGAGGGAGAATGTCACCTGTAAGCTGCTTGTTTGCAATCGGTAATGACTTGTGGATAATCAACTCTTTGAAGGGTCAGCTTATGAAAGCTTGAAGAAAAAAGTTCGGGGAGAAACTGCTAACCTATTTGTTAGGAAGAGTCGCAGCTTCACGTGGATTGCTTAAAAACCTGATCGTTATCATCAGTCTCGAAAAACTTCTATGCGAGAGTTAATCAAGTAACTGACCTTATGGGCATATTTCTGCCGAATGTAGGGGTTGGAAAAAGGAAGAACAAATCCCGGAAAATCCTCAACCTTGAAAAAAAGAACAAACTCTTGGAAAAAACTGGAGATTCAGGAGGGTTTCCAAAGCAAGGAAAGTTCAAATTCTTCACGTTTTTGCAAATCTAATTAAAAATGCCATATATATTCTAGGATATGTTTTATGGAATGTCTGGAAAAAAAAAATGCTTTGATTTTAATTTGGTCATTTGTGGTATCAAAATGAAAGTTGGTCGATGAGGTATGGCAATAAATCCCTACTTTTGCTGCTATATTTCTTATGCAATATACATCGGTAATTTTACCTGGCAAAGATGTTTCAGTGAGTTTTCCATAGCAAGACTGCTGCGCTTAGACGATCCTATAGTTGGGAATGTTATACGATATGATAAATGTGGGTATAATGAATACGATTATACGATATAATGAGTACGACATAATGAATCATACGATATAATGAATTAGCTATGGGAGCAAGCATTAAACAAACGTCTCAAATCAATGAGCAAGGTGTGTTAAAGGCCAGGTTAAGCGGCAAGTTTTGAGAAACGAAACCAGCACATGTCATTTTTCAAAACTCTCTGTGCTAAACGTAGATTCATTTCGTGATATCGTGGATTTCAATTTCAGGAAAAACCGGATGCGCCTGTGAAATTTGCAGCAATAGAATAACTTTTACGCTCGAGATTGGTTCGTATGTGAGAACACTATTCAATTACGCGATGGGAAAATGCCATAATGAATTTATTAAGAGGTTATATATCATAAAAGGATTTATTTCTAGGCCAAATGTTTTTAATGGTGCGGTTAATACCCCAATTGTTGTGATAGTAGATCGTAGATGTTTGCAATGTGATCGTAATTGATGTGTGCGAAATGTTCAGCAATGGAGATATCAACCAACGTGGAAATGATCGCTGTCAGTGGATCGTTCGCGTGCAAAACACCTAAATCCGCATCCGGGAATCGATCACCACTCGTCAATAACAACACCGTTCATTAATTAAGAGATAATGTCGTTGAATATAAATTGCGGTTGTGCTATGCTACGTGATAATGAAAAATGATACTGATCAACGAAAATCTTCGCTCTTTATCGAATAAACATCTTAATAAATAAATAAACAAGGAAAGTGAAAGAAGGAGAAACCGATAGCTGTGAAGATTGCTTAAAAATTCCACTGAAATATATAGGAATGGTCATTTGACCAGGTCATTTAATACTGACCTGGTCATATTGGTCATTTCGAAATAATGGCCATTCTTAACGATATCCACCACTAACGTACATAATTGCATCTCTCAGGTGAGGATGAGAATTTTAATTCAACTTGCGTCCTCCTATCAATGAAATATCTACGCGTCCTATTGTATAGCAATTCCAGATTTTTACTGCTTTAGTGGATTTTATTTTTTCAAAGCAACGCTGCATTGTGAGGTTGCCTTTCTGCATATGTCTGTGCCTCTGCCATTCTACATTTTCAGCTTATCAGGCATAAACCTTAAGATAAGGAAACGTTGTGTCCAATGTTCGTCTTTCGATTTGCTGCCTTCTAAATGACTGGCGTGCATTGCAAACAGCTTTTCTCGGTGCATCATTGAGGATGCTTCTTCATGCACCATTTTCCGATAGTGCGATATCTGCAATATGAGCCTTTTCTATACACTCAGGCAAGAAAGGGAAAAGATGGAGGGGATGGAAAGCACAGAGAAGTAGTTAAGTGGAAAATGTTGCCTCTCTCAGTGAGATGATCGATCCTCGTCTTCGAAACGCTTCATCGACCAACGCCACCTATCAGACCAATCTGCTACATTTATGGATCATTAGACCAGTCGGTTGATTGGATTGCTGTTGAAAATGGCAATAATTTACGGCTAATATGCGTCCACTTTCTTATTGGATAAATTATGACGCAATCTCAACACTAAAAATGTATATTTCTGCCTGCGAACACCATCGTACGGCGGAAGTTTAACGTCTAAGTGAATTTATTGAGAGTTTTTAACCTGTCGTGGAATTGAGTACTCGAAATTGGATAACTGAAAATATAGCACATAAAGCCTTAGAAACGCACACTTATTGATAGGCTCGTCCTATAAGCTGTTTGCTCACAACTTTACAAGACGTGCACTGCTCAATATGCGATAACGCTTATTAGATGACTTCTGCAATATGTGGTGTTGCAAATTTGTGATCGATTACAAAGCGCTCACCTTAAACAAATGCTGCTTGTTAAATTTCAGACAGTCGGATAAGCACTCCAGGCAAGTTTCAATAAAACGCATCAAGCGAAACAACAGCATTGAATTGAACCGTACCTGAGAAGAAATGACCTTACTTACTGGTATGAACTGGAATTAATGCCTAAAGAGGCAAATCTATATGTGGACATATCATCCTTATGATAAGTTTTTCACGGAGAACTGTAAAAACAACATGGCATCGGTTTATAATTGCCTTCTTGATGGCTGGATCATCTCCCACAGGTTTAGTCGGCTTTGAACCATAAGATTAGGTTGGAAGTGATAAAACTTTCAAGGAGAATTATTAAAGCCAAAAATGGACCGACAAAAGAGTGAAATCCACTTATGATAACTGCAAAAATTGAGAAGAACTCTATATTAAGCATCCATACGATGACTCTCATATATCCGTAGAAAAGTGCTCATTAACGACAGTTAGTAATTAATTTCTCAACAGATATTTCACATTCATATGAGTCCATAAAAACGAAATCTAATCGTACGTCGAGTGAGATGATTTCCTCATATAAAATAGCTCAAGCAAAGAAGAGAGAAAAACCAACAACGCAAGGAAATAATCTGGTTATCGAATTAAGGAAAAGGATCAAATTTGAACGAAAAAAGAACGAGGTGACGATGATTGATTAGTGGATATCAAGATTCAACGTTCGGATCGATGTCTTGCGCCGTGAAATGCTGCTTCAGCAGCAACCATCATCATCACTATCGCCTAATCATCGTAGAATGTGGCTCGCTCATGTCATAGTGGTGCTCATATTTTTCTCATACGTTTCATCGTGTGCCGATTTCATTTTCGTTATCGATGGTTCAGCTAGTGTACAACAACAATTTAAGGTTATTCAATTCAAAGTTACTTTATATAAACGAGGAAAACGAGTAGAAAGAGATGGCTTAAAATACCTAACGATCTGGGTCATTTTCGTAGTTATCCATTCAAAAATGCGTCCGAAGGGCTTTTATCATTCGTCTCATCGAATGCGCGTCCCACCTTCACACCAAACCAAGGTGGACTGAATTTTCCAAGCAGTCTATTGTAGTTTCACTTTTAATTCTCATTTCTTGCCCAAATAGTTGAAAACTTTCTTTATCAATTGGCTAATCTATTTGAAAGCGCTTGATCTTGTCTGTACTTTTGAGGTGCATTCTTCGACCGATTGAAGAATAATCACGGTTTATAAGTGAGGAAATGGTTTCGGTGATCAAATATTCCCCAGAGGTCATTTCCTGACCTTAAATTTTCGATGCAATTCTCTCAACTTCGAACTCCCCTTCTATAAATAGCGGATGCTCGAATAGATCTATAGAATAGATGAATGGCGATGTACCATTATGGGAGATGAAATATTTTTTGTAAGATGAGATCAAGTCGAATTATTTTGCCAAAAGGAACGTTTAAAAAGTTCTGGGATATGTTTCACTCCTGAAAATCCCCCTTATTTTCCACTGCGCTCCTCTATTCATAGTAACTGCCAAGTGCAATTTTACATCAAAACCCTGAAAAAAAAATTTCATTAGGCAGCCAGCATCGCATTATCAGCAAGTTTCTATCACTATATATATATATATATATTCCGCTCCTCGTTCAAGCTTCTTCCTTCATATGCAAACTTTAAAATCGAGTTATCGAGCTTTAAATTGAAAACTTTAATTTTAAAAAAGCGCTTGAAAATCTATTATGGCAATCGAGAATAAGTGGGAACATTACTATAAGAATCACCTTGCATAAACTGAAATATTATTTCAATTCTTATCATAGCAATCGACTCAGTTTGATATGAGTGCAGAATACAGAAAAGGCAGGTCGATGTCGGATAAGTTCGCATATTAAACGACTTTAGATTTGAGAATGATCTCGAGCTTATTCTCGGGCACTTAGCAACTTTACTTGTCCCTTAATTCGCCTTCACTCTTTGTTAGTTCCTTGGGTTACCCTCTCATTTCAGATATCACATAATTCCTTTATAGAATATAGTTTTATGTTGCATTCGCTCATCCGGACTAATCTTTCAGCATTTCTATGTACAATTTTACGAAGAAATTGCTGTTTTTGCTGCTATTTTATTTCCGCCAGGTGCAAAACTTATTCTCAGCTGCTACAGCATTAATGAGGTGTATACTCGAATCGCCATCATTTTGAACGTCATCCAACAAAATGGCTTAAAAGTAGGACAGCTACTGTTCCTTACTTTCGTAAAGAATAGCCGATTTATTTTCAGCATATGATCGCCACCGTAAAGAGTATCGCCTCCGAACTGACAGTGGACGCAGAAGGTCATAGAGCTTCAATTTTAGAATATAGTAGCAGTGCGAAACTTCAGAAATGGCCTCGATACTACTTTGAGCATATCAGTGTTGGTGCAAATTTTCAACTCAGCAATAAATCAACGATTCTTTGCTCAGAAAAGAAAACCACGGCTGTTTTTTTTTTTTGAAGTTTTAAGCTTATCCAAAAATTTAAGTTAACAACATAAAAATAATAAATACATGGGTAGAATGCCTATGAGAATAAGGAGTGAAAACATTTCAGCCCTTATCCGTAAAGCTGTGCACCTGAGTTATGCGCAGGTCATCGCCATAACGAAACGTATAGGTAAATAGGTAAATAGGTAAAATAGGCATCCTACTAAGGGATTGATAATCTAATCTAAATAATGATTCTTCCTCAAATCGTTAAATGCACTGGGCCGTAAATTCGTATAAGCACCTACTTACGTGCTTTATATATGGTGAAGGATGAGGGCTCATAAGAGTAGAATAACAATAACATCACAGTGAGGTTGTCCAAGTAAACTAATTGAATATCACCGATTAGTAACAAAGGTCGATGGCTTCCAGTTTTGTTTTAATTGCGAAAGACTTGATAACTAATTAATATTAAAATATGAATTCGAATTGCAAATATGCAAATTCAAATTGGCAATTTGAAAACAAATTAGAAGCCGATGTCTATAGCTTCAATCATATGTATTGCTCCTCCCCTTAGTATAGTGAAAAGCCATTTCGAAGTAACGGAAAAATTTCAGTCACAACCGGCGTTACAAGAGGCCTTCAACCAGTTGCCGCATGTTCAAGGTGGCACCGATACAGGTAGCGCATTCGGCGTTGTGCTCGACGAATTCGTCTCGCGACGGCGAAACGGTGTTCCTCTTGTCATATTCACTATCTCTGACGGATATCACAGGTAATTTCTCAAATCATATTGTTCGTTGCCATGCTTTACCCGTGCTGTTTTACATTTGTTACATTCGATCGGTGATAGTGTTCCAACCCATATTGTTGTTATACCTTACCTGAAAGGTCAACAATGCAACGCTGGACATCTTTGCTTCCAGCAGCTTGTTCTAAAAACTGCAATAGAATAAAGAACGTTGTTTTTTAAATGGATAAAAGGTTTCGTTGTTGCGTTCAACACGATATCTATGCTCTTCCTTAAAGTTTATTTCACTTTTATACACCAAATCAGTATGTTGGCGTAGAACAGAACCTTGAAATCGGCGATCTTCATATCTTTCATTTGAGATGAAATTAGCGTGAGAATGTGGAAATTCTTCAAGCATTTAAAAAATATTCGGTAATCTATGAAAAATTCTAAACTGCGCCAAACAGCTTTTTAATTTCACATAGATGGTGTTCGCTCCCATCACATATTCTCGCACCAATGTGGTGCGGGAGATATTAATTGCTTCTATAGGCCTCCTACCGAAGAAACCGTCGAGGACCTTTTATCGAATGACCGTTACTCGAAGTTGCTTCTGGCGGGTCTTCCGTTCCTTCCTCTTGACTCGTATCTAATCAGAATCGTTTTACCATAAAATACCACACAGCAAAGATACCAGCACCCAATCGGGACTATTATGGAATATCTGTAATAAAGTTCACGCCGTTATTTGAAATGCAGAGATGAGGATATCGTTCGAAAGAATGTGGCTAAGCTTGCATCACTCAAAAATGTGCACCTTTTCGCGGCAACTTCATCATCCTTTTTTAGCATGTGAGTTTTTTAGAACGTTTTCTTGCTTCGAAGTCGAGAGCACATTTGAACCATGGAGTTTCGACCACTGTTTTTATATATTCCCAAGACGCTATGACGGACTGCCACATATAAGCGCAACCAGCAATTAGTGCATACAAGCCAATCAAAAGATCGCCTTATTGCATCAAATGTAACGTTGCTGAATCGTGTCTTGATCGTCATAAAAATTCGATTGCTTGAGATGCATCGTAAGATGCATTGAGATGCATTGAAATATTAAGAGATTCAAGACCCTACTAAAAAGAGTGTTTGATGAACTACGTTACATAATGGTAGCTTGAGATGAGGTTTCATTTTTTATGGCGAATAAATTAGGTAACCGGAAACACGACTAGCTCCTCCACTATATTGAAGTTCATCCTCGAACGTACTACATTTGACCTATTCAGCAATCTGATTGCAGACGAGGGATGGTGAGCTTAACGAACGGAAACCAATCGAGAGTGGCCATTGGTGATGATATCGTGCAATATTCGAAAGATTTACTCAAACCGTTTATAAAATGTCGTTTTAGACGATCTGATGTACGACGGAAGCCAAAGAGTAAAATCACAAAGTAATTGTGTTTCAAAGGACTTCAATTGGACATGCGGTATGAAATGGGTTAGCGTGGCAGATATTTCTGGAAACTTCGTCTCTGCCAACATTACTGATATGAAGCTGATGTTTTGTACTTAAACTTGCTTTATGACAGGGACTGCGAGTCTTGCAAAAGGAATTGCAAACGGTTGCAACTTTTGCAAAATTGATCGCAAATAAGTGTAAATTTTGCAGCGAAGGAAGTGAGTTAAATGTAAACCGTTTTCAAGCGCAGCTTTCAACGAGAGATTTATTCTAGCTGTTTGTTGAGATCATCCAGCGAATAGGCAGAAATACATATCAACCTAGGCGTATGCACAAAATTCAAGCATATCTGAAGCTGGCAGACATATACCATGGGAGATACCATGGGAGACACAAAGAGCTCATAAAATATGCGTACAAAAACACACACACACATACACAAAATGTGCAGCGAGAAAGCCTTATCCAGGAGTTGAGCACGGCTCGAGGATCTGTGAATGGTTGAATTATTGAATATGACGCTTATTCATCCTTTTATGTTCTTAGTTCGATTAAATACCACATGACTTTTGAATGTACACATTGTTTTCCTCGTTCATTTTGTGGAGTTTTAGTGGCAACGAGGTTTTTTTCTGGAAAAGTTCACACCGTATAGCAACTTATCTTTGTTTTATTTCATCCAAGAGAACTAAATGGTATAATCAACAAATTCAAATATTTTAAGGCTAGAAGATTTATTCCTGAAAAGACTTTGCATAATTTTTCAAGGACAACGACAACAACAACGAGAATCACAACGACGATAACTACGTCAAGAACGACTTCACTTCGAACCACGACAACAAAACCATACACCGGAAAACCAGGTTGGCTATTTGCTAATCGAACTTTCATGCTTATTCAGCAAGGTGTACAAACAGACATTCATATTTGAGGTCGTTGAAGTTATATATATCTTCTACCTTCAATAAATCGATCAGGTGTGCTTCCACATTTTTAACCGCTCACATCAGTAAAGGCTTGTAAGTTCGTAACTATGATATGTACGTAAATGATGTGGTGGAAATACTCCTATCAGACTCAGAGAATTTATATGTTCATAAAATATGGTTGCAAGGAACAAACATTTGATTCTATAGTCGAAGCTGCAGATGCTATACGCAAAGAATATTGCAGATATATTAGTTGAACGCTGTCGTATTGTCTTGAATCAGTTTCAGCCAACACTGACCAGCGTCTAAAGGAGATGGAAATCATAGACGGAAGTTTTTAGGATGTCAGATGGATATTGTCTTGCTGATGGACTTTTCCGGTGGTGCAGTTGATAAGCGAGACACCTATGTCGAGCTAGCCTCCTCGCTTATCAAAGACCTCCACCTCGGTCCATTCGATGTTCAAGTGAGGCTATTACTTGCAGCGTCTTTGAATTACATTCGCCGAGGTGGATACATAAATCGTAGCCCATGGAAATCAATAACGGAAAGATATTTTCTGTTACATACATTTGTGCTCAACGATCTTACTATAGATGCCATAAGCGAAGGCTTATCATTAAAGAATTATTGCATTCGAAGATACCCTTACAATCATCCTAAAAGAATGTTCAGCAGAAAAACGATTTAGAACTTCAATTTTCTAAAATCGCCACATTCTTTTAGCAACGAATTCTTATGATCCAGTGAGATGTGATTTTGAGATAGCGATGGTTCGATATTCGGGTCCTGGTAGGACAAATACGGCATTTCATCTAAAGAAATATACGAATACGAGTGATGCAATTGCCGCAGTGATGAACGCACAACATATGGGTGGAACGACACGTACAGGCGAAGCAATTAAATTTGCAATAAATGAATTCGATGAAAAATATGGTGGCCGAAATAGCGCAAAAAAGATGATTATTCTCTTTACGGATGGTTATTCACAGGTATATTTATTGTAAAGCAATCTTAGCAATATTTATATAAAAACAATCTATAAAGCCGATGAGGAACTAAACGTCTAAGTCTTTCTTAACTGGTCACTTCCGGTACGCTAACCGGTCAGTTCGGGTACGTTTAAATATCCATATCAACAAATTGGAACTTTTCCAGAATAATAGTGGATCGCCGATTTATTTTTCTATAGGATATTCGCCTTTTCCGGGAAATTCCCATCATAATTTAAGAAATAAATGAAAAAATCACCTTTCATTTAAAATATATTGAGAATGAATCCGCACTGCATTGCAAAAAATCAATATAGAAACTATAAATATATTATTGGCAATTTCTATGCTATGAAATTTTAACGTCAATCGATGCTATCCGTTGATTTTTCGTTGACAAATTTTTTCGTTTCTTCTCATAGTTTTTCTTTCTTGCCTTTTAATATTTCAGAATTTCCTTATGGAATTAAATTCGCTATATCGATTAATAGCAATTTTAGCTTATCATCATCGATACGCTCATATTTTTGTTTGCTTCACTCTTCCGAAACATATTTCCCCTCCCTTGTTTATCTTTCATTTTCTTATTTCGATTATCTTTTTTCCTCATTTTTTATTTAAGATGATCTTCCTTACAACCGCATCATTTCGTACTTGCTTAAGTTCACTCTAGCTGACTTATTCGAGATTTTATAGCCGAAGCCAGCTATGCAAGCATTTTATAAACCGACTTGATTGGATTATTTGCACAACAATTGCGACCTCAAAGTATGGTAATACACGCAAAAGTTGGGTGAAAATGCTTAAATGTCTATTCGCCAGAGCATTCATCACTTCTAGAGACAGCAAACTGCAATTATTTTTCAGGAAGATCCAGCCGATGCAGCAGATTCAGCTCGACGGAAAGGAATCGAGATGAACGTTGTGGCAGTCGAAGACGAAGCCGTACCGCCCAACACGGATCAACTGGTTGCAATCGCTAGCGAATCGGTTTGTTGCCGTACATACAACATTATGTTTAAACAAGACCTCTACCTCATCCTCATCCCTCCCCTCTATTATTCAACCACACTATCACGACCACTATATAACAAAAAAAGAGAGGATATGAGAATTCGATAACATGAATCCTTTAAAGTGACCTTACGTATCATCCGAACACCATCACTTCCTCAATAGGACTTTCTGAACAATACTGGCCTAGCAATTTACTGCTTATTGATTTCCGAAGTTCATCTTCAGCAGATCAGAAGTACCAGTTTTTAGTACGCTGAAACACAAAGCTCACTTGGAATTATCAATATGAAGAGATCTATTCTAAAATCGTTTTTATTTGCTTAAATCGATGAATGAAACAACCGATGCCACTATTCGCAAGAAAACCCAAATCCACCTCCATGTTGAAGTGAATTGCACTACTCTACGTCGAGCATTCAATCATCTATCGGCTATGTGCAATCTCGTCCATCGATCCATCGCGTAATTCTATCCGATCTGTGCGATATTTCAGGGAGTTTATATGGCATCCGCATTCGAAAAGCTTCGTTTGAAGATTTCTGGTCGTTTACGACAATGCAAATGATGGACAAAATACAACGACAAATGAAGAAAAAGCTTTATCCTTATATTTTATAATTTGTTTCAAATAAACACGTTTGTAATGACGCTTTCACTTCAATAGAACATCTCCAATAACAAATCTATATCATACACATCTGTTTCCTATACAATTAACTAAATAATGAATCAAGGAATTAGAGGAAATAGATGAAAGGGGCATCCCACCTCATATGAAGCATTCACGAAGAAGCTACCTCATATAGCAAAAGTTATTCCACTAGAAATGGAACGGTGCAATTCAATTGGATGAAATGGTACCAATTCCGAACTGGATGTAAACGTAAGGAAGTCTTACGGTCAGGAAAATTTCGGTACAAAGTAGGCCGGTGATTCACATTCATGGATACGATCCCTGGAAAGAGTCTAGCGACAGAATCTGGACCTCGAAAATGTACATTCAGTTTCGTTTATAATATGCAACTTAAGAGAGGGAGATGTTTGATAATGTGCAACTTATGAAGAGCAAATTTCATCAAAATAGTAGAAAAGAGATGAAATTCTTGCTGCAAATGAGCACTATTTGGAAATTCCAATCCAACTTTCAGCTGACTAACTTCTTTGTCTCAGCTTTATAGCTTCCTAAAATGACTCGAAATCTTCGCTTTTCTTTGATATCGCAATTTAGGGTATAGTGGGTATATTTTTGCAGACTATGGGAGCAAATTCACGGATTTCTTGAGTTTGTTAAGAGTACATTGAAGTTAAAAATTAATGTGCGGGCAGGTTCGATCAATTGAACAATGTAGAAGAGTTGATTTCCTAAGAAATCAGTAAGTAAATTCAAAAATATCGATATCGCGATAAGGCATAATTTTTCAAACACCTAATATTTCGATCATCGGCCTGTAAAGAAGCAGATCGCAGCTCGAACAAGCTTGATGGCCCCAAATTTTTAGGAAACAAGAGGTTTAAAAGACGAAGGAGAGAAAATGGGCTAGATAATGTGACCAGTGAAAGCGAGCAACCATAAAAATCACATACAACAGAATGAGGTAATGTGGGAGCTAAATAAAAAAAGAAGAAAAAATAAAACAACAACAGCTTTTTCTTATTAATAAAAAGAGAAGACAAACCCTCAATAAGCTCCTCGACAATAGCCAAAATTATAAAGTCTCATTTGATAAATGGAAAGAAATATATATATACGAGTTAGCTAAAAAACGCAGCTATTTGTTCAAACTATCCCATGACGAACCTTCGACTTCT
Organism: Parascaris univalens; assembly: GCA_037576465.1. Lineage (NCBI taxonomy): Eukaryota > Metazoa > Nematoda > Chromadorea > Rhabditida > Ascarididae > Parascaris > Parascaris univalens. Next base: position 189,437,064 of record CM075173.1, on the reverse strand, counting down.
ATCATACTTCACTTACTCCACATACTCCTCTTTTCCCAGCCCTCCCCCCATCCCACCCCTCCATCACGTTCGCTCCCAAGAACTCACTCTCTCCTTCCAATTTTTTAATGAAAATAGCTTGTGGCAAAATATCGGCGAAAAGAACGTCCCCCTTATCTGCATATACATAAGCGGCAAAGTGAATGCATCGCAGTGAAGATCTGAAATCGATATCCGATCAATCAAATCGATCAATATTGAATTTTTTCATTTTCTCCGACCATGGAGCAACAATGACTAATACAATAACTCGAACGATACTGTACAAAAAAAAAGAAACAACAATGAGGGAATTCAGTGGGGAAAACAAAAAATTTCGGCGCATTGAGGGCCAAGAAAGAAAAAAAGAACTGAACGATGCAAAACACAACAATCGGCTAAGGAAAAAACACCAAAATATCAAACGTCCATCGATAAAAAAGCTAATTCCATATGCACGAGCGATGGTGGAGGGGATGTATGTCTGTGGTGGAGCGGGGATGGGAGGCGATGGGAGGGGATAATAGAACACACTTATAGATATTCTAAACGAAATACTAAGAATAAACAAAAAACAAACAAATGAACAAACAAAGGAATCAGTCAATTCTTCAAAGTGTCACATAATTGGGATGGAACGAAGGCGAAAAAACAAACGAACCTTTCCGGATATTCTGATAGAACCTCTCTCTTTCCGGTTTTAGTGCTCACAACTCAAAAAAAAAAACAACAGAAAATCCGGTTACTTATAAAATACTCGAGAGCAATATAGAACACAAGAAACCACATGCCTTCTCATTTCTTAAAATATTCCAATGAGGCATTTGAATGAGTGTAAAAAAAAGAAACAACTATGGCGAGGAAAAATTTATCATTAATGGAGAAATGGAGGGGAGAAAAAAAAAGAGAAATATCATTAAAACAAGAGGGAGAGTAAGACCCTGAACACCGAGAACGCAGTAGAATTTCCGAGGTGTAGTTCCAACAAAGACCAGCTTCACACTTAATAACGAACGTTGTTCAATGGGCAAATATGGCCACTGCGTAAAAGGCGAGAAATAAATAACTGATGCAAAAAAAGACACAAAATGGAACGAACCATTGAAGAGTTTAGCAATTTCATTCGATGTCGCTAATGATAGATGATAAAATCTATATGTGATTCAAATTTTCGCTTGTATCCTGAGTCCTCTATGACAATCGGGCTAGGAAGTTATCCTGGAAATATCATTTAAGTTAAGTGGCTCTTTTTTCGAAATATCCTCTATAAGAGTCAACTGCTTAGGTCAATGCCTTCCCCCATCTCTACCTTTACTTTTCATAACAAAAGTAACAGTGGAGATGGGGAAAGAAGCGAGTAAATCATGGCAACGAAAAAAAGTAGAAAATATAATTTACAAAGCGCAAATATTCTAAATAAAAGGAAATATTTACGCGGCACTCTATCCAAAGCTCAAATTTGATCATACAATAATGCAACAATGATCAAAAAGAAATGGGAGCAAAACTCGAGCATGACACTCAAGTTAATTGTTCATTCAATGCGTTATAGTTGGATGATGAAGCGTATTGAGGAAATGTAACGCTTGTGCTTGAGGCAACTGACTGAGTACGCTAGCAGCCGTTAGCGATTGGCCAAGTGCAGAATGTGCGGCCAACGAGGCTGGCCCCAACGGACTTTGCATTAATGTACTCTGTGCAAGTTGATCGCCGGCCAAGGACGTCTGCACAAAAAGATCTTGCGCTATAGTTGGCTGGCCAAGAGCACTAAACGGATTCTGGCTTAAATTTTGCGCAACTCGTGCAAGAGGACTTTGTGCGAGTGCACTTTGATGTGCACTTGTCGTAACGTTTGGCATCACAACATTTGTATTCGTCGACACCACAGGCTTCTCACGAACCGCATTCCCAACTACAGTTGCAGCAACTTGCTGCTGTGCATTGAATTGTAGACTCATTTGTGCCTGAGCTTCAGCTTCAGCTCGAGCTTTCATTGCATGTGATTTCATATGTGCATTCAAGCTTTTCACCTGAAACATAGACATTACTTTGGTATTTCCAATGGTACCTTCACTGAACTGTGCCTCTCAGCTCCAAATTTGTTCGATATATTCGCTAGTGTCAATAGAGCTTCTATACCATTCGAATGACTTCATAATTTACTCAATGCACTTAAGCATTGCAATGCTGCACTTAATGCATTTCAACCTAAACGTTCGATCGGATTAGGCAGATATGAGTGTCATGAGGATCTATATAAACACCTGAGCAATAAAAAACACCTTATGAAAAAAGAAGCTGTTTCAACAACGATCACCTTTTCAAAGCATTTATCACAGAGACGACAATGGAAATAACCATCAGCAGACGGCTGGGCGCCTTTCTTCACCGCAGCTCGATGTACCTGAATTCAATCGAGAAAAGATTATCCTTACTAATTTCCTCTCTTGTTCTCCTTTTCATTCTTCATCAGTCCTATATGTGCCTCCGAATATGAAACAGAAGAGACATCTCAGAGCAAACATTGAGAGAAACAAAAAGATCGCCGAAACTGCTATAGAGAAATGATGAGAGTAATTATGTAGAGAATAGCTGATATCTCGGAGGTTTTTAGAAAGAAAGAATTTTTCTTTGCAGTCTCCTTCGGAAGTTTCAAAGAAAGAACAATTTCGTTCATATACATGACACCACTCTCGAAATTTATCTCATAATATCGCTTAATAAGGAAGAAAAAAAGCACCTTATAAGTGCGGCAATAATGATCCTTACCGGAGGATGTGTGGTTCGTGGTGGAAGAGTTGGTTGAGTAAGAGTGACCGGCGATTCGGTGATTGCGTTGGGGGATAATTTTACAACATTTGCCGCCTCATTTGGTTCGACAAAACCAATCGCCGATGTCTTTCTCACTGCCGAAACGGCACTTTCGTTTATATTCACCATAGCCACTTTATCAGCCCTAAACTTCTATGCGAAAAATTTTCAGCAAAAAATGGAAGGAAAAATAAAGCAAATATGAACGATAAGCAAGACAATCAGAGAGGCAGTATCATCAAGTAAACATGTGAACAGAATGATAATGTGCAAGTGCTACTCAAACTTTATTCTAGCATATTGCGAATATTTGTGACCTCTGCATATTCTTTGGGATACATCGACCTTCTTCTGGAAAAATGCAGACGCCTTACTTATTCACCATAGATAATAAAGTTCGTTCCCGTTTGCCCCCTTCACCACCACGCAAAGCTCTATGCAAAACTAGGATTTCAGAGCAACGATGATGTTATTTATTAAGGACACTTTGCTAGCCACTGATATGGAAAATTTATGTTGTTATGCAAGAAAACCATCTGGAAATATAAGCGACTTACCAAAGAAATTCATCAACTCATGGAAAGATAATTCGACTTTAAGCTTCTGTTTATACCTATATGAAATTCTCATATTCCTAGCAGTTTGTCGAGCTTTTACATTCACCTTGAAACTTGTTGAATACAATAAATGAAACAAGAAACCTTTCGTCCTGGAAAAGTTGCTCTGGATCGGTGGCATATGATGGATTCGTCGCGTCACTTTCCGCTTCCGATGTTTCAGAATCCTCTTCGCCGTCCACATTTCGTGTGGTCGAACGTAAATTATACGTCTCACCTGGTTCCATCTGAAAATACTTTAATCCACAAAATGTCGAAAACTATTTCATTTAATTTTTTCGGACTTATGAAAAAGCTCGAAAAATCAATTAGCGTTATCATTTTCTTCATAGAAGTCGATTTGAAAGGTACCCTCAAAGAACAACCAAAGAATTTACAGCTAGCAACTAGTAATATTAATAAAATTAGCTATATATCAAAGTCAAATACCGCTATATTAAAACATTTTACATTGCACGATGCTCAGTAACCAATAATCAGTACTCTTATGACTGCTAGAAGTTAGTAAAAATTCTGAAAAAAGAGATGTCAGTTAAACTATCGCGAAAAAAAATGATGGCACAATGAGATTTTTGCTAAACCTGTTGATGCATCTCAAGTAACTGCCGTTTTCTTCGTAAATTTCGCAGCTTGCGATAATCATCAGGACACGCCTTTTTCCACATATAGTAGAACTCGACACATTGCTTCACCGTTTTATTGCCCAACTGAAATCACCACAATTACTTATATATTAACTGAGCAGTCTAAAAAGAAAGAGGAAGGCACAGAAAGAAATGGGCCATCCCTACGGCATCAACAGATAACCTCACACTGCGACGATGCGAATGCTCGACGACATATTCTGCTAAAAACAGAGACAAATTTAAGAAGAATTAACTGATAGATTTTACGAGCCCATCTCAAGAATTGTAGCCGGATTCTTTGAAAATGGATGAAACCGAACACTGATCACAATTTCGTTACTTTTTCCTTCTATGCTCTACCTACCTATATCTGAAAAATAAAAACGTGTATGGCAATATGCTAGGCGTACCCATATATGAATATACTACGTAAGTCTAATATGTACACAAGGGAATTTACTAACAAATTTATGGGCAAAACTAATTTCGAGCAAAAATAAGCTTACATCGAGAGAAACTTGATGAAAATCCTTTTCGCTCTTATAGATTGCATCCTGGAATGATTGAATGTCCTCTGGTGTCCATGGATCCGTATCGTTATAAATATTATTGTAAATGATCGGATATTGTTCCCAATCGAGTGTATCTGATCGCATCAAATCCATTACGGCTGCTTGAATATTACCCTAGAATAAGAAACAAAAAAGTTCATTTCGTGCAAATATGACTACAGTTAAATAACCGACTGTTCAAAGAGTAAAAACTTCTCAGTATATCCATACATTTTCTTCAAGTACGACGACATAAATTGTGTTTTCTCTTTTATCTGCACTGTGTGCTGTATATACAATTCCCCATTCCTCAATAATTCTTTATTAGAAAAGATGGAAATAGCGAGGAAATTCCCATTAACTTACTAAAAAAGCTGAGGAGAGTTATAGATGAATAAATATTACAGTGTAACTATGCAGAGAATTATAGAATTAATGTAACTATGTAGAGTTACTACAGAACTGAAAATAAGAGCTTCTGCAACAGCATTCATATTTTTTTCTTCTGCTCGGGAAATGGGATGGAAATTATGGAGTTAACTGATTCAGGAAGACTGGAAAACAATACAAATGTGAATTTAAGTAATTCGGAAACGAGTAAAATGCTTCCTACCATCGCAATATTTCAAACTTATAAATAAGAATTATTATGACCTCCTCTCGAAGATATTCAAGACAGCTGCAACTGCCTACTATCCTAGTGATTATTCGCATAGAAGAAGACTGCATTAACCTTATTTTCCATGAGCAGATGCAAGGCGAGTTCTCTATTCCTTCCAGGACGTGGTACAGCTTGACTGCATGCTAACAGCTCGTATGCTTCCACTATAAAATCCTCAATTTATCAATCAACTTCACTGCAATTTTATTAAAGATACCATTTGATTAGCTCATTTAAAGAAAGACTACTGACGACTGCGCAATAAATCTGTGCTGAAAATACGGTAATGAATTTCACTGAAACATTCCAAAAATGAAACAATTTCTGAATGATGGAAGTCAATAACTCTTACTGTTATTTCCACTCTATGCAAATATCACAATATAAACAAATAAATAAACAAACAAACAAACAAACAAACAAACGAACAAGTAAACAAACAAACAAATAAACAAACAAACAAACAAAGGAAGAGAAAAGCGATTTTCTCTAAGGTAGATAATATTTTTATGAAAAATGATAAATAAAAATATAAGAAAAATTAATTAATGCGCTAAATCGATGACTTCTAATAAATAAGTCGACTTATTGAAGTTTCCAACGTATGGAAGAATCTACTATAATTTGTCAGTGTAATCGAATAAAATGTCAAACTATTCGATCATTTATCACGGATCATTAACGTTCACCTCAATAAAATTCAATAAATGTTCAATCCCTTATTTAACACAAACCCTCCCTTTCCCCCCTCCCTCCACTCCGAACAAAAAAATGAAGCGAACGATCGGCATTGATATGAATAGAAATTCGGTACTCTTATTTTTCATTGGGAAAGAAAAATGGGAAATAATCTTTATTGGCATTGAAAAAATCGATATTTCTTCTCAACTAAATAAAAATAAAGTAAATATTCACAATATTAAATGTGTAATGAAATTTCTATGAAAACTTTAGAAATATGCTCCCCCATCCTTGTTACACCTTTAAAATTATCTAAAATGAATCTGATTTAGCGATCATTTAAAGCTTAAATTCACGAAAAAAAACCGATCCAGATAAAATTCTCCAATTATCCAATATAATGGATTCATGGTTACCTGCAGATGACTCAAGATGATCTGTAAGATTGCAGTCAAAAACAGCATCATCTCGATCCGGTATTGCCTCACGTTCTTCATCGGTGATCTCACGATCGGCCCATTTCTTCACTTTCGCTTGATAATCCTTGCCGCGATTAATATGCCTCAAAACACATTTATTACCTACTGAATATTTTAAACGGCTTCATAGCAAACTATTTCTCCACTTATGGCCTACCAGTAACTTCAATTTACATGCACACCGCTAGTCGTTACGATGCGTCAACTGATGCTATATATTACACATTTTTAAATCATTTCTGAACGAGACTGAAGAGAAGGAAATAAGATACCGATGTGATGACGACAATAAGGTGGTATAAGGATTTTAAGTGAAAAAGAAAGAAATGGGTAAGCAAATGAAGTTCAAAAAAGGTAAGTAATTCAGGAATATCACTTCTTGTAGGGATACGTCTGATCAAAACACTTGCCCATGGAATGTATGATCCATAAGCTCATCAGACCGATGAAATACCGTTTCCATGAAATTCAAAAGTTTTGCCTCTTATGAATGGGACGGGTTGAGACGATAAACCGATGAAATCATAGAGAGGAGGCTCTTCATACAGCATCAAAACGATCTAAAAAGACGGCAGAAAACTGCGATTGCTCGTCATGAAGAACATGCCGACATTGATGACAAAACGCTAATCCCATAGAGAGGATAAATAAATCGAATTTAAAACTTATAAGAAATAAAAATATGAATGATGAACATCTTGCTTTCCGTCCTTCATAAAATGACGCAAAACTTTTCGGGCTCTATGAAATGGAGAAGGCAAAATGCTCCATACATCTTTACGCCTAAATAATATGTGCTTCTGATGAAACGTGGCGTTCTGCTTAAAAATGCTAAGCCGCTTTAGTGGAGAAATTAATCTTCATCGAAGTTAAGCGAAAACTTTACTGCGAAAGCTATTTATCCATAGAGCGTACAGCATTGATGTACTAAAATATTTGAAGTCAGTTGCACTTACAAGAGTGCAAATAGCCGGTACCATCATGTACCATGATGATCGTCGTATGGCTCATTCAAAAAACACACACACACATTCGCATTTCATTCTATGTTTTATCACCAAAAGAAAGAAAGTTTTTCATTGCAATATTCGCAGCTGACAATAAATGAATGCGGCATATTTAAACACTCAACTAAAAAAAATCCCAATCATCAAAGCAACAATATACTCATAACAAACTTTCACGAGTACCACTCCAACACTAAACGACTCGAATAATGATGAAGTTTCCTCCGGAAGAACAAAAAAACCAATAAACTGGAAAGCACATTATAGAAATTGATATGATAAGCACTTTTATTAATATATGATAAGCATTTCTGCCGATAAAGTGATTTCACTATTACACAATAAATTAAAGAAATACAATAACAAACTGAAATTTTGATCGGATCGAGTGCTAATCCGACTTTGCAATGCAAGAAAAATGTCTTGAATAAAGCGAATTGCAAAAAAAAGAGCAAAAACATAAACGAAACTTCTTTTCTGCACGAGAAATTATGATTAGATCATTTCCATACGTATATAAAACATTCATCTAATCTTCATCTGCAGTTCCTTCCCCCAATCGCGCTCCCATCATTACCTCTTGAACTATATTCCAAGTTGATCACTTAGTGACATATCAGAAACTCATAAGCCATAGGATACGCCTTAAAACACACTGCCTTTTACGACTAATAGAATTGGACAGTTGAAACAGCCGACTCAGCGGGGAACAAGTATCCCAGAGAAAGCTTCAACGGTGCATAGGTTTATTTGAAATATGAGTACATTAGTGGGGAATTTCAATACTTTCGACAATTTGCAGCATTTACCTACTGATGGATAAAAAGCAAAATGCCACCTCCCACCTAGCCCAACATATCCATTTCTTCTCGTGCGCAAGTTGAAAATGCAAAATCTTAGCTAAATGATGACGGAGTTAACCATTTCTGAAGCGGATTGGCAGATTCTATAGCTAAAGTTTCAACTGATCTCGAGCTGAAGCAACAGCAACCATACCTACGAACTATTCAAGAGCATAGGTTTGTAAAAGCCCGTCGAAATGAAGCGGAAAATATCCCAGAAAGACAGGAAAAAACAATTCATTGCTTAGCATCAAAGAATGGAAAAAAACCATTTTTTAACATTCCTATTCTCAAATTTTGCTCAATAATACGCCTAATAAGCGTAGATTTCTTAAACTGATCTGATCTTTGGATCAATAATTCTTATCACTAATAAACGATACTCTTTGTACGATATAATCACCTTTTATCGACCAACATTGCATCTTTGTCTTTCGTGCGACGCATACTGAACAAAATGAGCAAAACTTTCTTGCTTCCTTTTTTCCAGAAAAACTATCAAATATTTCTATAATACGATAAAAGAAGGAGACAAATTTTAGGACTTGGGATTATTTTCTTCAGGACTTGAAATTCAAGTGCTGCAGATATAAAGATAACTGCTGTCGCATTCGAATGATATCATAATTCATTTTGATGCATTTGTGCTCTGCATATTGTACAATAATAATTACCTTCATGAAAGCAATTATTAAAAGAAGAACCAAATTCCTCCCAAATAGGAAACTCTTTTCTCAAGAAGATCCAGAAAACTGGAGAAAGAAGAACCAAATTTCTCCCAAATAGGAAACTCTCTTCTCAAGAAGATCCAGAAAACCGGAAAAAAGAAGAACAGAAGAAAACGAAACAGAGATAAACGGAACGGAATATTATGCCAATCAATACAGTCATTAAAATATCGAATGGCAAAATGTGACGCAAAAAATGCATTTGCTTAATATCCTAACAATTAATTATACTTTCATTTTTTAAGCAATAATAAAAAAAGGCAATTCCCATCACCACCCACTTCCTCCCTATTTCTCAATTCCCATCCCCACCCATTTCCTCCCTATTTCTTTCCCACTCTTCACATTAAAAACCATTGGCAATGACAAATAAACGCATGATATGCACACCACTAAATCTTTAGAGTTTACTATTGTAAGAGTGATGCAAGCACACATAAGCAGATCCAATGCTTCTCTCATAGTATTCGTTATCGAGTAGAGAGGATAAAGTGCAAAGAAGTGAGCACGAAGTTAAACATTCATCGAGAGAAATAAAACACATTCTGCTTTATATAAAGCAAAGAATCTTACTTGAAAAAAAATTCAAAATAAATATCAGTTCATTTATTTCGACGATCGGCAGTTTCAATTCATCGGCGGTTTCGATCTGATCTGATAGATCAGATCTGACACGATACGATACCAATTGAAATCATGGTATACATATCATTTCTACTGGCTCTTTTGCAAATATTCCACGACGTAAAAGATACAAGTATAACAGAATTCTTCAAAATGCAATCACTATATTATCTTGTTTCATTTAATTTTTGGAAATATGCAAAAAATGGAAATTATGGATTTTCTAAGCAATGAATCATCGATCGCGTATATTCTCAGCAATGTGGTTCCACTTTCCCCATTCGCTTTCTTCCTATGCTCACTTCACGCGTCACGCAACAACCAAGCACACATTTAGGCCAATAAAGTAAGACAAAATCCCTCAGAAATCGCTTTCGAAAAGGTTTTTCATTGCATTAAAAAATGTCTGAAACAATCTCACAAAAGGATATTCTCACAGTTCAACAATGCAATTGAAAAAGATGATTTAAAAGAGGAAAACAGTGAAGCATACTCACGGTGTGGCATCAGATTCCGGTGGTATACATTCCTCGTCATATGAATCAGAAACTGACGATATCTTACGTAATATACCACCATCAGCCGATATCGATGATGGCTTCCTGCAATATTTTTGCACCTCTTTCTCAATAAATGCTAATAATTATCAGCAAATAGTGATAAACGGGAAGTTTACTTAATCAATTCAACACTGAAATCGAACAGCATTCATCACATAATCTAATATGCAGATAATTTCAACCGAATAGCGCTTCTTCAACTAGAATATGTAAATCAATAACTCTTAAAACGATGATCAATATCGATCAGATAACAATTCTGGCAACTAAAGATCAGATCACAATTTTGGCAACTAAAGATCAGATCACAATTTTGGCAACTAAAGATCAGCAAAACAAAAGATCATCGTAATGATAAGGTCAAAAAATTAATAAGTACCTTTGAATATACTAAAAAAGACCGATCATTTACAAGAAAGCTACAACAAATGAACTGTAAGAAAAGAAAAAACTATCGCAATTACATAACGTAACCATTTGTACAAGTAGTAAATTAAGTGGAACTTATTCTCCACATATGAAATAACCCTTACTAAATATAAGATGTGGAAAATTAAACAAAGAGAGAATAAATTAAAGATTTACTTTGCTACGGGATTATGATTAAAAAGATGAAGAAAACTTCTTGAATTCATTAAAATAATAACTAGCATCAAACTGACGCTGTTTACAGCTCCTAATAGAAGCCAGTATTGGCATAATAATATCTGATAAATGATGATGTAATAATAGTTTCCTTATGTACTCATTTACTATTTTGATGAATTTACATTAAATCATCGCCTTTGTTAAGTTCTCCACAAAACTTGAAATGTTATGGCTTATAATTTCTCTCAGTGATTAAATCCACTTCTGACAGTAAAGGAATCATAAGACTACCTCAGTGGTACTCTACAGGTAACACACATTACTTGCGGGTAATGCAGAGATACGAGAAAATTATTGAATGCATTAAACAAACCACTTATTCCCCTAACAGATCAAAGAAAGAAAGAAGAATTCACATCGAGTGAAAATACCTCACCTATTTCTCTATCATTTATTACCCACCGTTAATTTCATTCTGAAGTTCAAGGTAGTCGTCACATATATTGCCATTCATTTAGCTGATATTATTAATATAATTTAACAGAGCATCCAACGAAGGCATCAACGGTTTCTTTTAGCGACGAAAGCACAAAGTATGGAATTGATGAACAACCGTCATCTATGTACTATTTACCAGTATTCTCTTCCATATATGGTGAAAAATGAAAAGAAAAAGTGGAAAATATTTGTTCGTCGCTATGAAATTGGGGTCCGCTAAATTTTATACTTCGCTAAGTACTATAATCACACTCGATTAACGCCGGAAAACTATAAAAAATCGCTGAGAGAGAGAGAGAGCACAATGGAAGCTCAAAGTACACTTATTTACTTTAAGTTTCGAAAGAAAACAACGAAAACCTGAGTGCATCTTCGGTACTCACGCTTGCCGCATCGACTATATGAGACAATGAGCGCACACTCGCTTTCGAACTACTCGACTCTTTTCGCAGCGCCTCTATATCCAGCAGGTTTGTCTGAAATCGTTAAATATATAAGACAGGCAGAAGATATACTTCGAAAGAAACGGCATGAAAAGACATTTCGATCCCCTTCTTCTGAATTCAAGGACTTTACCCATATCTTTCACAGTTCTCGGTAAAACTGTAACATAAAGCTCTCAAAGTGTCTTATCGTTTTCGATACCTCTCCTTTTTTTGCAGATCCTCGTTTCCCCCCAAAAAAATTCAAGGCGAAGAAAAACTGCCCCGCTTCTACCGATGCCGGCTTTCTACTTTCATCGGAATGGAAACCGTTCAACATCTAAATCTTTGAGGGAAGGAAGGTTTCCGTCGAATTTAATTGAATTTCTTTGTCAAATAAGTTGAAAAAGACACCGTTTCATTTACATCGATTGTTGTCTTTTTTCTGATAGCATAGACTTCAGTAACCTAAAGCAGATTTTTTCAGGGAAAGGGAAAAGTGGGTTGATAGTAAATCTTCAACATACATTCAGCTGAGTTGCATAGCAGAATCCATTTTTGCGTAACGGGGTATTTGGCTCCTCAACCAAGGAGCGTTTCCCTGACGAAGCCGCACTAACGCTATCCACTCGTGCTCGTTTACCCGCTGGTTCATCGTCCACTTCCGATTTCACAACAGCATCACCTGAAATACGAAAATTCTTGAAAATAACTAATATTTCAGCATAGAATTACTGCTTAGGAAAAAAAGAAAAGCTGTCGAATTTAAGCGGCATTTTAAGCGCCATCATGTATATCCTACTTCTAGAGCAAACGACGAGGTCAAGTTGTTGGCTATTCATTATACTTGTTTAAATAAAAAAATTAGCCCTGCTATTTCCCCTTACCTATAGAGGGATATCTGCTAACTCGTATTTCAATTCTCGAAGCTTTTGAATAGCTCGATGAACTCAATGAGTACGATGAGCTTAAATTTGTAGATGAACAAAACAGAAGTGAAAAACAGCGTAAAAGCGAACCTTGTGTGGCGATACTATCGGGAGGGACGAAAGCCTGTGACGTTGATGGGCTCACCTGAAATTCAACATAAGCATTTTAATTCAGTTTAACATAAATTCTATCTGCCGTATGCAAACTCGGATTAGAAAATGGTAAAAATCAATTATATAGGATGAAAACCAATAACTCATTTATGCATTTGATAAAAACCCCTACTAAAGTTATTACAGCACTGGGGACCTAATAACATGAACAGCAACGAGCTCAATTCAGACTGCATAATAATATTAGGAAGAATGACGAACGCCTGAGCGATTATATGAATATGCCTCGAAATCATATTCTATTGAGGAGGATTCTTAGCAACAATAGGTGAAAAACTCCGGTCAATGAGCAGACTGTCACATCGATGAAGATAAAAATTAACAGCATCAACATAACTTCCTCGAAAAGTAAGAGTAAAGTAAAAATAGCCTTACCACTATTTGCAGCGCACACCTGTTTAACCAACTACTTTGAGCAGAAATGAGGAAAAAAACCCGAAAGCGTATAGTATGCAATTAACAGCCTCCTGGAACATAGTTCCACAAGCTATATGAGCCATTGTGTCGTAAATAAGCACTGTATGGTTGCAAGAAAAAGAGAGCGAGAGAAAAACGAACGTTAAGTTTGCGATGAGCGTAAATTTGCAATCAGTTAAGTAAATACATCTGTTGTTAGCACAATCGATGCAAACGATCCAAACATGTTAGCAACATCATCAATACACACACACACACATATCATGTGCCCCTCCCATTGTTATTCCGTCATAGCTCTTATCGACGACTGGAACTATTCACTTGCCGTATGAAAAGAATAAATACAATAAAATTAAAGGTAACTGTCACCTAACTGGAAATATACCTTATCAGGTAGGAAAGAAACTTCAGTCTCATAGTCTCAAATAGGTGAGAAAAGAGGAAGACTGGAGAAGATAGAAATATCTGAAGTTATACAACAAAAGTACAGGTAAACCTATCAAACGTACAGGTACTTTTGTTTGCACAAAAAGCAGCAGCAAATATACGTTCTATATGCGAGACTGCTACAAAGTTTCTAGTTGAATGAACCACTATAATGACCGTCGCTAAACAATGAATACTTCAAAAAATTAAGACGAAAGCTTAATGAACTTCGATATTCTTTTTGAAACTTTCAGAAACTTTAGAAAGAGAAAAGGGTATGTGGGAGTGAGGTGGGCCAGGCTCAAACAAATGAAATACTTTCTCTAAACAAACACTTCAAGCATCAAAAATCATACTTCGAAATGCCAAACGCATCTCCAAAATTTTCTCGAATCATGCACGCTCGAAAATTAGTACTTTAAGCGACCTAATTCAAGAGGTAACATACTTCGGTGGCTTGAGTGATCGATCGAGCGAGTTGCCAGAATAGCCCAGAACCATTACGTTTTGGACTCAACATCGGTGGAGGCGTATAGGGAGCAACTTGTTGAAGAGCATTCTGAGCAGCGTCGAAGAAACGTGGCGAACGAAGCTGTGATGAGAAGCGATTGAATGCGGCCGCAACGAACGATTTACGTCGAAATTCGGCCACATTTATACTTATCGAGCGACCACGTTGCTCTTTACCACGTGACATACCGTTTCGAGATCTGCAAAAATTCTCACTCAATGACATGATAATAAATATTCGAAGTTCAATTCAACAGCACGAATATTACGTAAATTGCAGGATTGAACGGCTAAAGCCGAATTTCTGGATGAAACACACATCCGTTTATTTCTTTCCTTAGGTACCACTTCTGGAACAAACAGTCGTGCACATCTGGGGACAACAAGCGCATCATTAATTGCAAGCGGAGGACGAAGATAGACATCAGAAATAGGTTTTTTTTAGCCATACGAGCACAATGACTTAGCAAACGAATTCTAGAATACCAGGCTCACAACGAAACTGTGGAAAGGTAGCAAAAAGTGGGAATTTGCAAAGAGAATGCCCACGTGGAGCGCAGAATCAGACCGCAAGTGTACATCGAAGAATAAACGGAACGCTGAAAAGACACGTGGGACAGTAAACACAAAATGGAGGCAGCGGAAGGGGAACAGGGGAAGCACATTTGGAACATTTGGTGTCCCGTGTTTGAGTCGAAAGCTCTCGGTAAAGTGATAAATTGCCATTTTCGGACGACTGGTGAAAATATCTGAAAGTTTCCATTTGTTTCCCTCCGCCTCGTTCCTCCGCAAAGTTCAAAAGCAGAGAAACGGTTGACAAACCAAACTTTTATGAGCGATTCCACAAAAAATATGGCAAAAAACTGATTCCAAAATCATCATATCAATACAAAATTCTAGTACCCCTCCCCCTTATATCCGCATTTCTCGATTCCGGGTTTGACCGGCCGATAAGTGACTCCCTTATCGAAGTATATGTTCGACCGCCTGCTTGTGACAAACTTATATTCCGACAAATTCTTTCCATACGACTTATGCTACAAATGACTGTCACGTTATTGCGCTCCAAGTGTTCAGATAAGACAAATAAAACAAGTCTCCACGTATAAGCCATGAATAATATGTAATTTCCCAAAATGCCTTCCTTAACAATACGCAATCTCTTCGTTAAAACCATTATCTTCCGATAAAAGAAAAAAAAGGCAATCAGTTCCATCGAAATTTCATCAAACTTATTATCTAATCAAATTTGATCATTAATCAGTCGCACTCCCTCATAACCTCCCTATTCGTCGGCTTATGAACAAAGCAAATTCCACCAAGGATGAAAAAATCCACGAAAATCCGTCGAATGAAATTTTCAGTGCGCAAAAATACTTCAAAGCGTCGAAATGCGTTGACTCGTGATATGTGCTGAACAGCAATGAACTGCTGCTGAACGACGATTGCACTTTAGATGTTTACGATCAGAGCTGTATACAAAGGACATCATACGAACCGACAGTACAGTCATCATCACTCATTGCAAACTACACCCAACGTTTATGCACATGAAAGCATCATTCTCTTTAATACACAACCGGGGATGGTCCAGTTCTTTATTCATTTTATTTTACTTTAATTCCCATTTTTTAGAATAAACAATCTCCATTGGGGAACTAAAAATGTTTCACTCTGCCTTCTTAACAAAGAAATTAAATAAAACAATGTCATACAGTGGCGAAATAATCAGACATTTTCAAAGTATAAATGAAGACTCAAATTTAGCCGATATGATTGATGAATGCAATGCCTCCCTATTAGAGTCGTTAACCCTGGAAGCGTAACGATCCAGGAATAACGTTAAAGTCCATATATATTGCAAATGGAAAATTGCCACCTTGGAATACTTCCACTAACTAGCTAGAAACTCCGTACTTTTTCATTTCTGGATTTAAATTTTCGAGTAATAATAAATCTGGAGAAAAAATCCAGAAAAAATACTTCCTAAGATATACTTCATCACTGAAAATCTTGTTTAAAAGAAATGCCACGGCAAGGGAAGGGAACGTATAATTCCAGGACTGCAATATAGAATGTGGAATTTGCAGATAAAAACTATGGAAGAATCGATATGAAATGAATTCATTAAAAAAGCACACCTACACATTCATACGTGTAGAACAATTTACCCGCTTAACATTAGTAGGAGGGAAAAAGCTCATTCCGGCTGTAACAAAGAAAACCATTGAACGTAAAAGCTGCTAGAATGGAAAACTTGGAATGAATATTTCACAAACTTCCCATCATTTCCCGGGAAATAAGCTAAATTTCCCCATCTTTTCTTTTTCTTTCAAGGAATGTATAGACAACGAGATTCTCGTCACTAAGAAAAATTCCCATTCTTATTTACAACGATATTTCTTTAGATATTCCTATAAAATATCCTTTCCGACAGTTTTTCAATGTTTTATTTTATTCGTTTAATAAAGAAAAAAGCTAAAATTAAGGATATTTTAAGGATATATTGACCATGTCATCCATTTTGTAGCAAAATTCATAATTTAAACTTAAATTAAGGATATTTTTACTATCCTGGAATGCTCGCCAACTGCGCAACTACTATTCATATCGACCGAAGAGACAACAACAAGAGCTTTTTTTATAAATCCCTGAAATGAGAGGGGGAAACGAGATGAGGAGACGATGACATGGTATTGATGATTTAAATAGACGACGATATATTATGCAGCGGAAATACGCATTTATGAATTATAGTTCTCTATGAGATAATCTCTATTGTGCATCACTAATATCAATGATCGACTCATACTTGGAGGAAAATTGGTACCAAAGAAGTAGTTAAGCCAAAATGTGGGACGATTTTATTTGATTCCACATTTAAAAAGACAATTAGGAAGAGTAGTAGTTAAGCCAAAAGGTGGGACGATTTTATTTGATTCCACATTCAAAAAGACAATTAGGAAGAAAGTCTGCAAAAAACCAATAGTCAATAGTATAACACATCCAAGGATAATAATGTAAAAGAAGCAAAGAAATATGAATCGGATGCCGCTAACAATAAATCTTGAATGCCCTGCTTCCACCTTCACAACCTCCATAATATCGGAATTTTAAGGAACTCTTCACTTGGAGAAATTTGATAAGCAGTCAACATCTTAGCGAAGTAAAATTTCATCAACAGTTACAAAGGGCATCAAAAAATGATTCAAAAACGTAGAAGTCCATCCTCTCATTTAGAGGAGACTTTGAACATAAAACGATAATAGATGAGGCATGAAGAAAAAGTAAGTTTACTTTTACTTAGAAAAAAATGAGATGAGAGAAACGCCCAATGGTGCAAAGAATGCTCGTAACCATTGAAAACACGAGATAAAATGAACACTTCTCAAGAAGAAGAGAATCTTTACTCATTACTTAAAGCTCTGGAGCTTCAGAAAATCAGTGGGATGATGGTGAATGAAGAAATCTACACGAAATGACATCGAAGTGTCCACTTCTCCCTCAAGAATGGCAAAAATATAGAAGATAGCTCAGCAATTGGAGAGGAAAACTAATTGCATCGGAGAAAAAAGGGGAGAAGAACAAACAACCTGAAGTTTAGAAATGACGAAACAATTCACTGAGTGACCCCTGCGGGTCATTATCGGAGGCTCGTAACCTCATTTATATTTATCTATCAATGTGTCTGTTTGCGTACGACAGTTCGACGTTAGCGCTAATTAAAGCATGAATTAATGAAACTTGGCATAGAATGACCTCAAACAGAGAATGACCTCTGGCAAGTCAAAACAGAGAATGACCTCTGTCGTTGTTTTTCACGTTATTTCATCAACTTTGAGATACGAGTTATAAGTCAGTGAGGGAAAAATTTTACATGTCCTTTTAATGGATTAGACTTTCACTTTATGTCTGTCGAGTCGCAAGGAAATGAAGTCACTGTTCGCAAAGATGAAACGATAGGAAGAAATCATTGTGCGCATTTCATTTATTGATTGCAATCTTCGAAAACCGGTCGGTGAATTTTCCCACTTCTGCATATCAACAACAAAGGCTCGAACAAGGGGAATCCCTTCGTTCGCACCAGGAAAAATTTAGGCTCAGATCTTAAAAAGCCGACCACAGATATCACCTAAATTCGAGCTACTTTTGCTCCACCTATAGGATGCCAAACGGGTGTCAACAAAGTGCAGAGGCTATATGCTCAAGTCCAAGGAAAAATGCGTGAGCAATGCGGTGGTGCCAGGGACAACCTTCCTCGGGTTGCCGCGTTGCTCATTTTTTCCGCCTATACGTCTTCAATGTTCTATTGATCTCCGGTGTCGAAAGCAACGAAAATCCATCTCCAATGCCTAGTCAAAAAAGTAAGATGCATTCTTCTTCTGCACAAGTTTAATTAGCAATCCTCCTAGCTGAGAGAAACTGTTGGAATCAATTATGCATCAATTACTATCTTCTTTGTAACTCCATAATGCCCAATTACTTACTAATAACCACAACGCCTTACTTACTCTTACTATTACTATTAACAATGCTGTCTATTAATTACAAATAACTATATACAATGCTTCATCATATCTGTACTGCAATAAACAATATTTGCTTATTAATGCTACTCGCTGAATTACTTAACTTCAATAGTAAGAGCAAAACTGGTCAATATATATATAACCCTATCGACCAAGACTTTAGCGGCATACCGTGTCATGTTCGATTTCACTTATTGCTGCTATCGGCCATACACATCACTGCTACTATCGATCTACTTTATTTACTGTTCTTATTAAATGCAATACCAACACCTCGTACTATTCATTCGGTCTTTATAATACCTTCTTTCCCTTTAACATTAACGTTCCCCTCATTTCCTCTTTAGAACGTTCCCCCTTTTGCCCTCATTCCCTCTTTAGAATATCGGAACGACGGATATGAAGGTTTCTCCCGACCTCAAGCTTAGTGATGCCTCATTTACAGAACATTACTTACATTCTGCAAATAAAATAATGCAAAAAATAAACCTTTCTTTTTTTGAAATTCCTTCTAAATGAAAATGCATAAAAAGAAAAGAACTCATAGCGATTACTATTTCACTTTAATTTTAAGATCTACTCCATCCCATCTCTCTCTTGCAAAATTAGTGGAGTAAAGGGAGGGAGGAGGTGAAACTGCCTAATGCGATCGTCGGAGATCTTTGCAATAAATTGTGGCAAGTACGACGACAGTCGTAGTCATAAAAAGATAAAGTTGAACTTGCGAATGGCGAGAAAAAGCATGCCTAGAAGGAATTTCTGATGATTTATGAGGTGCAACTTTCAAAATCGAAATCAGCTTTCTTTCTCCCCGATACACCACATAGAAGAAGGTAAGGCTTCAAATATACGCGAGGAAATCGCCTGAAGATCGATGACCACTAATATCCGGATATTATATCGGATCATTCTATGCGATTCCATAAAAAAATCCACGAAGTTGAATCCAGAAACCGCGAGTAATCTTAGACATGTGTGAATTAGGGGACTATCAAAATATGATATGAACAGCAAAATTTAAACACCGAATTCAATCGTCATAAATATCAATACACATATAATTAAGACACAATTAATTAATAATGGAAAGTATAAACCGATTGGAATGAAATACTATGAGTATCGCAATCTTTATAACAGCAATTTTCAGAGAGATGATAAGCGCTTCAAGACAACTGAAGTTGAAGAGATTAGTGGAATGCGATACACGAAAATGTATCACAGATGAAATGATAGAGGGAAGTTTTTAGACGTTCACTTAACAGATACCGATATATGACATTAGTAATTACCTACGACCAAGATCGTGCTTACCTGATTGTTCAGCACTACCTATGGCAGAATTACCACGAATAGCAACGCACTGATGAATTCGCGGCGTTTAGCTGGACTGAGGTAGACTTCTGTTCAAAGCTTAACATATCATCGTGTTCAATCGAAGATTGCGATACTCATAGTATGAGATACAGAGGCAAGCGGACTACTCGGACTGGTACCAGCCCAATTTCTGGACGACGTAAGTATCATTCTCCTTACTGCTTCCATCACGATTCGTTCTATAAATCAGCATTTCGTTTTCTGCTTGTATGACTGAATTTTTTAAAAATTTCATAAAAGATTCTTGCTATGTTATCGATAATTTTTCGGATAATTTCCTTTCTTTTTCAAGAAACCTGCCAACCTTAACATTTTCTTTCTGATAACATCGGTCACTACGTGTTTTTCATAGAAACAGTATCTCTGACGTGTTTCTTGATATGCTGGAAAATGTCCTGCGAATTACCTTTGCTACTTTAAATGCCCGACTGCGAAAGTTTAGCTCAGCGCTGCTTTCACTGTTATACGGGGTATTTTATCTCTTTCTGCTTGCCTTCTATGAGTGGAGTTACGCCTGGTGGACATTTCAAATATTGACCTGGTGGTGTTTCTATGTCTCATAGAATCTACTCTTTATCTCTCTATAATTTCCAGGATGCTCTGTGTATATCATCTGCAATATTTGACTTTTCTTTTACAGGTCTACATTTTCCTTGGCAGGAAGAGAAAATAGTAGGTAAGATAAAACGTTTGTTAGTGATTTCTACTGTTGCACTTTTCCACTGAGCAACCTATTTCCCATATACGTTTACCGATTTTCTTGCCCAATAACTCACTTTTTGGTGAAATTTTCACTGCGTCCATCATTATTTTAATGACCGCATCCTTGACTTTTCCCGCTGTCCATGCACAAGACCTAGCAAATGCTTTGTGCACCTTTCATATTCAACGTTTCATCACCCATTCGTTACCATCACTGTCATCGAACGCTCCGTTTCAAAAGACATAATGAGATGATACAACTATGGATCCTAATTATGATTTCCATTGTAGAAATCGATATGAGAATTCTTCACGTCTTTCCTGTTTTATTCTTCTTCCTAGTAAATTACTCCTTTTCGGTGCGTTCTCAAATTTTCGGGCTGGTTTCCAGCAATAAAAATACAACGAAACATTAAGTACTGCTTCGAAATGTTCCCGAGCTTCCGCGTTTTTATTACTTAATTGCTGACATTAACGTAATTTGTTACTTTCCTTGATTGGGGCTATTGTTTCATATTACCAACGTATAGCGGTTCCGCCGCTGATTTCCTAGATTTTTATAGCATCTTCTGTGGAATTTCCGAATTTTTATGCAATTAATGCTCGAATATCCCAGCACTATCAATATGCTTTGTCTTAAACTTATCATGAAATCCCCTCCGACCCTTCTTCAATTTCAGTTTTTTATCACCTTATCACCTTTTTGTAGAATGCGCTTTTATCACCCACCTTGAAATTTCCAGCAACAAGCATGCACTTTTGATCCTTTTTTTAAGTACTGTGCTGTTGCAAGCAAAATAGCGTCTCTACCGTTACCGTTCGTTCACACTGCCCTTGAGGACCTTTGAACAAAATTCACATCGATTTTCTTCTTTTCTTTTTCATTTTCTGCTTAAGCGTAGAGGGATCGAAATTTTTCGATTTCCTCCCGAATAATACAGGGAGATTCTTCGACTTTTACATTTATGCTGATATGAACATCAACAAGACCTTCATCTTCCAATGAGCGTTAACACCTACCTATGGATCTCCACAAGGATGAAATGATGGATCACTGTGAATGGAAGACAGTAAAAATTAAGCTACCTATACTGCGAAATAATGTTTCTTTTCCGCTATTTTATAATTGACACCATTTCTATTTTCAATTTCTACAATGTGCATCAAGGCATTAGTGCTGCATCCATCGTGATCCTATCTGATCATATCAAAATGCTGATCTATAGTGTTTTTGATTTCTACTGCTTTAAATTCTTTATTTCAACACCTTTAAATTCTCGTCATCCCAGCACTTATGACGAATGGTGCTGATATCTAATCACCTCACTCGCCTCTCTTCCGGTTTCCTATCTTATCCTTCACTAGGCGATAGATCACAGAGTGTTTTGAAATTTTTCTTCTCGAACTATGACGAGACCTCCTTAACGCTTGTGATATCTTTAAGGCATATCCCAATGGTCCCTGTATTTTCCCTTATGGATTTGGGGAGAGAATTCTCTACTTGTGCTATACACATGCTCATTTCTGCAACTAACTAATTCTTCCGGTTTGGCATCTCATCGCATTAAATCATCAGCAGTTAAGAGAATCGACCATATTACAGTCTTCTTCTTCTATGGCTTCTGTAACTTCTAGAAAACGACACCGCTATTAAGAATGCGACAGCAAGTAAGCATGTTCGTCTTTGAGCGTGATGACGATTCTAACGCTCTCGTTCATGGAATCAAAAACTTTTTTTGCATATTAACCATTACAGCTTCGTGACAGATACTCCCCTGAATATAATATAGGCCGGTTCCTTCCTTCTGACGGCTTTCTATCGACTAGTGAGGCGACAGTTCGACAAGATTAATTACAAGCCGTGCATGAATTACAGGTAGAAATGACTGTATGCGCTTGCAATGTCGAAAGCTAATGGATTCGACCACTCAATAAGAAAGAAAAGATCTTGAAAGACCAACTGCGAGAGCTGATAACTCCTGCCTAGGTAATACAGGTGTTAATTATAAGCGAAGCAAAAAAAGCATCTCACCTATTTTAACCGCATAATTACATTAGCTGACTGACTAAAATCAACGCTTAACATACCTATACAAATGACTTTCACTATCGGTCCAATATCCTTTCACCATTCGATTAGCAAAGATGAATTTTCGTATAGGGGACTCATCAGGGTCCAAAAACATTGGCAGTACATTTCATTTCGACGACAGTCGATTCGAAGCTATCGAAGAAAATTGTGCATATACCGACATTTGACAAAGGTTCATTATGCTGACAATACAGACACTTAAAAAGTGGAAAGTGAGATGATAAATGTGGATTTAAGAAAGAAAAGAGAAATTCTTTCGACAGGAACAAAAGAATTGAATGGAGATGCTTCTTTCTGACTCATTTGACGACTTTTATAAGCTATTAGACGGTGATGAAAGCTTGAGAGGAAATGAAATGATGAAACGTTTTGTGCAAAGACAACGAAGCAAAACAAGAAAAAAGGACGCAAACTACTACGAGAGAAAAGGAGCGCAATGTTGACGAGAGGTTAGCAGAAGAATTGCATCTGCATCAACACATTTTGGAAAATGAAGTAAAAGTGCATCGAGGTAAAGAGCACTAAAGGGACGTGCTGATTCCACGTACCGGCTGGCTGATTGACAACGCAATAGCGAGACAACCAACCAACCAACCAATCAGCCAGCCATCCAGCCAGCCCACCCCGATGAGGCAGCCGTCCGTTCGCTGCAAATGCAGAAAAGCAATTGCAGAAGCACACAGCCCAACTAAACGACACTCTCGTGTTGCGTGTTCCCCACATGACAGCTCAGTGCATCCAGGCAGGCCACGCCGCTCTGTCCATCGTCACATACGCACACACGTCGACGAACATTCGAACGCATTAACGAGGAGTCATGGAAACGTTGTAAATAGAGAACCGCTTCTACCGAATATAAAATAACATCGTTACCCAGTAATGTCTTTCAAAATACTTTATAGATAAATTGCCATACTTAGCTGCAATGAGCTGGTGAGGCAACAGGAAAGAGGTGCGAGAAAAGAGGAGGACGGAGGAATCTTTCTGCGAATCAGATTTTAAAAAAAAGCCTTTTCTTCGAAAACAAATCTTCTTGCAAAAAGTGGCGCTGCAGAAATACAAATTGTTGACAGCTATTCTTTCTCAGTGAATACAAACCTTTAGCTTATGCTTAGAATTTTAATGCCTTGGATATAAACTTATGCTCATAATTTCGGATCGAAAATCCTTTTTATGTTTGGCACTTCCCACCCTTTCACCCTCCCCCCTCCATGTCTCAATGTTTTAAGTCCATGCAAATAACGCTAGAATGCATCAAAATTCTGGGGAATGCAATAACATTAACAATGCACTTATAATATTTCATTGAAGATGTTAATGAGATTAAACCTTCACTGACGAACCATTTTAGAAGCCTTCCAACTTTAATTAGAGGTCACTCTCTTCAACATGCAAATAATCTTAATATTCCTCTCCTTCAACGCTATTTCCTGCATAAATAAAAGACCTTAAATTTCTGAAGTGTATCGAAAGCGATATTCGGAACAAAAATGCATCTAAAACAAATCGCTTTCGAATATTCCATTTTCGAAACATAATAAATTCCAATAATGGCCATTATGAATACCCACATCTTCAACATTTTTTGAACAAGGAAATAAACATCTTACAGATTGAAAAGACTATGAAGTGCAAATAAAATGCACCTATAAAAACATGAAAAACAACGGATAATATAAAGGTGTAAAAATTGAATCGTCCGCTTAACCTAATTGGCGATGAGTAGATAGAACCTATATGAGAGGACGAAGTTCGACAAATGCTTTAAAGTGCTATAGTAACCTACCCACCAAATGGCACCATTTAAGCAGAAAGTCTCAATTGTTTTGTATTTTCCCTTAACGATGAGAAACTTATTTTCTCGTCTATCGGAACTCTATGAGGTTGAATTCATAAATGCAAAAAATGGATCAAATTGTGGGAATTTTAATAATAAATCAATGGAATCATTAAAATGGCATATTTGTCCATATTCCCCATATTTCAATGGGAATATATAAAACATTTAAAAACTATACATATTAGAAAATATTCTAAAAAAACAAAAAGAAAATTGAAGAAATATAAAATAAATGTAGAATAATTGAACCTATACTAATGTCTGATTCATTTATACGCATTATCTTTCACTTAGATTTTCTTTCAATGCGGCGGCTGTGGAATGAATATGGACGATCTGATTCATAGAGAATTAGCAATGATCAACAATTTAGTCCGTTCTGCAAAATTCTGAGACGTTATGATGATTAAATGCAATCGTCGAAAGGGAGTGGAGAAGAACAGAAGAGAAAAGAGGACACAAAGACAAGAGAATAAAGACGAGGCAGGGATTTACAATGAAAATAACTCTATGCAATTAGTTCAACCTCTACTTTTGAGTCTTTTTTAAAGTTTACATTCATAATACAAGGTGGCATAACCCAATGACATTAACTGTTGCTATCTCGAACATTTCTTATGATTGATTATATTTTCATATATATATATATATATATATAAAGATGGTGGCAATTTAACAATAACAATAAAAATATGAAGAAAAACGGATGCAGTCTTTTAAAACGAAAATAAGACGCATTATGGATGAGCTATAGAAATAAATTATAAGCTTATCAAAGGATGGAAACTGAAAGCTGTAAAGAAACGACAAGTAATGAAGAGAAAAACCGACTAATGTTTACAAATTCGAACAAAGTGTCAATTCATTGTCTGCCTTTTCCGAAAAAACAACGAAAGAAAACTCATCTTCTTTAAATATCATCATTCCCACTGGATTCTAGGCTTTAATCTAGACAATATTTAACCCCAATAAGGTAAATTTCAATTAAGAATCAACTTAGTTCATAAAAAATAGAGCAATATTCCTATAAATACATAAAAAATACTAGTGAAAAATTCAAATTCATGAGAAATGAGAACAATTTCACTTAGAAAATAAAATATCAGCGGCATTATAACGACGTGAATGTCGAATAACCGATATACAAGAAAAAAAAGGAGAGAAAAAACGCGAAGTCAAAAGCGTTTCTTAACAAATGGTGTACCGCAACGAGATGACGACACATTCGATGTACTCCACCTAACTAACGTCAAAATCGATCACGCGTACTAATTTCGTTGAGGTTGGAATGTTGCAAAACTTTCCTAAAGCTGATTTCTGCTTCTTTCTTTTCCTATTCATCGCAACTTGTCCTCGAATTTACTACATATTTTTTGATTTAAAGGGAATTCTCCTATAGAAAATCGGCAAATGATGGATAAAAACTTCTTAAAACGATATCATATAAGTCGATGTCGTGAAGGAAGCACTCTGCATTCATTATTTTTCTCAACCATTTTATCGGTTTATAATATATTGTGCTTGCATATTTTATATTGGTGCAATGAAATTTGAACGATGTAAAATGGCCTTTCAACCTTTTTGTTGAGTTCTTTTAAGTTTCAGTACACATTCATTCACCTTTCTTTGGCATGTCATTTTTTCATGAACAGCAACCTTCTTTCGCTAGTCGTTTCTTATGCTATATTGCCCATTTCCGCTTTACATTACTAATGGGAAGAAAAAAATTCAAAAACGCTTTAAAACGAACTTCTTCTGCAACATGCCGATTGTTGATCCTTTTCGAATTGCTCTTGAATCTGTATCAAATGACGATCTCTGCTCCATTGAAGCAAGTAACTGACAAACATTCTCGGGTTTGCCTTTACTTTTACGATGAACTCGTGTTGGATTGTTTAACGGCGAGTAATCGCTAACACGATTCGATGGTGCCGATATAGGCGCCAATCGCTCCACATTGTTCGTTAGATCTGATGATGAACATCCGCTACCCAAATCCGAGATTGGGGCTCTAAATATTTCAAGAGTCAGCCCTTTGCAACTACGATCAATCCACCCCATCCCCCCTCTTCACTTTGCATTTTCTTGCTCGGATAAAGGAGAGAATACCCTCGGCGGCTGATATTCAGTGATTCTGTTAAACGCAAAATTTGCGACGTTCCCACATCCTTAATCTGTGTTAACTTGTAATTCTCTAAGTACAGCTTACTTGCAACTACTCAGTACTCAAAAAACAGACGATGCAAAAAAAAACTGACGCTGTCGGAAAATTCGCAACGGAAGGCGAAAAAAAGAATAAAAACCGAATAAAAGAAACTCGATTTGTTTAATCTATTAGGCGGATGCAATCATAACTCTTTCGTAGCCATTTCCATAGTCACATCAACCGCGGTAGGAAAAATCCCTCTTGTAGACCTGGATATGAGGGTGAAAATGAAAATAACAACGACTCTGCCCTCCACCTCACTCTCTCCTCGCTCCACATAAATGGGTGATGATCGGATCTATGCTGTCTACAGATTTTTTTCAATACTCATTCCCAGACATATCATTCAATGCAAGCGATATAATATCTTCTGTACAAAGTTCCTCACTCGAAAAAAATTTACCATGCAGACACCGAGCTCTGAAGTTATCGAATAACATGCTATAATTTCAAATAATTTAAAGGCAAATCTAGTTCTCACCGTTAGTACACCAGGAAGTTGATGAACTGTACGATTGATAAGCCTATATACCTACTTAGATCAAGGTATACTTCCACCGGGCAAAATTTCGGATTCCGACTTTGTTGAAAGTAAATTTTAACACACCACCAAATGCAAATAAACTATGTCATAAACCAAAGTGTTCATTCATGGTCTCGAATATTATGATAATCCAATCGTATTGAACTGTTGAAAAACAAAAACACAAGAAAAAAAGAGCAACGATAAACCGCTTACCCATGCGAGAATGCATTGATACCATGAACAAGACCCGGATCTGTACGATGTCGACGACGTTCACCATTCATACCATCCAGCATATCCCCCACTGATACATCGATCTCCAGCGGTCCCAATGTTAATCCCGCAGCCAGAGCGTTAGCGTTCTTTAAAAAAAAAGTTGAAATCCTATTCGTATTCATATGAATATTCACTTATTTCTTAAAAAGTCAAACAGCACAAAAACTTTTCTTGCCGCAGTTTTCGTGGTACCTCCATCTTTTCATCTCCTATCTCACTGCAGCCGATGCAAGATGTGGGAATAAAATCGCCATGAAAATTGCATTCTCGAATTTATACAATGGAGTCAAATTCATTTAGATACTTACTATGAAATTCGATAAATTTAACGATATTTCGACCGTTCAATAATGGTTGTACATAACAATATCAATATCTTTTAGAGGAAATATTACTGGTTAAAGTATCTCCAATGTGACGCTTTATTTTTGCAGTTTCCTGATTACCGTACTTATTTTTTTCTCCTCCGAATCTCAGATAAATGAACGAGTAAAGAGAAATTAAAGTATATGCGGGAGACAGGGGAACGCATATCAACGAGGCTGACGCACTAAATGCCCTCAATAAATCACTTATCAAACTAAACGGCTACATGTTAACATTCCATACGTATTTTAAAAATCGAAAAATGCCTTCCACATCTATAAGTTGAGAATATACGTACAGCTGCTCATATATTTATTTCGTTATACTTACCTATAGTTATTGCTACGAAATGCATATCGCACTACTCGTTAGCTTTATTTAGCCTATTCTGATATGACTTAAAAGCTACCGCTTCCATGATTTCATCACTCGAATTCTTCACTGTCAACTCCTTCCTCACCTATACCATCATTCCCTCTTTTCTCCTTCGCCGATTATCATCCTCTATCCAAAATCATGTTGGCATTTTTTGCAGGTATTATTATGAATTAGTGATGCATTAACCAACTGCACCAATGAGTATCGATAACTTATCGATAATCTTACTGATAAGAAGATGTAAAAATATTCCGCTGCTTAGGTGCAATTTCGTTCGATTACTTACATAGAATTTGCAACTTGATAGAATTACAACTTACTATGAAAAGTAGAAAAATAAAGAATATATACTAAGAGCAATAAATTTTCTATTTTTATTCTTTATTGCCGAAATTCTATTTAAATATGGAATATAGCAGATAACTGAATTATCAATTTACTGATAATTGAACATATCAAGCACTTCATAGTAAGTTGTAATTCAAACTATGAAAAATTCACTTAAAAATTAACTAAATCCAAGATTTTTCGTTACAAGCTTTGCTTATTTAAAGTAATTTTCTAGCCGAGTCGAACATTTGCGACGAAAATGCTCCATTTTATATATGGAAATGCTTTGCGTCGTATATTTTCATATATCTACTGGAACTGAGTATCTATCTTCATATATCTCTATTCATATATCTTGAAAGTCTCCCATATTTTGAACTGAAAGTCTCCCTTATTCTTCCTTATTCATTGGAAGTCTACCTTTTTCTCCCTTATTCATTGGAAGTCTTCCTTAAGAGTCTCCCTTGTTCTCCCTTACTCACTGGAAGTCTCCCTTACTCTCCCTTATTCACTGAAAGTCTCCCTAAAGAAGAAACTAACGCTAACAATTACTCCGCATTTACTAATAACCTTACTTTCTCTTTACTTCTATCATTGGCAGTTATATTTCTGAAATTATCATCGCGCGATGTAAACATTCTAAGGAACTCTTTGCAAAAAGTAACGTTTCCAATTTGCAAAATGTAATCTTTACTCTTTAGTGCCCTTACAAAGAAAGCGATACAAAGCAATAGGAAATTATTTTTGTTTTCGATGAATTATTTCAAAGAAAAATGAATAAAAGAAGGAGAAAATAAAGAAATCAAATATAAAATATATATTTTTTTTTTGAAGGATAAATTGAAGGATAAATTTGAAAAACTGAGAGAAAATATATATTAATATTTTAATATAACTAAATAAATTTGCATTGATTCTATTGAGGTGTGAAATTATGGCTCAGGTAATGAGAAGCTTATAGGAAAAAGTTATGATATTGAGCATTCGATGAGCAAAACGATTTAGTATAGAAAATGGGGAGACACAGAAACTGCGATGAAGAGAAATACTATGCTGTAAGATGAGAGGATGAGACATATTTGCAAAAAATGCTGCAAATATAGTGTGCGGAAGTGAAGAGTATTCGCTCAGCAACGTGCTGATGCAAGGAATTCGAACGAATGCGAATTTCTCAAGATCAAGGTGCATGAAACGAAGTACACCAGAGACAGAATGGAAAAGAGAGTATCTGTAGCCACCTTTTTTTACTTCCCTCGTCCCCTCCCTTCCTCTTCCCAAGGGTTCCTCGAATTTAAAATTCTATTTAATAGGCAACTACTACTTACTCAGCGATATTACTTACATTAATCGTGGGAAATATGCTGTAATCAAATTGGCCATGAGAACAAAATAGTGGCAAATATACAAAGCGGTTGAGCGGAAAATATCGGAAAATCTGCATAATGATTCACCGAAAATAAATCATAAACGATCGATGAGTGAAATTATTTCTGAGAAACGTTAAAAAAGAACTCCATTTGCATTTCAATTTATTGCACTCTTCCAGAAGAATTCAAATCCACGAAAGAAACAGCGATGTTTCCTTTTTGCAGCTGGAAAGTACGTCGAGGCACCACCCCCTTTATAGATATTGACAGCCGGCTCTAATCAACAGGCTGCGCAGAGAAGACTTTGAAAGCTGGATTTAAGGTCTTCACGACCTATAGAGAAATATCTTTATCTTAAATTAAGCGTCATAAGAATTCAACGGCAATAATAAAATAATTGCGAAACGAGAAACTCAAACATGCTCATCTCACAGAAAAACAGTCAATCAGTCGCCTTCTTCACCAATAAGTCCGTTCAGTGCAACGTGCTACAGCTGTAGGCAATCGAACGTTAAATGATGCCCTCTGGCAAGTAAACTGTATCAGTTACATCTCAGGCAAATGAATCATGCTAGAGCGGTCATAACGACCAACATTTTTGCATTCCGTGCTCGTATATGCTCAACCGATTACACAAATTTCATTTCATAAATAAGGAAAAGAATGCAATAAGGCCTTTATACTTCAACCGATCTGAAATCTTCCCCTTTTTCCCAATTATGGCAAAATACATGGAAATTTTCTTTACATACACATGATATTATTATCACCATGTGATAACATCATCAGACAAGTATCTATTTGTATGTCCCTTTCTATATCTTAACATCATAATTTCTAAGTGATAAACCTGCAACAAAACAAAACAGCTAAGCGAAAATTGCCTTAAACAGCATCGGACGATAGAGAGGCGTTACTGCATTTCAACGCACTAAAGTGCATCGTATGCTTAAGTGAACAATCAGAAACGTTTCATAAAACGTTTCACTATGAAAAGCTGATGCTGGTTATACAAAACTGTCAACGACAATGCACTTTTCTCAAATGATCCCCACCTGTTGCAACACAGCAAATTTGCAGTGAAAATCTCTGTTGCAATGGCTCTGCATTTCATTAACTCAAATAATAAATGATGGATGATTTAATGAAGCAATGAGGAGGTAGAATTTTATTCTGTGACGCGGATTTCTCCGAAAATGTTTCTCGCCTCTTAATTTGAATCCAAGAGATCGAATGACTGACTGACCGAAAGACAAACAAATTGACAAATCGCGAGAGAAACACGCACATACACATCTACGTCAGCACTACGTTGCATTCCAAGGAAACGCTGTAAAAGCACACAGAAATTCTATTTTTGTTACGCATTACTTCTTTAATGCATAATTAATTATATCTTCATATTTCTTACCTCTTACCTATACCTCCTTGCATAATAAAGTTAAAGAGCACAGTTATGCATAATAAATATAACTATTTTTTATTTTTCTTAAAGTTCTTTAAGCCATAAAAGTAAAGCGGTAGATATGTCCGTTCGACAACTCGATGAGCAATTCAACCGTTAATCCATGGAAGCAGCTAAAAATAGCCACTAAATATGTTTCCAATACGAACGAACGTCATAATACCATCTTAGAGCGGTTTTTCTGCTTTTGCATCGAACGCACAAACTGCGATGAATGAAATACTGCAAAATTTCAGTCGCCTATCAGTCGATGTGTACATCTCCGCCTCATCAGTACATTCAATGCTCAAAATGCAAAAAATCAACAATGCAATCATCAAATTCAATGCAAAATTAATCTGTATCATTACATACTGTAAAAGTTTTTCTCGTTATCGTCTCTTTTTCTGGTCACTAAGCCAGTGATATTAACGAAGCGGTCTTTATAGGCTGCAAAATCGCAAAATTTCTCTTGTGTTAACAGAGCACAATATTCGTATCGTTGGTATATATATACGCAGTCATTTTCTCGGATACTCCCCACTAGGCTTAACGATGTTACTACTCACAACTACGGTATGGAATCGTTGCATTCGCCGAATCTGCAAATCTTTCGCAATCGTTGGTGCAGCCGGTCGGCCCTATCTATAGCAAACATTTCGCGTCAACACAGAGATCAAAAAAATGCGGAGAGAATAAAGAAAGCATTCATAAGCACCACTGTAATGAATGCCCCTAAAAGAGTCGATTTGAGAACATATATTTTTGTTTCTCGTTACAGTAAACAATCTGGAAAGCATTACTGGATCGCTTGAAGTCTCACTTAGGATCTTAATTTCTGAATCGATCAAATTAGAAAACAGTTCAAAATCCGGACAACAGCTGTTCTCTAAACCAAACCTTTTTCTAAGAACAACGGGAAGAACTTCCAGGAAATAAGAAGTAGGTAGACATTAAAAACCAAGGAAGGAATTAAAGTCGACGATGCGGTACCTAAATATTATGCCCTCTCTACCTGAATACCACGAAATCTGCAGCTCCAAATACTCTTTTATGATACTTCACAGTTCGGCGTCCATAGCTTCATAAGCATTAACAGGAGTTTTTCTCTTTCTTCTTTTGCAAAAACAATACGTCAGCATCAAAGAGAATTATGACCGTTTCATTACTATTAAGATATACAAAACAATTACCTTATAGCAGTACGTATCAGTTCAGATATTAAATGTTTCTTAAGAAATACTGCTACGTAAAGCTGACATTACCTAACACTGAAATGTTATGTGTTAAGTAATTTCAGATCATGCGAAAATGCTTTTAGCCCATGGTTTTCAGTGTTGAAAAGATCTTAAATGAATGGATAAGCGCCGGAATGTGTGAAATCTTGTGATTCACCTCACAATTCAGGCGTGCTACCTACACCCTATCTCTCTAAATAAATTAAATTCGCAGTAACTAAGGTCAATGACTTAAATAAATCATTTTTATATGACAAACGAATGAACTTGATAAATATCATAGAGGAATTCTGATGTGATTTTCGACTCATAGTGAATGCTTATTATGTATAAAGGTTATGCCCAATTTATTGTAATTAGAAATGCGCACACAGATTTACTAGTCCTTCCTCTCAGATGCTTCAGATTTGATAAGACTTCTGCCAACCTACGAGGATGGCATGGTTGTTAGGGACACCACGTTTCCCGTAACGTAAATTTAGCAAATTACTTCCATAAAAAGTTTATTGGAAGATGAAATACATAGGCATGGCGGTGCTTAAATAAGTTCATCTACAAGCTAGCCAACATTTCTTTCAATCCACGTTTACCATCACATTTTCACCAATATTTAGCTCCAATATTTCATTTTCATATAGAAATATAGGTACAGACTTCATTTTACAAAATTCATTTTCATGCCTCTCTGATCAAATCCGTTAGTCATCACCCATCTCGATAAAAACTTTCAAGAGCGGTCGGGCAGTACTTTTGGATCAGGTTTTCATACGTGCAGATTACTGTTGTCTATTTCTACGCCCGACCTTGGCATTAAAAGCTAAACTGCAAACGCTAAACACCAAAAGTAATCTAAGAGTCGTCTAGGCTATACGAAGAAATTAATGAAGTCCTTTCAGTGATTGACGACGATTTCAGTGGATGGAATGGTGTCTACACAACATTGGCGATTTACGCACAAAGTACAGTCTAAGTGGAAAATACGATATCAAAACTGCATCTCATGTGCCCTTCTCTATCGTTGTCGAAAAACATGCGAAGAGGAGCAAACTTTCCAATATAATTCATATTTTAATGGTCATCGTATATCAAACCCGTTAATTCAACCGCATTTTCTTGACTTATTCGTTGCCTTCAGGAACCAACAACAGACTTTATAGAAAAGAAATTCACAGAAAACTTCCCTAGCGAAATTCTCCAAAATATGGTCCGTTCAGAATGCTTGATCGGTAAATCCTCACACAACTGAGAGGGTGTTACTCTTGCGAGATCGAAAATTTGAAATCACAGCAGCCAATTAAAAACATCATACTTCGGCATTTTGCCGGCTATACTACACAACAAATAAGATGTGTAAAAATTTCATATCGAATGGAATGGTTCGACGAAACATAACATTGAATTCGTATCAAGTGCTCCAATTTAGGAAAGGCACTCGACGTAGAACCAGAAAGTGAAAAATAATAATGCAGCAAAATTGGCACTTTGGCAATTTTGCAGATTGCTATTGTATCTCGTAAAGTTTACGGGTTATCCGATCCACCGATGTGCTGCTCATCGCCCTCGCTTTCCCATTGAGACTTCGGGCCAAATTTCTCATAGTAGATCTCCCACAATTTTCTGCTGAAGTGTACGACGCTTTCTTTATGCCATATGCCATATTTTGGACGCTTCAGAATCGACTAGCGATGGCATAACGAATTATGCAAAACAAAAATACTATTAGCCATTCATGGGTACTTGAAAACGATTACGTTTATAGTCAAAAAGCTGCAATAACCGATCGAGCATATAGAGTAAGTTACTAAGCATTATATTTCACGTCTTGCAGAGAAAAAAAAACCACATTGGGAAGTCTTCACCTATTGAAAAGAATAGAAAACTATCATCATATTGTCTTACTTTCAATGCAAATACTTTCAGGACGTTAATTTATGTCGTAAATATAACTGTTCTAACGAAAGGCGTTGATTTGTTCAACGTCCCTAACTATTCCATATGTTTTCTCAGCGAGTAAACGACTCGACGAAGAGTTTTTCGCATTATGAGGACAGGAGACTTACGATTAATTAATTGTATGAAAAATTAAAAGGCGAATTTAGCAGTGAATCGAAATTTCAGAACGTCTGAATTTCAAGAATACAAAACTTTTATCTTCTTGTAAGGATATCTTCAGTAAGGATGTATTACTGGAATTGTCTTCTTTACCACTCAAAATGCGGTGATGAGAGTATGACAAAAAAGTAAAGTTTCGAGCAAATTAAACTTGATAGAGGTGAAAGATGAAGAATTCAAAAAAAATAATAAAAGGTGAGAGAAGCACTTGTGTACTTCGAAAAACGTAAGTCGCAATTTAGGAGCCATAATAAGTGAGTTGCAAAATATCTTATAAGTATAAGAAATGGCATAATCGATATAATGTATCGTAAGAATTCAACTGTATCTTTTAGAGTGATTTGGTAGTATCCGTCCACTTGTTCCATTAAAATCGATGAAAAACTCGAAAAAGAGTATTTTCTATGCAATGTTCCAAAATGCAAAATATCGATGGCATTTAAAAGGAAAATCAGTTATATTCCCATACGAAATAAGACCGCAAATATTGATAATGCGAAAATTCTTTTAAAATCGCGCAATAGGCTGATTACGGCTTGCAATGAGCTTAAGAAGGCGTCAACGCCGCATAAGAAGTTCGTCGATGGACTGATGATGTGTAGATTCAGTTTAGCATTTTCGATAAACAACGACTCGATATACCATTAAACAGTAAAAAACAATAGAATTTCTCACATTTCCACGAACGGAATACGATAAATAATAATAGAGAGCACTAATTTTCAGGGATCCTAACGATTTTATGCAAAACATTTCAATTTCTGATTGCAAAGATTTGCAAAGCTTATGTTGTTTGCAAAAAGGAACTGTAGTGGAAATAGAAATTTTTTGGTTCTTCACAAAACTTGGATTCAGTTTTCCATAGCATTCAATCTTCTCGTTTCATTGTCTCCTCGCCTTCTCCATCACCCTCGTTAAATACATTAGCTTAAGTATAGGATGAACTAGGAAGTAAAATATTGGTCCTGAATGTCTATCGGCCTAAACCGCAGCTTTGAGAACGTTTTCCTTGTTCCTATTGCTCATGCTCATACAATTATGTATACTCCCTCACCATAAGATATCAAAGAAATAAATAAAAAATAAACGAATGAGTAAAAAAAATGAAGAAGAGAGTCGCTTAAATATTAAATTTTGCCTTCATTACTGACAACTTCCTCATGGTACTGCTGGCGTTTAATAAATAAGCTTATTCCATTCATAAATTGACATCAACATATACTGATGAAAAATATTTCTTCTCTTTTCTCACTGTGGGAATTTATGGAGGAATTACCTTTAAATACTTAAGGATTTTCCTACTTTATGAATTTCACATTAACTATCGAGTGAAAAACAATGAAAAATCCAATCCCAATGAGTGAAAAAACAAACTCAACCATCCTCTCCTCACTAAAATTTTTTGAATTCTATAACAAAAATATACTCATCACCTATTTGAAAAATAGTTTTTCCCGTAATCTTTTTCTTTCCTCAAATATGTTCTGCGGAAAATGACGGAAATCTATGATATGTGAGGCGAGAGAATAAAAGGAAAGAACTTACAGAGTCAACATGAGAGGGTCCGGAGCAAAAGGATCACCACTATCGGGGAATGACATCTGCGGCAATTCTTTATCGATAATATCGTCTTCTCGAGTCTCGAATGAAAGAATCGAATTTAATTCCCTCTGAAAAAATACTCAGTTGCCCAATTTCATATCTTCAAAAAAGAAAGTCGCTTAAAAAACGCTAAGAAAATAATCAACAATTAAACTTCTGCATTTAATGTTTTCATTAAATGTTTGTATATCATAATTCTTCTTCATCTTAGGCAGAATATCTCGTCAATATAAAACGATCATCTTCTCAAGAACCGACAGAACAATATATGCGTACAGCAACAGAAAATAATATTTAGAAATTGTGAAGGTAAATGTACTCTATCTATCATGGGTACAGTGAAGAAGGAGAGGAGATCGGTGGCGGATACGGAAGGATATAGGATAACAAAAGTAAGCCTAAATCTTCGATGACGTTCATTAAAAAATTCACAACAACCAAGTATTGTACCAAATAAAACAACGTCACTTTAGACAAATGCAAATATATGTAACAATATTCCAAAATAACATTCAAATGATTACTTCTGAAGTGGAAAATTCTCAAATTTTAACGATTGGGAAAAAGAAATGCCCATCAGAAATACTCCAACATAAGAGGAGAAATAATTTATTTGAATAGTAGCCAATAATATTTTTTGTGATTATCTCTAATTATTCATGGCACATTCCCATGGGGGGAAGAGAAAAAACCTCCAATGGCATCCTTTAGATTATAGCATAAAGTCAACATTGTCAGCATATTTTCCACTTTATTCACTAAGAACATAACACAAACAATGATTACCTTCAATAAATGAATAGACTATGATGTATACTATGATATATTTCAATTTCTTAAATTGAAAAACCCTAATTTTCAGGAACAAGAAATGGGAAAATCATTGACCACCCCCCAGGAAATGGGAAAAATCAAAATCATATAGAAAAATTCATTGATAAGCGCAAATCTGAGTAATTTATTGCGCAATTGGAATTCTGGCAATTGCTGCTTTTCTTAGCACCGACAATGAAAATAATATAGAACTACTGAATGAAAGAAATTGAAATTAATTTTACTATCGGAAAATTTGGAATATTTTCTCCAAAAAAATAATGCCGACGTTCAATTCATAACGCTCATATTTTAAAGAACATCATTCTCTTTATTGTACACCAACGATGGTCGTATACCCTTAAAGGAATTATTGTTGATTTCATTAATTATGCTATTCTTTGCGTCTCTGAGATCAACAGTAGCACTTATTTTTGATGATGGATAACGAAGTGATCAACGAAGGTACTCGGAACGAATCGAATATCTGCTACAAGCAAAACAATATGCAACAACTATGCTTATTTTGTCTCCTGATCCATTTTCTCATAACATCATTCTAATCCTCCCCTATTACTCCCCAACCCTTTCCCCCTCCCTCACTCCTCACCCAGTTTCTCAGCATCGTGACAGAATACAAAAAAAAAACCTTACTCTTTATCTCTATCGAATGTCGTTTATTTACTTTTCCAACTAACGACTATTTACTTTCTCACCCAATAAATTTCTTTTTTCACCTAAATAGACTTATAAATCAATCTATGCATCGTTAAAGCAAATTCTCGAGTTTTTAAGCTCTTTCCCTCTCAACTGGGCTCGATTTGTTTATGAGCTATTGCAAGTGCTTAAACGACAAATATTACTTGTGTTTGCACTAGGCTACAACAATTTCAGGATAAGATGTCCTGATATATGAGCACATCTATTTGAGATCGAGGTGCTCCGGCATCTCAACAATGGAGCACAAATAATCTAGGATCAGCAGCCTCGCAGTCTTCCGGTTCGTATGGCGCTGATATTAAACAAAATGAAGCTACTAAACAGAACAGTCGAAAAGAAGAGGTATTGAATTAAAATCGAAACTTTCATCATTTCAAGAACTTAACTGAAAAAACTTTGAATAACAGAATGGCACTTATTTAAGCAAAGAAACGACTTAAAAAACAGATAAATATGAAGAAAAATAACTGCTTAATAATAGAAAAAAAAGAAGACAAAAAGAGTGTTTCCTTCAGAAACACCGCAAGGCGGAAACAGTCTATATGCCTTTTCAACCCATATATAGAGGAGACATCATTTGTTGTGTTCATAATAATAATTCAATGCAGTCAATTCATATTGTATAATTCACTGCAATATGCTAACCAATATGCTAACTGCTACTTCGACAACGAAACGACGGTCGATGCGCTTCATCGTTCGTATAATTATACCGTCGTTGAAGGCTGTTCTTGCAATAGATTACCTGCGTACTGTTTCAACACTACCTGTATCTACCTGTACCACCTGTATCCTATTTCAACAATAACGTCATATATGCTAGAGAATTTGCGCCAATATCTTATATGGCTTGAATCGGTTGATGTATACGGATACGAGGAAAGAAAAAATCAAGAATTCCACAAATTCCACAAATTAGCAATGTTTTTCGAGGAAATTCATTGAATATATCAAAATATTATAGGGTGAATAATCTTCGATAAATAAGTGATCATAGCAATAAAAAATGTCAAATTTAGTAGAAAATAAAAGCCGTAATAAAATGATCTTTGAAATGAAAGTACAGCGCACCCAGCAAGAAAAAGTTAGCTTAGTTGTAACGTTTCCACACACCATCGACAAATCAACCGTGATCTGAATGAGGGTCTAACAATCGCAGCCCAAATTTTATCGTTTAGCTTATGCAACTGTGGAAAGGCAATATGATCTACATCCATATCGATGAGGTTAGCAACGATGAAACAACGATAAAATTGGAAAACGTGTGAGGAGGATTGCGCGAGTATATAAACGACTATCACTCACCGATCATGGCAATAAAATATATGCATCGCGACTTCCAACGACCTTTTTGCAGTTTGTGCTCATTCCATTCACTCTTTACAATTACCCCGGCAGCCAGAAATGCTGGTAGGAGAAATATATCTTTACTTGCAAATTTCTGCTTCATTACACGTGCACAAATGATTTGTAGAAGAAGAACTAGCAAATATATATATATATGTATATATAAAGGAACCCCAGTCTCCGTATGCCCTAGTGAAGTTCGTCCTCATTTCTTTCTTCAAAAACCAAGGAAAATTAATGGTTGTCGGTGGTTTTATGCTGCGACGATGCTCGTTTATGAATTTCGTCAATCAGAATCGATTAATGGAATACGCCTCATTGAAATATTTTGCAATGAGTGACTGCATCAATGACGTTTGCAATCGCGGTACAGCAAATAATAAAGGTCAACTGCATGATGACGCAAAAAAATGTTTGCAAAATGATGTGCATCAACTTTATGGTTGCAAAATAAATTTTCTGATCAACAACGCAATGAATGTTCGAAACTTCGCGCAGAAACAATCATCGACGAAATTGTTAACGGCCGATTAGTCAATGATGAAATGATTAGTCAATGATGTCAATGATGAAATGCAACAGAGGTCAAAGGGTGGGGGTCAAAGAGGTCAAAGTGAATGTCGATGGTTCAATCGCTGCATACTTTATATCCGTTTCAATCACGGTGGTGCATTAATGCTCAAAGGTCAGCAGTGAAAATCCTGCATAAGCTGTAATGAAAAGAAGCAGATCATCGCAAAGATACCTGAGAAATGACAAAAAATGCATATATATATATATATATATATATATATATATATATATATATATATATATCCGATATACATATGAGATCGTCTACCTATCTGCTCACTTCCATAAATTAATGAGCAAACGTGAACAGGACGATATCCTTAGATTTCATCGAATAACGTCGTATCATTTGAGAAGTCCAACTATTAGGTGAATCCTCAATAAAAAGGTCGTTCTTTTTGCAAATATATATAACGTCGAATTACTTATCCACTCACAAATATCCGTAACTCTATTCCACTTTAGCGATCACTATGAAATATCTTACAAGTGTCCATCCTAAGGTATAAACATTATACGAATCTAACTCCATATTCGAGCTCCAATAGTTTCCGAATTAAAACTGCAAACAGATAAAAATATATCATCATAGATATAACATAACACCAACCATTCCATATGTATGCATATGGAAGCTTGTTGTTAAATCAAAAATTCCTTTCTGTTAGATTGAAATTGTAACGTGAATGCTTATGCAACAGATAGCGGGGCAAATTAATTAAGAATTAACTGATAATTAAAAAGTTAATTAGAGGAAATTTCAAGAAATTTTAGTTTCTTTCATTTTATTTCCCAATATTGAAATAATATCTGCTTTAGCGATAATTGATTAAGAGGTATACTGATAACAGGTGATATGAAAGAAAGCTTATAATTATGATTCATTATGGAACGATGCGAATATTCGGGGACAATCAGCAATCTTAGCGGTCATTGCGTTCCTATTGATCCTTCCTTTATCCTCAGACTCATTCAACCGCTATGAAACAATACAATGTCGATTTCCAGGCGATAATCGATTCTAACGAAAATCTCTTCAAACAGTTCAAATAAAAGTTGACTTCGTAACTTTCCTTCGCAAAATGCAATTCTATAAATCACCAACGGGAAAAAAAGTTCTACGTTAAATATGCAACTTAGGAATTACAAGCGCTAGAAAAATCCAGACACATAATTTGCAATTCTATAAGTTCCCTTTTTATCCCTACTTCAGCACTTTTATATTGGCTATCGACATCAAAAAGCTCCATTAAAGCTCCATTAGGTCTGCAAAAGTTCCCTCCGATTCTTGACGATACTGGGAAAAATTAGCTTTCCGATCCAGGTACTTAATATGCTTATGCTGCACCCCCGTATGTTAAAGTATCATTCCATATAACGCTATCAAATATGTCATTTCACCAACAAACGAAATTGACTTTGACTGCTTTCTTCAAACGAAAATACTAAAAGCATTAAGATATCGAACATGAAAGATCTTTATCGAATCTACCTACACTCATTGTTGCGCCAAAATGATTTCTAAGCACTGACGAAATTTTGGCATTCTTTTTCTCACCATTCCTTCTTTTATGGTGAATGAAAGCTGAAATGGGCTTCCAAATCGTGTACTTCTTTCTATCAATGCCACTTGGTCTTTGAGCACTATCAAAAAGTGGCCTCAATCAGCGTCCAACTTTTTAACATCCCACATTTGTCCAACTCACAGTTTATTCTTTTCGTTGCTTGACGACCGCAAAATTTCTTTTTTTCAACGATCAAGCTCGACGGCATTAATTATAGTGAATATGCTTGTTGACGTTCGTATTTGGAATAGCCAGTGACTCAGATCGGAATCCAAAGCTCCTGCAGTCTGTTGTCCTCATAATGTACTCTTGCTCTCTCTTCAGTCTGACATCATCCGCCACTGGAGGTTGCACACCTACTCGTATATATATCGACAGTAAGCTCCCAAACGATTCGTTAGTTCCTTTGAGCAAGCGGCATCCTTCTACCTTCGGCCAGTTTCTTTTGTTGGCATTCCCAAAGAAGTTCTTTCTTCTCGTGATCAGTCTAAATCCGCTGACTGTTAGCGGTTCTGTGGTTTGTAGTCCAAAAGACCGCTGGATGCCATAAAAGAATTTGCTGCTCGGTCGACGATTTCTACGACATCAGGATTATTCTGAATTCCAATGAAACGCACATCACGTTATATAACTCTATAATGAGGACTTAAAAATGAAAAGCACGCAATGACCAACCGCTATATGCAAATAAAATATGAAGAAATACTATAATGACGGACGAATAAACAAATAAACTTAAGGTTCACTATAAGACAATATTTTATGCTCATTATGAAACAATACCATTATTCCCCTACGCAGGCAGCTCAATAGCAGATTGCTCACGTAGAAATAAACGCTTTCTTTCTCATTTTTTGCCCTCTATGCGCAGCAAAAAAATCCTTCAATAATGCATCAACACGCTGTGTCACAAGGTCGCCATAAAGCAGGGCTTACAAGCGTACCACCTGGATAATATAGGAAATTTCAGCCAACTCCGCATTTATTTCAATAAATTTTTTAATCCCGGCAGGCGTCTCGCTGCTAAGGTATATGTTCAGAAGTGCTCCGGAAATGGAGCATTTCTTCATAGATGCAGCTCCCGATACTTGATGAATTTCCTATGAAAGCATATCAATTTATAGCTTTAAACGAATATATCGGAATCTATGAGCAAAAAAATGGAATCTATGCGCAAAAAAAGCGGATAATTCGAATCGTCCTTGTTTCAGCTGGAATCAAATTCTTGGTATTATATCTATTTTCTCTTTTACTATCTTCCTCTTCACTACTCACACAGTCTATGCACTCTACACTTTATCATCGCAAGGAGAGTTTACCACAGGTGAAAAATGCAAGAGAAACATAAGCGGGAAATGGTCGTTACGGGCTAACTAGACCCTAACTAAACCCTAACTAGACCCTGTCTGCAGACATTGCCGGAAGAGCGATCGATCCATTCTTCCTGCCAGCAGAAATCAACTGCAAAATAAGACATCAAAGGTTATCGATTACGTCAGAGTTTCCAAATCTAATCTCACAGTTAAAATCATCAAAAGTCGCCATCACGTCACAAGCCAATAAAATCATCCGACGCTCACATCAAGCTTAGACGCTATACAGGTTGTTTTTTCTTCAGCACTGTCCTATGGAACTTTTTCAGGATACGATATCCTGTAAACCAAAGTATTTTCTGTTGAATTTTTCCCTTATCAATGCTCCTCAAAAATTACCATCGTATTATTTAAATATGGAAATATTTAGGCCAATTATAGGGCTTTTACTGAAATGCTGCGGTTGAAACTCATATAATGCAGTGAGAGCAAGCGTTACTTAAAAACGAAACTGTTAAGCTTCAGACGAACTCAGGTATTCTTTTATAGGAGTAGCGCAAATTTAACGATACGAAAGCTATCAACTCAGACGAAAAAGATATTAGTTACACTCAGTCTCATCACAGTATATAATGCTTTATACAAAACACCAATCTGCTAAGACATCATTACTAATCATATGCATATCTATCATTGCTGCTAGCCAGAAAAAAACGATAGGATTTCTAAAGCAACGACTCATATTAACCTCGTACACCTTCACCCCAGCCCCAAGCTCACCCAACGTCCTCTCCTCCAACCCCAGTAAAACAGTTTATAAACATGGCCGCATAATTCACATATCTGATATATATGTTTATTGGCATTAAGAAAACAGCATCATTTAACTTGTAAATGCGTTTCCACCAGACTTTAGAACAGACCTATCGTAAAAGGGCAATAAAAGTGTACACGAATCCACCGCCCACTGAACTGTTCTTTTGAGAAGGCAAACGAGAAAAAAAGGCCGTCCATTGAGGAGGAGAAGAAAGAAGAGTGCAAATCACACTAATCTCATATTGCATCAATACAAACGCGAGTAGAATCAACCGTCGTCGTCCGTACATTCGTTGTTCAAAGAGCATAGAAATTATTCTCTTAAGAACAAATCCACTGTTATCATTAACATCAATCAATGCGTATGATGGAATTTTGCTTCGAAATCAAAGAAAGCGTAAAACATCGGACGATTCAAGTTCAGAATGGAGAATTGCTGCTTTATATACGAAAAAATTTTAGTAGGATAGCCAAACTTCTCTACGTTGATTGGATGAAAATATGAGAAATGATAAGATAAAATCTAATTAGCGCTATAGTAGATAGAAAATTATGGATTTGTTTTATTTATTTATGGATTATTATTTAGGGTTTTCCCTTTCTTATGGAAACCGGATTCCAATCCAACACTGAGTTGCCCCCTTTTTGATATGAAAACATCGTTGAAAAATGCAATCCCTCTCCTTTTTTATCTTCAATATCCCGAATAGCTTAAAAGATTTCGCACCTAATTTTCCACTTCTTTGAAAATCCTCTTCATATAAGAATATCTTTTCGTCTACGTATCCTTATCCACTAAGCGTATACTTCGTGCAAGAAATGGCATTATAAATAAGAAAGAATACGACATCATATGAAAGTAATCCGACCACAATATTCTACGAGTTAATGGATGAGGAGATCACTTTGTAGTTTATTTCTTTCTAAGAGTAGAAGTAATGAAAACAATGAATCCTCAGAATAGATAATCAAAATCGACTGACAAATAAAGTTAATTCTTACTTGACTTACTTACATTTGTCACATGTCATTCGACGTTTTCTTCTCACTTTGATGAGAAAAAAATCAAGTTTTTCTTTGAAA
This sequence comes from Parascaris univalens, assembly GCA_037576465.1. NCBI lineage: Eukaryota > Metazoa > Nematoda > Chromadorea > Rhabditida > Ascarididae > Parascaris > Parascaris univalens. The sequence continues at coordinate 189,392,280 of CM075173.1, read as the reverse complement.
TTTCAAATATTAAAATTTACTTTGATGAAAAATGCAAAATTTCATTTCTTCCAATATTTATAATACCGAAGCTTCCCGCAATGTTGCCCCTCCTTTGCACTTCTCTTAAGTTTCCGGTTTTATAGCGAATAACATTTAATTTCACCTCCGTTTTCCGGATGAACTCGTAATAAAATCAATCTCAAATAAGCAGCCAAACAATCTTCGTTCAAAAGAACCGGAAGACTTACCCAAAAATATACCCAAAAAGAGAAAAAAAGCCCAGAAGACTTATAATTAGCCGTGGAAAAAAAAGAATAAAATGATAGAGGGAATCATATAATGAGACAGTGCAACATATACGAACTGATTAACCTGAGTTTTACCCTCACTGACCAGGAAATTGAATCATCAAGGTGTAGATGTGAAATAACGATGCCGAGTGGAGTGCTGTGCTTAGCAACCAAGTGAGCCCATGTCCATTAATTACGCAGTTTACGTCAACTACCTGTGCTAAACGATAAGCTACTTTCATATATGAAAAGCGCCAATTTCTGCAAATTGAATCATGAAATCAGACAGGTTACTTTCCTTTCTTTAGCTGATGAAATTTCATAGCCAATAATAAATTCATATGCAGCCACTTTAGCATTGCCGACTCTCCATCCCAATAAACAACAAAAAGAAAAATGAAACAAAACAATGAGGTTACTGTCTGAGAGAAATTCATTCATAACAAAACCTTTTCGATGAATTCTTTGCATTTATACTCCAACATTCTCCTATAATCAGATATTTATAAACGTTGAAAAACCTACCTGTATGTCAAATATATATTTGTTACCTGCCGATGTCCTAAATTTAATTCAACAAAGGCATGAATTCTCATATGCGCAACGAAAATTAAGCAATTACACAGGAAGAATGATGAATTGCTGAATGACGATAGAGCCCTTACTTCTAAAGTAAAAAAATTTAAATGATTTAAACGACTGAATAAAGATATTATTTACTAAGCCTACGCTCATATGAAATATGAGCAAATTTTTCAAATTTGCTTACTTCTCGAATATTTTATTGCTCAGATATATTTCAAAATTAAATATCCCTTTCAACACAACGAATAGTTCCCATACCGCCTAAAAATGGGTATTGTATTATGGATATTATATCATAAATTGAATGGGTATTATATTAAGTGAATGGATATTATATCATAAAATGGGTATTATATCATCATTAATTGAATGGGTACTACATCATAAAATCTTAGGGTGTCCATATTCGGCGAACTGCCGGAAAAATTCAAATGGAGAATTAAGAACGAAAAACTTTGAAAAATGATCGTAAGGAAAAACTTCCAATGCATTTACGAAAAGCTGGCATCGAAAGAGAAAACAATAAACACATAACAACCATGAAGATTATGAAGCGGAAGAAAAAACTACTAAAGAAAAATGCAAATATATTATTAAATGAATGGAAAAATAGACGATAAAAAATATATAAAATTAAAGATACAACAATAATGATCATATAAGTAAATTTTGCCGATATACTTATTTATGAGCATCAAAAAAGTTGGCAGCATTTATTAATGAGCGAAAGAGATTTCATTAATCCCCCTCTATCACACTGTTTCTCTAATGATAGAGATTAACCACTCAAAATCCTCACGATCAACCTTCCTCATCCCTTTACAGTTCAGTTCCTCATGATTAGATATACCATTAAAGTATTTATCGACTGTGGACAACCGGGTTATTTAATAGTCTTTCCTATGAACATAGTTGCCAACACTATCACTCAAGTTGCAACTACCGTTGTATGCAAATCCTCGCTGTTATAAAAGGACAGTTTCAGGAAGACAGGAAAAGCTAGAGAGATTTTCAGGAAGACATAAATCCATGACAATTACATAAGTAAACGAGGATTTTCGGATGCTAAACTATTCCATGGAGATTATACCGCTTCATTTATAAGTACTTTAAATGTAATAACTGAAATTAGAGGAACATTAAAATAGAAATAATAAACGAATAAATAAATACAAATCTATTGAAGAGTGGAAATTTTTGAAAGCATCTGTTTTCATCGATAAATTCATTCGAGACAACATATATCAAGAATATTTTTGTGATCAGAACACAAACATATTATAGAATAACATTACTCATTCTTATTGCATCAAACACTGAAAAAATCCAAAGACATCTACAAAAGCATAAATCACGTCATTGCCTTAATGACGCCATCGAAACAGCATACGAACATTAGAAGACGGTCACAAGTAAGAGCGAAAACCCCTCAGAGAATATGCGAACCGATAGTTCGCTTCTCTATTTGCAATCTTTAGTAGGAAATGCCAATCCCGCATATATATGCAAATGCCGCTGATACAGTACAATCACAATTACTCTCCTCCATCTACTGTAATCAGTGACCAACAAAGTGAAATACAGTCATATTTAGTGTCTAGTCTGTGAAAATTGTTCGGCTGTCATGCAATGGGTGGCAATAATTTCAAAATCAGAGGTATGAAACACCGCACTGTTTGAGGACATCTGAGTGCTATACATCAAAAAGAAAAATTATAATGCTCGCGGACTATATATATATATATATATATATATATATATATATATATATATATATATATATATATATATATATATATATATAATATGTGGAAAAAATTCAAATGGCAAATTCACTAAAATCGTTCAATTAAATGTCATAAGTGCCGCCGTTATGAATCTTTAAACGAACTTCAATTATTAATAAAGTCTAATTTATTTCTTAGCCCAAATTAAAATAATTTCCACTTTTTGACGAAAATTTATGATAAATATGATAAATTCGATAAGATTTATGACAAAAATTAAATCAAAGAATATGCTTGATTAGCTATTCGTCTATTTCTATGCGCACAGAGCATTCTCAATAAAAGAGCATAATGATGATAAACGAATAGTTAGATAGCAGTTCCAGAAGGGTAGAATGCACTAAATGAAGCGATAGCAGAAATGATCACTAACAAATGTGTTGTCATCGATACAACAGGCATATGGTCATTTTGCATTAACGCATCAAAGATCAACATTAACCGCACCTATCCTACCACACACCTTCTTTTTTTCGATAATCAACATATTCGACCATTCCCATTTTGAAGATTTCACATTCTTGCTCTTAAGTTACATGAACTTAATCAGATCAATATCCAGAGGGATCGCTAAAGGTAAATTAATATCCCGAATGATCTCTGAAATGGCCTAAATAATGAAATAAACAATTGAATGCAAGATGCAGCGATAAAGTGCAAAGATTTTCTTTTGCTACTGAAGTGCTTATGACTGAGTGCATTACTGCACGAAGGTGATGCTTCTGCCCTTGTGTATGATGAAGAAAATGCAGTGAGTCCACGTCGAAACTACCCCTGGTCGCCTAATTCGGTGAAATTTCCTATTGTAAACACAAGAAGGTTTGGGAAGAAGCATAGGAAATATCCTTCCCTTTTTGTCCTTAAATATTTCAATTTTTAAAGACGAAAGCGGGATGGGAATGAATCGGACCACTGAAGAACCACTAATATTTATGCACTTTGAATGAATCACCCATAGTACACTTGCCTTTAAAAAGCACTAAAGAAATGATCGAAGTTCTGTAGGTAACTGGATGATCGAAAATAGAAAAGATAAGAAAAAAAAGCTATAACAATACAACTTCGTGGTGCAATATCTCATTTTTCTTGAATCAACAACTATGACTTATCCACCAATATACTTACTACTACTTGATGTATACAAATGAAATAATAGACGTATTTATTCCTAACAAAACACCTTAAAACACTTATAAACGTATATAAACTGAAGTTTATTGCTGGTAGAAATTAGCGGCAAAAAAGTTAGATAAGACAATAATTAACCGGGGCCGACATTAAATATATACTTCAAAAAAAAGCACTTAACTAATCGAAGTCAGACATCGCTGAATTCATCCACAATTTCTTGATACGATTCCCAATTGTGGCCATATCAATTCAGTCCCCTTAAGAGAAATTTAAATATTTCAAATTAGTAGAATCCCACTTCAAATGATAAAATATAGGTGGATTTCAAGCGGCGAAATTTAAGAATTATTTCCTCATCACAAATCCTAAAAAAGAATTCCTTTCTGACGTATAAGAAATTGAGTCTGAATCTGAGAATAAAAGAGGAAAACGTTGATGAAGGCAACATTCCTATAGGCGACGATTATTTAGCGTCTTATCAGTGAAGTACATTTCGATAAATTAAGGAAAAATAAAAACAAAACCAAAATTAAGTCAATCAATTTTGTGGCTGAACAATTTCGATGAATTTGAAAAAATTATTCTCATTAGATGGAGAGAATTATTCCTACTATAGGAGAATTCAATAAATTAAATCAGCAAACAACGCTTTGAAGTTAAAAGAATGGACGAACGGGATGAATGTTGCTAAATGAAATAACTTAGCAACCGAGAGTTTATTGTAGAGGCGTCAAACAATGAGAGGAGAACTGTGAGAGGTTTAACAACGATTCACGGCCAACAATAAGAGCAACTATCACAGACATAAAATATCTCGAGTGAACAACTCTGAATGAAAGTGGAACTCAAATTTTTCAACGAACATAATTCAGCGGAAAACAAGGCAACCGAAATGAGGCTGACGTCTGACTTCAACAGACAATGTCTGAGCTGAGGCTGAAGTCTGACTTCGACAAACGACGTCTACCTGCTCGATCGAACGTGATAGAAAAAACTTGTGTGAACAATGACGAAAAACTCACCACTAAAATGTGTGTGAAAGAACGCAGTCCACTATTAGTGAGCAAAAAAAAGAATGTAAGAGAATGCATTCGCGAGCAAATCAACACTTCTCCGTAACTCACTTGCCCACACTGTCTATTTCTCTCTCACTCTCCATGGACGAACCAGCCAGCCGGCTGCCTGGATGATGCGATTGGTGCGTAGCAATAGGGGAATTAGAATGCGTAAGTAAGAGACACAGACGAGAAGCAATGAACGAGCGAGTTGTGACAGATGATGCTGCAGCAGCAGATCAATCAACTGCTAGTTTGCATCGATAATTTTATATAGCGAAATACGAAACGAGGAAAAGCTGCGATAGGCATCAGCACTGCTTGAGGTGAACGACCGACAAAAATACTCCGACACATTCAGACAATCATAACGTTGCTAATCATGAGCAATGACCGAAGAAGAAACATGCCACGCTACTGGTAAACTATCTTTATAAAAGCCGGATGGACCGAATTTGCAGCCAGCCGAAATAGTACACATACGTCACATGGGAGCAGTTTATGGGTGGGTGGTGGTGTGCAATGCGATTATGCAAAGCGGTGAAAACAACGCTTCGACACGCGCGGCGTGTGTCATTTGCTGCAGCTGTTTGCGACGTTCCCATTTGCACAACAACAACGTCTCCCTTTCGAATGCAACAACATCAACGATGCAACGACGGGGACCATAGACCAGTTTCCATTGCGCAGCACATAACCACACGAAGCAAGCTCCACTAGACATCACCTATATATGAATCCATCCATGAAAATATATTAAAGCAATTTCGTGTAGCAATACGTCATTCATTGAATTCAGTAGAGTGTTTACGCAAACATGAAAATGCGTGCAAACCATACAAACAAACTTGTATCGCTGACTCTGGAACTATTCAAGTCTGCTAACCACAGCAGCACACCAAATTCATCCTTCTTATGTGCCACAATCATAACCTCATAAAAGTACTACATTCTGAGAACGAATCATAAAGCAGCGCATGTAATATCACTGCTTTTATCTAGCACTCAAGGTTTAGTGTAGCACCCACTCACATGACGAACAATTTACTGGTTGGGAAATAGACGCCTCAAGTGATCATATCGTATCATTCGTGAAAGTGATCTTACACAAACCGACACTGATTCGTAGGGCAGAGAATCCATCACCTACAAGCAGCGCTACTTGAAATATTAGAAAAAAACCTCAATTCTCCTTTGCGGGACTAAAGTTATAAAGTTTTTTCATTAGGTCGTAGTTAGCGTCAGAATGAACGTGGAGACGTTATAGCAGATAACAAGAACATCTCAAAAGATTTAGCTAGAGCTGCATTTTACCATGTCGGTTGTACTTTATTGCTCTTGTTATGAATAAAGTTGTCCTTGAACGATGTGTACCGAAGGGTAAACCGCACATCAGCACTGCCCACGGTCTTGAGGTGGGATTATCATCGCAGTGATAAACAATCATCTCTATCAATGAGTGATTTTAACACCCATATTTTCGGCTTCAAATTGCGCCAACCGCTTCAAATCATGTTTAGCAATTTTCAGCCGCATAAATCTCTTTTGCAGCCCCATTCGGGATAAAACAACAATCGGCGATCAGTAAATTGCCATATGTGAGCACTGAGATTCTCGAAAAGACCAATGTTATCCCTCCTCAACGTGATGGTTCTTCAGCGCGAACGTTCTGATCTATTTCCTGGAAGTAAAAACGTCAAGAAAATGTATCTGCGACCTTTGTGCTGCATGGATATCGGTAATAATCTTCTGCATTTCCATGTGAGGAAATAGCAATGGTTCCTGATTATTCATAAAGTTTGATTGCTGGAAAATACCTTCTTCAGATCAAACATTTTAAGTATGGTAGTATAGAGGCCTCACCATAGCATTAAGCCAGATATGACTTCACATCGCGGGCAAAGTAACAAACTTGTAATGAGAAATATAGAAAGGTTATTAGAAGGTTTAATCAGTCTTGAATATGAAAAAACATTCTACGATTATTGTAAGGACAATTTGCAAACTATGACAAAGATTGGAAAAGCATCGCAGATATTTCCGATATTGGGCGATGAAATTTTTTTGATCCCTTATATGATTATCACTTTTGTTTCCCCAAACAAGACGCTTTTAGAGTTTCTAAATCAGTATGAAAATCTTTCAAAACAGTTTCTCTTATTGTATAATATCACTCGGGAAAATGCCTCACATAACTGTCTTTTGACTTTTCTCTCGCTTGGTGATTTTATAAATCTAGCGCAATGTGATCCCCTCCCCTCCTCTCTCCTTCCCTTCCACCACGTTCTAGCTCCTATCTTGAATGACCAACTGCGCTCTAATATTTTAAAAAATGGCTTCAAACGGAAGTTATTTTTATTGACTACGGCAAGATATCTGACATAGCTTTTCAATTATATGCTTCTGTCGAAACATGTGATATGTGAAATCCCGTGGTTTTTCGTTGAAATGGACTGAAACTTCCTTTCTATGTGGTTTTCTGGATCAAAATAAGAAGGTAACGGCTCACATATATACTCCCATGCGCGGTGTTCCAAAGGCAACATCGTGCGCCATCCTTGTTCTTGACGCATCTTAGTTCTTCAAGGAAAATTCAGCAATACTTGTAATCTTGCACATGACCTAAAGATCTACTCTTCTCTTTGTGAACCCCTCAATTTACTTAAAATATTTGAGTAATTGTAGTATATAAATTATTATTTCACGCAAGATGTTTGACATCTTCCACATAAATTTCTCTCCTCTAACGCATTAAACAACAAATATGCAGTGGGATGGAAATCTCGAGCGGCGGCTTAAACAGCTCAAAAATAAAAGAACGACGGAAAATGAGGTCAAAATGTAGAATTTTGAATTAAAACCATAACGGCAGTATAAATATTCACCAAGTTTCTATTAGCAGTTCCATATATATGTATATTCATCAATAAGACCACCATTAAAGATTGCTCACCGCAACAGACATATTAAAAAATATCGTTAATAATTAGAGCAACCGAAGTGAACCGCAAATGATGGATGATAATAGAAAGAAGAATAGTGGTGCTCGGATGGAACTGACCGGATGAAAACTATCCATAAATATAAAAAAAGGACTAATTATACGAGTATGGGAATAACAACAGTACGTAAAACATATAAAAACAAAAAACAACATCAAAAATCAAAACGTAGATTAGCGAAACAAAGCGTTCCTAATTCCATTATCGCTGAGCCTTTCAAAATTACAATGGTATTTTGTTAGTGAGATTCTCTTTTCTCGTTCTCTCTTTCTCTACCCCTCTTTTCCTACTACAGCTGTAACTAACTACTGGCTGAAATGATCGGTAATAAAGAAAGTGAATTTCGGGATAGAAGGTTTACCACTAAAATTAAAACGAATTTTTCCAAGTCCAAGGGAGTGTAGTGAAAAACCTGATACAGAATAATGATTAACCGCTTGCAGCTTACACAAGTAAATGTTTTTTAAAGGCTTAGGTTTAGGTTCTATTTTTGGAGAAGTTGTAGTTTCTTTGGATGACTGGGCAACCTTTATTAAAACAAATAAATATCCGACTTTAACGATCTCAACATTAACAAAACGCTAAGTAGATAATGAAAATACCCTCAATTCTGTCGTAATTCTTTACAGCAGACTGAAATAAATGTGAAGAAAGATCAAGTCGCGTTACTAATGGCAAACTTTATAACGTCCAAGCTTTTGCGGCTGAATTATTGATTACGGGCAGTCAGAAAATGACAGCCGTTTTCCGCTAATGGCGATCCACTTTTTGAAGACATTCAGATGAGTTTGAACATAACACTGAATCATAAATCGTAGTACAACTCCTCCCCATCCGGTTTGTTCACGTCCAATTCCCCGACCCTCTTCCAATCCCTTCTTCTACCTTCAACAAGAAACACTTTTGCTCGATTTTCACGTATCAAACCTAATGACATAAAAATTAACGACAGCAATTACTTCTATATTTCCACGACCACATTCGTCATCATTTGAACGTCTATTAAGCGTTAAAAAAAATATCATAGATCCACGATTCGACAAGGTAAATAAAAGTTTCCTTAAAAAAGAATCCCAGTTACCGAAACGAGGAAGTTATGGTCGATCTTGGTTCCATCGAAACCGGTTTTCAACTTTCCCTTTCTTTTCGATAAACGAACCACAGCAAATGAAATGACTCATACACTGATACTGATACCCCCCCTCAGAAGAGAATTCTACATTAGACTCATTTGCAAGATGATAATTTTTCAAAGTATTCCAAAGAAATAAACATACGAAAAGTATAAGTGATGGTATATTTTTCTGCCATTTGCTTAAATAAGTGAAAAAAAAGCAACGAGAGAAGAACGCTCAATTAATTTGGAGAACACGATCGGCTATAACGATCGGTTCAGCAAAAAGAGGTCCATTCTTGAGTTATATTCGACTGCAAGAAGAGATCAAATCTCATTTTCATATTTCACGGTTATTTCCACGTATTTATAAACGACTCTGAAACATTACTCGTTTTCAACACAGAAGACTACTTTATAGGTTAGGTGACGCATACTAAGCTTAAATAGGGAAAAAATATCGTATAAACAAATATTTTTACAATGCTTTCTATAGAGAGACCTATAAAAAAGATAAAATGATCTTTGTTCGATGGTTTGTGCAGAGGGTGGGTCTGATGACTCAATTGCCTCTCTTCCGAACCGAATTATGATAGAGCAATGGGTTAGTCCCTCTCTTACCTCCTTCCCGCTTCCCAGCGACGGTTTCGTTCGCCAAACAATGTTGCAGTTGGAAGTGAATACAGCTTTCATTTATTACGTGATATCATAGCAATAGATGGACGAAGAAATTGGCATTTCTTCGACGATTCAGCGTAATTTATGGTGACTGTAACCGGTTGTTCAGTGCACGAGTTAATGATTGCAGCGGCGATTCGAGCGGTAAGCAAATTTGACTCAGCACCGATCACATTTTACTTTTATTTCTATTAGAGTTTATCACATCGAGATTAGGAGAAAAGCACATTGTTAATCATCTAACCTATACTGGGAAATAATACCACGGCTGCAAAATTCACTGCATTATGCAAAACGATTCACACCATTCAAACTATCTCATCACAGTTCTACGATTCTATATGCCCAACAACATATCACATGAGGAAATGATGTGGCCCTATCTCAACTTCATAATGCTTCTGACAATTATGTCATGAGCTATACGTTTTTGATAGTCTTTATAGAAAAAACAAAACCTCAGAAAGAATATAATCGACTGAAGTTTGAAGTAAGGATACTCCTGCTGGTCACGAAGTCAAATTGGCTGACAAAGTGAATGATACAGCATCACTGATATCATTTGCATGTAGGATGAGAAAGTTATTAGTGATCGAAGATTAGGACGATCATTTGAAAAGTTTATCTCAGATATGGATCTCGAAATTGAAGACCAAGATGGACAGCACTGCGTATTTGATAGGCGAACATCTTTCCCAATATGATGAAAACCGCTTGAAAGCTTCACCTAAAGGAAATTCTAGAAGAAATGAGAATTTGTAGGACAACTCGAAACAAGGCATTGCACAATTCCTCAGATACCTACATGCAGTTCGATAAGTGAAAACGATGAACAAATGGAAGTCTTTCGAAATGAATGAAGAGCAGTAAACTCACTGGCTGATAATCGCAAGTAACGAAAAGTGCCCGTTCATTTAGCTGGTCATCTATTACAACCGGAAAAAAATAGATTCTCTACAAAAACCGAAACCGATTCCACTTACCCGGATGGCTTTAATTGATGTTATCCACATAACTCGCCCATCTCAAAAGAATTATTAATGTGGAGATTTACTGTCTATGGATGTTTAACTGGATGTTTAAATAAGCCGTTCGAAATGTGGACGAAATTCGCAAAATTAAAGTCCTATTCTATGACAAGGCTCACCTTCATATTTTCGAAGTCACCGTTTAGACAATGAACCAGGTTGGGATAACTTCTCTATCAATCCTATACTGCAAAACCTTTGCCTAATGCATTATCACCCCAAAGGTATTTTCCATGGACTTCTCAGCGATAAATTTGTCTCTAACTATCAGGTGATCGCAGGTTTTCTATACCAGTTCACTGACCACTTCCACAGTATTTTCCAAAAGGCATAAATGCAAATGCACATTGTCGGGAAAAATCATCTGCTTTGAAGGACTACTTCGACAAAGAAAGCGTTGGTTCAGTGAAGACAGGAACGCTTACATCTGCAGATGAACAACTGCTGAACTTACAAACATATATATATATAATACACATCCGCAAAACAAAGCTCGCTCCAATGAACGAACAAGCTGACTTCACCGTTGTTTGCAAGAATATAAAATGTTTTCGATTGCTACGTCTAAACAGCGACAGATGGCTGGCAACTGTGCTGAATAAACACTTAAATGCTTCAAACCTATACAGATTTGACTCCTTGAAGCCTCAGCCTCGTGTTTTTCCACCAAGTTTAAGCGCTATTTGAATCGCACGTAAAAAGGATATAAGTTGAAATGTGGACGTTATGGCTGTATTATAATCACCGCATAGATCACTGGACTGCCGAAGAGTTTCTTTTTTTAAACTGAAGAAATTTTTCAATGGGCGAATTGATGAAGAATGAAACCAACGAAAGAAAAAAGGAGAATAACTTGGGGTGCACGAGTGAAATAAGAACAAATGCAATGGACGAAATGAGAGAGAATGAAGTCTGGAAAATCTAGCCAGTTAATGAAGTGAGCAGGAAGGATCCTATCAAAGCGACCATCGAACGTTCGTTTGTCACCAAATACGACCCGGACAGCAGAGACGTGAGAAGAGGCCCGGAAGAACAAAGCCGAAAAGCTGCCGTTGAAAAAGATCCTCATAAGATATCATTTGGTTAATTTTCGTTCTCCTCAGGGAGAATTTTTGCTCTCTTCAAAGATATTTTAATCTTAATTTAAAATCCCCTACTCCCTTTTCTTAGGAAACAAAATTGTGTAATCTAGTGACCTTATTTATTTTTATTCCCACATCGAAATCATGCCATTAAATACATCAACGCTTGAATCCACTGCCACTAGGCATTTTTTTGGCATTAATTAAAGACAATGCTAGAAACATAAATCACATCGATACGTGATTAAGGGGATATCGAATAGTCTTGGAAAGAGGAACTTTCCACTTTCATACTTCCTCAGTGAGGAGCAGTAAAAATGAGGATTGGGCACTTGTTATTCATATAGCTCTTAAAGGATTTTTATACTTGCGCTTCATAGTCGACATTTCACTCAATGAACTCACATTCTTTCTATAGGCCTCTGTCTAATCGAACAGCATTTCAACAGAAAGATATTACGTACTTAATGGTTATTCACACCTTAATTACATGGTACCATAATTATAAGTTTATTAGGAATTCTTGCTTAATCACATAGCGATCATTTCTAACCAATATATGGGATACATAGAGTTATTATTTACTGCGAGAAATTAACACAGTAATTGTCCAATTTAGAAAGTAATTAGGATGGTCGAAAACTTCATTCACCAATTTCCACTTCTAGCTTATGACGGTATCACAGCAATACTCGTCTTTGCACTTCTGGTCTACCCATCATAACAAAAGTTGCAGTTGTGGAAATCAGCTTGTAGGTATTCGACATTCGCCGTCGTGAAAATTCCGCATAAACATGACTCAATGATTCTTTACCACACAGATCACTCATAACGAGGGTTTCCATGACCTAAAATATCCCGGCTTCATAGATGTCACGGTGGCATCTCTGCGCTTTCTTATTTTTAAGAAGGATAGATATTAAGAACGCCGATCTCATTTGTCATCGTATGATGGAAAACGTTCTTCATAAAGTCGCAAGAGTTTGAGAAAAATGATAAATAAACGGAAAATGGAAATAGAAGTATTACTGAAACGAAAGTATGAATTTTTAGCTAAATAAAAGAGATCGCAATATAATGAACTCGATTAGAAAGCAGAACGCAAAGCGAGCCATACTTTAGCTATGTGAACCCCCTCATAAAATCTAAGAATGTATTAAGTTTGATGGAATTTTTCAATCTCATTAGTTTTCCAAGAATTTGGAAAATTTCAGAGTATCAAAGTGATTATTCGTCTGAGAGATTTAGAAATCTGAGAAAAATAAAATATTAGAATTTGTCACGCAACTATACTTCTCTCATTTTAGGACTATCATCTCACTTCGTAGAATGACTTGATGAATGGAACACTTGCAAATATAATCACCATATAAAGAGACAGAAATGACGCGATAAATGAGCCTAATTCTATGCTTACAAAGCAAATGCTTTCCATGTCGAAGTTCTTTGAGATTACGCATTTGTGTATATTCTTCTGCCGTTTGAGCATCGGCAATTCAATGTTTCCAACGTTTTGCACGTATTTTTCGTATTTTTCTTCCATATGGATTCGTTCCGTGGAAATCATAGACAAAATAAATTTCGCAAAAAAACGATCCATCATATTTCGTTTATTCGGATATCGGAAGATGATAGATTTCAATTGCAGGTAAAAACGTAAAAAACTTCGACACGCAAAGAAGCTCTAGGATAGGATGAGAGATGAACACCTGCACGAGAAAAACTCATCATTATTGGAGTCTCACATTGTGCCTACCTCTCCTCCACCTTCTATATACCACCTCCTCATCCCACCATCAAAGTATCCTCCGTTGGTGGGATGGTACAGTAGTGCACCTAGTCGCTGTACGACTAATTACTAAATTCTACGTTTAGAAAGAACAACAGACTGTAATAAAAACAATGTTTGATCATTATTAGACAGGCAGTAACTACAGCAACTCGGCTAATCAGGCAATACTAATGATACACTTTACTTCCACTAAAATTACGAACAGCACATTATCTAAACTATCAACTTTGAAATTCCTCAAGTACATAATACTGCGTTCGAGAAGTTTTTCATATCCTGAATTATATTATGCTTTATCGTTTGTAAAATTTAGCTCATGTAGCCTATAACACTGTAACACTCTTCGCCACAAAGAAATGTACGCATAGCTTAAGGTAAAAGCTACCAGCAGATCTGCGATGAATATCAACGGGGGTGCAATTCCATTCAATGAATTCAAAACAGTCAATGGAAAAGCAAGTAACGATAAGAAGTAAATGATGGATGAGAAGACACAATGCAATAGAGACGATAAAACTTCAATGCAATCTCCGGAAATCAATGGATGATAAAAGCGACGAATAGCCATAACTCATTCTATGCTATCACCACCTTCGAGAAGCTGGGTATTCCATCTGAATCCTCCCGAAGTGTCGTGTGTTCTAGCACAACTGACAGTAGTACACAAATAAAGCAACACCATACAAAAACACTACGGACGAGAACGTCTCCGTTGACATCACTATTCGTTGGCAAAAAAATGCTTCTTTCCTACTAAACGCGGCATCATGAAAAATACGTCAAAGCAGAAAACTTTTCAAAAATTCAAGCTGATCACTCATACTGACATTATTTCGTGGCGGATACTCGTCGAAAAAAACAAAAATGCAAATTGCTCATCTCTCCATTTCTGATCAATTCCAGAGGAGAAAAATGAGCATCGCGAACGCCGCCTACCACCTTTCAAATCGATGCTCCCCTTCACCGACCTCATTTTACTTATTCGAACATTACCATCATCACCTACAGCATCGACCTCAGAGCTTGCGTTCCAAATCCAATGCACCGTGAATGAAAATTTTTTGAAATTGCTAACCCACTACAGTTTCATATGAACGCATTATGCTCTAATAGTTTAAACCACGCAAGAACCATCTCGTACTAAAATCAAATATAAAATGCTTTTGGCATTTGTTTGCAGTGCAAATGTGGCATTTGTCTTACAGCTCTAAACAGCTAAACTCAATTTCCGTCCTTCTTCAACTCCTCTCCACTTTCTGTTTCACCGACCCCTCCTCCCTCACTCCCTCGAAACGAATTACATGAAGCCACAAATGAACTAACGTGCTGCTGCCGAGTATCAGATATCGCGGGCGGCATGTCGGGCAACGATAAACCGGCTGGGAAGTCGAAATGTTGCTGTGAAACACTATCTGATGCACAATATCCCGGCGCTCCATACTGTTCTACTTGTTGCCCTCGATCATTGCATCCGTCGATATGTTGGCTGTTATATGCATTCGCTGGACTAGAATTCATCTAAAAAACAAATATATTTTGATTAATAAATTATAGTAATTGCCTTAGCGCATTTCCATTGTCACCGCAGAGATTTTATGGCAGTAATGGAGTTTGTTGATCGAAACGAATCCTTGATCAAAACGAATTCATTCCAATCGAAAGGAATCCATTCTACGATTACTTCATAATCTTCCGCAAGATGAGCTTCTTGAATGATACTTCAACATTTACCTAACCAAGCCTAGAGTTGAATTCAACCAAAGGGAAACAGGCTGAAAGAAATGCCCAGTTGTTCACTCGTGCGATGGTTAGTAGAATGTTAGAAAAACCTTTATCGCATTCTGGATGCTCTTCAGAATCACCGATGGCAAAATTAAAATATCAACTCTATAATTGATAGTAAGAGGAGAGAAAATAATTTCCAAACTATGCGATGTAATATGAATGTTTTTCAAAGTAACCAACGAAAGGTAAGAATTTTTTTCCATTATTTGGGCAAAGCGAATCGAAAAACTTGAAAATCATCGTCAGTGAAATGAATCGGTCACTGTTAAAAGCTGTGCGGACCCTAGGTGAAGAAGGCACCCATTGAGAGATGATCAGATAACAAAATAAGGTAGCAATCGTCAAGTGACTAGATGCTACAACGTGTAGTTCAGTAGAGAGGGAACATCGAATTTAGCAACGCGGAATTCTTATAATGTCTATTCCGCTTTAATCCAAATCCTTTTATCCTTAATCCGAATCCTTAATTCAAATCCTGCAATCCGTCCAATGGGTTCAACATTTTCCTTACTTGGAAATAGCAACGAATCTCGCGCAATATGCATTTTCTAGTTTTACTTCCTTCCCGAATTATTTCATTAACCTTTCAATCGACCCAAATGTTTGCATTTTTATGACCTGATCGATATCGAATGGCACTTCGATCGTAACAACTACGAAAATTTCCAATGAATTTAAAATTTGATAAAACCAATGAGCATAAACGATGAACGTGGCACCCATAAGAGCTAGCAACCCTTATTTCAGTAGTTCCCGAACTTCAGGTTATAAAAGATCGAGTAGATGGAAAGTCAAACAAATAGATACACATAATATGAGGAATTAATTTCGCAGTAATGCGTCTATGAGATAAAAAAAATTATAAGAACCACTGAAAATGGAGTATGATACTCTTACGGGTATGATACTGATACTAATTTCCGGGCAAACCCTTGTAAAAAAAGGCGCTGTTCAGTCTAAATTAATTTCCGCTTCTCGACTGATGCAACGACGACGTTTGTAACATTTTCCCCCATATTTAATGTTTATATTCATATATTTATTACTTACAATTTTACGTACATAGTTAGCTTCCCCGTTGTAACAATCACAGCAACTATAGTTGAGAGCACTTTGAACTCATCGTTCCCTTGATTAAGCGCACTAATCTGTTTATTTTACGATCTGAATTGCTCGATTGCATCTATTTATTACTGCTGTTCAGAAATATGAAGTAAACATTTTGAAGAGTTACTCGTCGCAAACGGAACTATGTACTTTTGGTCACATATACACGTTCAGTTATTTATGCAAATCACTGATATTTCCCGTTGTGGTCGTATCCCTTAGTCAAATATTCCTCCTCGTAAGGCTCATTTATACAAGCGGACCTGAAGCAACTTTCAAACAACCGGGAAGGAATGCGACTTGAGGTCAAGGAAATGCAATCCATTAAATATGACCCTCCGATATTTCCTAAAATTTACTCCCATAAAAGAAAACCAGTTAATTATGCAAGACTATACACACTATGCTTAAACGACAAAAAATGTTCAAACGGCTAAATCCCTTTCAAAAAAAGGGACGAACTATATAAGCTCTAATCGAAAGGTCATTCTTCGTCTCCAAGTGATCACTTCGATGTATAGAAGTCGGTTAATCGCGATGAAGAACATCTCACTGGCCGTTTTACCTGCGTGATTTTTTGTCTTCTTGATGGATTCAGGACAGCAACAACAAAGGCTGGAGCGATCTCGGAAGATAACTGACTCAACGACTGGTATTCACGCTCTTCTGAACCATCTCCTCCGATCTGAATTCTAACGACTCAACTTTCAAGCCTCACTTAGGACTCCAATCATTCAGCCGACTCTCGAAACCTTCATCTCGACGCTTGGGTTATGTCGATGAAGTCGTTCACAGCAGCGCGATAGATTGCCCACATGTGCGAGATCGCCGCATTTGTGCTTGCCAAGTGCTTTAGAGCCCCGTATTCGAACATGTTGCCGCCATTATGTATATAGGTAGCTCATGACGCTCCAAACTCCCTTTCCATCCTCTTATTATTCTTTCAATATAACTGAAGGCATTCTACCTTCCTTGAGACGGCCACCAACGTGTCAACGTATATTCTGCAGCATTTACGTTTCCTTGAGCATATGTTTCGTTTCCTCTGTTTTCCACCTCTCGCTCTATCACTCAACGACTTTACCAAACGAGCATTGCAATATCCGCTGTTATTCTCCATAATCCCCTCTGCGTACATATTTTAACGCTTCCACACACGTTGGTAGCAAGTTTGCACACCATAAGCCATAGCACTGTGTTCTACAATAGCACTTTGTAGTGATGTCACTAAAACGGACCATATTATGTCGCTGTATATTCAACCGACCGTAGATCGGCGACCTCCCAACGACCGTAGATTCAAACAAAGCTCAAGCTATGTCTGAACAGAGATTAAATTGGCGATACAACTGGTAGCAAGCATTTTGAGTGATTTAGTGAGTTGATCCTGCTTCAGCTTCTCTCCTCTCTACAAATGAAATGCGAGCAGTACTCAAAATTATTTCCCGCATTAGTCTCATCTTCAAGCTAGTGCTCAAGGCAGTCGCTGCGCTTTATCAAAAAATAACTCAAAGGGAATAGCTGCAACCTGAGATCGAGATCACACCGCATCTGACGATCCGATATGCAAGTGGACACGCCCGAAACAACAAGACTTGAGATTATGGAAGGCGATTCTGTCCACTCTCTTATTATGCAGTCGCGTTTGATGTTGTTTAATTCTATTTAAAAGCGTCAATAAGGATAAAGCCTAAAGCAATTCCAAGTCTGCAATAATGTCAAGTGGAATCTGGAGCAACCAGCATAATCCAATAATAAACTTAAATTCCCCATATTGGACATTTCCAGGAATAGTGAGAAAATTTTCTCGTAAAGTATAATGTGTACCTGGCTCCTTCAGAAGTTCATAATCATTAATGAAACGATGGATGGAGAGAAGGAACAGAGCGAAACGGCACAGGAAATGCTACTTCACTTCAAACTTCCAATGAAACAGAACCTAATTCTCGGAAGTCCCCTTACACCACTTTCCGTGAATCCATCTTTCATGCGCAACTGCCTTTGTTGATACAATATATCGCACTCTCCCCTCCCACCCCTCGCCCTGGACTTTAACCGCTATTTTCAATTCGATATGATCATCAGTATGCATGAAGCAGCTACTTAAATATATCTTCCCACATGATACGCAAACCCTGTAGTCGCCTAACATTTTTATAACAGTATAATAGCAATAACAATACTAGTAAAATAAACTCCAATAGCAGTAGCAATAATAGTAATAATACCTAAATAACCATCATGAAAGGATAATCCACATCGGTAAATGGGATATCTATCTCAACTTATAGAAAATGGATCACAAGTAAGTGAGCATTTCAGCAGAGTTCCTCATCCGATATAGGAGAGAAATCCACGAAATCTGTGAAGTTCTGATCAGTTATCCAAGTTTTTCTTATCTCATCAACTGAAGATACACCTCAGAACTATGAAATTAAATGATCCAGCTAAACCGTTCATTGGGAATTATACTGATATCGCAATGCAAAAGATAATAAAATCAACAAATGAAAGATGGTGCCGCTGAGACACGAAAAACACCTCGCGTTTGGTACATACCACTCACGGGTGGTACATATAGGCGAAATGATGCAAGTACTCATTCATGTAGGGATCAAAGCGATGAAGTGATCTACATATTCCAACAAGCCCGACACGCGAAATAAGATATGAAACTATGATCTACAGCCACCTAATGACCTACAGGTGGCTGTAGATCACAGTTTGTTTCATTTCGCCAGACGGAAGGTCTTCGGCTTTTCTGTCAACTACTCATTCTGTTGAATCCGTTTCCCACTCCAATCCACATCTGCCTTGCTGAATCCCTGCTTCCTCTACACCACCAGAATCTCGATTCCTCCAGGCAATCCTTGACTCATTCACGTACCTCCTATCTTTAACCATTTCTTCCACTGCTTTGCCATTAAAAATATCTCCTGGCGATATCTTCTGCCGACCGCTCTACGCCTCATTCGGGCTGAGCTCTCCTCTTTCCCACCAAATCTCTCGTCGATAGAATTTCCTTCTCGAAGAGGGGCTCACCCCCGGCATCTTATCACTTCAGTAGCCTTTAGGTCAAATCATCATATTTATCTTTAATTTATCGCAACTTTAGCAATATTTTCCCCACTGTGCCCAACATCCCTCATATAATTTCAGTGTTACAACGGAAGGGAATTCACAGAAGTAACATTCAACACTCTCTCGTTGCTTCCGATCAATAATGAGACGATTTCGATCATCATACTCGTTGCTAATCGTAAACAAATTTTAGTGTAAAAATTCTCAACACTAAAGTCGATGATATACAACTCAACGTTCTCAACCAATACACAATAAACCATCGAATGATCTTTGACCCTTTCCATCCATCTCAGCTTTTCCCATTCTTCATGTCGACAATATTTATCGCCTAACTTTTAGTGGGAAGGTCCATCCATTTATTTGAAATAATCGTATATTTCCACTAAAATAACAATACAATAATAATATAAACTTAATTTATAATATTTCATTGTTCTTATTAAATTCCTCATATAATGCTCATTGATAATCAAGCAATGATTTCGACGTTTTTTTCAAATATAACGGCTGATATATATTAAAATAAAATATGAAATGATATATAAGCATAATGAAATCGTGAAAGAACTCAAAAAAGCCGGAAGAAATCTGAAAAATCAAAGGTTTTTTCTGAATTATGATCGCTTTTAAAGCTTTTCTTTGATACCTATGAGACTATGAGAATTAAAATGTTGAGATATGTATCAACGGAAGACAATCGAATGTTCATCACATCGTCGTATCATCGATAAGCATCATAGACTCAAGTTCTATGCTTCTTTGTTCTACTAAAATGTAGCAAATTTAGAGTATTCTTATAGTTCATCATTCACAGATAAATCCTTCATAGATAAAATGGCTTTGCAAAAATTCCAACTCATCGAGATGATAGGACTATTCATGGATATTTCATTTGTTGATCGTCGAGAGAAGAAACTCCACTCATTTTCAAGAAAATATGGGAAACGAAAGGAAAAGAACATACGTACATAATCCGTAGCTTTTGATTTCAATAAGTATTTGAGTCAGAGTAAATAATGCAGTGCAATAGGTACTGATTCATTCTGGTTTATTATGGTTTATTGTGGTTTACTCTGGTTTACTGTCGTTAATTCTGGTTTATTAAGGTTTATTCTGGTTTATTGTGCTATATTTTGGTTTATTGTGGTTCATTCTGGTTTATTATGGTTTATTCTGTTTTATTGTGGTTTATTGTGGTAAATTTTAGTTTATTCTGGTTTGCAAATGAATTACCTAACTTTTTGCTAATGCATATTCCCATGCCATGAGCATGAGCTCATTAAATCTATCATCAGCTCTAACGACAAACTGAACCAGTCTGTAGGATGGGAGAGGAATACTGCAAAAGGTGGATGCATTATAATTCAAAATCACTTCCGCTTCCGCAAAATTGAGTATAATAAACATTATGCTAACTTCTCTCGTTGCTTGCAAACAACGAAACAAATGATACAGCGTTTGCATAGGATTTCTAAGATCCATAAAGTAGAGGTATAGCTTTATTTCATACAATATTCTTCAACAAGAACATATAAGTTGCAGTCGATGATGAGCAAATAACGATACGTTTAGCGCTCTCTGCACTTTAACATTGGCGCTCAATGAGCGAGCGAAATTCATCACCTACTAGCGAATATTCTACAGAAATTTACCCACCTTCATCGAAAACTTGATTGTATGCAAAGTTTAGATACCAAGAACATTCGATAGTGATCGATTTAAACATAAGTCGATATAGGCGATGGTACCCTCCGTGATGGAAAATTCTATCAATAAAATTTCACTGCATAAGATTTAGCGGATTTGTGGATTGAAACTGTAAGGTAAGCACGAAGGTAGGTAAGGGATATACCATCGCTGTAATCCACCTTGTAAATGCAAACATTGCAGAAATTAGTACTAACTTTATAACGTTACTTTGCTAATGTGAAATACTGCTAAATATTCAGTTGAATCTGCTCGCAGAAATATGCAAATGCTTGATTTTTATACAATTATTAAACTGCTCGCAATAAACGTTTGAAAAATTAGTACTTCTAAAAATTATTACTGCTTTCAAAGATAACGTTCAACGGCTCTCATTTGAAAATATGAAGGCGGAGAAATGGAACGGCACAGATTTCGGGTAAACTTTTACCCATTTTGGGTAAATCTCTACTCATTGCGGGTAAATTTAACAAGAGATAGACATCTAAGTGAAATGCTTTGAAAATATAACGATATAATTGTGAACGACAAAGAATATGAAAAAAAAATGCAAATAACATTCTCATGCACTACTGCACTGATCATCAAAATGTCGCGATAGGCGTGGTAGCTTGCCTTCAAATAATCTATCCTGCTATCCTTGCAAACTACCCTACTGAGCATCTGAGAACTATTTACATTCTTGTAAAATTCTCTCGTCGAATAGAACCTCTCTCATTCACCGATCCGGAAAAATGTTCATACTTATTCGCGCACACAACAAATTCAAAAAATCGTTTACTCGCAACGAACCCATCCCAATATATTAATGACTGGGTTTATTCGTCGAACAATAAATTCAGGGATTCTTGAGGAACGATGGCGCACTCAAGTCCCAGTCGAGGCAGCAACCAAATTGTCCCTCCCATCAGGATATGTTCATGGACTTTGTGCGCATGAAAGGAAATAAAGAGTCTGTTGACGCAACAGCGTGTGTAATCAACATTGGCCACTGGTGTGATAATTTCTGCTATTATCTAAATACCTAAAAGTCACATTGCTGAGGGAATATAGTGAAGAGATAACCTGTTGTGAAAATGGTGGTGATAGCATACTGCTGTCCGTATAATCGGTGCTTGAGCCGTACATATCACCTTGATAGTTGGCTTGGTTCATTACTATCGCTTGTGGCATCATTGATGAACATGGCTCATTGGCCGTCATTCCACTCGATTCCTGAAAATACCCAACTGAGACTGATTTTAGCGCTATCTCAACGTCCCACTTCGAAAGTGAATTTACGGGATAACGTAAAACAAATTGCCCCGACTTGTTTGCTGATGAATAGTAGTTAAGGATTCGAATGTTACTGAATTTTTGCTGAATGCTATCAGATGAGGCAAATTGTTTTTTGAAATAGAACACATTTTCGTCTAAAATGTCGCCCATAAGCGATTCCCGTTGATGAGATATTTTACAGCAAAAAAATCCACGAACGGAACAAAGACAGAAATCGTTGAAAATAATATAATATTCGAAGAAAATAAGAGTAAATGATGCGATTCTTGGAATAAGAAAAAGTGGATAGAGTTCCTAATGATATGAGAGGTGCAAACAATGCGGATTTTGAACAGATATTTCTATTTTTGATTATCCCATCTCCTTCAATATCCGCCAATACTATGGCGGAGATAATAAAAGTGTAATTTAAAAAAGCGTTATTCAACAAAAGATCCAAGCAGCTCACTAGCTGCCCCGAATAAACGTTTTCGTCACAACAAACGAGCACTTTATATGATAATTTAGAAATATTCCAGCAGCAATTGATATGGAAATGCAAATATAATGAATGATGAGACGACGCTTAGATGTAAAGCTAAGCTGATACAATAAGCCAACGGGCTAATCAACAAAAAAAACGTTATACTGACAACTGAATCTACAGTTATTGTATGAAACAAAGAGACGGGAAAGAAGGAACTTCGTAGATCGCAAATATTCGAATCAATGCCAACACGCTAAATGTCAGGCGATATGAATCGTCATAAATAAGTACAACATAAAAATCAACTAATCGTCGGCCATAGATCGATTTTTCCACCTCTGATCCGTATCTTTGGCCACAGATCCATTTTTTTCATCTTTGATCCGAATCCTTGGCCATAGATCCATTTTTTCCATCTCTGATCCGAAGAATCACATCCAATTATCCAGTATTTCCAATAATTCACACGGTCAAAGAGGAAAAAAGAAACGATACCACTGAATGGATATATCTCTAAATTCTCCAATTATCAAATCTTCTATGCAAATCTTCGAAGAGAGATTATCACACATATTGTATGAATTATGTCAATATAAGCTAAAAATTTCGCTGATTTCTATAGTAATTTATGAAAATAAAACGATGAATTTTTATATTGTTCTAATTATCTGCGTATATTGATAGTGATTTCGGGCATTACTTAATATGAATCTGAACCATTCACAATGAATGATAGTTCATTTATTATTGTTTCATACTTACTACTTACTCATCGGTTTGACTGCTAGTGCAATCCAATTGGTTCAACGATAATAACTGCAAGAAGCGCATATTGCGTTGGCTTTTCCGATATTCATTGCAATTTCCTCTTCTCGGATTTACTCGTAGTAGGAAAAAACCACTCGTGGAAAGCATGAGATTAAAAACATTGAGAAACCAAAAATAACATTCCGAGAGTAATATTTCGCTTGAAGATTATAGCAAAAGTAGATTTGTAACTTATAATTCTACAAATAGCAACTCTCCTTAGCGTCCTATCTCCAATCTTGTCAGAGCAAGAAGAGGATAAAGTAGAGTGTGGGGATATAGAAAATGGGGATGAGAAGGTAGGAACAAACACTGAACAGTTATCCCCTTGAAAAGGTGCACGAATCTGCGGCTGAATAAGGTGACTGACTGGCTCATAACGGTTTCAATGCCTTACAACGATCATGAAGTGGAGGGATATAGAAGTGAATATATTTGCTCATTTCATAGATCCCCTCAACGAAACTCTCAATAATCGAATATGACATCAATGCTCATTATGACGTCAACTGACATCAAATAAAGCAAAAAAAGCATTCAGCCAACCCCACCAACATTTTTCTTACCGAACCATCTTATGGGGCAATATTTCCGTCAATATGGTATTTTCAGAGTGATTTCTATCAGCAGTTACAAAGAAATATCGATATACAACTGCAGAGACATAAATCGAGCAAATCCACTTCTTGACAAATTCTTTTCTTCTTTTCAGTGCTATAAACCTCAAAATATAGCTGAATTATACTCGAATCTATTCGTTAGTAAAACTTTCAAATTGGGTAAATCGAATTCCCAAATTGGGTGATAAAAGTGCCCAAAATCCACCAAAAAAAGATCTGTTATTTTTGTGATACATTACGGAATTTTTATCTCTTCATTGCTTATTTAGATTCCATATTTTGAGAATTAAATTTGAAGAATACTGGAGGAACACGAAAAGAATTTCTCTCCTCTTAAATGAAGAGAGAAGTAATAACTAATTCTCAATTAATAACTTTAGATAATATAAAATTAAACAAATCCAACAAAGTTTAACTCCTAAAATTTAAATTTTTAGGCTTAAAAATTCAAAAAAAAATACTAGTAATAAAATGTAATATAAGTCGAATTTTTTTCCATCAAATGTCAAATGTATTTCTGTCAGATTGGATTCCTATAGGATATTTTATTGAGAAATTACATGAAAAATGTAACATGATGGATTCGTTATTTCTTGTAAAAATAAAAGCAAAACTTGTTTATAAGTTCCAGTGCTAAGATGTTCGCCAAATTAAGCTTAAATTAATATGAAAATAACTTTTGAGGGGAGGGAGGGGAAAGGAGAGAGAAGGCGATGGAAGTACAATGAAGAATGGAATCCTCTCAGGATCTCCAACAACGCAAAAGGACATACATCATAGATGAAGCTATAATAGAGATTGGATGGTAGGACTAGATGGTACTAAGATTGGATGGAAGTTAGAGTTGATGGTAGTTAGAGTTGATTTCCGGGATTGTTTTGACTTGGTCGAATTGAAAACGTATAACTAAACGACGGCACACAATAGGCGAGGAAGATGTATGAGCCTCCAACTTTTTAGAGATGACTGAACTATGATGAAGGGAGAGGTTTAATTGAAGGAGGCATATGATGGGACTTCAGTAGATTAGGAAATGATATTTTAACCTCATTAATAGAACTAATGGTTCGACCTTAAGATGTTGAGCCGTTCAGGTGTAAAGGCGCTTAACGTCGAATCATCGCAGCCTCATTTTCCACAAGCAGATCGTTTAATGTTTCCGGAATTTCAACGATGTTGGGAAAGAAGAAATTCTCTATCATACGATGGTCCCACGGATTTAGCATATATACGATAATAGCAACAAAACTTTTTACTATGAGATTTACGTAAATAGTGAGACATCTTTGCTTTCTTTCTCGATACAATCCCGTTGATTTGTGCTCGCGACAACTGATTATTCTATTCAAAGAAATAAGAATCCTCGCGAAATTCTTCATTAAACTTTCTAAAAACGCTCATATTTTCAATGAACATTGATCCCTTTATTAATAGTTAAATTCATATGGAGCAATATCCTCTCTAATTAATTTTATAATAGTCCATTTAATTTGCATTCGCTTAACATAAAACGTGCTGAATGTTCATATTTGCTGAAATTTTCCCTCATAGACGGGATATTATAAATGACTTCGGGGACAAGAAACGATTACCTTCACAGCATAAATGAGCAGTGTGGCCTCTTGTTAAAGGTTTCTAAATTCTTTCTGAATTCATTTTTTGATATTTCCTGGACTCGAAAAATCATAAATTCAAAAAAGTTGAT
Source organism: Parascaris univalens (assembly GCA_037576465.1). Classification (NCBI taxonomy): domain Eukaryota; kingdom Metazoa; phylum Nematoda; class Chromadorea; order Rhabditida; family Ascarididae; genus Parascaris; species Parascaris univalens. The sequence goes on along the minus strand of CM075173.1, from coordinate 189,366,195 downwards.
CGAAATTCTGAGAAGAATCCAAAATCATGAAGAAGTTGAAATTGCAAATCTATTAACCCTCGGAGAAGAACGCTTCGAAAATATAAAATATGAATAAATTCTTTGACTTCGGCATTAAACTAATATATCTTCCCTTCTTGCCATCCTCTTTCACCTCTTGTTTCTTACCCCTTCCCACCTCCTCTTATTATATTTTCTAAGAAACTATGAACTAGAGTTTACCAATGAGATATATTTCTAAGAAATTTGAGGGTGGTCGAGCAATTCTAAAAATGGGAAAATCATTGATTTCTATAAAAAGAGAAACAACTCGCTTAGTAAGACGGTACTAACTTTCGCTCTCAACAAAAACGATCGTTAAACGTCAATAAACATCCAGAAAAAAAAAACATCTGACGTGGCCACAATAAACTAAAATAAACCAGAATGAACCGGAATAAACCGGAATAAGCCGGAATAAAGCAGAATAAACCGGAATCAACTAGAATGAACTGGAATAAACCAGAATAAACCGCAATAAACCAGAATAGGAAATAACATAGCGTACACGATATAATTCAACTTCAGCAAAATGTTGGTTTCAAGTGAGATCAGTAAGTCCTACATTAACCATTTCCATCTCAGCATTTTCATTTTCACCTTAATATTTATAATTTTCCTCATAACATTATCATTTTACTCCAACATTTACCTTAGTATTTGAAATTTTTAGCTTCACGTCACCCACTATCACCATAGCACTCATCACTTTTACGTAATAATTTACCATTTTTATCACAACACTTAGCACCATTTACTTGAGCGTTCAGCATTTTTACCACAGCATTTGCCATTAAACCTTACGAGGAACAAATTATGAGCATTGAAAGTTATTTCCTTCAATCTGAGCTTGAAACTATCAAATACTAGCGTGAAAGTGGGTGGAAATAGGAAAAATCTTTACGATTTAATAGATGAAAATGCTATCTACATAAGAAAACTAACATTACACTATCAAGGAAATGAACGTCGATCATTCATTTTTTGTTCTAAAAGAAAAGTGGTGGAGAAAAATCTATAGAATATTCTTCGCCGAACAGCAAAACAAAGATATCTTATTCGAGAAGCTGGCACGATATGCGCTTTTTGTATTGTATCTTCTAACTTCCCAGCTTCATCAATTAACAGAAGGAAAACAAAATATGCAAAAACAATGGCTTCTTATTTAAAAGCACCTTCAGTATTGCTAAACAGTTTAAAAAGACATTTGTTTTTCAATGACCGGGTAAACAGGTATGGAGGGGTAAATTTCTGCGAACATCTTGCAAATTTAAGTTCTTCTAATACCTGAAGGTCGGGCCTTATCTGTAGCATAATGTATAAATCTGATCTTGGTGATCCCTAAGTAGACGAGCGGAAACATTGATAGACAAAGACATCTGTATGCGAACACATGACAGACACTAATATATTTCTGCAGATTACTAAAAAATAGAAACATCTTAAGTGATAAAAGAGTTTAACTAAACGATTCATACATGTGAAACGATTCATGTGAAAAATTATCTATGATACAAATGCCATACAAAAACATCCCCTTTGATGATAATAAGTGACAATGAATTTTGACTGAGAGGATAAGCGGCGAGAGGATAAGCGGTCATTTATGACGAGATTTCACCTTCAAAATAAGCAAAACAAATCCTATCAATTGTGATCACATTAAACAATACATTCTATTTCTCCTAATTCAAATTGTAAGCCTATCTCTTAAGTGTTGTCACCCATTCTCTATAGACATTTTCACGGTTCATAATTCTAAAACTTTGAGATTTCAATTGACTGGTTGCTTTCTTATTAAATTCGATACGTATGAGAGGAAATCGATAATAACAAAGTTAAATTATAGAAAAAGTAAATTATAAATGTCTATGGATCATGACTTAGAATATGATTTCGACGTTTGCCATTGAAATATATGGGTAGACTATAAATTCTGGATAGATTAAATCGATTCTCTGAAACTATATTTTAAAAATTTTGCCGAATCCAGAAAATTATGAAAAATTACAAATATATAATTGCCATCACAATGTTAGCTTATAAGAAATTTAACATTCATAGCAATATGTGAACTTCAATAATCAAATTCCCACAATGAAAACATAAATTATGAAAAAAAAAACAAAGTATTCTTAAAGATAAAAATCATAGCAATGAGAACTTGTAAATATTTTTTACTATGGATGATGAATATTAAATTATCTTAAAACTGATTATCCATGAATTACTTTTACGATTACAAAGAGTTCTTAGAAAAAATCCACAAATCTATGGATTTACTTATGAATCCAACAAGTTTACTTATGTGTTCACAGATCTACAAATATCCTTATGGCTATGTTAATAAATGTCTGCTTATGTTAATGACGGAGATTCGTTCGAGTAAATAGTTCGGCAATATGTGCAATAAGCAACGATTCAACAGGAAGAACTATTTATATTCACGTACTAGGTTATCGGATAGAAATAAAAGCTCAAATCGAGAATTTAAATTTGAGCATTTACAAAATGGCAAATTAAAATTCACTTCATTTAGAGGTACTTTTCAAATATTTCTTGACCTTTATAGAAAACTCAAGACTCCTAATTTTTAGATCATATATAATTTAAAATATATATTAGAAATCAAACTGTGACCATAGAAACGTTTCACGTTAATATGAGCTTTACCGAGTCTTAAAAAATTTTTAAGTTCTATAAATATTAACGAATATATGCAAATAGCTGGACTTTTGTGCCGATAATCTGATTTTTCCACAGGTGGTTTCACCTTTGTAAAGGTGGTTTGACCTGTAAACCTCCACCCTCAATGAGTCGTCCCTCAATCAATTCATTTTAGCTCAGCCGTTCCCATCAATAAATTTTCACTAGAAGGGAAGAATTCCCTTCACAAATTCACATACTACGTATATTTGCTGCAAATTGTATAAAACACAAATAGATCAAATACTATGACCACTATATACTCAAAAACGTCATATACTATAGTTATATAGAGTAATTATATGTATATGAATCCTTAAATAGTATTGTCAACATTACTTTAGATATAAAAATAAATCTTAATATTCGAATGTTTATATAAAAAATATAAAAATTCTATGGCTTCGTCGTTTGAACATTAATGATCGCACAACGTTTACTATAGAACTCGATTGTGTTGGTTAAACGAAACAAACTTATTATATCATTAGATTTACTGAAAAATGAGAAAGTGAAACTTTTGTTGGAAGAGACATGTGACTGATAAACATTTCAGGATCATCGTCGTCATGAAATTCCCTGGAGCGTAAATTAATATGATCCATTAAGAGGAGCAAATGAGCATATAGTTGGAGAATTTGTTAAGATCGGCCTTAGTCAGCAACGTTCACGTCAACTAATCTCCTCGATATGCCTTCTGTCCAATAATTTTATCAAGTTATGTTTATGAAACTTGACCGCTGATGGATTTCGAGTAAGCATAAATTCCTCTCCATAAATTGAAAGAATCAAAATATGTGTAGGAGACGCTCTCATCCTCTCCCCTTCCCTCCATCACTATGCAACATCACCTATCAGAAACAAGTGGAGAATTTTAAATCCTCCTATGTATTCAAGCAGATATAGCTATAAAACCGCCTAAAATCAGAAATAATATTAAATATGTATCTCAATTTTTTCTAAAATGTTGTTAGACCGAAGTTCGAGGTTTTATAATAAAAATAAATCAATCTCGATGGCATAAGATCCGGCACTTGGAATGACAACGAAATAAACCAATAAAAAAGAGCGTCAAAATCAGACATGCAAATGAATCTGCGAACGGCTGCTTAAGGTTTCTTTATGCGCTCAACTGTCCTCTCCATTACAATGAAGAAAAATGCTGGCCCACTTGGAAGAAAAATGAATTTTCAATTTGCATGGATAAACGCTCTCCCAATTCGAGTAACGTCAAACCAACTTCCTGCGAGAATAAAAGAGGAATTTCTGGAATCACATATATCCTCACCCAACCAGATAGAGACTCCTTCCTGCACGGGACGAAGGAGACAAGGATGCAGATATCATGAATACGGAGAATAGCCAGAATAGCCCACCATATTATCATCAATGAAACGAAGTGGCAGCCTAAAACGCTGTATATAAAAGGCATACTACTTTGACATCGTGCTTATACATGTGGTGTCTATGTGTCGGTATATGCAACGAAATATGCATGTGCATGGCTGGCTTTTTTCCCTCTAGTTCCCTTTCAGCTACCATAAAGCTACAAAGCAATAATTGCTACTATATGATAAAAAACGCCGTCGCGCGACTCTTGCCGTTTACAGGAATCGAACAATTCGTTAAATCCAATTCGACTTATGGAAATTTAAAGAGATTAAAATTCTGTATATGTAACGCAATAGATCATGAAGTAAAAAGATGATTAGCTCAAAGAATTCGATTTCAAAAGCACAATATGCGCTAGCTTTTCTACTGCACACTTCCACATTCCAAACCTGCTCCCATATCGAGTAACCACTATTTAACACAGAAAATTCGGGATGAAATAATGCAGTAGACCGAAACAAATGAATACTTCCTCAAATTATCTACTCTCTCCAGGATTCCTCACGTAACTGGACGGAAGTAAAGGAAGCAGGGAGTGGGAGGAAGGTAGGGAGAGAAAAAGAAAGAGGATGAGATGAAAATGAAAATAGAATTTTTCTATGCGATATATTCTGAGATGCATCTAGCAAAGTTTAAAGATCCAAGAACAGTTGAAAAAAAGAGGAAGCTAATCACAATGCATCAGAAAAAGCAAAACGACAAAAACATCACTGAAGAGGACATTCAATTACGAAGAATTTGTTTAGGGCGAATTTCAGCACATGACAAGTTTCAGCATCATTAGTCACTCTATTCTCAGCCGTTTGCCACTTTCGCAAAATTTCAAACTTCTTCACAGACTTCACGTTCAAGTTCATGTTGCCAATAAAGATAATTCTATAATATGCCAATTTACTAAACTATCAATATTAGTATTTTCTTATGCACTCGAACTATTAAGGGAGGGAATTGAAATAATATCTAGAATTAATAGGAAAATGAGGTCCTTACCTGACCATATCCATTCATAAAGATACAAAATTTGATTCTTAACACTGATATCAATGATTATTACGGACATTTTGGAAAGAAGAGACGAACAACTATAAAACAGCCAAAGATTATCGCTAATCAATGAAGTATTCAATTCTAGGATTGGCATATAGAGGGAATTCATTCCCCTCTAAAAATTTTCCATTAAAAAATGAGCCATATATAAAAGTAAGACAGATCATCATTTCCCCATATACGTCAAAGAACGAGCAATGGCAATGCGTATGCATACATTAAACCACTTAACGTCAACGATGCACCCACCATCCATCTAAACATCGCTCTGATCATTGCGTAAACACCAATGCTTGAACAATTATTATATTTTCTGTTTCAATAATATCACGAGTTCCATAAGTTTTTCAGGCAGATGCTGTTAGAGTTTCAGATTCATAAGTTTCAGATGTTCGTTAGAGAAGGAAGAGTCCACCTGTCATTTAATTAGCATACGTATGAAATAGCATTACCTAGCAACGAAAATATAAATATACTGAATTTACTATATATAAAAGTACAATACGAGTAATCTACTACGTATATATATTTTTTGATGCCTAAAATTTGGGCGCTCAATCCGGGCGCATTTTTTTAATGAAAGTGTGTCTCTCTATTCAGCAGATAGAACTATGAATTAGGAAATCTATAGCTGAAAAGCTTATAAGCGAATATATTTCTTGGATGATTTTTGCTAAATGCAGCAATCCGTTTCACCTGAACACTTTCTTCATAAACTATAGGAAATTTCAGATGGGCGTATATCCCGCTAACCATTCTGATTGGTTTCTCGCCCGATTTTCTTATCGCTGAGGTTAAGAGGCTGATTTATCTCCTCAGCTAAGCGGATCCAACATCGTCCTTTTAGCAGTGAATTCTTAGAGTTAAAAATAATCAACAATTCTCCGAATGCATATCATCCTCAAAATCCTATCTCTTTTAACTTCTTTGCCCTTCCGCTCCACCCGCCTTCGCCCTCTTCCGAATAAAGTTTGCAATTCCCATCAGTGATTAATTAAAAAGGCAATGGATTATTTCAATTTAAATTCATTCACATTAACGCTGACAATATATAAATTATAAATTTACCATCTTTGTTTCTTGAAGAACCAACGACGACCCAACCAACAGAAAAATGACATAACAAAAGCTTGAGATCGATCTTAGCGCGTATTGATTCACTCAAAACAACAAGTTTGCAAACCTGCCTAAAGTCACAATTAAGCACATTATCTTGGCCACTAAAAGTTCATATTACATGGGAAAATTCAGTCAGCAGGCACAACATACCTTGCGCATACATCCAGATTAACACAACACAAGCACCTGGTGGGCTGAAGTTATATCTGAAACGCTACCTTTATTCGAACAATGCTCGCTCAATGACGCATCAACTTATTATATTTTTTGAAATACAGACTTAAAACTTAACTGACTGGCTAAAAGGACTGGCTACACAACGTGCGTATTGTGCCGCCTCTCTTAGTACTGCGGAAATACTAAATGAAAGAGACTTAATGCATCAAAAAAACTTTTTCGTATGTAAAATGGTGCATCTCAATGACAACATCATTAATAATCAAACATCACATTGTATTTAAGCTTCACAGTTAACTGCGCTAAAGAAAAAAAAAACTCGATTCGAATAGAATGGCGCTAATTAATTCTCTTAATTTATTGCAGCTTACTTTAAAATTACAGCTTTAAGAGCAGCAAACTTCCGGTGCTCTGTCGCATCCTGAAAGCGCAATCCCCGTAAAACCTCCAGGTAAAACAGTCCGGATTCGTGGACATTTCAAGCTTACATGCTTCCTAATTTTAATTATTTGTATATTTAATGAGTGTGCTTCTAATGATTTAATGCTTCTATGCGTTCACTAATTAAGAATGTATAAGGAAAGTTGATATGGTGCACTTCGACTGAATTTGCATTTAAGGAATGCTCACATATGAGCCATTCGAGTGAACAAGGGAGGTAGGGATGTCATTTCTACAAGTTAAAGAAATAAGGCAGAAAAAATTATAAGGTACATAATAGCGTTTAATAAAGAAAAACAATGAGATCTTCCGAAAGCGAACCCTCTCAAACCTCAATTATGCAGAAATAGCGTTATCATCACATTGATCCTAATTTTCTTTAAGAAATAATCATTTACAATTACTGCGATCATCTATATATGGTTGCTGGAATTCGAGAATCATCACCATAACCAGAAAGAGTCATTTCGATGAAACGACAGCGACATTCACGAAATGATCGATGAAACATGATCGATTTAGTTTTTTCTACAGCACTCAATACGTTTATTAAGTGACATTAGATTCGAGCTGAAATTTTTATCTTCTTATAGTCTAAGCATTTTTCTAGATGGTGTACATCTCCTAAACAAACGCAAAATATTACCTGTTAGGGCATAAAAAGTAATAACGAGTAAATGAATACCTCAACGTTTATAAATTTCGCGATATACATGCATATATGGAAACTGGCTTAGCTAAATAGTCCATTCAAAGGAGATCGTGGGGATGATAAAATGGCTAATAAAACCGCCGAAATACGCGAAAGTAAACAAAAATAAAAGATGTAAAGTACGTGTCAACAAATCATTTAAACCATTTATATTCGATCGTAAAAGATTATTGTTGGCCAACTGACCGCATTAATTGCAACGACTGATTCGTTTACATGATAAAATTTGATTAGGTGAAAATAGGAGTAGAAATACCTCCATAGAAGGGATTTGTTGGGATTACGCCTTGTAACGATCATCATAAAAAAGCGTCTGTCTTTGTTTCACTTTTAGTTAGAACTTGGCCAAAGAATCGGAATCAAAAACTGGATCACGGAATCTGATTCGGATAAGACATAACCGATTTTGATTGCATTTAATCGAAGCGCCTCATCTGAAGTTTAAAAAACGTCCATTTGATTATTGCTCGTCATTAGTTAGTCAAAGCGCAATGCTTCAATAGACAACAAAAAGTGTCAGTCTGTTAAACCCTAAACGTGCCTCAAACCCGATGACTTCCTACACCTTAACTTCTGAATATTGTTGGTGAGTATGAATTATTTTCTAACACCTCACGCTGATGAGAGGCTCGACTCACTCAAACAAAACAAAGTGACAACAAAGTAGAAGTTAGGAATTTCAGCAAAGAAAGAGTGACGATGTTTAAAGGAGAAAAAAGACTCTTCACTTTGGAATGACTTTATTTAAACTTCACCTTAATTCCGCCAACTTGAAACAAAAAAAGAAGACCGATCATCACTAGCCAAAAAAGATGGCGGGTAGCATTTTTTGACCTTCCTCTCTTCTATCCAAAAAGTATTATCTTACTAGTGGACTGATGATGCAAAAGAAAAGGGAATTCAGATGTCATCCGAAGCATTTTAGGTTGACTCTGTCGATGTTTGCGAATAGCTCTACTTAGAAAGAAAGAAGTGATAAAGGTTGGAGAGGAAAAATCCGAGGTTATGAGGATGGTATCTGGAATGAAGAAGAACAGTGGAAACGACATAAAGGTTATGTGGATAGTTTCTGGAATGAAGATGAGCAACGACATAAATAGTGAACATATAAACTGTTATTATATATGCAAAATCGGTCGCGTAAAGTATTCCTGCTCAACGATTCCGAGACGTTTCAAACTTCATTGCATTAGTGCTTTCAGAGAACGATCACACTGCAATACTAATTCCTCAATAGTTACAATTATATTAAGAGTTATAATACTGTTTTTCCTGACTTTTGTTCGTATGATTTAAGTTGTAATTTACAACTTAGGTTTAATTACTAAACACTATGAAAGTGCCAGCTGGATGCTATTATCGTTAATGCACACTCGACGGACGAACACGTGCTTCAACGTGCAACACACGTTCACATCGTTTGCAATGCAGTTTTTTTTAGTGTCAGCCGATACGCGTCTGCAAAACGAGTACTGCGATCGAACGCTTTAATGCACTATTGATGGGCCAAGCTATTTCTTACTCTCTTTCACTCACATTTCATTTATGTCGTTGAGAAACTAACTAACGACTCATCGAAAAGCGAAACGACGCAAATATCGACCTCAAAAGTGCGCCAATCTATAGCCGTTCTCCCTATCCCTTTCCCCTTTCCTCCCCTCCCCCCCCCCCCCCCCCCCACCAACAATTCTTATGTGATCGAAAACAGACCTGCCGTATTATTTCAAATATAATCCCCGGCGTTATTAATCTCACTTGTCCACTGGTTTATTAGAACGTATAGGTGTTGCGAGTGAGGGGATTAACACATGTTACTTGACGATCTAGGATAGAAAAAACATTGAAATAATACAGTAATATATATTAAAAAGTAGCGGTGTAACAGCGTAATCACCTAATTCAATGATTACTGGATGCTAATAAATAACCAGAAGCAAAGTCTCGCAACGTCTTCGGTTTTGCCTATTTGCATTACCGCACTAATAAAGGCAAAGCAAACAAGGAAAATAATAAGCGCATTGGAAGGAACGATTTCCTGGAGTTAGCAAAATATCCGCCGGACAAATGTCAATAACGGATGTAATCCATATGAGAGTAACGTCGAGCATTCCTTTAGGAGATATTCAACCGTTTGATGATAATTTATGGAGTATTACAAACGACTCCAGAAAGCCCATTTGTTGAAGATATCTCGGCAATGGAATGACCTCCCTAATATTTCGTCATATCCCTTAAAGATACGACTTGTGATTTGTTTCTATTCTGGACTGCAAGGATTCCAGACTTGAAACGCTTTTTAGGTCTTGAGATCTCTATTCGGTGCCATATAAGTCCTTTTCGCTTCTCGTTTCATGACTGAAATAATGATCGCAAAAAAAAAAAAAAACAAAAAAACGAACTCATCACATTATTAGATTTTTCACGGCACATGAAATATTCTCTCTTAACCGAAATATAAAATATGAAGCAGTCCATCAGTTGTAATTCTGTATTCTCAATGGATGACCATCTTTGCAAAATGAGTGACTATCTATTAACGATGAGTGACCATCATCCTAAGCGATAAGTGCGAAAATTCTATTGATAGAGAGAATATAAGTATTCGGAAAAGATAGAAAAAAGATTAAAGATGTAAACAAGATACCTATAGTGAATTCGCGCTCCAAAGTTCTGATTCACTATCTCATTAAAGAAAACAGGGTATAATTTATCGTTTTCCTTTTCTTGCTTGCTAGGATAGCAAAAGTCTTACTCTTACTCTCTCCAACATACTTACCGACCTTTAGTGAACTAATATTTCGTCAGTAATTCTGCTGAAATCTTAGGAAAACAGAGGAACGGAAGAGGAAAAATGGAGAAAGAAAAAGATAGAAGGAACGAGAGATATCACACTGAACATAAAATTAAGTACACAGGATGGATATGAAAGATCGCAAAAGTACATTTAATATCCAGTTGGCTGGCAGCTATATGCATGAACTTTTCTCTCGTCGATGTACGAAGCATCGCAATATCTATAAGCGTTAATTTCGTAGCAAAATTGTTGCATAGCAACGTGTAGCAACCTTATATATGAGCATGAACTCATACGCACGCACGTTAGTACCTGTTGTATTACCATACCATAAATACCTAATACCTTATATCTAAAAAAACGTCATGGCATAGTCTCTTCGCGCATAGTTTCATACAGATCTCTACATATTCTCAAAGCCAACGATACAGAAGTAGGACAGATCATAAAATTTCTAATGCCTTAATCTCATAATCAATGCCTTCAAGCGCATTTCTTGTTTCAATAAAATTTTTCTTGGAAGCTCGCTCCTCATCTTCTTAAATTCCCTCTAGGATCACGCCTAAGGCAAATTTGAAAAATTCATGACCAGTAACATTTACATGGTTTCCGAGAAAAACTCTGACATTTATACTCTCCCATTCTCATAAAGGATACCACAGAAAATTTTCAACAATGAGAGTTGCATAATTCGTTAAAATAATCGTTTTTCTTGCGCTATATAACTTATGAAATAACTTCTCAAGAAAAGAGAAGAAATTTCATAGGCCATTACAGTATTTTGAAAAGAAAATTACTATTAAACATCTTTACTTGTATGGGCGTTAGTCTCAATTTTCCAATGACTATGATCATATTCTTCAATTTTGTTCACTTCACTTTATATGACTTTGACGTCTAGTAGGAAAAAATATCGTTCACGGTAAACCTTTAAGTTTATATATGTTTGCCTATGAAAATTAGCATAAATCGTAATCCAATCGCCTAGTTCTTCGTTCATAATGAAATTCTTCGCAATGACACGTAGATAAGTGGGAGAGGAGAGATGAAACCACGAAATGGAAGGAGAGGAGGTGGAGGAAGGAGGGACGGAGGAGTAAGAAGGCAGATAGATGACTGGAAAGGCAAAGTTTTCGAAACTTGAATTCTTAACTTCTTTGGTGAAAATGTTCTTGTTATTTTAAGCAAACATTAAAACCAACAAATTCTGAGCAGAAATAAACCTTAACAATTTTAGGTTTCACATTCTTCTTTAAAGGAGATAAAAGATAAAATAATAACGATAAGCATATGATAGCAATTTTATTAATGATACAATAAAATGATATCGATATATGAGAAAAATAAAATAAACTTATATTGCAATTAATTTTTTTAATAAACTGGCGTATAACTGAAGATGTGGTCATATTTTCCTTATTCATTAAGCTAAACATTAAGCTATACATAGCTGAATGGCCAATAAGTTCATCTGATTTGCAGTGATAGCGAACGAAGTCCGATGCAAACAAATAAGTCGGCAAAAAGCTTCCACTTTGAAATCTTCCATTCGTATAACTTTTTCGAAAGAAGGCTCAACTCTCAATGTAAATTCATAAAAATTAAGTACACCTAATTATCCCTCATAAATGACAATGAAGGATGAAAGCGGCACTAACGACATCCACAAATTGCCGCTTTACCGCTTCATGCTTCATAACGCTTCACTCTTAAAGCGCACTCTACATCCTATCGAGATATAACTGCATTCAATATACATGTGCCTCTTTTAATTTCTCTTTTTAAGAAAAGATACGTCCGCTCTTTTTCTTAACTGCATGGAGATGTTCAGTGATTCAGATAAAAGTCGGATATATGCAGAAAAATTTAAAACAAACTGAATACGACGCTTAAAATAAAAAGAACTGGGTCAACGGTAACCTTCACCGTTCGACTGCTCATCTTCCAATTTGTAACTACCCTAAATTTTTCTGAAATTTTTCAAACGTTAATAAAGAAAATGAATTTAAAAAAGGGAATCCACGCCTATAAGAGAACCTCTATTTAATGAACCTTTATGTGATTGAAGTATGGAATGCGTTATACCAACGTACTTATACTTATACTTAATTTATAGAATTACTCATCGTTTCGTAAATGGCTGATAGCCGATTGATCTCGCAGAGATCCCGATTCAGTCGACAAACTCTGAACAATTCATTTGATAAAGTCCTTGAATTTTAAATATTTCTTTTTTCAGAATTTCACTACCTCACACATAGAGATCGGTGGCTGAAAAATAAATGCTGCATGATCAGATTCTACAAGAAGCAGAAGGATCTAGACATTAAAAAAAAAAAAACAGCCTGATTTTCACTCTAAGACCTCCCGCTTCCCTCACTTTTGAGATATTGTGGAATTATCAGTATTTCCCGATACCTGATCGGGTATCATGTATTTTATCGTTATAAAGACTCTTAATCCACTTAACCCTCAATGAACTGAGAAAACTATAAAAGAACAATTAAGGTTACCTGAGATAATTAAAACGGAGCAATGAAATTCCTCTACAACGAACATGTGTAAGGATGCGCACTTATAGGAGAACTTCAAGGATCTTTCTATAGAAATTATTCGTGCGAAACAACGCTATTCATTATTGCTTTCATTGAAGGCAAAGCAATAGTACACGACTCTCGTGGCTGTCATGTATGTTTAAACAGCTGTCGATATTTCACAAACGTACACTCTCTCAACGTAACGCTTCTAGAGAGAATTGAACGAGCTGAAATATGGAAAACTACGCTAATTGAGCGATATTTTTAGACATAGAAATTTAAATTCCCGAAAACCTAAAAGAAATAAAAGACTCTGAAGAAAGTTCACATTTCATAATTAACCCAATAAATCAAAACTATTTGCACAATAAACATTCATTTTAGTGTATACAATTCAATTTAAGTAGTGTTTTAATTCGCCTACGAAAAAGCTATTTGAAAAACAGATGAGCAATAACTTTAGATTCAAAACAGAGCGAAAATTCTCCAATCAAAGAAGCCGAGCTAAAAAAATGATGCAATGAAATATTCTTTTTCATTATCTTTACACCATATACTTTTAATTTTTGCAAACGTCTTTAGCTCAATGCTGCCTAATTTATCAGTGATTTTTTCTCACGGAAAACTTTAAGCAAACAATTGAATTATCTGAAATATATAACAGTATGTAACTTTGTTAGAAAATGCATGGTATTGTTGGAATTGTTGGAAAAAAATGTATGTGATAGGTCAGCTGTCAGAGAAAAGAATAAAAAATGCTTTAAAAAACATAGAAAATGTCCAATTTTATGGGAAAAGAGAGAAAATAATTCTCTTTCGGTCGTTAATGTATTAAGATAAAGTCAATCTTTAATGTGGCTTAAACTTTAGAAAATAATCGCTGCAGCATTAAAATTATCACTGCAGATTCATAAGACCTATAGAGCAATTAGCAATAACGAAGAGCACTCAAGATGTTTCAATCAATGGAGCATCTGCTTGGAATGCTCGACGTTAGGAGGTTATGAATTCATTTCCCACCTCTAGAGTATATTTGCAGCCCTGAGTGATCATAAATTTCTTTTCAGTCATGCTAAAACTATTTATGATAAGGATATGACCCACAATAAAGCTCCTTATTATCTCCTCAGACCTCAAGGCTTTATACTATCTCCTGAGATCTCAGACTTCGGATTACCTTCTCAAACCTCAGTTTGCATATTATCTTCTCATACGTCAGACTATGTATTCTCGGACTATACATTCTCGGACTGCACATATCTTTCAACATGTTGAAGAGCTACTACTTTCTCAGACTTCACAATAACTATTACATTATCACATCTCTTGGATAAACAAACAAACAAACAAAGATAAATGTATATGCATAATCCCTCCATTAGTCCTCATATGATCATCTCAAATCCCCTTATAAGTAATGTCCCTCATCGCTTAACTGAGCTCTCTAAAGAAAAGAGAGCAAGAAAAACCAAACAGAGAGAACACCGGTGGATAATGGAGTAAATATTTTGATCATTTCAATCATCCAAAGAAATCATATACAGGATAAACAGCTATATGCGCATCAAATAAGTAAATATCTAAAATTCAACTGTGACAAATCTGAATAGTTAAATTACTCTTTTAAGGAGCTCAGAAACGCAAAAAAATATAAAATTATATCAATAAGTTTATGAAAAAAAAACGAACTTCATCTTCTTTACAAGTCATTTTTGAATTTACCAATCTAAGGTAATCCTGGTAATTCCAGTACTTCTTCTGGTACTCAGGTACTTCTAACATACTGATTCTCCACACCAAATAAATCAATGCAGAGAGATTTCTATTGGACACTTAAAATCCTTGTATGATTTGACGACTATATCCAATTCTAACATAATGCAATTCAATTTATAAGAATCTTATATCGGCTCATTAATTAATTATGTGCATTAATTAATTAATTAATTAATTTCCATTCAACTATAGAAAATGACCACAGCTTATATAACTGTAGGTAGCAAAAAAAGAGCAGGAAATATTCCGATCCAATTTCTCAGCGGCAACTAGAAAAAACTTCCCCTCGATACTGAATGAACCAGCATTCGCACTTTTGCTGTCGTGGAAAAATAAGTCTGACGTCAAGCATTAAAGTACTCCAGACTGTGCAATATTCTTAGAGCGATAAATGAAAAGCGCTAAACAACACAATTCTTTCAATAGATCAAATAACTCATTCGTTATGGAAAAAAACTCGCCTTTGAGACGAGAATTTCTATAGTCGTTTTACTTATATGAAGAACGGTAAAGGTGAGATGCCGATGAAAAGCAGAAAGAAAACATCGAAAATCTCAACAAAAATTTCCAATTAATCTTTCGAGGTATGAGTCTGTCTACATCAATAAACTCATTAATTAAAGCAAATCCATTAATCATTTCATTTAGCTATTAAATCGAATTCAGCTAATCTACTTACCACTTCAAATTTAGGCGCTTCCTCTATAATGATGGTAAAAATTATGTTCAGAAATTCGAAAATGCTTCCCACTAGTCATAATGAACAATATTCTCATGAGTAACGGCAAAATAAATGTGTAACTAAAAGCAATCACCCACATGAGGAAGATTAGAAAATCTGCTTACTGCTTAGAGAAAACAACGAACTGAAGAGATAAATGATGTGCATTGCAAATAAGTTTCGTGGATGTGGTGACTTTTTTGCCAGGAATCGCTTCCAGAAAATATTTTTCACTTGTATTTGCGTGTAACAAAAATTCATTATTTGATGAGGATTGAAACCACACACCTGTAATCCCAAAAAATGAAATTTCCATGAAAATTCAAATATATTTCACGCAAAACAGCAACAAATTAAAAATTTCTTTGATAAATGCATTAATTATTCATCAACAGCCGTGAGAAGGTACAAAATGATTTACACAAAGTTTTTTCCATCATTCCTGTTGAGCTTTCAATTGTTCCCTCAGCTGATAGCAGTCAAATTTTTTTGCCAGCTGTCTTTAAACTTTCGTAAAATTCACAGTGTGAGTTCCGATCTAAGCTTCATCATCGTTACAAGTGGATCTTAATTCAAATTATAAACGATTGCAAGTAAAACTAATGAAATGAAAATGAAACAAATTCAACATGAGGTGATAATGTGAAGTAAAAAAGTCGAGAAGTCACAAACTCTCTTTGTTTTCTGCCCTTGAGATATATAACGAACATATGAAAGATTATCTTAATCGGCGATCATCCACTTATCATACGAACATATACAGCATTCCATCAGTACCGTTGTTACAGGGCACACTCTCGATAACGACGAATTAGCGGCTCAAGCAGTTCTTTCAATGTTGTAAAACAAAAAGAAAAGAAATTGAAACATTTCCTTCTACATAAATAAAATTTATTCGAAAAACTGATAGAATGCGGAATTTCATTTAGGCTATCATACTGGTTGCACTGAAATCAGAAAATGAAAGCAAACGCTGCACTACTACACTCGTCCCCTCTCCATTCCCATATTCCTTTCATATGCGCTAATGATAACTACGTATGCAACGATTAAATAATGCCAACCTTTCAGCATACTACGCTATAAAAAAATGCCATCATTGAAGCATGAAACAATTCGATAAAGCGTTTTCCTAAAAATGCAAAAGACTAAAGAACTCGATGTGGCAGGCATAAGCAATTCAAGAATCTTTAACGGTTTCTAAGTATGTCCACAGCAATGCCGCCAATTAAAATCTGAGTGGAAATTATAAAACTTTGCGAATTTTTCCGATTGAAAAACTAAACTTTCATTATAAAACACTCAGAAATGTCAATGGTAACTATTCTGGATACTAGATGGAAAAGGCTTTAAAAAACGATATATCGTTATCCTCAAACTGTGGACAGATGAGAGGATAGTGGGTGAAGTGAGAGGTCTTCTAAAAGATTACAAGAAAAATTTCTTACTCTAATCCAAGATTAAGCCATTATAGCACATTTCGTCTCCGTTTATCCATAGAATATACTACAATTCATATTTATTTTATGCCTAATTTTCTGCAGTCAGAAATGGAAAATTTCTTGGCGTCATTAAAAATCACAAGAATGATGGCCACTCCTACCCCTTCCATTTCGAGATTATGTTAACGGCTTTTCATCCGACATTTTCATGCTGTACGTCCCTAATTCTAGCATCATATAAGCTATATTTCAATTTACTATGCATAAGCAAAAAAACTTAATATTCCTTTAACATTAAGTAAATTTGTTATTTAATTCATTGAATTTTCAATGAATTTCTTACAGGTGTGCGAATCGACTCTTCAATTTATTAATTAATCAGCAACAGATATGAAAATAAAGAATCGTTCGTTTTTTTTCTTTTTTTTAATTCAAGAGAAAAAGCAATGAGAGTGAGTAAAAAGAAGGTGCAACCGGTTTCTCAATAATTCTGTTTCTCACCTAGGAAAACGTAAATAATTTCCAGGATTCTTTTTAAACAATAAGTAGAAGTGATACTTTTTCGTTGAGATTCCAATAAATTCAGTATTTCTATGAATGCAAAAAATCGAAACCAATAACCTGTTCCATTATAGGACTATCCATCTTCGAATGGTACATTAAGGTCTTGGTGGTAGCATTAATTGGTAAGAAAAACAGCAAAAAAGACATGAGAACTTCTTCAATGATTAATTCGATCACAAAAAACAGAAGCGAAAAAAAGCTATATCAAGGTGTGAAAGTGCACCTGATTCTTTTAAGGGTCCCAAATTAAGCATTCATTAAGACTTAAAAAAAAGCTCCAGACTGGAAGGGAGCGGTTTCAAATTATCAAATACTGGTTCAGACGATCAGGCGTCTATCGCCACAATATACTATGTTATCCACGTACAATCTAGCTATACTATGAGCAATGTTGCAGATATTCTGCACTAGCGATGTTGCCGCTCATAACATTCTTTAAATGAGCAGAGGCTGAACAGTTTGCCAACAAAGTTGCTATCATTTCGATGTTTAAGATCGATTTCTTTTTTTTTAGCTACCAATTATGCTTGACTTTAACGTCATTGCCCTAAAAGCATTACTACTCAAGAAGAGACTGAGACCTCAATCAAAAATTTCAGATCATTTCCTACCATTAAAGGCAAATACCCTAATTATTAAGTGGTGTTTTTTAGGTCATAGTGAATTTTGCACGAACAACGTGAATTTTTTCCATGAGTCAACGAAGTGAATAGGTTTCGATTTTCTGGAAATTTTAGGAATTCATCGACTCCAACACAAATCTCAGCTTCCTTTCTCCTTCCCACCTCTCCCCATTTCCCCGAATGCTCAAAAAATCCCCAATCCAGAATTGACAAAATCGAAGATCGAATTAAAAAGAAATTCGATGCAATTAAGCGCTAAGCTTTCTTTCACTTTCAGCACTACTAGATATAACTTACTTGGAGAGGTTGTCACTGATAAAATTGAGTAAATAAAAGATACGAAAATACAGAATGATGTCACGTAAGAATATCTTATTGGCAATATTTCGGTCACTTCCCTATCAGCGGTACGCTAACGATCTATAAAGTTTATTGAGTGGATATCTATATTTGAAACTTATATTTGAAACGAAGTCCAACTTAATTTAATTTTAATGATCTCTAATTAATTAAATCTCAGCGTCTTCTAAGCTTTATTTTATTTATTCTAGTATTTTTTATCTCGAAACTAAAAGAAGAATTTCCAGAAATTCAATTGGGGAATTACCCTTGGAGAGTTCCTTCTCATAATTTGAAAGGATAGCGCTCTTTTTGTTTTGCGCAACTCAATATCCGCATGGAAGAATTTATTCGGAAAGAAAATTAAACGAAAAATCGACGTTATGATATTAGGGGAACTTCAAGAATATGAACTATTAATATATTTGTTCTTCTTTTAAACAAAACTTCAAATTTAATTCAACAATTAGACGCTAATTTATAAGGAGTTTATTTTGAAGGAAATAGAAATTATACAAAAAACCCATCAATAAAAGTAATAATACGAATATACCCACCAATAAACATGTAAGTTGGTCGCATAAAAACTTAAAAAGTAAGAAGTCTTAAGAAGTAAGATAAGATGTAAACAAATAAAGAAGCAAGATAAAGAAATTACCACGATAAGTACTTCCGCATCATAATTAAGTGATCAACTCGTTCCATAAAACGCCAATTAATTAAAAATAAAAAATGACCGCGTCGTTATTTTAGCAGATATGAGAAGGCTGGCGAATCATTTAAATCAGATCTTTTATTCTGGATGATCCTAGCAATAAAAAAAAATGAAGATCTGATTACCTTAAAACGCATCTGAACTAAAGACAAGACCTCATCATAAACCATATATACAAAGCAAACATAGAATATCATATAAAAATGGCAATTTCTTTCACGTTTAACGCGTTGAGCTAGCCGGCCGACTGCACCAATCATCGATACAGAAATGAAACTTAGCCACGAGAAATGCTAGGCATTGATGTGAAGCAATATGTGAGGGCTTTGAGACTAACAGACATTTTATACACAGAGCTAATAAAAGCTAAAATCTACTCGAATTCGTGCAAATTCACAAACGAATCATTTATCCGCTATCGATAATAGAGAAACTTTTCCTTGAGTTCGAAGACGTATTTCAGCTATAAATTAAATAAAAATACGTAAGCAAATAAATGAATAAACAAATAAACCTGCTTCATATTCGACTGTCATAGCGACCGAGTAACCGAAATATAGCATAAGCTTTAAGCTTAAGTAACTTCGTAACGTCTCTTATATTGCAGAGATTTCTTGTAGAAGTGTAAACTGAGCTCACAAAAAAATAAATCTTTGCAATTCACTCGGTGGAAATTGGGAATTTATTAGCTGAAAAATAAATGCGATTTTTTTCAATTTATTTCCGCTATTTGAACGTAATAGTGATTTTTTCCTATGCTGACGAATCAACTCAAGTGTAGGTAGGCCCTGCAATGTTTTGCAATTCAGAAATTTGTAGTTTCGCAATCCAGAAATTTCAAGTAAACATGTCAAAATGCTCATCTATATTCTCGAAAGAATAGATGAGCTAAGCAGCTCAAATGAAAGAAAAAATTCAAAGATGATATCGAGAGATAAAAATATAGCTACGCAAAAAAACTCAGCTAGGCATATCAAAAACATCATAAATCCCTTGAAAGTTGCCAATAAATGAATTAATTAAACGGTCGATCAAATAATTTAAGTAATTATTGTAAAACGAAATTCCACTATATATATATATATATATATATATATATATATATATATATATATATATATATATATCGCAGACTCAGAAACAAAGTTATCGACAAATCCAAAAAGGGAAATTAAAATATATCAAGGCTAATATTTCCTTGCGACATGAACGCATCAATGGCCATTAAGAGAAAAGCCATGCGGTCAGTAGAGCAAAAAGTTCGTTGGAAAATATCGTAAAATTCGTAAACTTTGTCAGAAAACAAATGAATAAATTTGAGAAGAGCTAAAGTGAGGAGTTAAGGAATGTAAGTAAAGGTGGGAGAGATCCAGGCGGCAGGAATGACGAAATCCTGGAGAACTGCAAAAATATGTGCAATAAAATAATGGTGAGTCGATGTAAACAGTTGGCGAATGGAGTTTATCGACTGGCAAAAAAGGCACAGGTCAAAGATCAAATCTGTAATGAGATAGCACACCCCTCTGTGAGGAAATATCGATAACGTTTTGAATACAGAAATGTTGAATCGGCACGGTTGGAAACGATATGAAGAGAGAATGATTTTTAACAAAGATTGAATTGAATGCGAATCCGCTCATTCATGAATTAAGAGCTCAACTGGTATATCATTCTGTCAATTGTCAATAATAAGAACAACTCGAATAGAGTGGAGTCGGCAACTATGCGCTTTTTGTGTTATACTCAGTTCCCTATGCTATTTTCAGAAATCATCCACAGTGATGTTTCTTTATGGTTTTGCTGAGAATAATGATAGTATTGGAAGCCTAAAACATGCAAATAGCATAAATAGACCGATTTTAGAAGATGAAATGTTAACCAAGTCGATTTTTGATATCAATGGAATACATATGCAAATAAAAGATGAACGCATTTCGTCCTTTATTCGTTGACGTGTACATCTGCATCAACCCAATCGGCTATGCAAACCAGCGATGAATTTATTTATTGCGTTTTCCTATGAATTACCTTTTCAAGCCGATTTTCCACAAACAACTTACCTGTATATGTGTTTATCTGTATGTAAATATTGCTGTATGTCTGTGTTTGTGTGCCTCTTAAGTGATTCAAATCGCAATGTTTCTAGAGTTCAAGCTTGACAAACTAAAGCTAATTTGACGAATATAAAAAATTGAGAGGATGATTTCCTCTAACAAATTCCACTCTAATCTGCTAAGCTCTACAAAGAGTTAAACAACAAGAAAAACCAAAAAAATCCGTGAATATCATCCAGGTTTCACTTTATGTTGGCCATCCATCATTAGGAGATTTTTATGGATGCTCAGATTTTATTCTGGATTCACTTTCAAAACCAAATAGCGATTGCGTTATTTCCTCTGTTTATCACCTGGTGGCAATTAACGAAACTAACTGAACAGGTAAGGAGGATGATATAAAGGTGAGTGATAATGATAATTCGTTCGATACGTTTCATCACTTCTTTTTGGGCCTCAATGAGTGAAAAACTCAAATCTAATTGCTATAAAACAAGTCGCCAATTCATTACTTAAAAATTGCTAAACAAATATATCTAAGAGTCAAAGAATAAATAAAAATGAATTAAAATAAATTAAACGACGAAAGAAATATATAGGAAAATGGTTCACAATTGGGTTTTGATGCAAAAGAAATAAACAGTTCAAAGATATATCCCTAAATATATGAAAATGGACGATGAAAATGGAAATGAATTATCATATGAGAGGATATCCCACACCCAAACCCCACCCCCACCCCTCCGTCACGCAAAATAGAGATCTAAACTGCGATTATATTCGCTTGCTGATTTAGGCTCCCTCCCCGTTGATTTAGGCCCTCGATTGTGCAATGAAATAAACCTAAATTGGTTTTTCTATTCAATAGAACCGTTTTATTCATACGAATTTTGAAAAGAACTTAAATGAATTATAAAATACTATTTCACTGATCAATGAGGTTTAAGTTAAGATGATGAGATAAACTGGCCAAAAGCATTTCCAATTTAATTTCCGTTTTCGCTTAACTATTGCAGAAAAAGACTAAGCGGCATAGTAGTTTTTAAACGTCTCATTTGGAAAATGGACGATACATCTTGATGGAAAGAGCAATTTCTTCATTACGGCTCCTCGATTCAGATGTCATTTTGAGGAGAGGTACCTAAAGAGCTATGCACTTTTAAAGTAGAAAACACCATCTAATGATCCATCTGATGTTTTTGAGTTAAAATACAGGCATACTTCCCACAAGTAAAGTTGAAAGAGAGGTCAAGTGAAGGGGAGGGAAATTATAAAGGAATGTCAGCAAAAGGCAGTGGTGGATGAAACAGTAGTAAATGAAGAAGGAGGAGAAGTGAGGGTTGAAAGAGGAGTGGAAGTGAAAGCGGAGCGAATGGGAAGGATGAGCAAGAAGGATGGAAGAATTAAACTAGTGCAGAGAAGAGGACTAGATGTGAGAACTGAGCTCAATTGCTCTCTGAACATTTCAACAGAAACTTCTTAGCCCAAGAAGAGATTCGAAGATTTCGTCAAAGATAGGTTCGCCCCAAAGATATATTATCGAAATAAAAAGGAATGAAACAAAATGGTGAGAAAAATTAAACTTTAGAAAAGAAATTCAGCAATAATAAAAGTAATAAATCTATCCTAATGAATGGATTATCCAACAATTTTGGCATATATGCATTTGATGAGGGTAATTTTTAAAGTATCCGAACGAATTTCGTCGGACGATAAACGAATTCAATTCGACAATTTCTTTTAACGATATATTTCTTTACCAATGTATCTTTAAGCTTATCGTTTTAACGCTAAGTGCCGGGCTAGGGCTAGGGTCAGCAAAATATCAGATATTTCAAAGGAACGAATCATGATACAATAAGACAAATGAATAAAATAACATCGATAAGAATAACGAGAATTATGAGCACATAATCGTCGCCGTACATAAGTCACGTTCACCTTTAACCCTTGCGATCACCCTTGCCTTGCAATCATTCTATCTATAGACATAGGCGAACCGTGAAGACCAATTTGATGCGATCGTCCCTATTGATGATATGGTAACGATTCCATAAATAAATCCGCACTAGAGATGAAATGTTTCCATTGATAGATGAGGTACACCTTTATTACTAGAATTCGCCATTAATTTTCAACTAGTCAAATCTACTGCTTTGGAAATCATAGTATATCTGTGCCATAATCTTTCAGTTGTTAAGTTCATTTACTCAAATAAGAAAATTGAAGCAAAAATAGAAAAATGAAAAAGGAAAAGACTGAAAAAACAATGATTTCCAACTGGCGATAAAACAAGTTAGGGAAAAAACTCTCAGGTAGACGGGATGCAGAAGACGCAGGGGAAAGTAAGAGATGGGGGGAGGAGGTGGAGTGGAGAAAGATGGAGGGAAATTTCGAGTATAAAACGATATTGACGATTACAATGAATATATTAAAATATGGTGGCATTAAAAATTTGATCATATCGGGACGGATGCGAAAACATCAGGAGACAGGAAAACAATGTATGTATGGGCTTTGCAGTCTCCAATATGCAGAAGAGAATGGAGTGAGGAAAGTGACGTACCTGGAAGGCTGACCTTGGTTCGGTGCAGTTGTTGTTCTGATGGTAGTTGGCGTCTGGATAGTCGTCAATAAGAGCCGACGAATCATGCTGCGACGACGTAAACATCGGGCGTGAAGGCACACGAAACTGCGAGTAGAGATCAGGCACCGAGGGGGCGACCACCGACGAAAAAGCACGACGTGGTGGCAACCCCTCGTCCAGTGTGTCATATCGCTGCGCCAGCACGTACGTTTCACCGCTGTTAGCTTCACACCACTGTAGGCTGTAATCGACTCTACAGTCGTAGTATTGGATCCACTTCAGAATCAACGACTATAACGTTGTATATGCGTGATTAGAACGACCCCTTTGAATTCTTCGTTTGATATTCCACTGCCCTTTGCGATGATGGCGGCATTGATGCTTAACGCCTGATTCAGGGTTGTATAACACAACTGGGCAGGTTACGTCAACGCCGTCACCCGGTCGCGATCGTTTCGTCGTCTCGGCAGTGTGCTCGCCGATCGATTGCGAGGTGGAGCGGCTGATGTGACGACGGCCAGAGGCTCATTCGCAACAGTGCGCTACCCCGCCCACAAGGGTAGGGCTGCTGTTACGACCACACGGCTGCGCACTCATTCAGCTATTTGGTGATTACTTCACCACTCAATCGTGATGTGGCCCCTCGTGTCCGCGGACAGTTTAGCAACAGAACATAGCGGACGGTGTTTGTGGTGAGCACTACCGCTCGGTCATCTCTATACGGGAGAATGTTTCGCGGATCATCTCGACGAGGGGCATCGATGAAGACAACACAAACTGCCAAACATCAACAAAACTGCGACCACTAAGCAGCTTCGAATACATCGCTTACGCACACTTCTACTGCGTATTTACCCTAGCTATAAAAGCGCTAAAAATCATCCAATATATAGTAGAGCAAGAGCAACCAAAAATAGGCATCCACTTTTTGCTGTGGGTTAATTGGGAATTTGAAAAAATAAAAGAACTTTTTTTAAGGCAAAGTCATTTTTCATTCGATGAAGTGCTTACTTGATCGATGGTGATAGAAATGTTAAAAGATTTCCCCAAAATCTGCGTTTTGCGCTTTTTCTACTTGATGCTATCATGTAAGGTAACATTCAAGAGCAATATTTTAACGTAGAATCGAAGTAGTTGCCTAGAGGGGAGGAGGAGGGAGGCAAGGGGAATATAGAGTTGGGGATACCACTCGCTCCCTCACCAGTCCTCTTTCAATTTTGATCGAATTTCGCTTCGAAAATTCCCAAATTTCCACTCGATGAAACGCTTCGACTTAAGCTTATTTTTTTGAAATCACATTTATTCCTAAGCATTATTAATGAAATCCAATAGCGATGCTTATTTTAATAAAGAAATAATTTAGTTTCATATATATATAAATTCCTTATATATGGTATATGTTCAAATTCGATAAAAACAAAGTGGGAACCACATAAATTTAAATGTTTCCGAAATCGATTCATTGCTTCAATAACTGGAATGAAACAGCAATAAGAGCAAGTTTAATTTAACCAACCTTTATGGTAGAATAGATGAAGACTACTATGTGGATTCTAGTGAAACTCAACTAATTAAGCATGAGCTTAAAAAAGGTGCATAATAGCGTAATTTGCATAGCATGCTTTTCGTCGTCATTTTACAGCATCATTTGATTGGGTGGATCTCTTCGAGCTTATCCAACTTAATCTCTTCCAGCTTATCCAACTTAATTTCTTCGAGCTTATCCAACGTAATCTCTTCGAGCTTATGCAACTTTTTCAATCATTTTTCGTGTTTTTACTCCATAATTTTTCCCATAAAGGAGAAAAATTAATTCATATGAGGCATTAAAGCTTCAATAACCTTAACGTTAATTAATTTCTCGAAATCAACCATAAACGCTTCGTCGCCATTAGATGTTATCCACTCTTGAATATGAAACAAAGCGCTGAAGTAATCCATATAGTACCTTTCATACACAGATCCATTCTATTGTTCCACCAACGAGTTCCGCATCCTGAAGAAAAGATGTTCCTGTATTTCCAATTAGTTTCACCGAAATGTCGACAATGAAATTGCTGAGAAATGTTGCCGACGATCTAATTCTCCGAGGCACAATTGCACGAAAATGTTACCCATGATAATATTACCCATCAAAAAAACCCTAACGTTCATCATTCACTATGAATGCGCTATTGACCGGATTTCTTGAGACTCGTTAATGAGACTTTCAAGTGCGGAAAATGAGTCAGTTCTGATGGCTTAATTTTTTAGTTTCTTGGCGATTAGAATCTCTAGCAAATGGGTGCACGAGGTACATTGTAACGTGTTGTGATGTTATGTGATTTAGTGTGCAGATTCAGGTATAAAATTGGAGACTCTTAGGTGGATTAGGATTATGTGTGACGCAACGGCGCTATACACATATTGTGGCGATGATTTTTTCTTCAGGATGATAGGGTTTGCATGAATTCCAATTCAGAGACGTCCGAACCTGGAGTGATTACCTCAGAGAGTCGTCGATGTTCAAGATTTAACCATATTCATGAATCCGCTTGACTACTTGGACCTTCATTCCACTTGCATTTCGCTCCACTGAGGTCCCAAGCATCGATCTTATGTATCCAAGTGTCTCGTGGATAACACTGCGTTCGATCGTTTTTGTATGATGACCTACGCGGACTAATCTTCCGACGAGTCCGGCCGTTCCTTCATTGCAAATCTTGCTTCTTCACTTTTTGTCCTTTCTTTATTTCCATATGAACCGTGAATAAACACACTTCTATTACTACTATAACGAGGAATGGAGGAGATGAAGGTCCAAGTAGTAGAATGGGTACAGGCATGGAATGAGTGTAGAATTCCCCTTCAATGTCAACAAAGGATCTAAAAATTTGCGGACGTCGACGAGACGTTTCTACTCACCCTTATATATGTGACCATTCTGCTCAATATTTTGCACCTCCCGTAACAAATGCTTTGAAAACATCGGGAAGACGTGTTTTTTTAACCTTCCAGCAGGTCACAATATCCTTAAATCCACGAGATCCCACCAGTCAACTCGAACCGACCCACCTTCATCCCCCACGATATCCTTGAATCCACGAAATCCCACCAATCAACTCAAACCGACCCACCTCCATCCCCCACAACCCAACCATCCACCCCAGCAGTCATTCTTCCATATCCATCCATTTACTTTACGAGAATAAAGCGATATTCATAGACCGTCATCAGAGCTGCAATAGAAATCCAAATTCAAAATTTCAAAAGTAAAAGCGCGGGAAATATGCCATTTGATTTCAAATGTGAGTGTTTCGCATTGCCTCCTTAGAATAATAACGATTTCGTAACTAGTAGGTTGGTGCGTGGTGTTGGCAGTGGTCATTGAGGATTGACGTAGGGGAGCGGTGGGGTTGTGTAGGTTGGTATCGTTCTGATGTTCTCGGTGGGAAGTTGGTGTTCGTCGATTTGGTTGCGTTTGTGGTGGCATCGTTTTGTTTTGAAGTGGGCAATATGGTTGGGCTCATTTGCGCCGTGGAGCACAAAAGGTTTTCATGTCGGTGAGAAAGTAGAGCAGTGGGCTTGAAGACAATTATCTAGCTTCAAGATCCTGAGGATGTGATCAAATGGGTTCGGAGGAGGGAGTGAGTAGAATTGGTTAAGGTGATGCTTACCTCCGAACCGGTTTGACGGCGCAAGTCATGAGGCTAAGGTCATGGCGTCGACGAGTGACCACACTCAGTCGTCAGGTTTCTTGCTTTACGTTAAGCTGTCGCCTTCTCGAAAGCTCAGGCGAAGCGGTGCATTCGTGTCACATTTCTGCAGAAGGGAAAAAATTGGGGGACCCAGCGAGATTTCTTCGTATTGCCGAAGTTAGAGGTTAAACTCAACGTTTCACAATAGCAAGGTTTCTTTTACATCTTGCCATCAATTTAGTGCTCTTTCTTCTCACATTTTATTAGGTCGATAGAACTGGAGTAGTGTCTCTGAAAGTAACTAGCGTTGGTACTTCGAATTTATTTTAGGATGCTTCGATCGACGAAGCGTTTTTGTGAATTTATGAAACGTTGCTATCTCCTCCATTCTTCGTCCCTCGATCGCTCCCCGATATATGCTGTAGCGTTTATCATATTGCTAATAATAATTCTTCCGTTGAAGTTGTATTTTCTGTCTGCTTTCGTATAACATGCAACAGTCATTCAATGCAGGGCGATCAGTGAAAATGGAATAGGTTGCTGTTGGCATTTTACCAAGTTCTGCCTTGACCATGCGCCGACTTCAGTGTTTTCTTGATTCTTGAGCGAGATTTCAAGTGGACGATTTTCGAATTCTTTCCCCCCTCCCCGGTTGTTAGGTATCTAAAGGGTTCTAATTCGAGCTTAAGAAGATCGGAGAATCTATTGTCCCTTGCATGTCACATGTGTAAATGTTCGCAAAAGTGCATTACTTCCGTGCAGTGAGATAGTGAGGAAGTCGATGATCATCGACAGGTGTTAGTTAAACGTGATCCTATAATGGCCGAGGTCGGGTCCAGTCTCAGTGTCATCTACTTGAGATATTCGATGATTTCAGGCTGGACTCGCTCACCTTCTCTGACGACATTTGAAACTCTCTAAAGCAATCTGAAGTGTTGGCTTTGAATTTTTTCAGTTGTGGATCAGATACCTCAGAAGTTTTATGGGTCATATTTGAACTCCTAATAGATCGTCATCCATGGGAATAATTACATCCTTAATTATCGCACCATTTTAGTTTATTATTCGATGGGATCGAATAGGCTAATTTGCAGGAAACGCGCATTGCGTCTTTCTTGGTGTATTTCTATACGTGTTCTCTCATAAATGTTTAACATAGGTAACTCTCATTTCTTGGGAATTTCGTTGATTTTATTTCTTAGTGCTACTTCACAACGACGAGGATAACAGAGCGTAAATCCCAAGTATATTGGTAGCCGCTGTCGGTTTTTGCCTATCTGGGCAGGAATGAGCCAGAATAGCCATCGTCGAGTCGTTTGCTGCAGAGGATTCTTGCAGTTGTGGGGCCACCCGATTTGGCGCGTAAATTAACCAATGAGCAGAAAAAGGAGGGAATGGAGCTGTGTTTATACTCTGCTAAGTAGAATACGCTTCAGTTGCGTCTATGATGGGGTTCTCGGATGCTTTCGCTATGTTTCGCTATGTGCTGATGAAATGATTTTCTAGGCTCGATGATGCTTCTTTACTTATTTAGGCTTATGATATTACTGTCATTTCAGCCTGTTGATGTTAAATTTGATGTTGTTCACATAAGACGATCGATGGGTAAAGTCCTGTTCATATATCCTATCCATATTGATCATTACTCATTTCCTTCTTGATATTTCAGCTCATTGTTATCGTCATAATGACCACGGGGCCAAACGATTTCTTCTACTCGAATAAGTATCAAGACGACGAATATGAATATAGGTATCGTTGTGCATTTATTGTTGAATATTAAGGCGTAGTGCGTCGTGTTTGCTTAGCAAGAAGGATTTCCCATCGTTGATGAGCTCTTCTGTTCTGCATTCACTTCTAAATTCTCTGTGTTTTATTCATTTGTCGACGTCAGTAATATAAAAAGAAAATGACTTGAAGCATTTCTGGGTAGCTTAAATTCACTGCTGTGTGATCACAGGGATATATCTTAACTTGAGAAATAAGAGAGGGACAATTGATTCGAGCTGGGTCAAATAAGCCTTCTTACCTGCAGGTGTTCTCAAAAACGAAAGAGGAAACCTGCACTTTTTCGCTGAGCTTTCTGTGTTGATTACCCGCTTGGCTCCTCA
This sequence comes from Parascaris univalens, assembly GCA_037576465.1. Classification (NCBI taxonomy): domain Eukaryota; kingdom Metazoa; phylum Nematoda; class Chromadorea; order Rhabditida; family Ascarididae; genus Parascaris; species Parascaris univalens. Next base: position 189,336,622 of record CM075173.1, on the reverse strand, counting down.
TTTTTTCCCGGTTTGTATTTTTCAGTATATTTCGTCGCCGTTTGTTTTTTGTATCTTTTTTCATTTTGTCCTCTTCAGAATTTAAATGAGAGGTAACCGTTTTTCTTGAGAGATAACAGTGATTGAGTGTCTGAAATTGAATCCCGGTATGGTCATATAGCCTTTTCCAGTGGTTGTGATGTATTTTTGATAATACTGTTGCCAGAAATTCCCTAAACCAATTGTTTACTTCTTGTTATTGCTGATGTTTTGACGCAGCAGCTTTTCAGTTGCAATTTTTCGAAAAATATTGGGAGTAATAAGCTAGGCATCCGGGAATTCCTCCACTTATTACTACGAAATGAAAAAGTCTGTCGTTTTTCAGACATGTACATGTCACGAAGGATGTGGCGAAACTCATTCCGAAGAACAGGTTAATGACCGAATCGGAATGGCGCAGTCTGGGTATCCAGCAAAGCCCAGGATGGGTTCATTATATGATTCATGGGCCAGAACGTCATGTAAGTCTTTTCTTTTGCTTGTTTCCTTGATGCCATACATGGCACAAGTGCCATGAAGCTTCTATTTGAAACGAAGGGTTTTGTTCGGAGGTTTTAAGGGATTGCTGGTGGAGTGTGGTTATTCTCATTTGAATTCAGTTAGTGCGGTTATTCTCATTTAAATCCACTCCTTAATCTCTGACAATATGCAGTGGCTGTATTCAGTGTTTTCTTCCTTCGCTATGCGTTTTTTAACCCATTGCTGCTGCCGCCTACTAATGTTTCAAGAGGGATTCTGAAAAGTGCGTAATATATGTGGTCCTGTGGCGTATTTTCTTATTTACTTCTATAAAAGTAGGGTCATGCTGAGTTCAGTATGAGCGACATAATTAAGAGTAACTTTTTTCAGGTGCTTTTGTTCAGGCGTCCGTTGCCGAAGAAGAATAATACAGCTGCACAAAAGGGAAGCAATGCGGTTGGAGTACGCGGTTGAAGCGTTGCGTTTTCTTCGATATGGCTTGGATGTCCGGCCTCTATCTGTTGCGCCTAGAAATCTGTGACATTTACTGTACATAGCTGTGCTCATGTTGTTCTGTTCCCTGTGGAAGAAGGGAACAACTTCCACGGCGATAATGCGGGAACCATAGATGGAGCCTAGATCTAAGGAACACAGTATATGGGAGGAGGGAGGGTGGTTTTATGAATGTGTTGCTGGAAGGGGAAAGCTCTTGTGATTTTAGGAAACTAGTCTCGCGGATGGCAAAGAATTTTTTGCTGGGAGGAAGTAATTTGCTCTAAATTAACGTTGATAATTAAAGGATGCAGCAAGAGAAAAAGCATATGTATTCCACTGACCATGCGAAGAGTTATAGTCTTTCAATTTCATCGCTGAATTTAGTCGAATTATGAAGTTGGAATGGTTTTTGTGAATTTTATTCATTTCATTAGAAAGAAGATATGAAAGTTGCTCATTTACCCGCTTTATATCGCATCATTATTCACATTCTTTTATTGTCATCGAGCTCATTACTATATTCATAGTGAAAGCAAATGTTTGCCTATATAATTTAGGCGTATAACATTTTTGAATGCTATTTTATTAATGCTATTCGTTTTTTCTTTATTTCTTTGCAGTAAATCATTCAAAATGCAATTTCTTTATGGAGAATTGAACGATATGTTCTATTAAGTGGGGTATTTTTTTCTGGATTACATATGTCATCGGTTGATTTTTGCTCCAACTTTATAGGTGAGAAGCTTCGACAGAGGGGAGGAGTTGGGGTATGGGATCTTTAGTTGATGCTAAATTAGTGATTGCATCATTTTCTGCGAAATATCAATTCATGGCTTCATCATTCGAGCCGCAGAATTATTTGATGTCATTTATGCGTTTGTAATGGAGATTTAGCAGTTATTCATAGAATAACTTTGCAATTGGCGTTTGTTGAAGGCAATAGCCAGAGGTAAGAGGGATATAAGGGATTAGGCGTTCTACTAGAAGCTGACAAGTGAATTCTAAGTTTCCGATCGATAAGGACTAGTCTGATAGAGTTGTCACATAGGAGATCAGTTTGATGTTTGAAGCTGATGGACTGAATCAAGGCGGAGCAAAATTTGGCTGTCAAATTATACGTGAAGCGAAATGGATGATCGAGGAAGTGGAATACAATGAAATTCGTCCACTGCAACACTTCAGTGAAATGAATTTCCGACATTTTATCGGATTTGCTCTATTTTCCTCATTGTGCCAAGTTGGCGCTCTCGTTTAGTCTAAGCTTTTTGAAGTAATGGCCGGGAAGATGGAGGAAGGCGATAATTGCAGGTCTTAATTATCAACATTTAGAGACTATCGTGACCCGGTGAGGATCGACGAGTTGCCCAGATTTTCTCCTCCCTTCAAGCACCAATCTCATTTGGTCAAAGATAGTTTCGCATATTCCGGATAAAAGGCCCGTTGCTTCAAAAACTATCGCAGCTTTCAAGTGATGTTACCTAGTGCTGAACGCGAATCCATCCACAGTTCAGGCATGTTGTAGTCCCATTTTACTTTTCTGCTGTCATCCATTTACCCTCTTCTTTCCGCGTTCCAATTACCGTTGCGCTTCTTTTTGTCTCTCAGCTATACGCTGTTTCCAATCTGTATGACGGTGCGTGTTTACGACGTTAGGACCACTTGCAATAGCGCAGCGGGACAGTTGCGCCTCAGATATTTAACCAAGGTTAGGATCGATTTCTTTGAGACCACTGTACTGGAAAGAATCCATCAGAAAAAGAAGGGATACAAATCCTGCGATTTATTCTCTCGCGATTAATATTATGGAAGAGGGTATGCATGATCCCCCATAGCCTCAAATTCGAAATCCCTCAAGCACATCTTCGCCCGAGAAGGCAGGTTCAGATAAATTCTCTATTAGTTGAATTCCTGTGGAGTTCAGTTCCCTTCTAGCGGTGGGAATCTTTAGAATGCTCGACGAATTCGGTACAGTTCCGTCATCCATTTCCTTTTTTTCCATCCACTCCTCTCTCCTCCCTGTGCCTCGAGAGTTGAAATATTCGAGCCCACAAAGAAAGCACTGGATGTCTTGTGGTATTTTGCAGTGAAATAAAAGTTGTTGATGATTGGGATAAAGAAAATGTTGACGAAATTCGCTTCATTACTTTCTGAATGCTTGCGGATTGTTTCCTCATCTACACAGGTAGGTGAAGAAGTCAGCTAGCGGTTTAGTAAGGTTCGATGCGGTGATCCACCTTTGGGATCCACATTATTGGCATCGTCACAAGTGACGCAGTTGTGACGATGAAGGTAATAAGCTGAAGTATATATCGGTCGACTCTTGGATGATGAGTTTCTATCCTAAAAAATTTTCTAACCTCAGTTAGAGAGCTTTCGAAGATTTTTTCTTAAAACGAAGTATTCTGAATATAATTCCGAATATAAGTGAAGATTTTTCGATATATTTGGTCCGCAGATATAATAGATAAATAATTTCGATGCTATCAAACCCCCCTCAACCCAATAATATTTCCAATCAAATGAGGGTTTATGGGAAAAGTTTCCTCATTGAACATCCTTGAATGACTATGCGCCTCTTTGAAAATGCCAGTAGAAATTTCCGACTCCATAAAAGTGAAATATATAAAATTGCGGATGGAGATCAGGTCGGGCACAGAGCAAATGGAACTTCTCTTTTCACGAGACCTAAAATCGATTCGTGAGTAAACGCATATTGCTCGTTACTTTATTTTTTTACATTCATGAGATGGCGTGACATGGGACGCTAAGTTGCTGAAAGCATTTCTTATAGTGGATTATAGTCCCCTCCTCCTCTTCCATCCATTTCCCGTTCCTCTTTTCGATCCCATTTCCTTTCCCATTCTCTCGCCCACTTTTCACCCCACATTATTCTCCATTTTCTTATTCATTCGTTGGTTTTTGTTGAATTCATAGCCACAACTAGATGTTCGCCATGTAAGATATGAGGAATACCTTTTCGATCAGCTTGCTTTCATATTTAATTGACGCCAATGGGGGGAAAATCTATGCCATTTTCATAATTCAGATGATCGCTCCCTTTCAGCGCGTTTCGATTTACTATCAACGTAAGTCGCATTGTTGTATGTTGCGCAAATATTATTTCATTTTACTGTTTAGTATATGTAAGTATCTTAATTCTTCAATAGAAACCTGGCAAAGAAATTTGAGAAATTGATCACCTCGAAATTAAATGAAGGTTTTTTTTAAATAATACTATGACTGATTCCCTATCATTGCTATCGTTACGTTTTGTAGGAATAGATAGGTTAGTTTAGCTATCAATGTTGTTGCCTCATTGACGCATTTGATGGTTCATCCACACTTCCTCCACCCCTCCCTCCGGTCACCCACAGAAGAAAGCCAAAAACAAGCATTGACTGTGAAATGTGAACAGAAGGAATAAATGCTGAAGACGCATTCGAGTTTATTTCACGACTATGATGGGGGGGTGGTTGTGTTGAATTGGTTGATACGATTCGTTTCGATTGGTAGCAGATATAGGCCAATAATTTTCTGATTTCAAGACTGGCAAGCCGCATATTCTCATGGGAGATGACCCCACAACCACCGCGCTCATAATCTTATTTCACACTGCTATAATCATCCTCTTCCAAAACGCCACTATGCTGTCAGTGGAATTTCACCGAAAAAGATATTCGCTGATTTAGTTTTACAACGATTTCTTAGACTGCTATCATTTCGCTACTTTTACTATCAAAGAAGGAATGGTTTAATTAATTTTGCCTTGTGCTAATGCTTTCGCTGTAGTGTATAATTGAATAAGAGTGGTTGGGAATGCTGGATGTTGGATGGAGAGTGCGTTACGATATATTTCTATTGAGCGTTAATTGGCCCCCGAATTAAACTATTTCTTCGTATATAAGAATAATGGAACGGTTTTCTTCTAAGTCTAAGTCCATTGTAAAAATCGTATCAGCAAATATCATCGTACAGAAGTAATAGATAATTGAAATATTCTTAAGATATGTTGAAGTTTCCATAGAAAACAATGATGAGTGCTGGATCAGCCTTCATCTTCCAATATTCTCTTCATTTTAGCGCATTTTTCTATATTTTCAATTTTATTTTCAGGTTTTCTTCATCCTATGCAACTTTCGATCCATTTAAATGTTTTTCCGGATTTGTTGGAAATGAGATATGAACTCCGGAAAATGGGAATGGAAAAAACATATGAAAATCCAGGAATTTAAAAAAAATAAACGTTTTTATAATCGTAGAACAATACTGCACATCGACATTCGATAAAATAACTTGTTCCGTGAAAGTTAGGTGCAATGTTGTTGTTGCGATGATGGAGCTAATGATTAGCCATATGCGAGACAATACGAAATTGGCCTTTTGCTTGGCCATTTCCTAAATAACGATGCGAAATGATGTTGCTTATCGTTGCTAATGGCATTCGATTGCATTAATTCTTCGATATTTGCCCTTCTCCACTTAACTCATTTTTTAATTATAGCAGTATTGCATCATGAGACCGATATAGAAGGATGGCGCATAGCTTGTTATATTTCCATACCTTTCATTTATTAACTATATTAAATGAGCTAGCAAATAACACGAAAATGAGAGTTGAAAATAGGGAATGAGAAAAAAGCCATTCGAACTTTACCTAAGCTTACCTGAAATGCCTGAAAACGTGAAAACAAGAAGCGATCATTGTGAGGGAAATAATGGTTTGCTAATTTTGCGCCAACCAATAGGTACATTTAATGGTAGCGTTGCACATATATCGATGACCATCCTCTATGGCAGCAGATGTTCGTTGACTATAAATAGCACTTTTGTTTGTCCAATCGAATCTCATATCTGAATCGGTTCTTTCCTTTAAGAAAATGATTTATAATAATTGAATTATCAAAGAATCTTCTTTAGATTTCTGTAATACTGAAATATTATAGCCATCAGCGGCTAAAACTCTTAAGTTATCTTCATTGCAAATGATCTTATCAGTTCATGCTTTCATTGTGAATCTTTTAGAGGTCATCATGGCTCTCTCTCCATTCAACTATTTTCTGTTCCCTCTCAGTGATGTTTGTCATCACTAAAATCTTGGCACTATTCTTTAAGTTCACTCAACTCACAATATTGGGAGGAGAGTTAGCGTCAGGTAAGGATTGCGTATATCATTTAGTGATTATGCGTATATCACACTTATTTAACCATGGTGCATATTGTGAATGCGGATAATTTCCTCTTGCTGACGTCACTGACCTCAAGTTTTTCCGAGAAGATTCTTATTTGAGCATCTTTATATGCTAAAAATTCATCTTCCTTGGCTATCCTTGTATGTCAGCTCAACTTTAGTTTTCAAGCAATATTTCAATATTTCACGCAAAATTTCAAGCAATTTCTAAAATTACGGTTGTTGCAGTTTTCGCCTGGAATCCTGAAAACCGTCCTCCCATATCTTGAAGGGTCATCCCTCCATTTGGTAGGGCCAACCAGGCACGCCTATTTCTCTGTTCATCTGCAATCGACGGTCAACACATCCAATTATCGCTTATTAAAGTACATACGCTTTCGCCGACATACAATAGACTAATAACAGTAGCACACTTGAAGCAGGCAACTGCTGTGATACTAGCACCTGCAATTTGAGTTAGCATTCAGTGCGTTTGTTGCTCGCTGTGAATGTGCTCGTTTATAGCATTCGACTACGAGCATCGATTTATCTCTGGATATTGTCGGCGTTGCGTAATAGCTGCTTGAGTGAATTTGGAAAGATTTCTAGGACATACGCCTTATCTATCTCCTCGTAACATATTTCTAAATTCCACAAACTCCACCCTTAATGATTGTCACATTCAACATATTTCTATTGTTAATTAAGGCTAATACACGTAGATTCCCGAATTTAGGAATATATATTTTAATGTTCGATTTAACATTTCCACTATCCTCTGCCGAAAATGAACAAATATCTGAAATAAGAGGAGATGCGATCGTTGTTCAACGTTAAAAGCAATTACTTTCCAAATTATTATATTTTCTCATCGTTTTAATATTTTCTTAGAATGATGTATCGGTTTGAAAAACTATTCTAAAACCATTTTCTGAAATTATTCTTTGATTCATTTGATTTCTATCAATCATATATAACTGTTTCATTATTGAAAGAATAACGAACGTATCGGTGAGCGTACCTTGTGAAATTCGTCGAAGATATGCCAATGAAATGTGGAAATTAAGCTGACTTCAGTTAAATTTCTCATCGCCGAACAACTGTTGCAGCTTGTGATTCATGATTGAAGCAGTCGGATAATCTTGAAGAAATAATGAAAAATTAAATTTTAATTGAAGAATCCGCGTGCACGTCTCTTTCGATAATGACATAAAGTCGAAAGAGTGTCAAATTTATAGGTGAGAGCTTCAACGAGAGGAAAATATTCGCCTATTAGGGTGCTTGCTGAGGCGAGAAAATTATCATGAGTATTGTTTTTTTGCTCAAAGTTCACCACATTCTTGCATGCTGTTGATGCTTAATGATTTCCGAAACTCTTCTTTACCCCTATGAAACGAATAAAGCGATAAGGGATATCATCAGAGAAGAAGGAGAAGCTTTATATGCTTTTTGAATCCCCTTCACCTGTCTAATCGGTTCTATTGTTTACTGCTTATGAATGAAATACGAAGTGAAAGAAGTGGTCGAAGTGATCGCCATATATTCATTTTTTTGTGATCATCGATCGATATGAACTGAAAATCCGATAGATAGAAGGTCTGTGAGCTAAGGAAGCCGTCCTATAAGGTGCATTCCACTCATAGAATGTTTTGATCTTAGCTTCATTGGTCCCGAGTTGAGAATAATCGATTCGGCAGACACAGAAATTCACACATACGCATATATAGATAGGATATCCTTAACGTCTTCCTGGTAAGTGAGTATATTTATGTCTTCTTTTCCAAAAGAGGTACGTAATGAGCGAAATAATAAGCAAAAGACAAAAGCTGCTATATTTTCAAATTTTCATGATTATAAGAAGCTTGGAGAAATTCTTCTCGATAAAATTTCCATGTTTTTATCTCAACAAATTGACTATTAACCATATTGTTTTATTATATATTGATCTATGATTAATTTAATGCCGATCAGGCATTATTATTTCTAATCAATCAATATAAGAGGACGCCAAAAAAGAAGAAGAACAATGTCCGAAATACTATTAAACGATACGATCGGCAATATGAGCTCGCATTAGCATTATGTAAATTGATTGTTTAGTATCATGAGGCGTGCGGTGGTGCAATTGCAAATGAGATAACCATACAAAGATAAGGTGATCGGTCTAAAGAAGGCGGACTCCATCCGATATATTCGGCTCTTGTTGATTTGTGTTCATTAAGTGGCCAGGCTAGATAATGGAGTGATCGCCGCTCTACGAGCAAAACAATCTCCATTGAATTAGAATGCGCAACATGGTGCGTACTTTCCGTACATCGATATGCTCGCTCGCATTTAGCGTCGTCTTTTCTACCAGTACGTTGAATGGGGAAGGCGATTGGGGGCAAAAGGATGAGCGAGAGGACTCTGCTTCCTAATTATTCGTTATCACCGATAAATTATTATCGATAAATGAAAATATATATATTTTTTACGTCATCGATATCAAATAAAATATTAGATGGTGTGTTCATAGTTGTTTCAGTAATTATAAGTTCATGATGGCTTTAATGATAGACTAGTCGAGTAACTACTATTAGAAGGACGATCCTGCATTGTCTTATCTTTCCAGATAATTAAATCCTGACGAACTTAGGATATTTGCCCAAAAAAGTGTATTTCTATCGCTCAATAAAGGACTTATCATTAATAGCCGCCACCGCCATTCATATATAATGTACTTTTTCTGATGCTTTCATTTGCTTTTATTTTCACCTCAGTGAGTCGTCGTTTCAACTTGAGATGAGTGATTACATCTATCGGCAGTTGGCAATATAATTTTCTTCGATCTCTTATCGCAAAATTCTTCACGCATTATGGAGTTTCTCTCATCCTTCACTTTACTATGTAAATGAGGTTTTTCTTCCGCTCAATGAGGTTTTTCAGTTACGCAACAATTCGCAAGCTGTTTTATGTCGTTTCATAGTTCATTTGAACTATAAAACATTCTGGAGGCAATCAACGATATCGGCGAATGGCTCATTTAGATCATAGAGAAATTGGAAAAGAGTCTCACTTGCTGATTTATCCTCCTCTTAACTTATCCGTTGCTAACGAAGAAAATAGCAAATCCGAATCCGTCATTTTGAGAAACCTTTTTTTTTACTTAAAATTTCAAAAGCACTTCAAAATGAAAGTGAAAAATTCTTTATTTTTCAAGCTTATATTAATGAGATGTCTATGATGAACTTAAATTGTCATATAAGATGGTTCCTTATATTTTGCATAGTCAAGATAATGCTATAGGCGATATCGAAGGCAATATACTACTGGATGTCTAATGTGCGTTAGCACAAGCGGAACCTCATAAATTAACAAAGCGTCATCAAGTGAGTTGAGATCGCTCACGAGAGCCGAGCTCAGTATGGTCATTTGCCTCATCTTCGATGTGTTGCCGCTCGACTTCACACGTTAGCCGTATCTGTTTATGGAAACTAGAACATGAATTAAATAAATGCGGGCATTTGTAAAATAATCTTACTAGATGGAGAGAAATTGAAGACATGTTGATTTATACGAATTTCTGGATTTCTTCTTTGAAGACAATTTCTGGATGCCGCATTTATTTAATTCATGTTCTGCATTCCTCATAGAAATAAGAAATTTCTTCTACTCATTCATGAGTAAAAGAAATTTCTTATTTCTATGAAATTTTAAAGCGATATGCGATATTACAAATACAGTGTCATACTCGCTATTTTGTGTTACTGTTACCTTTTTGTGACGAATTTTTGCATACTTATGATGATAATAGCTTAAAAAGTTTCTTGAAATGAATGAGTTTCTTAATGGCGATGCGCAATTTCTATCTGTCCTCATTTCGTTGAATTCAGTTGGCTTTTGTCTATAACACAATTGTTTGTTAACATTAGCACCACACACTATGAGTGGATATATTGCCATTTGTGAACTGAGATTTCGACTTTAAGCAGCAATCTTTCGTCAACAACACCCGTTTAGAACTGCTACTGCCATACATGGACTGATCGAAATTTTATTATCTTATTAGGTGAGGATTTGGTCAAAATGATTTAGTCAAATTTGGTCATTTGGTCAAAATATGAGAAAATTTTGTCCACTTGGAAGGCCCCACTGCATTAGTGGACCTTTTACAAAGGCACTCTTTCATTCACCCGTCTAGCAGTGGCCATCCAAAATTAATGTCAAGTGATTATTACTGAAGATTAACGACTTATCACGGAAATTCAATGGTCATCAACGAATTTTGAATCATACTAAACACGATTTCGCCATTTTACTCAATATTTCATCATTTCTTTCTACTAATGATGCATATCGATAGAAAATTTCAAATATATTAAAAACTGCTATTTTTTTGGTGTAGATAGCTGTCAATAATGCAGAGAATTTGCGGCTAAGAGCTTTCATATCCTATTGCTCAGCTATTCAAACTATAAGATTAATTACTGGATCTTAGACGCAACTACGCTCATTAATATTAGGTTCGCATTACCACGTCCATCACTTTTGGTGGTTAGTCCGTATTGCTACTAAGAAATTGCGTTAACGGTCATCGCCATAGCTATACTAAATTGCCCAAAGACAAATTAAGACAAATTTTAGGCCTTTCTTCGATACTTTTAGAATATCGCTTCAAGTTATAATGATGTCGAACGAATTTTCGCTTTCTGATTTCGTTTTAATCTCATTTCGCCAAGGTAGTTGAAAAATTATTCAATGAAGTTATTCGTTTTATTATGAATGTATTCTGAAAATCACCGCATTTATCGACAAACTTTGATAAATTCCAACCGCTTTGTCATGACTTTTTACGATAGCCTACGGTTCAGCTGGATATATTCATAGCTCAATTATAGCTCACTTCAGAAATTTGCATTGTATAAGTTTCATTCATATCTTTATTCATCTCAGTGAGGTTACAAGTTCCATCCTTCTTATTTTATTATGAGGTCATTTTCAGATTTACCCATGTATTACCTAACTTTAAAAATTATTCTGAATATAAGCCATATTATGGATTTTTCTTTCTTAAAGATATAAGTCAAGTCTTCATAAGCTTGCAATTATATATACGGTTAATACTAAATGAGAAGGGTTATCTTAGCGTGAGTGCATTTATTGTTTGATGGGAGGAGACGCGGAAGGAAGACATTTAAATGCCACGAATGAGTGGTGTCACATTAGCATGTTGATATTGCGCGTCCACAATGCTGTCACTCAAAGTGCGCCAACTATAGGACTAGTCCTCAGTACGCTTAGCAATTCCCACTGTGATCATCTCGCTTTCAGTAATCTCTCTTTGTTATCGCTAAAATTCCTTCTTCCTTAATGGTACCCACTGATGGTGAGTTGTGCGTGTGTCCAGAAATCCAGGAAATCAGGGAAAGATTTCTCATTTTCAAGTTGAGATTTCAAGCGCCATTTTATTGGCTTGTAAAATCTTAGAGTGATTTAATTTGTTTCATTGATCGTAATAGTCCATAAGAGTTTATGCGCTGAAATGGAAGAATAACGAAAATACTTGTTGAGCTTCTTCTTTCCACTAAGCAAAGATAATAGGTACGATACTCACTATTCAGTAAGTATCATCAAGCGTAAGCGTTTTTAGCGAGATATATTGTTTGAAGACGACAAGGTACGAATAGGTATGGATGACGTTTAGGATGAGGTCTAAGAGGGATAAGCAAATGAATTGAAACAAATTTTCGATGCTAAACGATCGATCAGAAATTCATTCGTATTTGGACATCTCAGTAGTGTTTGCAATATTGTGTAGTGGATATCGCGCTTGCTTCCCACTTTCCAAAACGTTTAACTCCGTTTGCTTAGCACAACCAAAGTTAGCAGATATACAAAGATTGAGTTGCTAAGTTCTTACGCTTGGAAATTTCTATGCCACGTCGTATATTTCAAATTATTCCTATGAAATTTGACTCCTAAAGAAAATTAATCATTAATTGAAAGAGTTCAATTAATGGGAAAATGTTAATCATATCGGATGGCAATAGAGATTCTTAATGATAAAATACTCTTAGTGCAATTTTCAAATATCATATTTCTTCTACAGTTAATTGCGGATTGCTTTCTCTCCATAAATCTGATAAAAGTTCTTCATAATTTTATCCATAAATCTCTTCATAATTTCTCCATATCGATCTTAAACGACATTGTTTTGCCTATGTGAAAAAATAGAATATATACAATTTCTTTGAGAGGGAAATGATTTTGCTATTGCGAATTTCTCTCGCAAGTTGCTCTATTGAATATTGCACGATTTGCTCGTTTATTGCAATGAGCAGCCACTCATGAATATTACAATATAGAGTAGTCGATACATATATTATTTATGTCATACTTTTAAAAGCAATCAGTTTATTCGCAAATTACTGCAAATTACTTACTGCATTACTGCAAATTCTCATTAGTAAATTAACGACAATTATGGAAGAGAGATCGTTGAAGTGAAAGTCTCATGAAATTTCCCTTACCAAATTCAAAGACGAATTAAAGACAAAGACCTCTTAGTGCAAATATCATATTGAAGGAAAAATTAATGTATAGCATATTTATTTCAGAGCGTAAAATGATTTTTCCGCTCGATATATGAGAATCTTTATATATTTGAGGAATTTTATAGGACGAGAATTTTTTGCAATATATTTCGATATGAATGATTCATTTTATAGTCGATCTTTTCAATATTTTATAGTTGGGTAAATGAGAGAAAATACCATCTATCAGCCTATCATCAAATCATCACTTCGAAGCGATGATCCGAACACTTAGAAGAGATGATCCGAAATTGGAAATGATAATCCGGAGAATAAGGAAGATCCGAATAAAATTAAATGTGATTGCATTCGCGTGCAGCCAAAAGAGGCGATCCACTAGAGAAAAAATTAAATGAGTTCATTCGATGAGAAATGGAGCATATTTAGCGAGCGATAAGCGAACATAATAGTTCGCATAGACTGAAAATTGCTCTATTTTGAGAGCTTAACCCGCATTTAGGTTTCTAAAAATATAAAGCATTTTATTTATTTATTTATTTTTTGTTCACTTATATATTTACTTTATCATTCATTTACTTATTGGGACAAACACTTAGCTGATGAATGAGGCTGATGTCATTGATATCGAGTAGAATGATTTGCATCAAATGTTCAGTGGGAGCTTATGTTCACTATTGATCTTTCATCTCCATTATTAGCATAAACGATATAAATAAAGGTGAAACATTTCAGATAGCTCCATAAACGTTATCAGAAATTTTCATAGAAATCGGAAATATTCTGCAACCTATCGACGCTTATAGGAAATTCTTTCTCATATGAGAATATTAATATTATTTGCAAAGAGATTCTATTGTCTGAAAGATATATTCAACAAAATTTACCACTGAAATATCTATCTTCGATCTGGAATGATGCCATTAATTGGTTTCGTTTTTGAGCCTATTAACGAGCTCTTCGAAAATTGTCCTTAAGAGTGCACCCAACAAAATGAATCCTCACTTAACGATCTTTCCCAATAAATGCAATATAATGGTTGCTGTTAGCAAAGATGAAATTTCATTTTCTCATTCATTTATTCGCTTAGAAATCATTCAATATAATTAATTAAAATGGTTTTTTTTTCTATTTTAATCACTTAATTCATAAATCTGGAAATTCATATGAGTTTAATCTTATTTGCATTTATAATTCTCCGCTAGTGAACTTATAGAAAGGAAAAAAGCATATCCTTATGAAATATGGATAGATTTTAAAGAGTTAGCGGAGTGATTTTCCATTAAAATTGGCGAAACGCAATTCAAAAAATGGATTTTTACTCGAGAGATTCATTGTAAAATATAAAATTTACGCCACAAATGAAGAATTTCTGTAAAACAACAAGAAATCGGCGACAAGAAAGAGAATAATCCTCGTGGAGTACTTTTTTTTAATTTGAGTTTATCTAATTTCATCAAAACTATAGTGGCGGTTTTAGGCAGTTAGTTGCTTAGCTGATAAGCGATAAGTCGGATGCTGTTTTCGTATGACATGCCAGCGTGGAGAGTAAGTATCGAAGATATTCCCTCAAGGGTTGGCCAATTGTAGCTAATATACTTTACATATATACATGCACACATACACACATATATATATTTCTTTGGTTCACTTCTTATCGCTTATCTTATCTTGTTAGATGAGCTCAACTTCGCCTCTACCCTCACAGCATTCATAGTGACAAGAATGTCATTCACTAATGCTTTTGCTACCTATTTATCGTCTATTTATGTACATACGAATAAGATTAAGCAATGAATTTATTTTCAGAATAGCAACGATAATATAAACTTCGAAGAAATGCATTATGATGAAGTTTGAGACTACCCAAATAGAAAATAAAATATCTTAGATAGTATCATAGTGAACAACGTCGATCATCATATCGAGGCTCCTCCTCTCAATGCCATGAATCCAAAGTCATCTCCGATCCACAATCACCTCCGATCGTAGATCATCTTATCGAGGCATCCACAATGCCATCCATCCACGATCATCTCCGATCCACAATCACCTCCAATCGTTATCGCAATATAATTTGCACTCATCTCCATTGCAAATTGACGCGAAAAGAATATCTTTGACATCGTTTATTGCCTCATCTTCAGTAATAGTCTTAGGATCAATAAAGAGAATACTTCGTTCAGCAATATATAAGTAGAAAATTCTAATCTTTTAAATTCCATAATTTCAAGTTTTTTGAATCAAAAAGTTTTATTTTCGCATCGAAATTCTCTTCATTTTTTAAAGAAATAACAATTTATTTCTTAAATAAAGCTATGATTAGCTCTATTTGATAGGAATTCTTGAATTAGACAGCTATCAATAAAGATCTTATATCTATGAAATATGATAGTTCAATTAGTAACCATTAATAGTAATAGTAGTCGTTACTAGTAATTATTTTTCAAATTATTCTTCCTCTTTGCTTTATATCTCATTCTCTCACTTATCTTTATTGTTTAGCGTATATTTACTATGATTACCTAATCTATTAGAAGTCTTTAGACTGATATTTCGTAGTGTTCGTGAGAATTTCTAATATTGTGGTCATTTAATTCCGGATATTTCTATGTTTTTCTGGAATTTTTCCATTTAATTCTAGAAAACGCTCTATGGCATTGACTCTGTATAATATCTTCCTCATTTACTGGTTATTATGAGTTTGATCTGTAAGGATGCCATGCATATATACATTTTGTGCCGTTTCGTCTGTCGGTTCCATTGAGTCCTTGGATTAATAGAGCTAAAAATTTCGATGGTTTTAACATTCACTATTAGGTGAACAGTTAATTAACTCTCAACGTAAATAGTTATGATTACCAAAAACGATAGCGTTACTATTGATGAAGCGATAGTTGTATTTCTTTTTCATCGAGAGTAACAATATCCACGAAAGTTCGGATAAAAGAATGATTACAGGATTATTTGTGGATCTAATTTTAAAAAATCTCACGGATTTTCTTTGAATTTCCGCTCAAAAGGAAATATTAGAAGATCGCATTTGTAATAAATAATCATTTAATAAATCTTAGATAATTTTGCTCTATGTATTTCCCCTCTCCGCCTCCATCTTCCCATTCCAAAAGAAGTTTTTTATCCGTAGTTAGAATAGAGCGTTATCGGTGTTCCACTATCTATTATAATTTCAGGTTGACGATATGTGGCTTTTATTATTGAGCTTATTGGCGATAGTATCCGAGTTGTGCATTGGGAATCTTAATGGTGTATCGGAAGCATCATTCGATTCTCTACGAGAAAGTAAGTCATTTTAGGGAGATTTCCTTTCGTTAAGGAAATGAGATTATCGATTCTCAATTTTGCGATTCCATACAACGCTTACGATTTGGTTGCGATAATGCGCAACCTCATTAAGTGTCTAATTATTTTACTCTTCAATAGATCAAATAAGCTGATCTCTATCATTCTCGTTTCGATATTACTCATTCATTTAGGTTTAATTACATTAAATCTTCGTTTAATGATTTACTAAAAAATACTTTACTAAATTATCAGATTTTAAGTAAGTATGTTTGAGGGCTTACTAAATTATCAGATTTTAGGTTGGAATATAGTATATGGATGATTTTAGTGGAATTTTTTGGTTCGTAAAGTTTTAAAATATCATAAAACGATAGTCTTTTGCAAACCACAATAAACCAGAGTAAACCAGGATAAACCAGAATAAACCAGAATAAACCAGAGTAAACCAGAATGAACCACAATAAACCAGAATAAACCACAATAAACCAGAGTAAACCAGAATGAACCATGATAAACCAGAGTAAACCAGAATAAACCTTTTGCATTATACCTTAGTATAATTTCAAGTCTTTTATTGAATTCGGAAAAGAATCATCCATAGTGGTGCGAAAGAAGACTTCCTAAAATAAAAGAACTAAATATATATATATTTCTTTATCATCTATTCCATTATCATCTTTGTCATCGTTATCACCTCAAATATTTGCTTTTTTCAATAAATACTTTTCATTTAGATGAAGTGGAATGTTCATTCGATAATATTCGTAAAATGATCGGACATTCGGATTTCTCAATATTGGGAAAAACATCAAGTTGCACATTATTTTATATTACCGGCGACGAACTCGAGAATAAACGTTTCGATATAACAGCGCTTCATGGATTACCTTCTGGATGCAATGATCCGATACCGTTCTTCTATAGAAAAGATAACAGTGAGGAAATCATATTTGTCACTTTCAACGATGAATTTCGCTTTGCTAAATGAAAAATTTCGTTGGCGAAGGAAAAAAATGGAATCTCCGTTTCCCGAAAATGATTCCTATGAGAAAAAATTTGGAAAATATGGAATGAAGTTAGTGGAATTTTCCACTTTTTCATATGAGAATATATCGTTTGATAATTTGATAGTTTTAACTTTCGCTTTAGTTAGATATCATCAATTATCACTGAAGGGTTTAGTATCTCTAAAGATCTCGTTTTCATTCTCATATAATTCTCAATAAATTAGCTATTATGATAATTATTGAGTGATTCACTTAATTAAGCGTTAAAATTCAGCCACTAATGAAACGTCGTTAAGAAATATTAGCAAAATTTGTTGGAAATTATGACTAATTTGTCTAATTTTTGCAGAATATGAGGTGGTTGTCGCTCAGAAGAAATCTGTATATGTTGACGGTTGTGAATGGCAATCGTTTAACTCATTTCATAGTTGCAAATTCAGTAGATCGGAATGGCGAAAGACTTGGGTGGTACCTGAAGGAGAGGTCGACGAGATTGTCGCTCATGTAACCGATATTGATACGGATATACTACATGTACTTTACAAAGACGGTATCTAATTGCATTTATTATTTGCGAAGAGAAATTTCATCTCACTTGCTGGTGCTTAGTCGTTTATGAGGAACGCTCCGGTTGATTTAGATACCATAAATCATATTCTTCAGTAGTAAATGAAGTAAATGAAAGGGGATCGATATTCGTCATAAAATGTTTTTATATCGGTGGTCGATTTGCAAAACCATCATATATTGTGAGATGAAGCTGATAGGGGATAGATGGCTGAGATATGACGAAGGTGGAAGGGTGTTGAACGCTTGGAATTGAACGACCAATCAACTGAGAGTGCTCCGATCGCGTATTCGTTTAATCTTCTTAATGAAGCCTTTCATCAATCTCACATTTTTCACAAAGCGCCCCTCTTACCTATCCATTTAAAATAGGACAAAAATTAGATGATAAGATCACCTCTTTAATATTGCGATCAGATAAGAAATTTCCAAATACGGCGGAAGTACCATTCGATCGTCGACATCTTTAGTTATCATCTATGAGGATTTGCATTAGTCCACAATGGTGGTCTATATTTGACCTGAAATTATCGTTACAAAGTAATCGTATAATGTTGAATTTAAGAGGAAGCCGTTATGTTCGATGGTATGTATAATCTCTCGTCAGGATCGTTTGTAAAGAACGAGGAATTCAGTGATTCGAATTTCAAGTTGAGCTCATTCGATACGGATCTAAAGGTTCGTTGAAATGTTATTTGATGATTTATATGAATATGGCATATAGTCTAACCAACTATACTATAATCATTTATAGAACTGCGGGGTTCTTTATCTATCGAGAACGCTTAAAATACGAATAACTTAATGATTCTATCCTAAAATCCATGAATAGTTTATTGTTAAGGATAGAAGAAGGTTGAAGGAGAGGAAGAGAGAGTGACCATTAAGATCCATGAATAGTTTATTGTTAAGGATAGAGAAAGGAAGGGAGATTGGGGAGGGGAAGGGCGAAATGACCATTAGTGTTCCATATTTGTTCTGTTTCAAGATCTCCGCATAACATACGAGATGTTAAATATCTATATTGCAGAAATTGAGTATTTCTATGTGAATAATATCTAACTAATATTTTAGCGGCTATACTACGAAACAGATAGATTGGGCTATCAAGAAGTGCACAGCGATCGTGGTATCTTCACATTTCTATACGATCATAAGCAATTGACATATTTCAATGAATCCGATTATATCGCATTTTCATTCAGCAATAAATTCTATCTCGTTAAAAAGGTATCGAATGATTACTTGAGATTATTGTGGGCTCTTAATTTAAGAGTGATCATTTCACTGTTTTATTGTCTAGAAATTTAGATCACTCGATTTTTGGTACTTCAATTTCCCCATATCGTCGGGAAAGGAATTTCTCAATTCCCACCTATTTTTAGAAACGGTATTTCAGGTTATCACGCAATTCACATTGAACTATTAGTTCCATAAGATACGCCGCTATCATAATTCCTATTTCTCAATTGAGTGATTTATGAGAATTTAATGATCCTCACTGCATTAGAGGGGCATATTTTCCCCACCACACTGAGAGGGTTTACTAAGTTTCCTGCAAATCGAATATTTAAACGAGTTATGTTATCTTTTTTTTAGAAAGGTTGAAAAATTTAATAAGCACTGAATTTATTAGTGCTGATACTATAGTATCTATATATTGGTGATATAACTACCATTGCTACGATACTTTTAGAAGTATCGTAGCAATCGAGAACTATAGTATATCGGCCGTCGATTCATGTCTATAAATGATTTTTAGAAGTATCGTAGCAATCGAGAACTATAGTATATCGGCCGTCGATTCATGTCTATAAATGATTTTTAGAAGTATCGTAGCAATCGAGAACTATAGTATATCGGCCGTCGATTCATGTCTATAAATGATTTTTAGAAGTATCGTAGCAGTCGAGAACTATAGTATATCGGCCGTCGATTCATGTCTATAAATGATTTTTAGAAGTATCGTAGCAATCGAGAACTATAGTATATCGGCCGTCGATTCATGTCTATAAATGATTTTTAGAAGTATCGTAGCAATCGAGAACTATAGTATATCGGCCGTCGATTCATGTCTATAAATGATTTTTAGAAGTATCGTAGCAATCGAGAACTATAGTATATCGGCCGTCGATTCATGTCTATAAATGATTTTTAGAAGTATCGTAGCAATCGAGAACTATAGTATATCGGCCGTCGATTCATGTCTATAAATGATTTTTAGAAGTATCGTAGCAATCGAGAACTATAGTATATCGGCCGTCGATTCATGTCTATAAATGATTTTTAGAAGTATCGTAGCAATCGAGAACTATAGTATATCGGCCGTCGATTCATGTCTATAAATGACTTTTAGAAGTATCGTGGCAATCGAGAACTATACTATATCGGCAACGAGGAGAACGCAGAGCAATTATGTATTTCGAATACGGCGAATAATGTTGCACTTATAATGCAAATTTTCGTTGGTGGAGAATTCGACGACGGTTCGATTCACTCGAGAATTCGCGAACAAATCTCACCGAAGAAGAAATCGACATCAACGATTCCCTATTCGTTAACAATGAACTTAGCAAGTATCACCACTACCTCAACTATTTCACTCATTTTAATTGCTATTATATTGGTTCATTAAGCGCTATTTCAGTACTAAATGAGAGATCCGATTCCGGAATCAATGAATTCTCATGGATTCCGGTTACGATTCCGATTCTGATAGTCAATTAATATTTTTTCATTAAAGTCCTCATTGTGTACCGCCTTAATGAACATTAACAGTCTACAGTTAATACGTTCTCGAGTATCGTTTTGGCGTTGATCGCTAACCTGAAATAGCCGTTTGTGTACCATCTGATGTAATAACATCCGAAGCACTCCGATCGTTAGGAAGACGTAAGACGACGGGTGATCCGTACCGTTCGCTCTCTTCTCCTCGATCGATCCTCACAAGTAGATTTAATGTATCAGAGGAAAGGTTGGAATTTGAGTTTCCTCCACTTTATCCATGAATCCTGAAATATTGGCGAGATTGTTGGAGGTTACATACGAGAGAACTGAAATTCGACAAGTGCTCCATTTTTGGATGCTAAATTTGGGAGTGGCGATCGAATAAAGATGAATACTAGAATCCTGGGAAGGAATAATTTTTCCCTCTTATTGTCACTTCATCATCATCAGCTATGTGTATGTATTTGAAATGTTCGATTCATAACGTTTCTTTGATTCTTCTCGACGATAGTAACATTTTTTTTTAGTATATTTTTTCATTTGTATCATTAAATTTCTCCATATAAAAACAAAAAAAAGCGGAATAAACCGGAATAAACCAGAATAAACCGGAATACTCCACATTAAGCCGGAATAAACCCGAATAAACTGGAATACTCCACATTAAGCCGGAATAAACCGGAATACTCCACATTAAGCCGGAATAAACCCGAATAAACCGGAATACTCCACATTAAGCCGGAATAAACCGGAATACTCCACATTAAGCCGGAATAAACCCGAATAAACCGGAATACTCCACATTAAGCCGGAATAAACCCGAATAAACTGGAATACTCCACATTAAGCCGGAATAAACCGGAATACTCCACATTAAGCCGGAATAAACCCGAATAAACTGGAATACTCCACATTAAGCCGGAATAAACCGGAATACTCCACATTAAGCCGGAATAAACCCGAATAAACCGGAATACTCCACATTAAGCCGGAATAAACCGGAATACTCCACATTAAGCCGGAATAAACCCGAATAAACCGGAATACTCCACATTAAGCCGGAATAAACCCGAATAAACTGGAATACTCCACATTAAGCCGGAATAAACCGGAATACTCCACATTAAGCCGGAATAAACCCGAATAAACCGGAATACTCCACATTAAGCCGGAATAAACCGGAATACTCCACATTAAGCCGGAATAAACCCGAATAAACCGGAATACTCCACATTAAGCCGGAATAAACCAGAATAAACCGAAGCCAGAATAAACCCGAATAAACCGGAACACTCCACACTAAACCGGAATAAACCCGAATAAACGGGGATACTCCACATTAAGCCGTAATAAACCAGAATAAGCCGGAGTAAGCCAGAATAAACCGGAACACTCCACATTAGGCCGGAATAAACCCGAATAAACCGGAATACTCCACATTAAGCCGGAATAAACCAGAATAAACCCGAATAGGCCGGAGTAAGCCAGAATAAACCCGAATAAACAGGAATATTCCACATCGAACTGGGATAAACCAGAATAAACCCGAATAAACTGGAATACTCCACATTAAGCCGGAATAAACCCGAATAAACTGGAATACTCCACATTAAGCCGGAATAAACCAGAATAAACCGGAATACTCCACATTAAGCCGGAATAAACCCGAATAAACCCGAATACTCCACATTAAACCGGGATAAACCCGAATAAACCCGAATACTCCACATTAAACCGGAATAAACTCGAATAAACCGGAGTAAGGAATTAATTTTTCTATGTATTTCCATTTAATATCGGCATTCGTGTTTTCGATTAAATTTTATTAACGTCGCCGCAATTTCACTTTATTTTTTTCGCCATTTATGTGCAGTTTTTATATTTAATTCTTTTATATATTCCTCTTTTTTTTCGTGAATTTTATATGAATTTTGTGAATAAATTCGATATTTTTGTTGCTTTATTAATATAATTCACAAACACTTGAAAGTGCAATAGGGGGTCATTCAACGAGAACACTCGTCGTTCTACAGCAATCAGCAAATGAAATCATCGATCGACAGCTTGACCTCTGTAGACTGACCTCTGTAGATTGACCTCTGTAGACCATTTATCGTATCGGCAGCCATGTCGAAGCAATCTTCCATCCTCAGTTCCACGAAAACCGCAAGTAAACGCAACGTGACCGACACTTCGAACACTCTCACAATACACCCTAGCGATCCGACGATCCAACGAAGAGCCTCATTCGTCCTGTAGCGCGATAAGCCGCTTCCGGAAATTATCCACAATAACTTTTGACGTAAATAACCGTGGATCAACAATCGATGCCCATATGTGTCTGTTTTCTAACTCGTGCTTCATTCGAGGAGATATCTGCCGTGGAATACTCGATGAATTCTGGATTATATCCGAGAATGAAGTCAATAGCGGGGAAATGGATTTCCCACACCTAAACTATTGTCGGCGAATTTCTGGAAACTGAGATAATCCTCAGGGGAGGGGATGGGAGGGAGGAGGAGTTTCGTGAATGTCGCCAATCTCTCTATCTTAATTTAGAGATTACTTTAAGACCAATGTCTTTCAGGGCTGTATATATATATATATATGTAAAATTAATTTTGCATCCTCATTCCCTCTAGATAGGGTTTTTTCAGTTATCTTTCTTCTATACCAGAATATATTTTGTGGTACTGGAAGAGCCTATTGTTGTCCATTCTCCTTTGCGGCATTATTCCATAATTCCACATCTGTCCCGATGCACATACTTTTCCCGCATCTGATGGGAGGAAGAAGAGGGGAGGGGTGCAGGATTGGGATGGGAGGGAGAAGGAGGAGGGCAGAGTTGAGGTGGGATGGAGAGGGAGGGAGGGGGGAAGGGTTGGAATGAGAGGGAGAGGGGGGGGGGAGGGGAAGGATTGGATGGGAGGGAGAGGGAGGGGGGGAGTTCAGGACGTAAAGCTCCCGATTACTCTTATCTCTAGTCCACATCGAACCCACCATCGCTTTACACAACCTTAAAATGCTTCGGGTTATGGGGCTTTGAGTGCTTAGTGGGATTTGCATGCCCAATGGCACAACTTAACTTATTAAAAGATATTATGAGCGTTAGGTAACATATGTAGTGTATGAATTATGCTTAGTTGGTTCGCTTAGCCGAGAATGGAGCCGCACTGAGCTCTCCTTTTATCGTCACGGGCAAATCCAATTTCATTGGTCACGAAGACCCGATCGCTTCCCTTTTATTGTTTCGGATCGTCGTTGCTAGATCGCCGCCGATCGCTTCCTTTTTATTGTTTCCGATCGTCGTTGCTAGATCGCCGCCGATCGCTTTTTGTTTGTAGTGGCCGGGTACGTTGACGATTTTTGAGTGGATTCCCCTCGAAGAGTATATAATCGAAGCTGTCGTATCGTCTCATTATTTGTTGTCGATCGCATCCAGCGACCATTTATTGAGGCTTAATGGGGGTTCCTTTTCTCTCGAATTTTTTATATATTGAATAAATATTTCCACAAATGGAAAATTAAATAAAGAAATAATTAAAAAATAAAGAATACAACAAATGGCGCAAGTGTCTAATTTCTTCTTGGCGCAATTGTCCACTTTCTTCTTAAAGAGGTAATTAATTAGTCTATTAAATTTGCCTCTTTTACGAGGAAAATAGCGATAATTTAACTTAGGGGGATTATTCTCGATTCGTTTTTTTCTTATTAATATATTAATGTAAAATAAAAAACTATATAAAAGGTTAGCATTTAATTATTATATTATAGCTGAAAGCACTCGAGGCTTTACGCTAGATAAGATGACCTCGTCGTTGGAAGAAACCGAGAAGATCGACGCCGAAATACCTGAGGATACTTCTGATAGTTTAACGTTCACACCACTGTTAGTTGCTCGTTTTTCTTGCACTGGATGAGCATTTTATTCCTTTTTTCTCTT
Organism: Parascaris univalens; assembly: GCA_037576465.1. Classification (NCBI taxonomy): domain Eukaryota; kingdom Metazoa; phylum Nematoda; class Chromadorea; order Rhabditida; family Ascarididae; genus Parascaris; species Parascaris univalens. The sequence continues at coordinate 189,312,385 of CM075173.1, read as the reverse complement.
TCATTTTGAAGACCTGAAATTGAGGAACCAACAAATATAGTTGACCCTTAGAAGGGAGAAGAGTTATCCTGAAAGATAATCCTTGATCGTCCTGAAAGATAATCCTCGGCCATCCTGAAGGGTAGTCCTTGGTCATCCTGAAAGGTAATCCTTGGTCATCCTGAAAGGTAATCCTCGGCCATCCTGAAAGATAATCCTTGGTCATCCTGAAAGGTAATCCTTGATCATCCTGAAAAATAATCCCTTGATCATCCTGAAAGATAATCCTTGATCATCCTGAAATGTAATCCTTGGCCATCTTCAGGATATGTTAGGTTACCTCTTTAAACGGTTTAAGGGATAAAACAGTAGTTAGCTGAAATTCTATATAACTATTCTAGTTGTTTATGTTAGTAAGGTTACCTCTGGAAACAGTAGTGGTAACCTCATAAAACGGCTCCAGTATATAGAAAGGTTGATTAGCCACGGCGTTAACCTTCTATACGAGAAGAGGTAATATGACTATATTAGGTGGAAACTGGAATTTGGATGAGGCGTTTTCTCGAAAAGTTCGTTGAAAAAAGGCTTAAGGAAGGAGGGGGGAGGGAGGGGAGGGAGGAGGGCATTAGAATCCTCATAGTTTATCTAAGTTCTATGAATTAAGGTCATTTCTTTGTGATACGCATCAAGCGACCTTCCCCTTTTCCTAGAAAATTTGATATCGCATTGCAGTGGTTCTGGTCAAGAAGTTGGTCGATCATGTCACTATCTCACTTTCAAAGGCAAAAAGATCTTGGTAAGAGTTTTCTCTTCATTGGACTGATTGTAATTTTCAAAGTGGAGATTTCAGTTTCGCACTATTAGCATCCGAATTTCGTCGTCGATCTCTTGAAATCTCCATTATTCGTTCCTCTTCGGCTATTTTCTTGAATTTATGCATTTTCGAAAAGTTATCCTGAAAGGTAATCCTTGGTTATCCTGAAAGGTAATCCTTGGTTATCCTGAAAGGTAATCCTTGGTTATCCTGAAAGGTAATCCAATAAGTCTTTATTGACGGAACGGCAACTCTATAGAAGTAGCGACCACTAGTAATGCTTACTGGTATCACTGGTGGCGTTGAGCAGTGTTTTGCGAGAATTATGGGGGTAATAAACAGTATGAAAGTAGTAGATTAAACTAGGTGCAACGGGGATTTTCAAGTAATCTGTAGTGTTGAGGAATACTTATGTGGTACTGGCAAGTTCTCACCTCTGTCCTGCAGCTTTTGTCCGGTCAAATGTCGAACCTGGATCAAGCCAAAAATTCCGGATTTTCCCATTTTCATTGGTTTACTCAACGTAATCCAGCAGTAGTCTTGACCCGATCATTAGGCGTTACGATTTTTCATCATCTATGCACCTTGGGGACCTCTAAACTTAGCGGGTTTTTTGCTCAAATTATATGGTTGGAAGGACCGAAGCAAGGTCAATCTGTTGATGGTTTCAGGAGCTCAGATTCGTGGATCGGGAGTAAAGGGTAGTAGAAGGAATTATGTAGTTATTCAGCTGTGGGAAATTTATTCTCTAATCTTAGTCTCCCCTTCCGGTTATCGGCTTCATTTGTTACCTTATTTGAGGCAAATTTTATATTGGTCGACTAAGGGAGGAGCTCAGTGAAGTGCTTTAATCAATAAGTTATTATTCTATCAGTATCCGCAAACTTAGGATTCATGTGAAAGTCTGGTTTTAGAGTAGAGATCCGTTGTTAAGGATAGGCGAATACCCATTTGCCTGGATACCCATTTGTGGTTATCCTTAAGGGTGTTTCCCATCATTTAAAACGAGAGGGATAATTGGGAATTGCTGAATTTCAGTTGGATTGTGGTATCCATCCAGGCATGAGTGGCGTTGACGCTCTACCATTCGTCGATTTTGTCGATTGCGAGGAGCTCGACTTGCTTTTGGTTCGTATTTCTTGAAAGTTGCTAGTTGTGATGGTCATTGAAGCATATCGAGATGGTTTTTTTACGCTGTAAGAAGCTGTTGTCCGTATTTCAGGATGGGGGCTATTAAACATGAGAATCCACAAGATGAAAGACGAAAGATGGCTTAAGATAGCATACAAGGTGACTTAGAAGGTTATGCGTAGTCTGTTTATAATCAAAAAGTGCTAAATTCCTTCGAAATTAGTGACCTCAGGTGGGGTCAGGTAGTTTTACAGTCTCCCCTAGTTTTGCTTACCATCGAGGGAGGCAGCTTGACGTTAAAGAAATCGCCTCTCGTTTCGTCAGAATTCAGCATTTGGCATTGAAGGTTGTCTATTTTTTCCTTTCTGGACCGGCGTCCTGTGGGAAATAATTAAGCGATCCTGAACCCTTCAGGATAACGGATAAGGCCAGGATGAGGCGTTACGTCGACTTTTTGTGGTACTTCACTGCAAGTGCTGCAGTTTAGAGTAGCTGCGTATGCGACGATTCGTTTGGGCAGGAATAAAACAGTAGGTGTTCGTAGATGTGATCGTAAATGAATTCAGGTGACCCATTTTCACTTGGATCATTGTGGCGCAGTACCATGGCTATTGGAGAAAACTGCATTTCGAGGACGTTGTTTCATGACACATGCCACGAAGGCCATATATCGAATGCTTATTGGAGATTATCTTAAGGTTTATTGCCATTCGCCTTTGATTTCTCCGTTGTTGTTTTTATTAGGCGATTGGAATTTTCAGCGGTGAGACTAGAGTCAAGAGAGGTATTGCTGGTCCGGCTTGTGTAGCGTATGATGTTGCATCGACGGTGACGTTGTACTTGCCGGCAGTAGATTAGCTTTTAAGATGGAGGAAAAGAGGACTGGGAGGGCGACTAAAAGGATCGAATAACTTAACTTTTGGATCGGCCAAGATATCTTTGTAGATCTTTGTTTTTCATTGACTCTTAGTGTACTTTTTCATAAGTGATACCATCTGTCCAGCGGGTGCGAAGTTTCTTGTGAATATATTTTCAAGGAATTTTGCCTGTAATGTTAGAGTTTAATCCTTCAAAGTTGACCACCTTAATAGCGCCGATGTTAGAATATAGATTGTTGATGAGCAACGGTAGTAGAGATCATTATTTCGTAGCGAATTCTTTAAGGTATCGAAATATGGTGGTGGAAGTGATAACCGTCTACTTTACACTGAAGAGGATCTCGAAAAGAGTATGGAAAAAATCGAGGTTACATTTTTTTTATTGGGCTTTAATTATCATTAGGGGTTTTTCGTCTCATTAACGGTTCTTCCAGTTTGGATCGAACAGGTCGATATAAGGGGAGTGAGTCTGTGGTAGGGAATGACAAGGGTGGGTTAGAAGAGCTGCGGTAAGAAGGAAAGATGGCCGTTGAAGAAGGTTTAGTGCAAAGCTAAAATTGAACTAGAATTATCCTCGTAGGAGGTGATAAGCAGAACTGATTATCTTCGAGTACTTTGCGACCGAAACGTTGAAATTCATGTAGACCTTCTAGGTGACGGTAATATTTATACGGATATTCTTGTTCCGATACTTTCATATGATTAGGGCAGCTTTCCTATGAGGATGGCAGAGAATTATTTCGCAGATTGACTTTATTATACCCTTGGCAAGAGGCGAAGGAAAAAGTGCTGGAAGGCGCTGTTTCGTTCTTCGGCTTCACTCTTATGAGTGGTGCTGAGCGACCTATAGGGTACATTATGCCGTTGGTCTAGTAGTCCGAAAGACTCGACCTCTGTTGGTCGACGGTCGTTAGTTTTGAAGTTCGATGCGAAGCGTGTTTCTAAGAGGTAATTAACGAAGGATTGAGGTGATCGACTTTCACGAGCAGAAGGAGGTGAATGGTATCAAGTTCTGGTGTTATGTGGCGGGGCATGTGCTCGGCGCATGTATGTTCATGATCGAAATCGCCGGTGTGCGTGTGCTGTATACGGGTGATTTCTCGAGACTCGAGGACAGACATCTGTGTGCCGCCGAATTGCCCACAGTTTCTCCCGACGTCCTTATTTGTGTTGGTGTATTTCTTTCATTGTTACAGTTAGTGGCTTTGGATCCACTGTCTGATTTCTTCATTGTTGAGAAATGCTTAAGGTAATTTAGCGTTGAACGATGGAGAATTCAGTTATGTTTCGTTTTTGAGGTGTAATCATTTATGAGAGTCATTAGCTGAATTATTATGGGCGATTGTATTGCAGGAATCGACTTATGGGACTCAGGTACACGAGGGTCGTGAGGAACGTGAGAAGAGGTAGGTTTGGTTTTAGTAGAGCTCACACCGGTATTCGTTCATCGTGATCCTAGTTTTATCTTTTCATTTGTTGGGGGAGAGTGGGTTCTTGATAAGCAGCTATTCAGTGCTTCTTTAGTTGGTTGTATATGTAAGGGATAATGGTTCTGTGCGAGATTTATTCAGAATAGTCCAATATTTTAATATTTAATAGGCATTAGGGTTGAGAAGTGTCGTTAAGCTTTTCATTTGGAGCTGTCCTAAGCAAGTGAGGGTGGTGGTGGAGTTGAGGGGGATAGGGAGGGTGCCAGAAGAGTTAGGCTACAATACTGCCCTTCTTATTGTCCTTTTCTCCTGATTAAAATTTAGATTATCTCAACTGTACAACGAATTGTTTATGTTTATACAGATATGATCCATAGCGAGGTTATTAGTATGGCGGCTAATGCAGATAAGGTACATTATTTCGGGAGATGGGGGGAGGTCTTAGTTATCTGAAAGGTCAAGCAGAGGATAGCTGAATGGAGCCTTCTTGCAGCTTTTAACTGCATTGCATAACGGAATTTGGAACTTAGAATATTAATTTTAGGTCATTTGTTGTCTCATTTTGACAGTGACATATTCTTTGATGTTGCATGGGAGCTGATCAAGTTTTGGTACCACTGTTTGTTGCCTGAAAGATTATAAACTTAATGATAGCGGTAGTTTTGTATCCACACTGTATCGCAAGCTTATCATTATTTCCACGGTGATAGTCATATGATAATATATCTGGTTATTGGTTATTTTGAGATTCACAAGCACAGTACACGAGATCGTGGGTCGAGGAGGACGTTGCTTGATTCCGGCATTTGCACTTGGACGTGCACAAGAACTGCTGCTGATCCTTGATGAGTACTGGGAGGCACATCCTGAATTGCAGGACATTCCTGTCTACTGTAAGTGATTGTGTGACTTCATTCCACTGTCATGTTTTTCTGAGAAACATTTTAATATATGTTGAGAATATATTCTAGGTGCAAAGCACAATCCACTCATGACGTGCTACCCGCGTGACCCCTTCTTATGGTGTTGCTGAGTGCAGTCTGCCAGTAGCAATCGCCGGTGACTTGTGCAAGATGAGCAGTCCTGGCTTATGTCCCTATATCATCTGAAGCACGAATTAAATTTGCCTAGTCCAGAGTACTCGAAATTTCGAGAAGCACTTGACAGCGGAGGAGAAGAGAGCTCAAATCTTCCTCTCTATATTTTTTATCCGCCTACCATCAAATAGGTTTTAGTATGTATCTGAAATTGTTGCATTGTGAAGTGGCGGTCATAGCTTTTTCCTGAGTTATTCTCCATGCTGCTCTTCATAGATTTGAGGCTGTTCTTGAGGTTCCAACTTCTGAGTTGCAGCTTGATCTCTATATAATATTTACTGAAGCTCTCAAGCTGCAATAATTCGGTTATGTTGATGGACTTGGCTCAGATCAACGTACTAAGTGGAAAGTTCGAGAGTATTTTGATTGGGAAAGTATCTCTTGCTATTTTATAGACGCAAGTTCATTGGCGAAGAAGTGTATGGCGGTTTATCAGACATTTGTAAGCGGTATGAATAGTCGCATTCAGAAGCAGATCGCACTCAACAATCCATTCGTCTTCAGGCATGTCTCAAATCTGAAGGTCAGTCCTGTAGGGTGATTCTCTTTTTTGGCTCCACAACGAGCTTATTCTCGGCATCAAGCAGTTTTCACTTGGATAGGATCTTTCGTGAGTTTCTCCTCTGTTAAACAATGTGAGGTAGTTTTGGATCGATGAGATATCTGTTGATTAATATGGATCCGGGAACGGAATAGAAGGCCAGCTTTGTGTATATTCTCTCACTCAAATCACTGAAACCATTGGGGCTGCCCTATCGCAATCGAACTAACTCCGTATCGGTTGTTGAGAAGAGCACATTTTAGGTAAGAGTGGTTATACTGAGGACAGCATGTAAGTGCGAGGCTAGCAGGTTTTTCATTTAAAGGGCTGTTGATTTAGTTCGTCGTGAGGCGAATCTGAATGAAGTGAAGCAGCATCGTTGGATGGATCAGACGTTATTTTATGGTTGTTCTTCCAGATTTTTGGGATTTCTTTAAGTTTTGAACTTTGAACTTTGTGTTGTAGATGCGGAGAGATAACAAAGGGAATTTCTTTTCATTTCTTAGCTATATTTCTTTCGGTAAAACGAATGGTACCTTCAAGGAAGGAATTAATTTCTTTAATTAAAGGGCCATTTTGTTATGTGGTTCATAAAAGTCTTACAGGTAGAGGTAAGGTAGGGAAAACTCGGGTAAGTAAACTGCTTTGGTTTTTTGGACAGAAACAGACTGATAGTTTGGGCGTTTGTCAGTTGTGGTTTGAGGTCTAGATCTAAGCTTCACTGCACTTTTATCACTATTTCCACTATTGACTAGATAGAATTTCTTAAGGAAAAGTATTGGGATTATTTGATTATCGGGGTGTTTATTTAGATTGATGTAGTACTTGGATGATGGTAAGCGATGGAATAGATTGACACTTAATATGACTTAGTAAGAATATATTGAGTACATCGATGTAAAGCAGTTTTGCGGGAGCCCTTCGACTTTCAGTTGGCAAATGTGGAGAGATATTTATTTATAGAGTATAGAACATTTCGAGGATGTTGGTCCATGTGTTGTGTTGGCGTCACCTGGAATGCTGCAAAATGGTCTGAGTAGGGAATTATTTGAAAACTGGTGCACCGACTCAAAGAACGGATGTATTATTGCCGGATATTGCGTTGAGGGGACGTTGGCTAAGGTTTGTTTCATTTGCTTCGATGTGTTCTGTACTTATCGAGCTACAGAGTTGATATTTTGCTGGATTAGAATGGTGGGAGTTATTGAATTCAGGGTCGTCGTCTGCTTTGCTCGGGAAAGCTCCAAGAAGTGGTTTTGACCTGCAAGACATGACCATGGAATTGTTAGCCTCTGCGGCGATATTGCATCAGAATCATTCTATAGGAGGTCGATAGGGAAATCGCAAGGAGGTGTCGATTACTGTGTAAGCCTAGGAAGGTCGGATGGAGCTCAGCTTAGTAATCTTTGATCGTATGCCCCGTAAGGATTTTAGCTTCTTGCTCATACTGGCCGCTATTTCTCGGAATTTTCAGGCTTCAAAAGTCATGTTTAATTAAAAAATTGAATTTTAGGCTACGTGGGGAACTTTTTTCGGAGAAGAGCACTTTGAAAGGGCGAATGCATTTGGTGGAGTTTTTTGGGGTGGACCAGTTTGTATTTTCAGTTTTTCTTAAGATCGCGCGGATTTGTCATCCACATTTTCAAATGTACTATCCTAATATCCGGAAACAATGATGTTTGAAACCTAGCAAAGGCTTTGCTTCCTTTGAAATCTTTAGCGATATAGAAGTTGCCTCTTTAGCGCTTTTATATCATTTAAATTTGTCTGCATAGGAACGTTCGTCAGCTTATGAAAATAGTATCATTTAAAGAGTAGTATCAGGTGATCAGATTTCAGCATATTCTGTCGGAACCGGAGGAGATCATCACAATGAGTGGTCAGAAGTTGGCTATGCGTTTACAGGTTCGGATGTTGATTTCTTTCATTGAGGGAATTTCAAGGGGACGACTTGCAATTTAGTCATGATACGGTGTGAAATTATTGCCGATCTTTGAATTCTCTCTGCGTTTTTCTATTGCTTCCCCTGCCATTTGCTTTCCCGGCTTTGTTGAATAGTTGTGCTTAGCAGGGTTTCATACAGGACTAACCATATCGAGGTTATAATCGGCAGTCACCTAAGTGGCCAATACTTTATTCTCCGTTTACCCGACCCTCTCCCTTCTTCCCGCTGATTTGGTTTTCTTCATCTTTTTTGTCGTTGTAAAGCAGTTGAGGTAATATCGGACGATAAATGTCGGATAATTTGTTTTTCTTATTCCGATGATTGTTTCTTATTTGATTCAAGAGGGAGAGAGTTCCTTACTATAATGTCGGAAGGGGATCTTTTCGGAGTTTTACAATAGGCTGCCTTGCGATGAGGAGTCATCATTTCGGAGTCATCATTTCCAGGTGGCATATATAAGTTTTTCGGCTCATACAGATTATCTACAAACGTCGAATTTTGTACGGAGTATGCGTTCACCGCATTTGGTGTTGGTGCACGGTGAGATCAACGAGATGAACCGTCTGAAGGCGGCTATTATTCGCCAATATGAGGATGATGCCGACTTCCATATTGAGGTTTCACTTGAAATTCTCGATGAAATATAAAGATGCCCGTTGTGGTGTCGTTTAGAACTCGCTGACTTTGTTGTTTATGGAATGAACTCAGTATTACTGACAGATGTAGGTATTATTTGTGAAACTTAGTATATTGTTCAGGTCCTTAGGTTGGGAGTTCTTGAAGGGAACGGTAGTAAGGACCTAGAAACTAGATAAGATTTGAAGTCAATAACGCCCATATATTATGAAAACATATATTGAAGGGTAGGTTTCTTCGGTTTGTTAGGTTAAAATAAACTGAAATGTGTCTTAGCAGAATCGGCTCGAATACGCTGTTGCAGCGCTTTGTGATCAAGTCAAGATGATTCAGGAGCTGCCAGTAGAATATAGAGCATGCATAGTCATAATTTTCTATTTTAAACGAGCCCATCGTTCGTAATATCGTTTTGTCTTTACACGCCACCCAGTCTTTGAATGGGGATTTCAGGTGCACAATCCACGAAATACGGAATCGGTCGAATTGCATTTTCGAGGAGAGAAAACGGCAAAGGTTAGCCTTATTTGCAGTCATTTTAAGTCTATTAAGTTGAACGAAATAATAGCGAATGAAGGAGTGGCAAAGGTGGTGGCCAACTCAGCTATTTCCACTTTTCTGCCACCGTCCCCTCCCCCACCCCGATCCACCCACGTCGTTTTGTCTGTTGCAATGCCACTGAGTAAATGAGGAAGAAAGAAAGAGTTCTTATGAGAAAAGTGGTGAGACATGGAGTCCTTCCAAAAAAACGCATACCACATCTTATTCGTTCTGAATGAATAAGCTGTTTTTGTGGAGGGTGGGCACAGCGAGGTTCCTTCATGCAGAATCCGTTGTATGAAAGTGTGCTTCCTCCATGGGGACTGCATTGAAGTCGAACTGTGGGCTGATTTTTGATATGCTGCTTTATGGTGCCGAACTGTAAACGTATGTTCTTTGCCATCAAGTTGAGCACATATAAACCCAAAATAGTGAGGAGGAACAAGAGGAGAATGGGAAGTAATTGTATCTAAATGTTTGGGATATGTGCTTCAAGGTTTCAGCAATTCGATCTTCTATTGAGGTCATTGATAGAACCCAGCGAGGTTGTGCAGAATGTTGATCGCAAGCTGATACTGGAGATTCGAAGGTCGTGGCAGTTGTGCTCTGATCTGATATAGTTTAAGTTATATATATATGTATTTTTTTTTAGTGTAATGAATGTTTTGAAATTCTTGCAGGTGGTTGGTAAAATGGCAATGAGTGCACCAAAAGACGGTGAAATGCTCAGCGGTGTGCTTGTACGCCGCAACTTCAATTATCATCTTATGAGAGCGGACGATTTAAGCGGTTTGTTCTATAATCTCAGACTTTATCTGTCATTTATTTTCTTATTTTATATTCTTCTATTCATATCTTTTTTCATGGGTACCTGTTTTTTTTTGCTGAGGGAATAACGATAGTATTTGGAGTTGGTTTGAAGAAATGGATTTTTCTGGTCTGAATATAGTTTGGGCCAAGGGGTAATTGAAAGTTGAGATGTAGTATTTGATATGAGTTTTGGAAGTCATCTGAAACTGTCTAGGCAAAAGGTAGCCTTAATAAGAGACAGGGTGAACGCGCTCATATTTGAGGTCATCGGTCAACCATTATTCCCGAACGCCTTTTCAAAAGCCTGAACTCAGTTGTTGGAAAAATAAGCGTAAAGGTATGTGGAGGAAAGCATAAAGGTCTCTGAATGCTGTGGTAGTTTAATAGGGCATAATATGATTAGCACAGCGAATAGATGACGGATATAGAAGGGTCAGTCTTTCCCCAGTCTAAGTACGTTAGATTTTTAGTATGTGTTCCACTGTCAGCAGACAAGAACGTAATAATGCGTTCAGGTTTGTCCGGAGCACAAAATCGTTTTTGGGAGCAGAGGGACACTTTTAGTCGTCTCCAGTTTGGTAGAGCAATTCGGAAGGTACATTAGAGTCGTTGTGTGTTGTGGATTATATCCATCAGATTTCGCGTTTGCAAACTTAGTTGATTCTCGAGTGACCTCGTGGTCGTCAAGACGCATTATAGTGACCTCATGTTTGTGCGCATTCTATACGGTAGTTGAGAGGTGACTCCGCTGAAGCTAGAGGGGCTGAGTCTTTGATCTTTCCATCAGAATTCATGCCGATACAGCAACATCAAAAAGAAAACCACAGATATGGGTTTTGCAACCAATCGTTCGGTTTTCCACGTTAATTACGGTTGATTAACGAATTCGCAAAATGCATCCGATAGGACTCCAGGTGGTCAATCAGGGTATTAGATCCTATCTCTTTGTCTTTAATTCCCTCTTTATTTGAATAGGTGAAGTGAAGGTTTGCATTTCGTGTTATAAAAACGCTTTTTTCAGCCCTTTTTCAGTCTGCTTTTTCTTCGTTTTCACGCGAGATTTTTCCAGAAGTTATCCGTTAGCTTCCGTAAGCTGCTTAATCACCTCAGATTTTTAAACTGTGATATGCCTATTTGTTAGGTATATGTTCATAACAAGGTTCTGCTTAATGGTTAGCTCTGTTGGCATCAAGCACACGTCGTTGTGACTCTGATGAAATTGCAGTTAATTTTGGTACATCTTCAGCTTATACGGAGCTCTCGAATAGCGTGCTAACACAAAAGGAAAGTATCTACTACAATGGTTCCATGTCGTTGCTACTGCACAACCTTCAACAAGTGTCCGGGGACGTCGTTTTGGAGCATATCGACTCGAAAGATCCGTCTGACCCGACGCACCTCATTCGAATGTTTAATGTTTGTTTTACTAGAGCTTTCTTTCTTATGTCAAATGAGTTATTCTATACATGTGCTTGCTGATATTTCGTTTCAAAGCTGATAGAGCATAGTGTCTCTACATTTCCATCCGGAAGCCTGCTGGTATAGGCGGGAGGTTTTGTTTCTGGAAGCGAAGGAATTCTTTGCTTATCTCTTTTTGTTCTCTTTTTCGGAACGTAGGCAATTTCACGATTATCAGTTGCGGTTATTGGGACGATATCCAGTGCTTAGAACGTTGAAGTATATAAGTGTAGACATGTGTATATATAACGTGTGATGTTTGTTTTACATTACTGATAGGAGTAGGTTTAAGGATAGTGTTCGAGTGAATGTTTACTTTGCTCAGCACATCGCCATCATCGAGTGGACGTCGAACCCAGTGAACGACATGTTCGCTGATGCAACCCTTGCAGCCGTCTTGCATGCACAGACAAACCCCATACCCGACAAACGTGAGCTTTGCCTCGTTTGTTTCATGTTTTATGGCTGCTATCATTCAAATATATTTGGAAAAAACGCTGTGAAATGAATATTTTCGAACAGTGGAGCAATATTTGGTCGTTGATTTATATTAATTATATTTTGCGTCGGATCTCCTTTTCCTCCGTCTTTTCAGTAGCGTTTGGCAATTTCAGGTAGCAATCGAAGGCAGGTTTCCTCATTTGTTGTCTTTGTTATCGAATTGATTGGAGAGTTCTCCAGCGAACTGTTGGGTATATATTTGTAGCAGAGTTTCCCATTGTTTTCCCTCACAAACTCACTGGCAATGGAGAGAATTTTATAGCATGCCTTTTGCCGTTGCCGTAATTAGTTTTAATGCATTCCTTTTTCAAATGCTTAGAGGTCGTAAAAGATCGGATAATTGTTCACTGGAGGTATTATTTTGTTCAGCAGCGATCGTTTTCGATAGGCGTGGTAAGGAACGTCAAGAAATATTGGTATGCGGTCATTGCGCTCAAGGTTATTGCATTGTTTGTTGCTCGATTTTGTCCATTTATCGGTTGTAATCACAGATTTGGGCAAATGGGATGAGAAATCAGAACCAGCAGATTGCATTCGGAAGGCACTTATCGAAGTGTGTGGTGATGATGCCGTCATCGATGTAGTCGGTCACTCAATTCATCTCGAAGTTGATGGCAAGAGCGCTGACATCGATATAGACACCATGCAGATCACCTGTTCCGATCAGCTACTTCATCATCTCATCCTATCGGTATGTCAGAAAATGATGTATGCTTTAACTCCCGTCTGCAGTGCTGCACAGTCCAAGCAAGCTGTTTAGTTGAGGTAAATAACTGTAGGAGTTTTTGCTTAAGTATGGTGCTAGTGGCCTATGCCATAAATTCGACGTTACTCATCTTGCCGTGTTTGAATTGCCTGTTTGGTGATTTACAACGATGCCACGAGCTCCCAAGTTGGGTTCAGCTTTATATTTTAGTAGTGCTCATATTGCTTCGATAATATTAGCACTATGCCTATAGCCCATTCTGAGTCATAAGAGGGGATAAGGATAGACTTACATAACTTGGGGTGCATAATTTTAGCTTTTCGAGGCATGGCCAAAAGAAGTAGTTAGATTTGCATGTAGACGTGTATCCACCCTCCCCCTATCATCCCTCTCCCTCAGTCTCGTCTCCTCTCCTCACTTTCTCGAAAGACGTTGTTGCCGAATGTTCTCAAATAAGATTCGCGAATAACTTTATGATTGGCAGGAAGCAAAGTTCTGAAGCAGAGATTTTTACGGAAGATGATGATTTGATGATGACGATCTCTGGGGGCTCAGTTGTTCGCTTAAAGAAAGCCTCTCAACTTTTATCATTTCAAGTAGAATTCCAGTTATCCTTGAAGGACTTCACTTCGTTTCATCGTTTATTTACCTATTGAATGGATCTCATTTCCTGGCAACCTTGAACTCCATAGAAATGTTGTGACACCTCTTTCTGTCGCTCCGTCCCCGTTGTCTCGCTTGTTCCACGACGTATCGACTTCAGTAACTGGGAAGGTTATGATAAGATTACTGATAGAGTTAGGGCATTGCAGCATTGCAGAGGGGTGATGAATGATGAAGTGAAGTGTGTTGCAGCGATACATTTGGCTTTTCTCTTCGGTGAACTATATGTTCTGTTTGTTGGCGCTAATGTTGTTATTGTTGTTGTTTTTCATTTACAATTTTTTGTTTATGCTCTATTCATTCTTCAGTATCACCTTTACATTGTGGCCCTTGAAAACCTCACCTCCTTGCTGGTTTACTGAAAAACTCCTCTCGAGCCCAGTTATGTTTTCTTTGCTCTCAGCTAGCTTTTCTTATCGGTTTATATCCCGAGGATCACTTGGATCACTCCACCTATAATTACAAAGTCGTAGTATAGGAGCGAATTTTCTGTTTATCTTGCATTTCCGCGCCGTTCGTTCACTTTGTCGTGGTCAGTTTCGTTGGTTTGATGGGAAAACGTATGGGTAGGAAAATTACGAGTGGATCTTACGATGAGGGGAATTTTTCAGGAAATGCTGATTCACTCCTCTAAAGACCATTTGTGTGATATGGCATTATTTGTACGGAGTGTCTTCATGCCGTTTATATGTGGGCATGGATGATCGCAGTTGGGGGAATGTGAAACCTAGGCGCAGAGATTTCGAATTGCGGATGACAAACATGACGCTTAAATCGAAGTACCGAATATTTAAGTGCTTGAGGTCTTTGTTTATCCTTTAAAAATAGAACTCAACCTCTTTATAATTGTTTATGTTGATCTCGTTAATTCGTTCTTGTATAGTGATCAATAATTCACTTTATATTAGCGTTATCGTTGAGAGAATTTTTTGAATAAAAACTATGCTCTTTGGAGGTAATCATCGACTGTCTTGTGACGTTCAAGTTGCGGTGATTGCAATAGTTTATTACCTAAACGAACCTTCGAAGTGATCTCACATCACATACCGAATTTGTTGGATTTTAGACGAGGTTACATTTGGTGTAGGATTTCCTAAATGAGTTAAATCTTGCTTGAAAGTTAGCTGTGAAGAATTATCCCAAATTGAGTGAAGCGTACCTACTGATCATTCTAATGTCTGAACGGATGTTTCAAAAGCCGAAATTCTTCGGGCAACGCAGTTGGTAAGTTTTTAAACTGCATAGAATTTCAGTAGTTTAGTTGTTTTCGAAGTGTTCATGCTTCTAGTTTTATTGTTTGTTATGTTGTGAATTTTTATGGATTTCTGAATCTTATGAATTTCTGCGCATATTCATTGGAAGTAGCTCCGGGAATCGTAGTCGATGTGATGGCTGACTTAGTTGTCGACGATCTTGTAGAAGGCTAGGCGATTATTTCGAGGTGGACTTTAAGTCGATCGAAAAACACTGTTACATAGCGTAAAATATGGGACTTCTTTATGGCGAACACCTGGAACTGGAAGTTTGTTTACGGCATGAATCCTCCTTGCTTAGTTGAGTTTGTCTTAATTCGAAGACGAAACGCTTTCTGTTTCTTTCTTTGAATTTCTTATTTACGATATAATTCAACCGATAAAAATTGATAGGAGGAGTGAGCGAGAGTTAACAGGATATGGTCTCATTCGTGATGAGAAATCGAGAGTAATATGGGCCTCATTTGTTAGCAGGTATGCATCTTTCATCATCGTTATTCGTTTATTAATAAACTAGCTGAAGTATTTCCTCATATTGCTGCATTTTCAGTGAGATGGATTTTCCGATCTATACGAGCGTTTTCACGGAGGCATATTTCAGATCTTTCATTTTTACGAATATATCTAAAGTGGTTGTTTGCATCATTTTTCGGACGAATTATACGATCTTTCCACATAAAATGTCTCATCAACCAAACCGGCTTATTCGCATATAGAGACGCTAATGAGGGAGGAAATAGTTGAGAAAGTTCAATTTGAAATTTGCTCATTTGTCGAAGATATTCGGATAGTTTATTGCGATCTATTCGTTTAGAGGAGAATAATTTCGCTCTAATATATCCGACTAATTTTTTAGACATATTTTATGGATTTTATTATAAGAAAATGTTTGTTAAAAAGGTCTTTGGCAATAGTTTATTTCGATTGTTATATGAGATATTTTTTCTTTAGAACATTAGACGAATGAATAAAAGCGTTTTCATTTCGATGGTTTCAGATTGCGGAATTTTCGTCGAAATACTTTTTAATGCATTTAGTCGTGGATCGTATTGCCGCCGATTGAGGCTCAAATTGCTTAATGGTGATTTCCTTATGGATCTTTGTTGTCCTTAATCTACGATACGAACGAACGCCCACTTCAAGCGAGGATACATTTATCTCGTTGTGAGTTTCGCATTGATTATATTTTCTCTTTGAATAGCCGTCCTAGCAAAGAATATTTTATAATTAATTAGTCGATTCTCTTATTGAATTGAATTAAAACAGTAGTATTTTAATAAATAGAAAATAGATTATATGTGAAAGGGTTATATTTTACAATGAATTTAGTTGCTAATATGGAAAACTTGTCCTTTTTTTTTCGAGAATTTTGCGGTAGCTTGGTTAATTTAAACAGATGATGCAGTTCGTGATCGTCTAATTTACTTCCCAGTAACGGTTCTGCACCAGCGCGTATAATCGTCACTAGGACACTAGAGACAGAGATTTAACGTGTGTTAGGGCAGTTAGCTATTGAAAGGACGGGTTAGTAAGACCAATTCCTACTTTTATTAACGACTTCTTGCAGGGTGTAACGACAAATTTACAGTTCTCGAGGTCCGGCGAAAGTGACTCATTTCTCTTTCAAATTTCAGGTGGGATAATCGTTTTTTTAAACGAAGGTGATAGAATTGATGTTCTGTTTTGTTCTTTGTTTATTTTAACAACGGCAACAGTGAGGCGAAGTTATTTCTTTTTACAAGAATTTATTGCAAGTTTGATCTCGCCAAAGGAAATGGACGAGTTTATTGTAGAGGAAGTTTTGTTTGAGGGTAAAAGATTATTATTAGTCTGATCCTGAAGATATCCAAAGATTTTCTGACCGAGTACATGTTGTGAATTGAATCAAAATATAATGAAGCACGAAAATCCTTCTCCTCATTTCCTTTCTTTCTCGTCCTCTTCCTCTCTTCTAATCCACCATATCACTGTTTTGTTACCCAAAAATATTTGTTTCATTTTATGACCATTTGCCGAGGCAGATGGGTCTGAAGGATACACTTCAGTTAGAAGGATAAGTCTATCCAGAAAATGCACTATCTACATCCGGACAAACTGAACGGAAGGCAGCGCATGAGAATCCGAAGTTATAGGGCGGGATTTCATATGCATATGATGTATATTTTAAGAACTGAGATCTGTTAAACATAAAGGAAGTTCGAAAGCGTCTAAGTAGCAACGTCATGGAAAAGCACTTCCTTCGAAACGCTGAAATATATTAAACGTTATGCAAACGTTGTCCTAGTTTTTTATTTTTATTTTCTGAGAGATGTTAATCCGGTGATCGAAGCGCAAAACCAATTATCCTGAAGATTCCCATGCTACAATTGTACATTCATTTTTAAAAGGTGAGTGATTATTGATGTGAAAATTCCGGTTGATTTTGCTTAACATATTGAAAGCAACTGATATGATTTATGAGGGATATTAGAGGATACAATGCCTCGACGTCGTCGACACACAGATGATGGCCTTACTATTTCGACGACCTCACTAGAATCTCTAACGCCGACGTTGAATAGGTTCGCCGAAGATACGTCAATGCTCGGTTTTCGCTATTTACACACGAGGTATAAAACGTGGTTCAGGTGATCATCAATTTCAACTCCCATTAGTTCATATTTCCGTTATGTTTTCAACTTTTATTCGGCTTAATGATGAGTGATTAATAAACGAGTAAAGAAGTAACCTAGTGCCTGAATGAATGAATCAGTCGTGGGCTTCATAACGCTTCCCGTCTTTCCGGTCCCTTTATTTAGAGGCAGATAGTCTTAATGACGAGTGCTTTGAAAAACGTTAGGGGTTTTTTTGGCTCAGGTTTTTTTCGGGAAGGATGTAGGAGAGAAAGGGGTGCTCATATTGATTCGGTTACTCCTCCTGTCTGTGGGATTATTGTCCACCATTTGCAAAAAAATCGATAGCAATTATTTTCCCGTTGATTCGTTATGCGAGGATCTTCTGTAGTGTACTTTCGCCTCAATGATTACCGGTGCGATGTGAATCCACTAAATAGATGTAATGCTTCAAACATTTTGCAGATGTATTTGGGCTCTGCTTCTAATCTTTTTCCTTGGTCTTACGATCTATCAAGTGATCGAACGTATCGGATATTATTTCATTCGTAATCCACTTATCACTACACGTACCTATTATACACCATCACGAATCGCTTTCCCAACGGTGCTCATCTGCAACAAAATGCAACTCAAGTTATTATTGCCTCAGTTGTCGCAAATTCCTCCATTTTTATATTTTAATTCATTTATGAAACTTACTTTGGGCATTTAGAGAGGAATACTCAAGTGATCTATCGAAAATGATTTTTATATAGATGAACAAAGGAACAAATTAGAAGTTATCGATACAGACGAACACTTCGGGTTTTTATCTCAATTCATTTGTTCGTCGAAACTTCAGAAACTTCTATGTGTTTAGCAGAGTATTTTCTCCAAAAATTAAGGATTTTCTCATCCGCGAAATTTCCGGATGCTTATGGAATAGTGTTCCAGGAGATTTTTATTTTAAATTAATATTCTTTTCTCCTTTTTTTCGCTTTTATATTATAATTTAGAAATTCCTCTCTTCATCGTAGTATTCTTTCAGCTTTATTTTTCAGAAACCTAAAATGTTTAATGGCACAAACCTAAAATGTTTCTGCTACATAGAAATGAGAAATAAGTTGAAATGCGTTCGTCGTTAGTCAAAAACCAATTTAATGGTAAACTTCGAAGTGTAGAACTGACTCTTTTGAATATGCTTATATATGGTGATTCGCAGGTCATCAAAGATTGCACAAATACGTCCCGATTTATTACGTACGATGTCGTTGATGTACGAAGATGATGGATCACCAACTCGAAATCAGTCGGTTTGGGAGATGATCGAATCATTCGATCGAATTGGCCTAACGAATGTTTATCAAAATGCCTATCAAACTGCTGACGATTTCTTTATGAGGTTATAAGCGTTTAATCCACTAAAGTAGAAAATTTCTATCGATAAGAAGCATCTTGGAAAGTATTTAAGCCACAAAGAGTGGCATATGTTTAACTAAATTAAGGCAATCAGAACAATCAGTCGTTCTCATCAAGGTCTAGAAAATTTCAATTTCAAGCAATGGTGGCAGTTATTCCCATGAAAATTGCTAACGTTTGAATTGAAATAGGAAGATATCATTTTATATGTCACCTTTCTTGAGAACGATGAAATCAACAAATAAGATGGGTTGTTACTTAAATGCATAAATAAATGTGGATAGAAATTTGCGTATATCAGTTAAATCCTGAATGTTCGGATTGGAGGTTGTAGGTAACTTTCTCCTACTTTATTACATCGATATTTTCTACCGATAACACCATTAGATTTTTCGTCGATGTAAAATGTCTATAGATAGCCTTTTTAATGGCTAGAAAAAACCATGTTTTTTATTATGGAGTGATCACTGCAAATTGTTCAAACGCCTTTTTAAAAGTTATAAAGGGCTGAGAACTTAATTTATTTATTTATTTATTTATTTACTTATTTATTCATTTTGCATTTGCACGATGTAGACGCAGCAACTAAGAAAAGGCTAGGACGAATGGCATTCAGGAACTGGCATTTCTTCAGTTTAAGTTATAAGGCAGCGTACGGTATGTGGAAAATTTTTAAAGGATGACCAACAGTTCAATCTCAGCGACACTCCTTGAGCGTAAAATTAACGGAAATTCGATATTTGTATCGATTTATCCAATAAATTTTCATTTAGTAAAATTATGACCGTTTATTTATGATTTTTTGCCGGAAAACTCATCGCATGAGATTAGTAAGAGATTAACATTGGAGTAGGACGAGTTGAGTATGTGATTTTTTAACTTTACTGTCGTTTAGAACTTTTAAATGCATGTTTCTATTGACCTGGATGCTCAGCCATATCCAGTGACTTGAATGAAATAGGCTTTTCAAGAGAAGGAAGCAAACAACTTTCAGCTGCCAGTATGGGAAAGGAATTATGTGCTTGGATAATGTGCAACCAGTACTCACTCCGAACGGTGTTTGCTTTGCGATAAAGAATAATCTAACAGTGGAAAGACCAGGTACAAACATTTCATTTGAAAAAGTGAGTGGATCCCTCACACTTATGACAGATACGCGTAAGGGGGCAGATATTGCCGCTGAAGATATGAAATGCTGCGAACGTTTTCATCACTTTATATATTTCTGCTGAATAGCCAACAATAGGCTTATGTCACTGAAGAGACATGTCACTGAAGAGACATGTCACTGAAGAGCATATGACGAAATATATCATTTAGAGAGCGTTTTGTGGTGCGCAACTCATCTGTGAATGAACTGCAGTGCGGTCGTTGCTGATCATCCTCTAACCACACAAATTCTGCACTATTGTCTCAAATACTACTTGCGGTTCTTTTTAGCAACCATGATTAAATCTGTCTCCCCGCTATTTTGATTTCGAAATTTCATTGAGGGTTCGTTGAGGCGGTCGGTCATTTAGACATAGCAGATGTAGCAATAAATAGATTAGCACATAAATAATAGTGAGAGTTTCCGGGCTGAATATAATAATTTTGCCAGCTTTTCATAGAAATATTTCCGCTCAAATAAAGCGAAGCTTTCCTCAGTTATTGGACTTACTAGCTAATGGATGCGGTCCAGTTTTGCATTTGTTTGTAATTCAATAAAAATTTCATTTAAGGTCCTGAAACTACGCTTTCATTATTACTCAACTTGGAGGTGTATGAAATTATACCGGGTTGGGTTTCCGAACCAGGAGTGATGGTTTCGATGTATGACGCTTCGGTACCACAAAGTGCTTATTTCGGTGAAGGCATGCATCTCGAGCCTGGCAAAGTGGTTACAATTCCAGTCAACGATATTAGAAAGGTTTTTTCTTATTTCAGCTCCAGTTTCGGGGAGGACTATATTCGCTTCAATTTATGAGTCCGAAAAATATTCCTAAATCTCAAGCAAGCTTTTGACGGAAACGCTTTTCGTTGCCCACAGTATAGTTTTCTGCGAAGCTTTTATCGATTCATCGATGTCTTTCAGATATATCACATTTAATCATATTTAAAATAGTACATCACAAATATTACAGGCATAAAACGTTATGAATATATAGCAAGTAAATAAATTATATATATATATATATATATATATATATATATATATATATATATAACTGTATTCGGATGGACGGATGGAGCCTACTGTTTTAGATAAAAACATTTAATCTACTCGAATTATAAATCCTTTGATCATTTCCCGAGAAACAAATAACAGTGGCAGAGAGCACGGATTATCTCTGTTTTGTCTCCGATGAGCAGAAATTGATGCGATCTATAATCAAGTTCGATCAAAATCTGCGATCGAGCAAATTTGCAAATTAAACTAACGAATAAAAAATCTAGGTTGCCTATCAATTCGAGAGTATTTCAGCTGAGCAGGCATTCAAGCGAATGTGGTCGTTTACGTATTGGTAGCTTCAATCGAAGCGAATATTCACACGTTGGTTGCCAGTGGGATGCCGCATATAGCAATATAGAACAAATTTGTGAATGCGTATCGGTGCGTAGCCCTCGCCAGAGACAAACAATTTTCAGTGAGCATCGTGACGACGTATGTTAATCTTCGCTCTAAGGATCGCCTAAATTATGACTGGCAAAGAGGGAGGCAAGTCAAATTGGGCTTAGATAAATTTCAACGAGCAAAACAAAGAGCTGGATCTTGAAAATTACAAAAAAGGAGAGATGAGCATTGCAACGTTTGAAGGTTTAGGTGCTGCTGAAGTGAAGACGATCAATACTGCTCGGATACTGAATATTTTTGAAGACGAAGGATGATATGATTATAAGTAATCAGGTCAAGTGTAGAGCTTGATTAATACATATTGCTATGAAATATTCTCAAACTGTTTTTGTCAAAAAGAACAAAAATGATATTCGGACCTAAGTTGGGCACTTAAAAATTGAATTGGTTTTATTGATGATACGTTGGCATATTTGCGATTATTGCGACCAGTGGGATAGCTATGAATATCCTTCATTATTTCCACTTATATATTACAAAAATGTTCATTCACTTTATTTTAGGTACCTATATAATAACTGCTATTTGCATAGTGTAACGATGCTGTTCTTAACACTATAAGAAGCGCAGTAATTATGACATCAGAGCTGCTAAAAGCAGCAATAAACAAACGGAACGCTATACACCGATGCCGCAAAATCATCAGAATGGTACACACACTCGAAAGAATTTGTGAATCGTCTTGGTTATAGGTTCGACGGTGTTGTAATCATTTCAAGACCTACTTACAAGGCATACTTTACAATTTTATTTGCTAGCTACTTTAGAAGAGCAAACTGGACGACCTAGAGCAAATGCGTGAATCACGTAGCGATTCATCATTTCCATCTTGTAATCTCAAAGAGGAATTCACATGTGTCAACAATATACTTGTAAGTTTTTCTGGAATTTTTTTTTTCTGTACTATTAGCACTGGGCTTCCAGATCCTCACAAAAAACGTTGAAGACTTCCAAAAATAAATTTAAAAAAAACAGTAACAAGATAAGAAAACAAAGAAAGAGACTTATTAATGAAAATTACTCTAATAGACGTCTATAGCAAAGGAATTATCAAAAGAAATTATAATAATGAAGAAAGTTTAGCATTCTTTCCTCTCATATTATGAGATTCATCGCGATTTTGAGTGATTTGTTTCGGCTTTCTAAGTTCCGTGAAATTATTATCGGAGGTAGGAGGTAAATATTGCAGAAAATAACTTATTTTTAGAATCGGAATTGTTGGTTTTATTGTGCGAAATTCTTTTCCCACACGTTTTTTGCAACGACGAAATGACGCGTTAAAAAATTTAGTTGATTTTATCGCCAATAATGGTTAAGCTTGATTGGTCGCTTGTTTCAAACGCACTTGATGCAATTATTCTGCTCGATAAGTGCTACTGATGCTTTAGAGTTATTAACTCTTCTTCAATTCATAATCACTGCTCGATGAATAATCATTAGATGCGCTCATAAAAGGCTAATGAATATTATGAAGAAGCGCTTTTTCACGAAACGAGCAGTTTAAAAAATTGAGCATCGAGTATAGTGCTACAGCCTAAAGCCGCAGTGGTACTTCAGCTACTGAAAACCGTGATGGCACTTTTATTTCCAACAAAATCCTTGCTGTTCTCCTATATTTGCCCTCGCTGTCTTAGCAAAAATAGGTTGGCAACCAATAAATTTCTGGGCATGCCGACATTAAAGGGTTGAAAGCAATAACTTCCACTGTACGTGTACCTTTGCCTTACTGATAAATAACCAAAATGGCCAGATTCAACTTGCTTTCTCTATTTGTTCTCTTTCTCGTTTCAGTGGAATGAGAATAGTTTCATGTACTTAAGTTGAATCTGCAAAACTGTCGTCTGAAAAGAACGCAGCACTGGCACAGATATCAGGTGCAGTAGACTTCTCTAGACCGTTGCAATAGAGAACGACGGATTGCGCCCTTAAAAGAGACTCTATCCTCGATATGATCTTACTCAAATATCTGAGTTATGAAAATCTTAATGAGAGCCGTTGTTAAATGAAATAGCAGTTTTTGAAATATTTCTATGAATAATCTGAAGCAAATTAAAAGTCGTAAAAATTGCTTAATTAAATTGATTGTTTCTTTTTGCGATAGGCTCAACCATTTGATGAAAAAACATCAATGGAACGTGATCAATGCCCCGAGGATTGTACAGAAGTCTCATTTACGACGATTGTCTTTGGAAATCATCTTGATGTTAATGAAATCACCACATTCCTTCCTGGCGATTGGGAAGATGAAAAGGAAAAACGACTCAATAATTTTCAGGTATTTCTGTTAAGGAAATATGTTTCGCTTAGCCATAGATGGAAATTATGAGATCCGAAGAGATCAAACATATATTTTAATGTTCTTTAAAGCAGTAACTCAGCGGTAAATCATCGATGGAATTCTTTCCTCATCGCCAATAAAGATTGATTTTATGATTTTAGTTGGATATTATGCGCTAGAAAACGATGATCACAATGCCGATTATCATAGGCATATGAATCGAAACAGGAAAACCCAAAATAAAGCATATTTGTGAGCGATTTTTAGAAGTCGAAAGAAAAGTATCCGGTTTTTATGAATTCATATTGGATATATTAACTGAAAAAAGTGATATCTGACATAGTATGCGGATTAGACTTGTATCATAAAAACTATAATCATGGAATTGTGTCAGATTTCTTACACTTGAGCCTAGGTTACTTTCATGTTTTAGCCAAGAGCCGCTTCATGAAGTATTAGTTTTAATGAATTAACGATTAACACGATGATTCAGTATGCTTAAACAGTTATTGGCAATTCCCGATGTTATAATTGCTCATGATTAGTATGGTCTTCAGATGCCTCTGAAACTTTCCTATATAGGGATGTCATAGAAACAGTTATTATATTAGTCGAATATGCTAAAAAAGAGGGAAATTGCTTCGAAGTGGTAGCGAATTTGCGTCTTTTTTTGCTATCAGTCAGTCGACAAGAGAATATCATCGACGAAGTTTTATCGCATGATATATTGGTGATAGCCATAGCAGCGAAGAAATCTTGAAATTATATTGGTATGCTAAAAAATTCTGTGGAACTTCTTTCGAAAGGGATTTGCTGGCGAAAGCAAAGAAAATAAAATTGCTGTACTAAAAAAGGTGTCATCTGAAGGGATCGATCGAAATGTTAAGAGTCATTTTTTCATCATTGTCTCGAGAGCGACACAATTTTATCGATCAATATAGAGCAGAAAATTTTGCTCAGAAATAAAATCCACTAAATGCGCTTAAAATGAATCGATCTTATTCGTCAAATGCTTTGGCATAAGATACTTTTGCATAAGCAATTAGCGAATACTTGTTATTCGCCTCTGATTCTAAATCTTTCATCTAAATTCAACGCAATTTCCATCTCTTCAGCACCGATTTCCCGAACTATTTTACATTTTAACATATACAAGTATAAAAATTCTAAAGATGTTATCAGTACTAATGATATGATATGTAAAGTCATAGGAAAATGCAAAAAAGAGGAAAAAATCCACTATACTTCATAGTACCAATACTTACTATGATCGTGATTTTATTTTGTACGTAATAAAAAGACAAATAAGTGCAAAGAGGGGATATAACAAATTACTTTTATCTTTTAGGATAAATACGATTCCTTACGGATACGTTTGAAAATTTCAGATTGCATTCGACAATCTTCCCACTCATCGTATTCCTTTGGTACGAAATATACAGAAGTTGGCAACGGAAGCTCAAAATTTCCTCGAACAGGTTCTCTGGATTTTTTGAAGAGCTTATAGATGAGGAGAAATAAATATCTGTATATTTAGACTTTCATTGAAATTTATATTCAATTCAGAAATTTTAGAAAATGTTTATTACCAATGATGGAAATAGCCAGAAAATACTGCTTAGATGTTTCTATTTGGAACTATTTCTGGATATTTTTCCGCATATTTAGTGCGAGTACAAAAGCTGCTAATGATGCCACCTTTGTTCTTAAAATGAGCTCTGAAAACGTTGTTTAGAGATTTTCTCAAATACAATTCGTTAGAATGGTCAAATGCAAGACTTCGAGTTGCATACAAGTTTTTGTTCTCTCCATGTAGCGTATATAATCACATATGCGTCCATCATTAATTTTCAGGCAGAAACGAAATGTTCATGAGATGAGCTCATTTAGATCAACTCTCAAACGAAGAGTAAATCTTGCGAAGCAAAAAAAAGTTAGACCTAAATTAAGTTTGAAGCTAAAAAATGGAGTGAGGGAACTCAAGCCTTTCGCCTCCTTCTCGCTTCCCTATTCAAGCTCTATGTGCCTCCTCTTTAATGAATATTTAAAAATATCCGTAATGTTTAAATATTGCTTGCATTCAGGCATTAACGACATTTGGCATAACAAAGAATATCACTGAAGGACATCTACCTTGCGTGATTGACAGGGAGAATAACTTACCAAGAACTATCAACCAATTACACAATGCGGAACATATCTGGAAGAATATTGCCAGGTAATGCAACCTACGAATAGCTCTATTTAATGCAGAGATTGTCACATAGGAGGAATTCTTATTCTACTTCTTCATGGTCGTTTCCAGGTGAAGGGTAGTGTCTGAAAGTGGTTATGCAACGTGTTGAATCATTTTGCGTGGAATTAAAAATAATCGTTGAATTAATATTTTTCACGACGAAATCGTATGCAAATAGCATTGCCTTATGGCAATAACAACATCTTTGAGCCCGGCTTTTTCCCTAATGACCTCTAAATGATTTCTAAATGCATGAGAAGAGAGAGTGTTTAAATTTGGAAAAGAATTAAGTAATTTATCATTAACCGCACTCGGCAAAGATTTGAACGGAAGCACCAGAGGTGAATTCAATTTCAAAAAGTTCTCTACTTTTATTACTCAACTACTGCACACAAAGAATTTCGATCTACAGTCATCAGAATATTGGATAGCATCATCGGTGCGGATCACAAATTTCCTCGTATCGTCGACTTTTATCCGCTTTTTGCTGCGTCCTGTGAAGCAACAGTTTTAACACTGGGTCCTTCTATTCTGTAGGATATCGCTCCCATCATCTGTCCTTTTAATTATTCTCCTCTGTGGTGAATCGGGAATGTTCAATTTTTCAGCGAGTTTTTGAGCCCTATACTTTTATGCAGTTGCAGTTTTGTTTTTGCAATCGCGGGAGGAAGTTTCCACTTCTTACGGTGAAGATTTCACAACTGATCAGTCTCGGTGACTTATAATAGAATTTTTTTTGCAGTTATATCGAGTTGGTATTCCAATTTCATCTCGGTTCACTTTTCAACTTACTTCGCATCGATATCGGTTTCGACTATTCGCTTCGTACCGCAGAAAGCAAACAAAAGGACGCTAAGAACGAGTCAGATTCATTAATAAAAGAGGTTTTTACCATTTGCTCCTCTTTAAACGGATATATTAGCGCCGAATAGAATCAGCATATTTTCTTCAAATCCTATTCATCTAATCTCATCACCAACGATCGAAAACAAACAGCAGTTGGATGTACGGGCTCAGTTCAGTGCATGAGGATTTCTATAGTAACTAATGGCTACAAAGTAGCGGATTGCATGGTGTCAACAGTGAGATATACTTGTTATTACCGTAAGATCCGATACGTTTAGATGGCCAAATTGTTCTAAATTTCAAAGAAAAAAAACCATTCGCCATCGACGATCCTTTCCATCAATACTGGATTAATCGTCAGTTGTGGTGGCGAGTTAATTTTTCACTATTATTTGATTTTCTTATTTATTGAAATTGGTACTATTTTGGTAAAATGCGACGATTTACTTCATAAAATGTTTACTTCAATTTACTTACTTCATTACTTCGATTTTCTTCAAATTTACCTCATACTTCGCATAAAATTTTTAATTCACTCTATCGGCAATAATTTCCTTATTCCTTCATAGATTCTTGCATTTAAGTGAGGAAATTTGGAAAATTTTCATAATAACGGCAAAAGGTCGTTAATTTTTTTGAAGATTGAGACGGCTGTGTTCGATTTGCAACGTATTGAGATGTCAGTTAATCAACCGAAGAGTGTTTTTGGTTTGAAATCATTAAAGAAAGATGAACGTAAAGTAAGTTCTCTTTAATATTATCGTTTTTGAGGAATAACGGGTTCAGATCGGAAGACCAAGTAGAGATCTCATACTGCCTCATTCATCTTGTGAGCTCGAATAAGGAGACTAGACTCACATCTTATTGCCTTAGAATCACTAACGCAGCATCATCCATGAGAGGGTTAATTAGTCGAATATTATTGGCCTTACTTTCTAAAGTTGTAGTCTATTTAAAGAAGCCAAGAATAAATATAATTCAACTAATTCAAACGTATTCTTTTATTGATCAAGTTCATCGCGTTGATAAGTGATGATTTCGTCTTTCACTAGCATCAATTCAAATATTTCTATCCTTGAGCAGTCTGGAATATTTATAAGTTTCACTCCTAAATTTAGAAAATAGTTCACATTGAATCGTTAAAAACCTCGTAAAATCATCATTCTGAAACAAAATTCAGCCGTATTCCGGAGGAATATTTGTTATTGATGCTTTAAGTTTTAAAAAGCAATAATGGCATCTTTGAAATACCGCTTCACTGAACATCTATTTCTAAAACGACTCCTTATCATCGGTGATAAGATCCCCGATCCAGCGACTTGTGATATTATAAGAAAATTTAATAATTTGTGTGCTGCATATAGCAAAATATTGTTTAGCCCCCGATCAGATTTGTATAATTTTAATTGTGATGAAGTAATGTAATAATTTAGGCAGTTATATCGAAAATTGTGACAATGGTCAAGGGGATGCGAGAATGCTTACGGGAAATGCGTTACAATCTCGATAATTCCACTCATTATCGACTGAAATGTGCGAAGGTTTGTGTATAACGACCAAAATTTATGGTTTACATACAGGCAAAAGGAAAATTAGATGATGCCTAAATGATAGAGTTCCATATGAACTGGATCAATATCGATTGCTCATTTTCAGCAATTTTTTTGAAGATGACAGTTAATAATATGAAAGAGATTTCCAAGAGCGAAGAAATTCTCTTCTCAGATTTCAATTTACTGAAGATTTTTCACAAATCTAGTCGGGAATTTGGAAAAAAAGAGTATTTTCCAAAGGGAATCCTTAAAAAATTTTAGCGATGAAATGAATAATCTCAATGAAATTGTTAAACAATCAAAATGAATAGTGAATATTGACAAAATGTCCGAAAAGTTTGAAAGATATGACTTTCGTGGATTTCGTCGATTCGTCGATTCGTTCCTTTCACTCGTCGATTCGTTCTGTCGATTCGTCGATTCGTAGAAGGCATATTTCGGAAAGTATTTTGATGCATCGAAGATAATGGCGCTTTTTTGATAGAGAAGTATAACCGAGGAAATCGTAAGAAGTGGCTATAAGAAAGATGTGCGGTGACTTGAGGTATACGACAGCTTATGATAACTTTTCACAGCGATCTTGCTGTTTAATAGTAAAGAGCATATTTTCGAGTTCAACAAATTCATCGTTCTTCATCTTTACTTTGTTTCGAGAATAACCTTAGTCCTTTATGGCGTAGTGATTTAGACACCACTTTAATGCTGGGCGAACAACGACATCTTATAGGAGTTGTAGACGCTTGACAATATTTTCGTTCAGAAATTTTCCAACAACCACCTGGAAGTTATCAGATTTGTGATATATCTCTTCCAGCAAATAGCAAATTTGTTTTTACGTAAGCAGCCTAGAGTACTTGATTGAGAGAATGAGGGACGACGTGCATTTGGGGAGCTGAAGCACAGTTCATTGACAAAAACTAAGGGGGAGGGGGACTTTCAACTGTAAAAATTTAAGCATCTAAGACATTCTTATTTTGGGTTTTCTCAGTAAATCGAAATTAGCGGTTAGAAATGCTACAGATATATGTTTCAGTAATCGTACAATTAAGTGGCAGTTGTTAGAACTGGAATTAATGTAACTAACAAATGCAAAACACCAACAATTGCAGACATTTCAAGAGCACTATAATGGATTGCGTGATGCACGAACCGTCTCAACATTACTATCGTCGAGTGTTTTCACCGCATACGATGCATCGATAAAGAAACTCATTCAGACACTTCGAAGGGTTAAATATGAAACAAAACCAAAAATATTCGAGTGGAGAAATTTTGACATCAATTTGCGTCAATTCGAAGCGCTATACAGGTAATATTAGTTGGTGCAATAAAGTGATGGTTGTTGTTCAAATTTTCAAAACTTAAGAGACATGAATGCTGTACTTCTTGTACGTAAACTTGAGAAATTTGATGGACATATCCAGGTATACAAACTACGGTAGAGGAGACCGACAGATGGACAAGCATGCTAGAGACGAGGTATTGCGACATACGCATTAAGCTCGTCTCGGTAGCTAGTTTCCGATGTCGACAATAAATGATAAAAGTACCTATTTGCCCTCATGTTTTGCTTTGTATTCACACAAATCCGACACTGAAGACGTCCTTCTATCTGGAGATTTTGATGCAGCAAGCCCTATAACCATCGAGCGGCGCTTTTCAAGTTTCGGATGTTCAGGAGAAGGTGGGCAGGCACATATATATACATATACAAGCACGATTTTTTCCGGATGATGAGCTTTTGAATTCAGATTTCCAGGAAGGATGTGGAATATGTTTGATCGGCGAAAGTATAAATCTCTTTACATAAACAATCGCTTTTGCAAAATCGTTTAGATAGCAAATGATTTCAGATCTGTTAACGAGAACGATAGATCATAGCATTATGAATAGTGTATTCATACCCAAGTTCTTCCATGTTATCAATATTTGATAACTTTATCACAAATCCCTGCTCGAGGATACCAGATGTTCCCAGAAAAATTCACTAAACTTTCCCAAACACTCCTCAATTTCAGATGTTGAAAAAATAGAACTGATATTCAAAAATAGGTTTATTATTTTTTGTGGTCATCATGCATCATAGGATTATCTTTGATCGGTCTTTTGCAGTGCTCTAACCAGCTTTTAGAGCTCTAGTATTTTGTGTGGCTGTCACTAATCACTTCGGCATGGTTGAGCGTTACTTAGCGTCGGGAATATTTTGCACTTCCAGCTTAGGTTCGACGATGAGTAGTAATATATGATCTGCATCTCCTATGATCGTCTAAAGACTATTAATTTTCTCACACTTGTTTTTTTTTTAATTTTCAGAGAAGGTGGCAAAGACAATCATGAAATCCTCGATTTGCTTAAAATGAGAAAAATTCTCCAATCGGATGTGATTCCTCAGGTTCGATCATAACATTTTTTAGATCTTAATCCATTGTCAGAAGTGAGAGATCATCCTACCCCTAAAATCATCGTATAATATTCCACATGTTCGAGGAAGTCGAACAAAAAATGTCACCTATTTGATTTCGTTCTTCTAGGAGGTGACGGTTGGATCAAAGTAATGGTTTGAAACATACGTGCTTCGAAACATTAAATTTCACAGGTGAATTATCTCGATGAAACATTAATGCAGATAGATAGTTAGATGGTAAGTTTTGAGGATGGTTATTATTTGTGCGCTCTTAAGGTTTAAAAAATTGCCATCTTATCATAATTTTCAGATTGAACAGCTTTCACTACGTTTGAATTCGGCACTAACCGCTCGCAATAATTTCTTCGACTCAACTGAGTTGCAACCTGTAGAAAATGGTTCGATGTCACGAATCCAACATTGCATTCGGTGTCTTCAAGCTCTGCTCTCGTCCACTGAGACATTAAAGGTGAAGTATTCAAAACGAGATACATTAGGCATGATACCGATGCTCATACGCGCATACACCTTTATATTTTTGCTCACTGAAGCGTTCGTACCTTCTGCAGTTGCAATAATGCACTGAGATATACGTCGATTGATTAAATCTTGAACATTTAGTCTAAATGAACTTAAAAAAAATGATTGTATTGTGTGGCTTTGGCAATGGCAACAATGGAACAGAGAAACTTTGACAATAACACATTGGGAGCAAAAAGTACATGTGGACGAAGAGGTGAATAAAATTTTCTTAGCGGCGAAAGCTGTCTATAAATCACTTCGATATTTTCGCTTCGGCTATCAAATCTTTTTGCAAAATTATCTCAGGAGTATAATATAAAGAAGCTGTTTCTATTTCTGGTCAATTTTTTCATAAATTAATGCTGAGCTAAATGATTCGTTGGTGACTGAGAAGTCACTCGTCAGAGGCGTTATTTTTTGAGACTTTTACGAGCTTGAGTTACTTCTGTTCAGTTAACAAATATGACATTATGAAAATCAAAACTTTGAAATAAGTCGGAGTTTCAAAATAGGAGTGGTTTGATGAATTCCCACCTACAGGACTAATTGTTTGTTTCAAAGTGTTATGGTTTGTTTCTTTGGTTGTAGAAGTCGAATTTTTTACGCGCTGAATGGCTGTCCAGGTTGCAACGACAGGTAACAATTGCGAAGTCCTATTCGCCAAGTCCTCAATATGACGAGTAAGTTTACGCTTAGAAATTCGATTGGTTTATTGATGAATTCTTGACACCTTCAATTCTAAACGTTTGGTGAATAGCGGTAAATATTATTTACTTGCGTAAAAATTCTAGGAAATGATTAAACCACTTTTGAACAGAATGGGAAAACTTAAGGAGCGCCATTTGATAGGATAAGCAGAATGAGGATTCGAACATAATTAACTATCCATGCGCCGTTGTTGTACTCGTAACGATAATTAACATCAACGATGCTTGCGATCAAGAAGAGCATTGTTTTCTTTTTTGTTATTATTGATGATAAAGTTAACTATATTAATGTTATGCCATCTTATTGTCATATTTGACTAACTCGAACAGCTGATTATAGATGAAAACGATCATTAGGACTTTTAAAACCATCATCATTAGCTGATTTCCATCCTCTAAATGAATTAAGTTTAATCTTGATTTCTATTTAGAGGGTGAGATTATCGCTTTCATTGGTTAAACTTGCAGTCAATTTCACGAAATTCTTGCTGCAATGATCCCAAGCATTTTTGAAGTTCATGTTTGTCGAATACTAGAGGTGTTGAATATTTGTTGGCCCTTCAACGAATACAGGCAATCCGAAAATATCTTCTAAACCATAGGAATATATGACAAAAGCAAAAATTCGCAAAAAATCTGGTCGATGAGCAATTTGAGTTGTCTCTACTTTTGTTGACTTATAAAGAGAAATTCGCTAATCGAGGATTGTTTATTTAAGTTGTTGCTCGTCTTGTAGACTTTTTCTTACAGCAATCATAACTGGATGACTATTTGCGCTTTTCGGGATTTTTACTGCATTTTTCCCTCTTTTTTTCAAGTTTTCCACTTCTACACGGACGTCTGCATCCAATAACGCATTCGCTTTCCTCTCATTCAATTGGGAATCTATCATAGCTGCAAAAATAAATATAATTTGTTTTAGTGCTCTCCAGTGGTGCATGAATGCTTCAAACGCTAAGAATTTTTCAACTATGGGATTTTTTCACTTGCTTGGGGCAAAAAAAGGAGAGAAAGCGTCAGTCTTTTTGTTGCTGAGATGGGATCATTGCGTAAATCATTGCAGGATTTTCCATCGTGTGAGTAGAGTACATGAAATTTGAAGGTTCATTTTATTGCGCTCGGAGATTTCGACGTATTGCATGATGTCAACCATGCTGTGCGATGAGAAACTGAATAAATTTCCATGAAAACTGATGCCAGCTATTGGATCACTTCAAGAAAAATATTGCCCATCTGAGATTTTCCAGTTTCATGCATAATTAAGTTTCTTTACGTCGAATTTGTTTGGATTCGATGCAATATTTGTGTTGTTCATTGAAATAAGCTTTACTGAGTGGATCATTGTATGCTCGCATTATGCTTCAATATTCGATCATTCAAATGCGATATTTAATTAATATATTGGAATTAAATTTAGAACTTTAGGATATGAAAAATATCGAAGTCGGTTTGAAGGTTTATGAAGCAAAGCGTTGAAACGTTAAGGTTTCTTAGCATCTATTCATATTTTTAACGTTGTAATTTCAGGATTAACCTTTTGTTTGTGAAAATATATTTCGCACATTTCAAGCAAGAAGTTATCGTACAAGAACGTTCGTATAATTTATTTCTTCTCCTCGGTAAATGCTTTCCTTAATTTCTTCAATCTAACCGTTTTTATGCATTTCACAACTTCTCGCCCTATCTTTCCAGGTCTATTTCACTCCGCAATCCGTTCATTGTATTAGCGGTTGGCTTATTTGTGCAAAGTTTATCCCCATTATTTGCTATCTACAGATCGTAGATATTGACAAGTGTAGTGTCCATCACAAGCCTTTCTAAGTTTTCAAATATGTTTTAAGTTTATTTCACATATAATGTCATTTAATTCTGCAAATTCAGGAACAGTTAAAAGTAGATTCGAAAACTGAAGGCATGAACGATTTGAGGCGAAAGTAATCCGGATTTCTTGAACAGAATATCGATGCATTCAATGTGATCCGAAACATTGAACAATCAGACTCTTTCGCTCTAAAGGTCGGAGCTTTCCCTAACTGAGGCGTCCTACTAATAGGATTCTACCGAAAAAAAAGAGCTATTAGAACACAAAATTGCATTCAGCGTGATAGAATTGATGAACGAATCGTAAACGCCATCATTAACCATGACGTTTTCCGAATTGAGCTGATTACCATTGGTTGTAGGCAGACGAGTTTGCAAAAATTTCCAGCATATTTTCCTGAAATTATTTCCGAATGACATATATTATGATGGACTTCATACCTATCTTTCTAAAGAACCGCCATACTCTAAATTTTCTTCCAGTAGCACCGATCCATCAGCTACTTTCAAGCCCGCTCTGCGATTAAAATCGATCCCAGCGCTCCTACTAAATGGATGTTTTGGCGAACTTTTCGAAAGTATTACCCAGTGATTACGAAAAGTAAAATTTTTCTGAATGATCCTTTTAGATCAGTATAAATTCCTCGGGATCTCGCTAGTTTTTTTTGGGACTTTCTGCCGGCAACCAGTAATGGCAAAGATATTTAAGACTTCAATACAGTGATCCTCGAAAATTGCGGTCTTTAACTTTCCACGTTCCGCCTATTTTCAGGGTCATCCAACTTTGCGGCATCAAATTTTTAGTGCAAGGAATCTTTGTTCATAGAAGAAGGAAAAGATTGCTGTGAAGCACTGCATTATAAGAACAGCATGAATGCACATGATCAGAAAAACGTCACCAGAGTATAGGTCATAAAAGAGCACTTCAAAGCGCACTGCAGTACATCTGTGCATCACTCGACTAATCTGGCACTTATTGACGAATTTACAATAAACCATTCACACCGTGGAGCGCAGATTGAAATGTTTCAGGTGGTATATAAATATATAACCGAATCCCCAATTTCTGCAGCGTTTTATGGAACACTATCCCAAGTCAGTACCGCTCTATACTGAAGGCTTTACTGCTGTCAAACGTGCCTTTAATTGAGCATATTTCCAGTATTATGCACATAATGAAGCATAACTTCACTCGTGCATAGACTAAATGAAGCCATGTTGCGTTCCTCTGAACACCAATGAAGAAATAAAGAGGTCAGGAAAAGAAAACGAGTTGCAGATTTTCTACTTTGGAACTTATGAAGATGAAGGAAAAACGGAGGGAAATTGAGGATACTGAAAATTATTGCTCTCGCCTATGATTTCTTTTCTCTCTTTTTCTTTCCACAAACTCAATTAGTACGAGAATTTCGCTTTATAGATATCTTCAGTCGTTTTGTGAAGGATTTCTTAGTTGTTCGATAATAATTGATTCATTATTTGCAGCTGAGATTGGAGGTACGATTGGTCTCTACGTCGGTGCGACACTATTGACTGTTGCCGAAACAATTGTATTTTTCATCGAGAAAAGAACAAGGAAGTTTTTTATCAGGCCCTCCGAGATATAAATGAGCTCGACGCTCCGCTTTTCTTCCTGGAATTATAGGAATCTTAAGGTATCTAGTATATCCCAGGCCTTGAATCCTGATGTCATTCTTAAAGAGATTGTTCTTTGTTGACATGGACATAAGGAGTTCTAATGGAAAATCTTAAAGACATACGCAGAAATGTAAACAAGGATTTAAAGCTACACTGAAGGCCATATTATGAACCCTCTGCTCCATGATGATGACAGTGCGGAATATTTTTAGCAGTGGATAATCGCGTTGATGTTATTTGGGCGTGTTACGTTGTAAAGGACATGGGATATCGTCCGTAATAAAATTTACCTATACATATATATACAATATGGAACATCATGGAGCAATGGAAATACCTATGGAACGAAGTCGTATACCTGTATATTATGGAAAATTGGGCTGACACCTTTTTTCTGTTCGTATGAATTAATATTGATGAAGCGCCAAATATGCACTAATACACTATCATGGATTCTATTCTCGGCTCGGCTATATGTGATGAAATAATGTCATTGAAGCGTTCTTTAAGCGTTATAGTCTGTTACTGATGAAATGCAATCTTCCAGTTTATTTGAGATATTAAATTTCCGTCTTGTTATCATGCTCATAAGAGAAGATTCCTTCTTCCTTCCCAAAGAATAGGCATTCCTTTTTGTTCGCCTCTGATATAGAAGCACCAAAGAGTAGGGTTTTCTTGAACCACCTGAAAAACAACTGAGTTAATATCGTTATGCCATTTGGGATATTTGATTTTCACTAGAGCTCTTCCATCAAATTCTTATAGGACACTGCACATGCTGAAACTAATGCTGGATTGCAACGAAATACCGTTCTGGATTAAGCTTAAACGAAGTATTAATAGTACATTCTTTTTTCTCTTAATGCCCCCTTCTAATTTTAGTTGAAACTATGGTTGCATCCTCCAATTCAGCACTACTTTAGCACCTATCAACGGTACAGCAATAAAAGCGAGCTGGCAACTACTATGGCAGACATCGTTTTATCCCGCAGTTGCAACGCAATAAGCTTATGTGAAATAATAATAATAACAATTAAACAACCTCAGGCACCTTGTCATTTGTATTTAACGACCTATTGTCGTTTCTTGAAGGATACTGTATCTACATGGACTGCTTTAGGCAACGTCCCGCTGCTGTTACTTCCACTGTTCACAGGTGTTTCAGTTGCCCACTGCTCATGACGTATACACTGAAAGCTTGCATAGTTCATTAGATTTTTGGGCTGCCGATATTAGTATGCTAATGGAGCCTGGCGAAAATATCTTCTGGGCGACGAAGTGAAGCAAAAAGAATCACTCATATAGTGGTACCAGATGCTTTGTTTAGATTTTTTTTTTATTTAGAAAAAAACTTCCACAGAATTTTTTGTGGCACTGAAGAAATAGAAAGTATCTCTGAAAGACAGAAAGTGGACTCCGACGATGAGACAGATTCTATAGCCTGTGATTTTATCTTTATTATGCATTCTTAATATGCAGTTTTTCCACCGACTTTACTACCTTTCATTTCTATCATTCTTCCATATGTAATTAAGTTGTCTATGCAATAGTTTCGCGTACTAACAAGGTTATATGTATTGTTATCACAAAGGTTCGCCGCTCATAATCCGGGTGCGCACGTCGATGGAGAAAGGCCGGGACGTGGTCACCGCATAGTCAAGTTATCCATGTCTTATTCCTGTATTATTAGCATCTAGTCTTCTAGCAGTGGACCACTGCTTCTATCTTCTCACTTGCGAAATGTCCATTTTTTTAAAGTTGAAGTATTTTACATATATCCATCGCTCGGAAGCGCATATCATGTATATCGACCAGGTTGGATTATTTCAAACGTTATTGGAATAGGATGAATTTTTTCGTTTATTATTTGTTTTTATGAAAGCAATTAGTTTCGATAGATTTAACTGTTGAGGTGCATAGTTTGCCTATTTTTATAATAAAATTTCAAGGTTTATTTTATGATCGAATTGGTATAAAATCCCTACTTACTTACTGCCAAATTGGTCAAAATTCTTAGCTTTTTTTGAAGCTTAAAGTGCCTCTCAGAATTGATGGAACAACCACAATATGCTGCAGAGAGTCGAACTGTGATGTACTTTATATTCCATTGAATTTCATTGCTACGTTCAGCCGATGAGGTTCCTCTGCCTCATGGTTCCTGTTTTTTTTTAGCAGTTGAGGGCTAAGGCATTGCATTAAAAAGACAGCAACCTCGAAATTCGTACGGATGGCATCTGCACTGGTGAATATTAGAAGCTTAGCTGCACAGCAGTGGAAGGGACGTTGCACAGCACTGCCGTCAAAAATGGGGTTAATGGAGGTGTGAGGGGAAGTGGCTTCGAAGATGCGGCGAACACTCCTATTATTCGTTCGTGTGGTGGTGATTCATTTCACATGGATTTCTTGAAATATTTCTATCTTAACTGTTGTTACCATACTGTTCCCACTGTATTAACACTCCTTGTGGGATGCTATCTTTGCCAGTGCGAGTTGAGACGTTAATATGATTGGAGAAGAATACAAGGCTTTTGCTTCTCGTGACCAAAGCTTCGTTGTGTTAACAGAGGCAGAAGTGAACATTTTTTGCAGAGACGATTTTCTGCAGAACGCCTTCTTCATATCAGCTGAAGGTGATGTCTTAGGCTCGTGATCCCTCGAATCTTTCGCTTGTCTTTTGTTGTGTCTTATGTTCGGTGACCATTATTTATGTGCTATGCATCTTAGAGAGTCTCTTTTTCAAGCCGTTATAAATTGAATAGCAAAAAATTAGAACTATAGGTATCATTCGTAGATGGATAAGAAACACAAATCCCGGTTTATAAGTCAAATGTTTACATTTTGCTGGTCGAAATAATTTCATAACATTCGACCGCTCGATTTTATAGTCTTCTGATTACATGCTGTCTGCATAAAGCAGTAGCATATGAAGGGATCCTTCAAAGACTATACTGCTGAATCATTTTTCGCTGCAAATAACATATGAGTGCTCGAACTTCTCTATGCTCTAGACAGCGACACCGTGATCATTGAGAAATTACCTGAATAAAATTTCATCTAGTTCATCGACACATTCATTTTAATTCAATCTCTTGTTTCATACAAAGAAAAGTAACATCTTGAAAGCTGAATTTAATGCAGTTAATATAAATTAATGCTTGAGTTCACCTCTCCAGATTAATGCTTAAGAGTACAGCTTGCGAAGTCAGTATTTATGGCAGAAATAACGACGAGCATCTGCAAGAGAACGTTTGCTGAATTTGAAGAGGGGCATTTTATTGTGAAGCCAATCATTGCACAAAAATGCCTCTCATCAAATACACTATTCATTATTGGAAAGCCAAGAAATCCTCTCTCAGGGGTAATATTTTTTCGATTCTCATTATATGTATTTCCTTCTCGATTACATTTATTGAATTTTATGAATGAAATTGGCTTATCGTTCTAGTGAGCTATTTCTCGATGATGGTGCATGTCTACTTTTTAAAGGAAGATTTATGTGCGGCAAGAAGTTCATCGTCGAATCTCGTTGGGTGGCATGACGTGGGCAGACTAGAATGTTGCCGCATCAGATACATATGTCGAGTGTAGCTGCAGTTTACGGTTGGATAGCCTCTATTTTTTGTGAACGTTTCTCTGAGAAGGAGTGAACTACCGGTGGATGTTTGTGGATGGATGGAGGGAGGATTTCTGAGGATATATGAACTTGTTTCGTCGAGTTTTTAAAGGCGCATTCGAAATGAGCTTTGATAGCCTTTTTTGTCGATCATGGTCGTCAAAACACTCTGAATTTTGCAGAGAGCTAATAAAAAGTGATCCGATCGTTAGTGGAATTTGTGAAAATTATTGTGGCTAGTCCAAAATCAACAATGAAAATTCTAGGCAGCCTCAACAAATAGGTAAGAATGAATGTTTAATTGGCTTTACATAGGAATCAGGAAGCATTTTCAAAAAAAAATTTTTTTTTGAAAATTTTTGCAACTTCGCTTATTTAAACGACCCATAGAGATGTGTTTTCCATTTCGTTGTGATGCAGTTTCAAAATCTAAATCTTTTATTAACAAGAGATCATCGTAAATCGACCTGCTACTTTAGTTTGCATCATTCTCTCCCGACGAATAAAAGATTAAAAATGCAATGTATAGGTAGGTAAAGGTATTTATGCAATTCGATCGACTAAGGTATCCGCTTATGTAAATATCTAAAATCAATGAGAGGTCATTATATTTGCAAATTTCTATAGAAAATCGTTTTGTCGTTGGCGTCTAAAAAAAGACAGAGAAGAGAAAAAGTAAACAAAATAATATTAACATCAAATAAGTGGCAAAATTTTCTATTAGATTGGTATATTTGAAGGTTTAATTCATTAAATGATTAGTTAATTAAATTAATTAGAATTTCATCCGAAAGTGATCGCTACTGAAATGTCTAAAATGAAGTGTCGAAAATGAGAGGAACGTTTGCATTTGTTAGGAGTTGAATTTCAACCTTTTCGTTATCATTTTCTCGTAAATGGCGACTTACAAAGCGATGACATTTCTCTGAAATATCACAATTGCTTGCATAAAGCCATAAAATATTGTTCATCTTTCACACGTATAGCTTCACGTAAAGATCCATTACGATTGAGATTTCTTTGTCATTTTTGCCGATTTTTCGACTGATCAGAAACGCTTGCGAATTTGTAGTATATGTCAAGAGTTACTTGTATAAGATACTGATAATAGAGTTTGAAATTTGATAAAAATTCATGTCCATTCATTTCAGCAACTTCGTCATTCTATACTTGAAGTAGCAATTACCAACGGCCAAATACAGCTACAGTTTGGCCCCTGAACTTCCGATATCTTTCGGACCTCAGAAATTCTCAGAATTAATCAACTTCCAGCTTGGAAGATTGTAAAAATAGTCGGAAACTCTTCAATTTCCAGAACCAGGAAGTTCGCCACTGCACAAATAAAAGCGAACATGCTAAATTCGAAAATCTTATTAAGTCTGCAATGCCTCATGCGCCAATTATACTCGAGGGAAGGAAGGCAGTGGAATAGAATGCCCCATAATTTGATAACAAATTGTTGTGATATCTTGTCTGCATGGCTGCTGGAGAAGTATTATTTCTGAGGAATGTTTAGAAGTCTCAAGAGAAGACATTAAGCTTTAATAGACTTTAGCCGGTAACGTTGCAAACAATCCCTGACATTTGTGTTTTCCCACTTTCGTTTGATTATTTACTTGTGCTTTCTTTTCTGACCTATTGCTAGATGCTCTGCAGTTAGTCTATACGCGATCCATGGTCTGAAAGATATAGTGTCGACAGTGTGGCATCCTATAATGTAAGGTCTTTAGAACTTGGTAATGCCACTAGGCAACATAAATTAATGTTTCATGTGAACAGCTACGGAACGAATCTAGCTTAGCATAGACTTAATTTGTATAAGTCAAAAATCACCTTCATTTATTGCTTTTGTAGCCTAAATTTGTCGTATCCATCATTTCTGCCTTCCTGTCTTCACGAAATTGACGCTGCGCATAAGTATATATACTTTTTCATTGTCTGGTGATAAACTGAAAATCACATTTCCTAGCGCTGCTATCCTTCAGATCTCCCAAATTATGAGATATCGTTGCTTGAGAACTTGAAACTACACAAATCTGCAAAGTTCATAATTAACTATTCAACTAGGAATCCCCGTATAGAATTCCCCTCCAATTCCAGCCAGATTTTAGCCTTTACCCAGGTTTTACAGTGATCGATGCAACCTTATGCCTGATTATTTCCGCATTTACTCCATCGAACCAGTGTCAGACATGGAGTCAAATGAAAGCCAGGAAAGCATCTCTATACCCGAGGTCAGTTTTTGAAAAATTCCTGAGGGTAACCGTCCACTCATAGAAAACGAGATTTACTGTGCTGCTGGTATGTTTTGTGTAGCAATTTAGACAGTTATTCCGGGGTAGTAGCTTCACTGGCATATAGCATGTCTTGATTTCGGTTACCTACATGACTTTGGCGAGTAACTGTCGATATCGTGTGATATAAGGGAATGGTTTCTTATTTGCGAGCAATTTTCCGTGATATGTCCCTGTTTATTTTTCATCCAATTATACCTTTTCATTTCATTTCCATCATATTATTTACTAAATATGAGTCTTAGATAACTGTATTCTAAGGCACTAAATCTGTAGGAGTAATTTAGATGTTTAGCGATAGAAGTGCAATATTTGATGCCGCTTCGCGAGATGTGGATAATGACTGTTGCCATCCGATCCGTCAATTCATAAAGCAGTTTTTTCAATCCTGTCTCATTTGTCGTCACTCGGATGAACATAAATTCACTTCAGCAGTTTCCAGTCATATTCACTATGGCAACTTCTTCCATTTATGCTCAGAAATAATGCAACTTAATTGGATATTTAAGCATTATTCGTTGTTTCGTTTACTGTGCTCTTTTACTCTTGAAAAGTCATCTTTTCTCCCACGAATTTCGACTGTTATCTGTGAACAATATTTTGGTGCATCCAGCGTATTCGATTCCGTAACGGACCGTCACTTAGATATCAGGCTCTTCCATAATTCACCGAATAAGCAACGATTATTCGTCATAATCGTAATTTGCCGAGCAAATCTGCAAAAGCACTTCATAAAAAAAATCTAAAGTCAATTTTATTTTAACATTTCATTGATAATTAGGAATTGCAGTTTCATATGATTGACATTTTATATTGAATACTAGTACAAAAAGAAAAGAAGTGATAGAACCATTTATTGGCCCGTCGCGAAAGTGAGGTATATTCTCGGATTTGAAGCTAAGTAACCGTGGATTATCGCGCATGAAATTGCAATAAAGCAATTTTTTGTCTCAATTAAAGCTATCCTTTACATTTCACAGAAATTCATTGGAAATTGTCATTGATGGTGAAAACATTTCATTGCTCTAATGTTTAGGAATTCAGGACTACCGTTTGTTGCATACAACTGAGCTGCGCCGTCGTTTTTCGTCTCATTGCTTTAGTTTGTTTGTTTTCGTTCCATCTTTGACAGATCGGCGCTTGATTTTTATTTTTGAGTAATTTCATCTCTTTCCTTTCGCTGCCTTCGAAATTCTATCTGAATATAGTGGATGCAGACATCCACATAATTGTACTATGAATCCTTCACTTCTAAAAGATAACTGAGTCTGAAAACTGCTTGCACCAAGAAATATGAACTGTGATTCCTTTGCTCACTTCTCTCTCATTCAATGACGGTAAAAACCGTCGAAAAGTGCAAATTTAACATATATTTTTTGTTTACAGAAATTCTCTTGCTAGCTTTTACTCCATATGAAAGCGTATAAGAAATTCTTTGAAGCCATATTTAATATGATCTGCACTATGCTTTGCATCATCATTAATATTTGTTATATTCCACAGCGCCGCACAATGATGGTCCATATGGAATGCACTTTGGCTGTTTTCTTGCTTCATCGGCTATAATGCGTATCATCTTCGCCTATAAGGTTGCAAATCGACGTGTATTTCTTCATATTTCACGCACCTCTATATATATATATATGACAGTCAGTTAAGGCGTCTCTTTGTACTAGTCACCTAATAGTAGTCTACGATGATCGGAATAAATTTTCAAGGGCATTTGCGTCTGTCTGCCTTCGCTTAATAACGTTTCAGTCAGATGTTGCTGTTTTCTTATATTCTTTGCATATTGTAACTATTTATGGATTACTGCAGAGTACTTTGCGGTGCGAATTCCAGTACAGATATTTGCAAAGGCAATTTAATTTTAAAAAGACGTTTGCTATAGAAGGGCCGAAGGAAATGTGATCTCTTTCTTGCACCTTAAAATAGATCCTTTTTATCGAATAAAGAACCATCATTCCATCAAGTCATAACTCAAATGACTATAGCGTTATCAGTGATGAAGGCGGCTTCACCTGGTATATCCTAGTTAAAACTCATTTGGAGGTTTCGTTCGCAAATTGAAATTAACTGTCTATTCTATATGATCAAAACTTTTCCGCTTCCAATTACTTTACTCGTAGCCACTTGCAGAATGCGCTTTTACATCATACTGCCCGATAACGATTGCTCGTTTCGACGTTTACGCAGACATGTTGCAGTTTTCGCTTACTAATATAAAAGGTAAACTCACTATACGCCAGAGATGGGACTGGGAGGTGGAGTGGGAGTGGGAGGGGTGAGGGAGATGCAATTTTGCTGCTATTTGAAGATTTTCGTAAACTATGGTGAAGCTCGCATTCGCTGTTGCTTCAGCAGGCGCATAGAACATATTCTTTTGCATAGAGGTGAAGGCTGCATAAACTTCATTCGTTTTCGAATGAAAATTCATATGTTATCAGGTGGGGGAAGAACGGCAGTACATGAGTTCATACTACTGACTGCTCCGAGAAAATATTCTCTTGCGGTGTAAAGATTCTTATCGCCGAAAATTGTTGCTGCTTAGATCAGCAACGACTGATGATATCCTCAACGCAGCGGGTATTATGAATCAGTTAGATTTATCCGAAGTATCATAGGCGCAAATCCACTCAGCAGATCGGCTGTCTTTTCCTTTCTTCTACCTTCATTTT
Source organism: Parascaris univalens (assembly GCA_037576465.1). Classification (NCBI taxonomy): domain Eukaryota; kingdom Metazoa; phylum Nematoda; class Chromadorea; order Rhabditida; family Ascarididae; genus Parascaris; species Parascaris univalens. Next base: position 189,268,789 of record CM075173.1, on the reverse strand, counting down.
TCATAAATATTGTTCGAATTTGACCCAACTCAGAAGGCTGCAATCGATTAAGTTTGAAACGCACAAACTACATATTACGGGTATATCCATCCGGTCGCTAAATTTAAACGTCTTGTAACGTATCGGACGGAAATAGCCGAGTGCTATGGAGTGGAATTGTTTTCTTTCTGAAAGGTGTTCGCAGTATACTAATGCTAAGATGATAAACTAGCAGCCAATTGTTTTGTTGTCGTTCGTTCTTTTCTGGAAGAATATTTCACATCCATTTCACAAGCAATTTGTCATCATTACACATTTGCCACCTTCTATATTCGTTGAGCATTAAGCATTCAAGCGCTCATTGAAGCACATCGAGGCTAATTTCTATCGATTCTCGAATAACGTTCTCCGCATCACTAGGCTCCCTTATGCCGTCTTATATCGTTCCTCTTCACTTCAGTATATCTATAAATGAGTCGCTTCATACACTCACTCATACAACATTTACAAAAACACCGATTGCGCAGAACTGTTTCATTGCTCGCATTAACAAAAACTTGAACGTCAAATAATTATACAACAATTTCGATAACCTTCCAGTCGAAGTCTTTTGTGCTTAGCACCCTCACCCTCCCCATCCCCACGCCCTTCTTTCTCTAAAGAGTCCACTTGCCAAGTGGTGTAATTCACGGTCACTGAATAAATGGGCTGTTACGATCGGTGATATGTAACCACTAATACAGTTCATTACAGTTTAGTTCTCCAGTTTTCTCTATATTGTGAATATCAAATTTTTGTACGATATTATATAGGAGAAATAAAGTGGATTATTTCTTGCTCCTTCATAAAATGCCTTTTAATATTTCACATAGACTGATTTTATTCGTAGTCGTATCAATTTTCGGAAATATATCTTCCAACGATACGAGAGTTTAAAGCAAAATCAATTAATCAGTTAGATTGCAAAAATCAAACGAAAGTCTCCAGTCTCTTCAGGAAGATCTCCAAGAAGACCAGCATAAGATGAGATTTTTGCAACGGATGAGATTTAAGGCTATAAATCTACAGCGTTGTTTTTTTTTAATGTTAAAGCGCACCAGTGATACGTTTGTTGAGGTAGATTTCCGCATATTATGCGTCTGATGTCTCAGAGAGTGGAACCCATCAACATTGCTCATTAGGGTTTTCAAGTCCGGGAGGAATTTTTTTACAATTTTATGCTTTCATTATTTCAATTTGCATCCAGTCCACCCAAACGGCAAACTTCCGCATCCGCTAATTGCATCCAGAAATTATGAGAACTATGGATTTCGGTAGGACCAATAACTTTCGGATCATTGCATTTTGGTCAGTTACTTTCTTGACTGACAGATTCGGTTGCATTTTGCATCGGTGAGGCGAATGGAAAACTAAGAACTATCCAAGGTCACTGCAACAATACAGGCTTTTATGACTGCATGTTCCAGAAATTTCGCTCGGAAGGATGACATTGTAGCAAACGCAGTAGTAAAATCAAATTTCAACGAGTCCGATCCTTCCGGCAAATTCTCTCATCAAGAACTTCCGCATTTTCGTACTTATTATGCAAATTTGCTTTTCAAAAATGCAGTCATATGGGGGTCGGGTGTGCGCGTATTTTTGCTGATTTCGTATCGGTCTTCTGATATAGTTAAAGCCGGACTAACTGACCAGCTATGAAGAAGATTCTTCGGCGATAGAAAGAAATCGAACGTTGCTACAGTGGTCGGACGGTCGCAAAGCCGATTTTTTTTTGTAGAAGACTGTGGTATCTGCTAGTCTAATTCACACATGATGGAGTGCAAATTCTGCACGCCTAATACTTATTTGTAGCTTATAAAGCCGACTAGTGATGAGAAGGAAGGACGGCGGTGTATGATCGTTATGGAGAAGGAGATGTAGTTACTGGATGGGGATGATTGGAGGAATGCAAAACGTCGATCGTTCCAGACCTTCCATCATGCCTTTCCACTTTGTTTCTGAGCTGCTCAATAGTACGGCTGTAGTTCCCCTCGCAAATGATGCAGATGTGCAAAAACTTCATAAGGTGGATCTTCAGCGGAAGTTTACCGAGAAAGAGTGAATTGTTTAAAATTTAAGTGCACATTTACGTTTTTTCTTTGCTGTTTATTGGCATTTTTTTAGAAGTCGAACACTGTATTGTGCGGGATTGCAAGTGCACATAAAAAGTGGCGTAAAATAAAGACGTTCTTAGTTCATGACGAAAGTTATCGCCATTTCGTCTTCTCTTTTGATGGAATATTTTGCCATAACGACTCCCAAATGTCACTGCAAGAAAACATTGCATTGCAACTGCCAAAATTGCAGTTATATCGTTCAGAAAAAGGCTTTCAATTATTACAAATCTGCTTCTCAAATTTGCAATTTCTTATTCAGCAAAATTTGCATTGATCATAATTTGCAATATACCTTTATTTATGCAGCTCACACATCGTAGAAACACATTTGGCCCGTCTGTGTATTCATCTTTGTATACAATAATGGCAATAAATGGGATATTCGGCAAAAGGCTTAATCAATGCGTTCATGAATGTGAATTGAAAAAATGTTTGTGTTCCGTCTTCAGTCTCTCTATTCTAAATGTATGCTTTTGTCGAGAGAGTGAAATATTCACATTCGTCGGTTATTCTGAAATGCTCTGATTACGATGTGTGATCGAAAATTTTCAGACTTTCTCTAGCTTTCAATCGTATAGAATTTGAAAATCTTAATGATTTCCATGTGGTTCGAACTCAAATCTGAAGTTTCGCGTAACAGCTCGAGCTACAATTTTTCGAGTAACCTTTTTTTTGCAACTTTAAAGTAACATACTATAGATGATACCTGTTAACGTTAATATATGCTGTATCATTGCAGTGTTGTAGGGAGGATGGGGAAGAAATTACCGAAAGCAAACCGAGTTAGCCGGCATTGCCTTGCGACGAAATGAATCAAATTTAGTTTTCTTTTGTTGCAATGCATAATTCGTATTATAGAATGTTAGGTCTACTTGCATCGCAGTATATTGTCCGAATTCATTGCACACACACACGAAGGCAGTCTATCCGAAATTAGAATCCTCCTCTTCAATAGTGGATAGATGTTGGATTTTTTAAAGAATGAAATATGCAATTATATATTAAATATAACTCTTATAATATGCAAATAAGTAGAAATGGGTCGAATACTTCGTATAGTAAACTTCCTTCCATATAGTTTTGTATAGTTCTCACTCGTTTCTTCACTTTCAATAAGTCTATTTTGAAAGAAAGCATACTTTATTGCGTTGTTTTTGATTTCATGAGCGTAGCAACAAATAAAACTGCTAATGTATTTAAGATGTATGTTGGTGACTTTGTGTGTGTATATTTGAGTGATCGATAGTCTCTGTTATCATAGTGCAAAGGCGATATTGGTCTCGTGCACATAGGCGGTTTCCATTCAAGGGGATGTCTCATGCGGCTGGAGATGTTAATAGCTGTTAGGATGGCTGTCGAATTCTTTACGAGCATTTATTGCTCAAAAATGCTCCGAAATTTACCCATCAAATTATCGACCATCTTGAATGCATGTTGACAAGAAGATTTCTTTTTCTTGGATTAGAGGATTTCTGCAAAAAAGAAAAGCGCTCTGTTTGGATTGTAAATGAAGAAGGAATATCCATAGAATCATGCGCGAAATGTTACTTATTTGTTCTACTCATAGACTTTCGTGATAAAATTTCTAAAACACTTCGTGATAAAATTTCTAATGCGGCATTTTTTTATTGTTTCAAATATTTCAGCAGCCGAACATAACGTTAAGTACTCGAATTAAGCTAATACGATCGGTAACTTAAAATATAAAATTAAAAAGTTTGTGGGGATCACAATTTTTGATTTCCTAATGTTCATCATCGTTATATCACTCTCGTTAGCGGGTAATATAGTGGGTAATACTTATTCCATTACTGGTAAAGAACTGCAACTTTCCAATGTTGGATTGTGAGGAGGGAGAAAGGGGAGGGGGTATCAAGTTATATATGTCGGCAAAGAAAGTTCTCCTCTAAACAATATTATTCTCTTTGCTAGTCAAATAAAAGACAACGTTTTGGTAACAAACTCTATGGTGCACTGATGCACTTCATTAAAAGAGCGTTTTGTATTTGTTCTCCAGCGATGTAACTTTACCTTCATAATTCTACAGTTTGTAGAGTATAGTAAAAGAATCTGATATAGATTATCGCAAAAATAATATTGGGAAATAATCTTTCATTAACATATGCAGCGTAGTATCCAGAAGTAGACGTTGTAGACGTTGGTTCGATGGTTGTCTTATCGTTGGATCATCAATGCCTTAAGTATCACTACTGAAATCGATTTGAGCCGATAAATACAGAAATTTTCATTCAAATGACGTATAAAGATAAATGAAATAAGGCACATAGCAATATCACTTGATCAATAAGCTCAATTAAGGAGCGCGAAAAACGAAGTTGATCAATAGAATTTCTTCCGAGCGTTATTCCATTACTGGCAAAGAACTCCGATGAACGTAAATTTAGCTATATTGATAGCATCAGTCATTTAGATAATTCATAACATCCGGTTGAGAATGTCGACAAAGTTTCTCATAGTGTTTCACATAGTAAGTTGGTTAATCTCAGCTCATTTGTGTATGATATTTGTAAAAAGATTCTTTTCGGCAACAAGACGTTAAGCTAGGTGGATTACCTTAAATATAATTCTTTAAGAGATAATTACAGAGGCGTTCATCAAAGAAGCTTGAAATGGAAACGTCCTTAAAACGTTATATCTTCAGATGAATCAGAATTGTGAAGCATTAAAGAAGGATTGAAAATGTATGGAATAAAATATTCATAGTAATCTAAGGTGGTCATTCACGCAAAAATCTTTTATGGAAATCAAATTTTGAAGTATTTTCTTAGCAAATCGATCAACATAGAACGCAGACCTTCCTGCACACTGAAATGCCCCTCAACTGCATTCGACGTTGTTCGATTAGCATCGTTGCCGGTATAGATAGCATCAACTCTATTTCAAGTTATATTTTTTATATAGATGGGATCTGTTTTATCTTAAATTACATTTATTGAAGTTCAACGTTGAGTGTTCGGCAGCTAAGGAATTCGAGGTGTAACGTCGACAAACAAACTCATATCGGTATGAATGCGCATATGAGCGGATGAATTATAGTCACAAAGCGTTCATTAATTGCGATCTTATGTGAACGTATGAAAAGTGACCGCTTTTCGTTGTGTGTGAATATTCGATCATTTTTAGCCAGATTATAGTGGCTGAAGGTTTCTACTTCAACTTTAGTGCAAAAATTCCATGATCCACCACTCGAAAAGTTCACCATCGTGGATACGCTCTTGGATTTCTTGCAATTTGCGAAAAAATAAATCCTTTCTAAAGATGTTGTTCTTGTTTTGCCCCACCTGAAATTCTATTTCGCGGTGAAAGCAAAATTCAGCTTGTAAATGGATAAGTTCCCTGGAAAAGTTCTTTGCTGTCGTTCAGCTCTCCAACGAAGAGAAAATCTATCCTTATTTGTGAATTCACTTTGCCCTGTACATGTGCGTATTGATGTTAATAATGTTGTCGGTTCATTGCTTTTTTTTCTTCGGCTCTCGAGTTTAATGCATAAGAGAGAAGGACATTTTTTTTCAAGCTGTTTCATGCTTCTCGTTAAATTCATTTGGAAACTATGATATATGTTGAATAAAGAAAGAATTATAGAACATCTTGCTTCAGAGAATATATTGCAGTTGAGCAGCCAATCATTTTCTGTGAATCTTTGTGAGCTTTCTTTTCCACTTCTCAGGTCCTCAAATTATACGCAATTTTCCTCCAAAACTCACCGGAAATTTTCGTATCGTCTGGCATTTATAAAGAACTTTTTTTGGACTTTCAAGAATTTCTTTCTTGACGTTTTCATAAATTTTGACGTCTTTGTGGAAATGATCGTTATTATCACCACAGTTGGCTCACTAGTGGTGGATGGATATCGAAGTGCGGCGTTTTGCTGATATTCACTAGCGTCCATCTGAAATGAACGGTAATTATGTCACATAGCCGTGATGTAAAATGAGCAAAGGCCGAAAGCTTCATCGATACACCTTCATTAAAAATACAACGACGAAATGAAAATGGAAATTCGCTCTCACTTCCGGACAATTAGATTACTATTTTCAAGTATTTTAAGGTTTGAAATTTATGAACGAAGCCTCTACGAATAGTTTTACCTCCTTTTACAAGATCGATTTGAAAATTTCGCTTTTTCTAATGAGTAATCCAGATCATTTTATGATCCAAGTTTTAGCGAGGTTTAAGGCGAATTTAAAAGATTTATTTTAGCCCAGACTTAAGCTTTGACGCTCGTTGGCTTTTCGCCTACTGCGTTTGCTCATTTTGTTTGAAATTTGCAATTCTATACACATTTACTCGTTTTTTTTGCTATTACGGTTAGTCTTTGTTTAATCACCGGTAAGGATTTATTGAAGGATAGATGGATAGAGACAATATGAGAATCTCAAATATATTGTTCAAACTTCGAAAATTACTGAGAAGTGTGACGTTCATTGAAGTGAAGCACATGAGCAATATGTGGGAAATAATACAACTCTTTGATGGGCGCAAACTTTGCGTGAATTTTTTGTTCCCTTTATTAAGAAATGAAGTTTTCTGTGGCGGAGAACAAAACAATGAAGTTATGAACAGCTATAATCAAGTAGACATTTGGAAAATGTATGTGATATGCTGATGGGTATTTCATTGGATGCTGACAACTAACAATAGTAGTAATAACAGTAATAGTAATAATGTTAATATTAATAGCAACAATAGCCATAATAATGCATTATTAAGCTCTCAGAAGTGGCAATTTCAAGTATAACCAATTAGCAGTAAATTCTTAAAAGTGGAAATGGCGAAAGAGAAGATAAGTGGAGCTTATTTAGAGACGGTTTTTACCACCTATCCCTACCCCAACATAGATGCATCAGAAATTATATCCAAGTGAGCGAATGTGTTGACCATATCTAAATGACCTATGCTTTCGAGCACTTAGATATGTCGATAGGAATGAATACTTAGTAAGCATTCAACTATACTGCAGAAAATATACGTTTTGCGCAGTGGCGTTGCGCACTACTCATTCGAATTTTTATATAATAAGTCATCTTTTGTGATAAAATTGACATGAAAAAGAAAATAGAATCTAGAGCGTTCGCCACATATAAGAAATATATTGGTGTATATGTGATCGATTGATTGGTCTTATCATTTAATAATCATCCGTGCATGAATTCTGAGTGACATATTAGCGTTACTGCTAAAACCAAACTGTTGCATCACATTTCCCAACCCTTCCATATGCTTCCACTTGTTAAAAGTTCAATGGAACGCTTACGATAGCATCTTCCAATGTTTGCAGATCTGTTAGAAATCCCACGATAAGACTATCGCATTTCGACCTCTTCATAAGTCTTGATAAGGTTTTTCAACTGCATCAATAAACCTTATTCGAAAGATATTTTAGCCAATAAATCAGTTATGGAAATTGTTTGACTGGGAACAAAATTTAAATATGAGACCATCACAGAGAGGTTGCAGCAACATGAGCAGTTAAGCGTTTATTCTCATCCAGATCAGTTCCTATGAAAGTTCAACCGCGCTGAAATAATGTCTATTTATAGCTTGCTACGCAACAGCACTCGTGTGCAACCATTTTGCAGTCAACTGCCTTGTTGGTCATCCTGGATATGTTAGCAATATCTAGCAAGTTGTCTCAGCATATCACTTTTCCTTCAGAGCAAGTTGGTACTAGAGATACACACCTGAACTGCATTTTTTCTTTCCGAAATGAGCGTCTTGAAATTCTCTTGAACAGCAGTGAAGTCACCTTCAAAATTTTGTTTCCTACGAGAATGATAATCAATCAAAATCAAAAATGGAGAATTTAAGTCGTCTTTGGTATATTTATAACGACCAGTTTTGATGACCATAGTCTTATAATTTGCAGGACGTCGAATTTCACTAATCAAGATTTGATAAGCCTAACTGATGAAGTTTTTTCAACTGTTCACTAGTCGTTAAAGAAGTTCTGTCATGCAAAACGTTGGATATCTATGCGCCAGGTGTATCCTATTCCATCACTTTGCTCTTGATTAACTTTAATATCATAAAATAGTCACAGAATGTGAATAAACGTTCAATGGCATCGATATACCCCTCACCAAATTCTATGTGTGTTGTGTCTACTTCGTTTCCAACTAACAACGGAATCAATGAATGCTGCAATGTGTATACAACACTAGTTCGTGCTGAGAAAGCTTCTTTCCGCACAAACACAATCAGCATACGAATTAATCAATGCGTATGCTAGCTTGAATTGAACGCTTTCGTATGTTCGTTCGTCCATATATTAGACAATCGTTGCGAATATATCCCTTATATTCCACCAGTTTAGATAGAAATATCAACCCTAGGTTCTCAGAATTTTCACTTTTATTTTATGCTTTATGAAAGTGGAAAGCGGAAATTTTTACATGAAATAAGTATTCGTAGGCAAATTTTATAGGTAATGAATTGCATAAATGTTTCTCATAATTCTAAATCATTCGCATGAAATTTAATTGCCATAACGAAGTAATTCAATGAAATTTTACGCATGAGAGGTGCTGTTCCTCTACTTTGAAAAAAATAAATCTTCGCATCCGGATTTCATGCACTTTTGCCAGTTTTTTCGTTCATTGTTCTTCATAGTCGTTAATTTTTCCTTTTTTTCAAATAGTATCTTTCGATGTCTCTTCATTTGTGCATCTGAATGCTTATATGCATCTGAATCTATCCGTCCAATTATTTCAGTTTCTGATTGTAACAGCTTAGCAGTCGAATTTTCCATCTGCTCAATGTGTGCTACAGCAAATTCACCTTTACTTCATTTCGTCGTCATATGGGATACTCGGGCCATATTACTTGTAAATCAATCTGCTTCTAATACCGAGAGGATTTGGATCTAGAATGTGCTTTTTCGATTAACGATTTCGTCAAGCGACCACTCTCGTGAGAAAATGCAATTTTAGCGAAAGTGTCCATCATTTCTGGAATAGCGAAAATTCGCGCTAAAGCTTGAAGCAGCCAGTTAAAATACAAAAAGCGAATAACATTTTTTTTTTGCCTCAGAGGAGGTCGATGTTTTTGCCATCCATATTTTTCTCATTTTCATTATGCTTCGCTACTTTAATGCACGAAATCGAGTTTGTGAGAACATATACCCACCTGTCCTATTATTTGAGGCAGCGAGTAGTTAAAGCCGTACTTAAGGAACCTGAGGCCATAAGGTCAATTCATACTCTGCTTTACGAAACCATTCTGCATTTAATACGACTCCCTAGATTTAACTCTGCCCAATGAGCTCGATTTGTATTTGAAAAATAAAGTTCTATGATCCGAAAGGTCCCAGAGGCCTAATTTTCTTATAGCACCAATGAGCTACATTCCGAAAAAGCAAAATTTCTACAGAGGGCCTTTCGTAACTGCGTTTATAGCCTAGAAATTTATATTATATGTTTTTCGACATCGTTTTTTGCTGCTGACTGATGGCGATGAGTTTATGTACTGGAAGAGGTGTTGCGAATGCGCTAAAAACGATGCCAAAATATAAAATGGAAATGAATGAACTGATCTCGAAGATATGCATGCAATTTGACCTGAATTTTTGGGTTACTATGTGTCTTTCATCAACCTTCATTGTTCGCTCGATTGGACATATTCATCCCTCCATCTTTTAATTAGTCACCCCGACCAAAAGGACTGACAATTTTTCAGCTCCCATCTAAATCTTCAACATCCACAGATCGATGGCAGCCTATGTTCGCGGAATTCCAAACGTTCCAAGACGCGTGTTTATACGGGCATTTCAGGCACTGTGATTGAGCACTTTCTTCAATAAGCAGAGAATTTGCAACAGACAGATGATTAGGTGCTTGCTTGACAATTTCGGCACGTCACTGAAGCGATGAAATATAGCTGATGAATGTAAATGCTTTAACTTTGAGAAAAGAGAGAAAAACTTTAAAAATTTCCGATAAGAATAAATAATTAATCACAAACATTCCTATATTTTTATTCGAAACTTTTGGTTCAATCAATCTATATAGAAGGAAAATCAGATGAAAGAAATATGTTGAAAAAGTATATAATTCGTTTATTTCAAACATTTGTTGAACGTTTTAATGAACAGAGATATTTCGGATATGAAATTTGGGGATAACGAAGAGCTCATTTCTATTTGACTGGAAGAAATTCGAGCAAAAAAAGGCCGCCAAGTGCTTTGCAGCGTCATTCCCGATCCATATATATCCCACTCACTCTTGTATCGATCATGTATTCATTTTAGGTAAACGAAACTATAATAACACACATTGCGCATTCCTGGTGTGTTTTCCTTTTGCTCTAGCGCCGCGATGGAAAATGGCATATTCACTTAATAAGTGAGGACATGCACATAAAAGGTGGTTGTTACAAATAGCTGATTAGACCTCTTGTGGCGTTTTTTGCTATTTGAAGCACTCCCTCCCTTCCCTTTCCCCCGTCTGTGCCCTCAAAAAATATAGATTGGCATTTCTCTAGGGAGAAACTTGGCATTATTCTAATAAACGAAGTGAAAAGTTTCGGAACTAAGTGCACCTCATATATTTATCATCTGTATCGTGCTTGAGCACAATGTTTTTCTCGTTGAGCTTTCGTTTAAATGGCATCCCACTTTTTATATAAGCTCACTAAGAGTAAATAAGCCAACAGTTTGCCGTAATTATGACTTTTTTGTATATCTTGGGATCGGTCGGTGACGTAGAAACGTGAATGGTGGAAAAGGCTCATTCTTTGAGCTTCATTAACACGCATCCAAACCTTTTTTAAGGTTACATGTCAAAAATTTGAAATGACAATTCCACATTACAAATGGCCGTCCAATCGATGCGACGTTGACATTTATCTTTATTTGATTATTCATCGGATGCTTGAAGTGAAGGAGGCTTTTTCATTGTTGTTCATGAAAGGCAATCGAAAAGGCTGATTTTTTCCTCGCTCACGGCATACCAATAAGGGAATGAAGTAGCTTTTCTCGGCATTTCTATCATATGGTTCTAAAGAAAGTATTTATTGGCAATAAGAGATTATGGCAAAATGAATTACTGTTGGAATTTTTGCTCATACGAAAGAATAAATGGGAAACAATGATACAGCAATAGATAAAGGTAATATCCCAACGAAATAGCGCAAAGATAGAATAATTTTAGTGGGGAATTTCCAGTTAATTTCCATTCTTGGTGAGGTAAATATGCAGGGCCATATAATCTATTTGAGCCTCAAGGACAATACAGCTTAGGTTCGTTTGAACAGTAAGTATATGAATGCAATATTCTCATCCAGTAGAAAGTTGATGGAAAATTAGTCAAATCTCTTCATTAGAAGAATTTCTCCATTCAAATAAATGTGAATTGTATTTCATATATTTTTTTCGTCATTTGACATTTTTTTCCATCCGTTGACATTTGCGCCACCACTACAATTTAATTTTAATCTTTCTTTTTTGTCAGCCTCTACGGTTCAACGGCTCAATTCTTCCATATCTCTTTCAAGTTATCATTCGTGCTAATGGCACCATTCATATTTAGCCCCTATAGTGAAAATTACACCTCAGAGTCGAAATGCTGTTTATTTGCTTTCATTTCAAGGCTTTTATTTTTATGTCTCTGTTGCAGATGCAATTTCCGGTAGTTCTTTCAGTTGTTCACTCAGTCTCACTAAAATATCAAATCAGTGGAATATATCATATATTCAGTCGTTTTCCTAAGTCTGACGGTGAACGAAATTCGGGAAAAAAATAAGCATATGACGAAACTCCAGATCGTATGTATCTGTCGACTTCAAATCGCTTCACTGAGAAGTCTGCTCGTGCTTATAAATGGCCCGTTGACAAGTAATAAACAAAGCCGACCTTGTGGACAAAAGCAAATGAACTGTTTGCCGTGTATAGGGAATTCAGTAAGTTAAAATATTTGCAGCGATGATGGCAAAGAAGCCTAAGGATGCTTTCTTGAAACGATCATAAAATCGTTTTCACACAGTTTTGAGCTTCGCACCTTATTGGAAAATCATGAAATTGCGATGGATTTGATCTCTTTCCTAAATCCTCCATCAAATATATCTTCCACAAAAATCTGGGAAATTCCGAGAGTCCTGATGAATTTGCATTATTTCACCTTTAGGTAACTTTTCTTTAAAGAGCTCGTTCAAAGTCACATCCTTTAGGCGATCGATTTGGAAGGAATTTGTGAGGGTGAAGGAGTTGGATTCTGATCATCAACTTCAACTCCGAGAAAAAAAATGCCTCCTGTCCAGTAAGGTTAAACCGAAGTATGCATGTGACAACGCTTTTCATAGATTTGTAGGATCTTTCTGACTACGATGCACTGCAAATGTCGTTTAGTGACTGATGACAAATAGCCATGCTGCAAAATGTCCACATTTTGCTCCCTTATCCTCTGACTAACGAATAAGGCAACACGTGTTGGAAGGCGCAACACCACACACTTATTCGTGGAGAATTACCCTCACATCGACGGTCGAAATTTACTTAGTGGGAGTGTTGAGCCGACGGCAAACCTTCAAATATTGGCGTAGCGGAATTCCAAACAATGCTGTCTTATAACTAAGTTGTGCTTCTGATGCCGAATTCAACTGATTGTCTTAATTAGCAGCAAATGCGTTGCGTTTAAAGTTCCGAGAAGAAATTTTCCACCTTATGAGGATGATAGTAGTACCCGTGATGAACATATTTACCAAAAAGAACTATCAAAACCTACAGTTTACTTATTTGTTTATCGTTTCTTTGAAATACCACCTACTCTGCACTTCATCTTCTCTTCAAGATTGCCGTGCAATTTATCAACGTTTTTTCCGGTGATGCGTGACTACTTGCTATCGCAAATGCGATAATGAGTAATTTAATCATTTCGATGTGTTCGCCTTAAACGTCACGCTTTTGACCTTATTTTAATCGTTGATGATTCAATTCACGTATATTCACTTAGCGTTAGCACCAGTTCTTCGCATTTAATCGTCATATTGCATAAGATTTCATCGAAATCACAGAACTGCTTTTTTCTTCATCGCTCTGAAGTTCCCAAGGTCCAATAATGGAATTTCATTTCCAACGTTGAGAGCATTTCATCGAATCATTTCACCTATTATGAACTACTTTTCACTTATATCATAATAATGCACTTTCAAATGATTTTTAAATTTTCGACCACTCATAGCTGAACGCAAAACAAAGGGCATTCAAATGGTAGCGATAAAATGTCGCTATTTATGTATGGCTAAAAATGGCCAGTCTCGGAGATTGAATACAATTTTGTTAGGCGTTTCGCTTCCAACACGTTTTCTTTTCTGATGCCAAGTTAGGGGGCAAAAATGGAAAAGAAACAAGCGAGGTCGCGCACGAATAATTGTGATTATTTTAGCAATTCGTAGAGTGCACATCCTTACAAGGCTCCTAAATTTCTAGCTAAGCAAGCACTTGAAGCCATAATTACTCTTGATCGAGACTCTTCGTCCCATTCCTCTTTCTTTTCCTCATTCCTTTTCCTTCGGCTCCTTTTCCATCCCCCTCTCCTCGACGCTTTTCACTGTCGTTTTACTTCAACCCGCTTGTGTCGTTTGCTCCTGCACTTCTCGAGTCGTTATTGTTATCTTGAATCGTTATTAGTCTAACTCTTCGATTCGCAATTCTTTTTGCTTCAATAATTATATTTTTGCCCTGTTATCTTCTTTTTCTATCGTATTGCTCCATCTTTTATCTTCATCTTTGCAGGACGTATTTTCGCAACAATTCACGCACTAAATTTCACGGTTAATTTCGTATCTTTCGAGTTATCGTTGTATATGTCAGCAGTTTTGCTATATGTCAGCTGCAAGGAATTTTTCAGTTGACTTTGATTGAGCTGAGAAGTTCAGGAAAATTTATTCTCCATGAAGCAGCGTTAAAGAAGAAATTGGTCCTGAAACAAAGAACTTTTAAGCAACTGATTTCCAGATTTCTCGAGGTTACGTAAGGTACCCAATTCGTAGGCACTCAGTCTACGTCGATGGTATTGCAGTTCAGATCTCCGATCTTCGAGAATTATGAATTCTAAAATTTTCCACTTAAGCTAAGAAGCAAATTTCACTCGCTTCTAAGAAAAAAAACGGAAGACTATAGGTAACATGATGATTTTTAATGCTGTGAAACATATAAACGAAACTGTAATTATTATTTTGACCGCTATAGTAATAGTGGTGCATTGTCGACGAGTTTCAATAAATGAGATGATTTTGTGATGTATTCACAGGCGTTAGGTGTAATATTAAAGCCGAATGTAATTCGAAGATGGGAAAAAAATAAGACATGGACAATGAGCGGCAAAATAACGTAGAAAAATCCTTGAGCAATTGAATTCGTCTGAAGGAAAAAAATTGTAGCATTCCAGAAAATCGTCGAAATTATGAGAATTTAGTTTCTTTTCTGGAAGAGATATCGCCACGAAACCAATTTGATCTTTACCGTTTATCCTTTGCGATATTTTATTCGATACGTGGAAGAATGCACATAAATCGAGTGTAATTGAGAATTTCTATATCGAAACAAAGCAAATGAAAATGTTGCTTCAAATGACAATTCTTTGAGGTTACATACAAAATGAAAAGTCTGTGGAGAAAATGCCATCTTTGAGGAGAGTGATCTATTAAATTTTCTCTTTCGTCTAAGTGGATTAATGCATTCATCACTTCGGCCGACCACATCCATTAAGAAGACAAAATTTTCGAAAGCTCGAACTTGAAATTTATGGATTTTTTTAGAGTTTCTTTCTGATATTAACGTTAGTAAAATGATTTAATATAGCCATCTCTAAAGTTGCCTTATCTAATGCGATTGCGAAGTAAGAATTCCCCGCACTTCAGCTTTCCTAAGTCATTTCATTCTTCTTTCGCTATGGGTTTCTTTAAAAAAACACCCATCTTTGGTCATTTTTGAATAGTGATTTGGCTAGGGCCAAAATAATGAGACGGGAAAAATGATCTAAGAATTTCTCAGATGTGACAGAATTCGGAAGCAAGTAGAGCACAAGTCGATAAATTTTTGCCATTGGCGAAATTTTCAGGGAAGATGACCCATCGACGATAAAGTTTCCATCGAAGATGCCATTCACTGTTCACGACAGACGATTTGACGGATTCAGCATGATTATTCCGAGTGAAATAACCTTAGCCTGGGAACATTTCATAAGAAATGTGAAGTTTTGTGTTATCACGTGGCTCTATCTTTCATGTGGTCAACTGAGAAATGACGTTTGTGCACTGCTCATCAAATCTTCACTGCGCTCAGTTTATGGATATTCCGATGGAGACGAAGATCCGCACCATGTCCCTGATTCTGATCCATGACACCAGAGCAGTTGGACCACAATTCCGATCACAGCTATAGAACCCAAGGAATTCTGGCTACAACACCAAGAAAAACATGACTGCTATATCTGTCTTCTCAAAGCACGCTGCTGCAGTTCGAACGCCCACTCCGAAAAAACTGTGACCCTGATTGCATACCTCGTCTAAGAACGACATGTCTCCGACGCAGACTCTATATCATTCTTAAGAAGAGAAGAGTATATGTTTCGGCTACTAGTTCGCATAGCCATTCAAAGCATTCCTAATCTCGGAAAAAAAGACCAAGAGATATCTGTAAACTCGAGCATGGAATAGTGTTTCCACAAAGTTTTAAAAGTTTCTTTTTTAAATTTAGCCTTTTGCGTGGTTGGTGTTGCCATTCGCTAACAATTGTACTGATTTGCTTAATATGTACTTTTACTTCCCAATGGACTGAGTGCAGTGCACTTGATAGATATTGCTGGGATTTATTTTCATGCGACCTTTACTTTTTATACATTACTAGTATGTGTTTGCATTTACTGATGGTACTGCTACAGCGCTATTACTGCACTGACCATTAATACATCAGGCTCTTATATTACGAGCATTTGCTTAGTGATCATTGTTAGCTTGCATCATATAACAGTTTTTTGAGAGGGGGACGGGAAGGGACGGAGAGGGTGGAGGTGGAAAGGAGATGAATTTATGTGATCAAGGGGTACGTCATTTTGCATTTTCGATGCGCTCTATAATACAAAGAACAAATGCAGCAGCAAGTAACTAACTCATTGCTAATGCAGTGCTATCGAGAGCTATCGATAATAAGAACTGTAAATGTGATGTTGTTAGTGAATAGCTTTCACTAGGATAATATCATTCAATTCCTATCAAAATTATTTCATTAAGAAAGTAAAAATTTCAAAGAAACGCTCTTTGGTCATCGGAAATATGAAGTGCAAATGATGAATTCAATAAAACCCACGAAGATTTAATGAATGCCTTAACGACTTGTTAATGAGATTTGAGATCAATGATCTCGCAGAAACATGTCAACAATATCTCTCAGTTTCACCGCAAATCGATGTTTTACTTGTTTCAATTACCTTTAACAATATGGCATAATATTGGAACAGTACTCGGAGCGCCGCAAGAGGATCTGCCGAGAGATTATTAATAAATATGTTCTCTTCAGGCATAAATTACTTGTATATGATCTTTGAAAGAGTGGAATTTCTTGTCATCAGAATTTTGCTCTTTGTAAAGCATTTAGCTGAGCAGAAAAATATTTCCATTCATATATATGAAAAGTGTTTATTGATATGAATATGTTTGTCTCTAAATTCATAGCAGCAATTGTTTATTTGCGCATAGGTGAGTGTTGCGCTATTGGATGCAGTTTTGCAATATTTTGGTGTTACATTGCATTAGTGCCGTTCCTCGATTTCCGATTATAGCGTTTCATATGAGTGCGTTGCAATTTTTGCAATAGTAGTGCTGTTGATTAACAGAATCAAAGGGTGTGAAGTTTCGGCTGTGCACTTTTATATTTTAAAGCTTCAAATGATAAGTTAAACCATCATTGATGAATATTTTGTCGCTTTAGTGGTACTTTGTTGGTTAAACGAGGCGGATTGTCATATTTCTAGTGGACGATTAATAGGCGTGGCGAGCCGATGAACGTTGAAAACGGGTTGTTCAGCCCTTCCAAGTTTTACTCCACATTCAAACGAGCCCTTCTTCAGGCCAATCTTTTTTTCTTCAGTTAAGTAGCGTCGCTAAATTTTATTCCACCTGTTCGTTGAAATAAAAGCAGCATCATAAGTTTAAATGCAAATTTTAGGGGCTGATTATGCTAGGTTGCAAATGATATCAATTTCGTCATTCAGTTGCAAACATTTGAAAAAATAATCGTATTTCCTCACAGCTCAGCTGAACGACTTCGTGAAAAGGCGACCGGCTACCGTTGTATGGTTATTTCTCTTGCTCGATATCATCCGGTTATTTCTCTTTTTCGATCTTCTCTTGTTCGATCATCATCCAAAATATGTGGTACTAAAGTAGAAAATGAATATATTGTGACTTGTTGTTTTTGAGTACCATCATGTGGAATAATCGCTTTTTTGGGATATATTCCAGAAACAAATATCCTTCAAAAATTCTCCGAAAATTTGTGTGGTTAAGATCAAAAATTATGGAACAAAAAGTGTTTCCTAATGATAGCATTTTCTTCAATGAGAAAGTTTTCTTTGAGAAATTCATTATAACTGAAATTAGACTTTTTCTTTGCCACCGAATCTTCGTTACATTAACGCGTACAATTGTTCAATTGAATTGTATTTGAAACCTGTTGAATAGATTTCATTGTCAAATTCTCATTTTTCCTATGAAAACTTGGGAATTTGAACGCCTCTATCGGTTCATAAATCAAAGAGCTCATATCGGTAAAAGAATATCTGCGATTTCGAAAACTCTCATCGAAATTGCTGCTTTCTTCTCGCATTATGCTTTTTTATTGGGTCAATCGTTCGCATTTTATCGGTAATGGTGAGGAGTTGCTTCTTTGTACAGCCCTAATGGGCACCAATAAATGTGCAAACAAACGCCTTCGATAGGGGAATGTAAGGATCGAACGAGTGAACTGAGCCTCTCGTTCACGGTCATTAAAAAGAGGACATCAACGAGAAAAAAAAAAGTAATTATTTCTCAGCGACACGAAGCCGAAACTCACAAAATGTTTCATCTGGATATTGTGCTCAAATGTGAGTCCTCGAGTGCAGAACGACTCTGCGCATATACAAGTCTCATGCAAGGAATATTCACCAGCATTACAACGCTCTGCTTTTGAAGATCGCATCTGCATTTTCTCGAATATTTCTGTAAGGCTTCACCTGAGAATAGCTTATTGTTTTCTGTGAATAAATATTTCATCCATTTTCACGATTGGAATTTCTGTCAACGACGACATAAGGGTTGCTCGAATTTTCTTAGCTTTACTCGACATTTTATCAACTTCTGAGCACTTTACTTGTGGAAAACTTTTCACACAATATACATGTTTGTGTATGAGTTCGGCACAGTTTGTATGTATTTATCATATTGTGCATGAAAGGCTCTGTATATAAGTAAACGTAATGGAGTCAACGCGTGATAATAAATCTCATCAAATGGACAGCATTTAAGCGTACCTCAGTATATCCTCGCATAAGAGCTATTCGCGCTGACGTGTGTCATCATTGTTTGCTTTGCTTGTTTTTGAACGGAAGCTGTGCAACTGCTATTGCATGGTCTCATCTGTCCCTCTATTGCTCTTCTTACCTATCCACATCTCCTAAAATCATAATTTAGAGAATTCCATCATCATTTTAAATTCACCATCTTTTAGATGGATGGATTGATCGCCTCATTGAATCATCTCGGAAACGAAGACGCAAATCGAGTTGGCGCAATTTTGTGTGATAAGATGAATGAACTCAATGCATAGAAACGATTAACGCTATGGTCTGATGAGTTAAAGTTTATTTGAGCGTTTATTCAATTCCATAGGATCTATCATTATTTGTTATTATCAGCTTATCATCGCATATAAGTGCCTAGTCCGTTGTAGTTTCAATATGCTTTTTATCGATAATATGTCCATCTCAGATCGATTATCTAAGCTGATTGATTGAAGAAGTCGAGAGGTATGAAATGACCTCCATCTTTATGATGTGCCACCGGCTGTCACTTATTTCTCACTTTCTGCTCACTTTTGAAACTTACTGTGAGGTAAAGATTAATTTTCTGTTATCTTCGCTGGACTCTTATGATCATATGGAACTATTTATTTAATTTCTTAGCACTACAATTAGGCCAACTTATATTCCAACAATATTTCTATCATAAGGTTGATAAGTAATGAATTCCTCTATCAAATCCACAAAATTCTCATATTTTTAATGAAGAAGAAACTTTTTTCACGTATTTTAACAGCAGTTGTTTAAAAAAAATACGATTAAGTTACTCATCTCAAACTTTAACAGTAACATTTTATTTGGCTGCGAGCAGTGGCTTTTCGACAGTCGAATTCTTCCTATGCAAGCTAAGTGGTTAGAGCAGCTTCATTAGCCACGAGGGACTTCTCGTATACCGCCTATTCGAAACCATTGCTGTCGTAAATTTTGAGTGAATGCTTTGCATCAATCCATTTTAAATTTATAGCTATTGAAATCTATGAATTTTCATAGTTTTTTCAAGTAAAACTTCTCTTATGAAAAATTAAGGATGCTGAAGGCTAAATCCACTATCATGTACTACATAAAGAAATTCGAAAAGAATTCCAATAAGACGCAATAATGCAAATATTTTCGACCATTACATATATGAATTCAACCGTTAAATTACAGTTTTATGGTTCGATGAGCAAAATCAACGTAAACCATCAGTGTGCATTTATGCGTCTCTTAACTGTTTGTTGTTTTGCTGGCTTTGTTACCGAACGAAAATCATATATTAAAGGCGTTCTATCGCCTTATCAATCCCTTGTAATTGGTACTCTAAATACTTTCTATGGATTTCTTGCAACTAAATCGAAGTTGCACTTGGTCACACATTTGAAGTGTCATAATTTCAGAAGAAATTCCTCATCTTTTAATTCCATCATAGAATTGAAAGTATTTCTGAAAATGCCTTCTGCTCAACAATCGGCCTTGAATATGTCGTTTTCTAAGAGGGCAATGTATCATCGCGAATTCATAAACAATCGATGACTATGCGCTTATGATTAATGACGGTCAATTTTTACAATATGTCGAAAAATTCAAATCTTCATGGTTTTACTTTCTGAACATCAAAACCTTTTCTTTGGACTGTCGTAAAGCAATTCAGTACTTCTTAAATTTTCACTCATTAAAAGGTTAAGAAATATCGCCTTAACACAATCATCGAAATAACGATCCAGATAGTGCCCACATTTTCGAAACGCTAAGGAAAACGTAAATGCCCTTAATCTCACGCGATAAAGCAGTTGTCTTTAGGTTACCATTAGGAGGCAAATGAGAAAAGGTCTTGTTTGATGAAGGACTATGGAGCGCAGCCACTCTTTGAATATTATTAAAGGTTTAAGTATCTTTGTAAGCATTATTGCAAGGATATGATGAAACTTGTTCTTGCAGGTGAACTTTACAGGGAAATTAACTACTTTCGTTAGACAACCTCTTAACATAATATGCACATTGTGTTTATCGTTTCAGTATCGTTTCAGTTCAGATCAGCGTAGCCATTCTTCAGCCACAGAGAACAAGCATTGCAACATAAGCGATAATACTCTCGAAGTCGAGTAGAATTTTGTTGTAGTCTTTGTTTCTCTTTTCATTTCTTTCTTAATGAATGCTTCCGTTTTGTTTTCATTGAATTTCTCCTTATAGAATCGAAGTAAAACAAAGCGGCAAATAGCATATCTGGATAAGTAATGACTCTCATTTCTGCTCAGAATGGCGTTGAGTTCTTCTTTAGAATGATTCCTAATGAATAGGCAAAAATTGATGAAATTCATCGATATGGCGCTAAGGTTTTATTCTAGTCACCTCAAATATACTGCATCATTTATTGTTCAAAGGTAGGTAGTTTAGTAGTCACATTATAGTTTCTTGGAACGATTCAAAGAATGCTTTATGATGAAGGTATGTGTCTTATCATTTTTTTAGTTTCATCCTCTCAGTTCTTTATAAAATATTTTTAAATTTCAACCAACTTCTCGAAAATTTCATTAAGAGGGAATCGGGCAACGCCATCGGTTTATGTTATTGCACATTTTAGGAGAAATATTGTTGTGATATCGCTATATATTATTTTGCTTTTTCTTCGAACATATTACTTAAATAATTCCTAACATGAATTCTATTTTGCCTCTCTCATCGTTTAGTAATGGCAAATGACAAATGTTGGTACTTTAAACTAGTTGTTTTCTTTAAATTAGTTCAATTATAATGGCGTTAGTTCATCTCCCCAAGTAGATTGACAATTTACCCTTAATGAAGCAGTAGCCGTACTGAGGTTCTTTTCTGCTGAAAATAGGAAGTTCTAATTATTTCTCAATAAAAATCCTTATTAGCCATTGTGTTGCATCGAATATTTATGCTATAAGAAAGTCAGTTTATTGCGATTGTTGCAGAAAGATGCTTTGTGATTTGACGATCGAGTATTTGCTCAAACAGTATGAACTCTGTCAGTATATCGTAATGAACATGCTATAAAATATGACGTGTTATATAGAGCCTCGTTGTTTCGAAATCCACCCTGTTTGATGAGAGAAGACGAGGAAAAGTGTAAAGAAAACTTCATAAAGTGAGGATCTGTGAACTAAGGAATAAATTACTTTAAATCTTTGGGATCAGTTTGCTAGCGTGAGTGGATTTCACCATCGAGGAGGTTTATAATGTGGCAAACTAATTGTATTCTTTGAGATTTTCGCTTCATCCGAACCAAGAAATTAGGGTATATGGGAAATAAGTTCGAAAACTGCGCACATTGTCTAAACTATAACGCTATAGTCTCAAGCTTCTCAATCGACGATAACCCACTTCCTCTTTTTTTCCACACTCTTGAGAAATAAGCTCTATATGAAATAGAGGTAGGAGTTGTTTACTCTCTCGTCAATAGACGTCATCTACTTTTCCGGATAATCGAAGACAGTTGTCGGTTTTTACTTCATAGGAACTCTCGACGACATTTATATATGCATTGTTTTAATGCATAGTTGCCATTGTTTACTTGAAGCCCTTTGCGCATGACTGGTGGAGTGTATTGTTTTAGATATCATTTTCCAGATAATCTAAGAGCATCAGATATTTGATAGTATACTATTAGTAACATTCGTTGAGCATACTGAAAAATATGTGATTTTCTCTTGTTGAATGCTTCAATAAGCGTATAGCATATTTAAGTTTGTGATGAATAAGTTCTTCGATGAACCCCTCATAGTTCATAAATTTCTTTCAAATTGGGGGCATATTTCAGATGTTCTATCGAATTATAATGTTCGTGTAGCAAACGAGTATCACTCCATACGCGTTCATTGCGCAACAAATGCATCTTCGAATATTAACTCTCCTTATCTCTGCGACATTCGTTCACCATAAGGTTAGTTAAATAATTGGAATTTTTCGCAGCCTCTTTGGGGCAAAATTCACTTATTCTTGATGCGAATATCCGCTACTATGTTCAAAACATCGCATGAAGCTATTTGCTGGGTTTCGCTTGAAAATGCTATTGAATGCTGTATGCAATAAAACGTTGAGCTCGTGTTCATGATGACACTAAGGAAAATCAGAGGTATTCGATTCAACGAAATATCGTATATGGTGCAAACTTTAATGCTGTACTGTTATAACACTACCTGCTCCGATAAGGTAGAAAGGTTGAAAAGCGACCTTTCCTTATTGGACGGCATACTCTCAAATGTGGCTAGGAGAATAAGCGAAGGAAAAACGGAAGATGGGAGAAAAAAGAGGATTCGTAAAAAGTGCATCCCCCTCCTACTGTCATCTGCTCCTATCAATTTAGGGAAAAGCAAGTTCACACCATCCGAGGTTGGAATTTTCCATCTGAATTCAAGTGAAAATTTCCCATTCGTATGTATGAATTCTGCCCAAACTTTCGTTTGTCCTAAGAGCTGAAATTCTCCTGATGTATTTCCAGTCGATGAGATAGCCAAATTAGCTCTAATTAGCTAACAGCTATCGTCTGCTAAACATGCATTGAACTGATCAGGAGAAACGAATAGCAATAGTATGACGACATCAAAAGAGAATGAACAGTTTCGATACTAGCGAAGAGGACACATAGTGATAAATTAGCTTCGTAGAGTGGGTGTTCCAATCAGCTTTTTCCGACAGGATAAAAATAGCGCTGGAAAGATAGTTGTGCATAGGTTGACAGGAGCAAGGAAAAGCTTTTTTGCCCTTTTCGAAAGAAATTTTACATTTCATAGTGGTTTAATTTCGAAAAGGAACCAAAAACTTTAATTTTGAATAGAAGCCTACTGAGATTTAGCTT
Source organism: Parascaris univalens (assembly GCA_037576465.1). Lineage (NCBI taxonomy): Eukaryota > Metazoa > Nematoda > Chromadorea > Rhabditida > Ascarididae > Parascaris > Parascaris univalens. The sequence goes on along the minus strand of CM075173.1, from coordinate 189,245,285 downwards.
TCTGCGTATGTGAGTAACTAAATTATGCGTTTTGGTGTGTTTTACTAAACAAACCAAACGGTGCTGTGTTTTGGACACCGAAATAGTTAAACGGATGCTCGTTGAGATATATTTCGGAAAGAATTTTCTGTTGTTTGTTGGTGCATCGAATCGCCCGAACGAAGTAACAGAAGAAAATGGAACCAGTAAAACAAACTTTATGAATAGGCAACCCGAGGCAACATTGGCTAGATGAGGGAATGATTTCCTTACGAGAGGGAAAGGGGTATTCCCACCAATGTATGCGCGGAAGAGAAGCATGCCAGCCATGGCATCAGGCAGGATTTCAACCTATGACATTAATTGATAAGTGCAGCAAAGATCGTCCACGGGGATTTTAAACGCAATGCACCTTGAGCTACCATAGCGAAATTTCGAATACTTGATTGAATAATGTGACGATTAGTGCCGAATGCAACATGCATGACAAAGCAGTTTCCGTTGAATGTGTTGAAAATTTGAATGTAAATTTTGTCACAGTCTAGCGTACTGAAGATACATCGTTGTTTCCTCTCATAACTTCCGTTTTGCTTTCCTCCGTCCTAATCGGCACTCACAAATTGAGCCTCCTAAGTTCGGGAGAATCGAACGAAAATTCGATGACTTTCCCTACGGTTAGGAGCATAATTCGAAATCCTTTCATCTTCCTTAAACATTCAAATGAGGTTTTAAATTTAGTGATATATAGCAATAAATTAACCATAGCAGTATCCCTAAAGCAATGCCAATATTTCATCTTCCAGAAGCATTACAAATATGCTAAAAATAACGATTGAGTAGAATGACTTCATAGTGCATAAAATTCTCTCACAATATTGTTTTGCATATACGAATATAGCCGTTGGCAATATACTCACGCACTTCTTCGCTTATTATAGAAATTAATCGCCTAAGTGAAAAATATCCTCAGAATTACATTCAATATAAATTATGTGCATTGAAAATTCCGACTGAAGAATAAATTATTCCAAGCGAATGCATATCTTCCCCATATTTTCGGCGCACTATGCAATCTCGAACTTTTTGCATCCTCATGTAATGTATCGAATTCTCGAAGGAAAACAGCCGAAGCAAAACTTATTTTCCAAGGAACACTTTAAAGATATTATCCACAAATAGACTGGAAAGAAGAAAATTGAGAACGTTGATCTGATGAAAGAGTCACAATATCTGTCGGTAACTCTCTATGTCATTGCAAATATTTTTCGATAAGACGGAATAAGGGTACTGTTATTTTTTGGATCAGATGAGATGGATATGACAATTTAATGAACTTTATCAACTAAAATTAGAGGTGCAAAACTAGTTCTGTTCAAGTAACGACTATTTCCTTTTGTCTTTTCCAGTAACTTATACTAGGAATGGACGGCGAGCATAGCACTGAGTGGCAACGTGCTTTTTCCTGAAATTTTTTCATAGTGAATTTTCCGAAAAGCCCATTATGAGAAAAGCCCAGATTACGACGTGTATAAGTTATTGGCGAATATTCTCGTCAGCGAAAAGCTTATAATTCTTTTGCGAACACAGGGATCTTGACGGTTTCTTTATTTGTTATCGTTTCCGCAAGTTCCATTCATACCTTCTACTGATCTTTATCCGTTCATTGCTCAAGTAGTTCCTCAGCGTTCCTGGAAACTTGCTTGGGAGAAGAAGCAACTCCTCTCCCATCTTCTCGCCTCCCTTACTTCGTTCCTGGAATCCCGTTTTTTGAAGTGCTCCGTAAAAGTGAGTATGCGTTAGCTTGTTTTCTGCTCCAGATTTCAAAAAGAGGACGTTGAACTGAGGCGACAAGGAAGCAGATGATCGGAAAATAGTAATAAGGGGTAACGTGCAATGCAAATTTTAAACAGATTTGTCTTCTATCATGTTCAACCCAGGTAGTTGGCGACAACTTAATCGGGCAGATAGATCTGTAAGCCAGATTTGGCAACGAAAATATTCGTTAGATGATTTTTAATCGTCGTGCATAAAATGCTTTCTTTCTTTCTGTGTTATTATTCTGAGCAATCGGTTAGGCAGATCTGTTTTTTCTTCTTCTTTTTTGAAGAATCATAGCAGGTTTAATTCTCAGCTATAGCAGTGTTCCTCTTTGCTGGTCCGGCACATCATTTCAGGATAGCAATCACAGTCAGACTTCCAAGGAATACTGAAAATAGCGAGAAATCCGAGGAATTATGAAGCAAAGAGCATTAAAAGCGTTAAAGTTCTCAGCATTGTTGGCACTCTTAGTAGTCAAACCAAACCCTCGATCACTCCACTTATGAATCTTTGCCACATCGAATTGCAAAAGCAAATCAAAACTAATGAGACGTACATTTTAGAGTAAATTATTCAATTAGGAAACACTTTCTGATTATCTGTAGGCGTTTAGAGTGATGCGAAACGGCGGAAATGCCCTGAAGGTGCATGGAAAGAGGGCGCTATCGTTAATTCGATCATGAATAACTATACAAAGATGTTACCTGATGCGGAGGATGCCGTTCAAGTGAATGTTGAAATACATGTGCAGGTAGGCTGAGCTTTATTCGATCATCAAAATGCAATTAGAGACAAATTTAAGGTGTTACAGGTAGAAAATTGAACGTTATGCATCATGAACGAAAAATTATGTTTCATTAATCGCAGTATTCAATCATCGAATCGATGAGGCAAGTAGCGAAACAAAAGCGAAGCGACGCGCCACTCTTGCATAGGACGATGGCACCCCGGTTGAGAACTCCGAACATAGGCGAGCTCGTGCACAACACTGCGTACGCACTACAAACTTACCCTACATTGCAGACGAATATAAACTCGCATCACAGAAATTCGAAAACGTGTAACAGATTCTGATAATGTCGCCGTGCAAAATTTCAGCTCAGTTGAAGCGTGGGAAATGCACTTGCTGGATGACCCGTCGCTCTTCTATCTGCACTAACCGGGGCATGTAGCAAGTGCATTTCCTCTATCTCAGTTGAGATGAGGATTTGCACGGAGATATTATTTGACATTCGGATTAGAGGTTTCCGAATTCCCGTAACAGTATTTGCCTGGAGAGTGCAGAGTACGTAGTGATACGTACGCACTGCCGTGCACACGAGCTCAGCTGCGATCACGGTTAGCAGCTGGATTGCCATCATCATATGCAGGTAGGGTTATTATAAGCAGGTCTGATGCTGGTGGCATCTTTTGATGTGGCCGATGTTGGCATATGATAAGGAATCGAGGTGTTATGATGGCGACGTTGTAGCTCTACTTTTACCTCTTTTTTCGCCATCTGCTAACAAATAGATGAAAGAAAGAGACTCAACTCTTACATCCTATTCATTTATCCCACTCCCACTCAGATCTGAGTTAAAATTCCAGTTTTGTGATCCCTTTAATGAAGTATTTGGTGAGATATCTAAAGTGACCAGGAGAAGTGAAGGTGACTGCCTTAAAGAAAAGAGTTGTTCGACAATGTGACGACTCAGAAGAGGATTTGATAGGTGGAGGAAATTCTTCTATTTGTTTCATTTCATACGCCTCAAATAATATTTATTTGCACGATTTTTATTCTATTTGAAATTGTTGCCTATGCAACGCCATAAATATGATTATAAGAGAAATTATTTAGTGAAAATCGCAATTCTATTTAGGATATTTCATCGCTCAACGAAATCACATCCGATTTTGAGATCGATATATTATTCTCACAACTTTGGCATGACTCAGCGCTCAATTTCGTCAACTATACAGCCTGTAAGAGAAATATCACAATGGAGTCAAGGTGAGCTCGAACAGTATCGACGTGCAAATTTTCTGACATATAGTTGATACTATTGTGCAGTGGGAAATATTGTTGCTGATATCTTGATGTCGTTTCACTATTTTATGAAGATAGTGGATGGTATTTCTGCGCATGGGGAAAATACATTTCTGGAGATTTGATTGGCAGGTAACGTGAAAGTGAAAAAAATTGCCATGGAGAGACGTAGTGGATGGTATAGCATTTTTTCTGATCGCTGAATTTGGGAATACTATGAATGCTGAATAAATTAATGAGAAATGGGATTGCATTCTACGAACATAAATATGTGAAAAGTAAAGTTGAAGCAATGCGATCATATCTCCAAATGGTATATTATGCCGTGGAGTCTCGACGGCATCATATGCTTTTTATGGTTTATGATTTTAAACAATTCGTAAAAGTCCTTCATACTTTAAGGCTATCTGATCTTTTGAGGTTTTCGCAGTCTCAAATTCAAAGATACTTCCACTTTGAGGTCATTTGATCTAGGTATCGAACATACTGTGCTCGAATAAACTTCGAAAAGATGTGAAATTTAATGGAATTAATTATTTCTAATGGGGCTGTTTAGAAAGTATCGTTAAAAGTGGAGTAACGGGAGAGGAGTCTGGACAAAAAATCCGGATTAAAAAATTTAACTGCACGCCATATCCTCGATTACGTGCCATATATGTATATATATATATATATATATATATATATATATATAGTACTGTACACATGTACATTCCGTCTGATAGAGTCTCATGCCGTCAAAGTGTTGGTAATTGGAATCGAAATCATTACCTTACAGGTATATAAATTCAATTTGGACTCCAAACACTTGCCTTGTCAATTCGAAAAGAACGGTGATTCATTCATCTCCTACCGCAAACATTATGTTTATTCTTTATGAGGTGAATTTTCTCTCTTTTAGCTTTATGGTCGATAGTTCCTTCTTCTGTGAACACTGTTTCGTTTTCGCTGCACATGTCATGAAAACATTCAATTAAGTAGGCTTATAGATTACTTCTCCATAGATGATCATAGAGTTTTTGCTTTTAATTATTCGCATTTAAAACATGAAACAATTATACTAAAGAAAGTAACCTTCAGTATTTAGTGATCCGAATAGAACTCCCTGAAACCAAAAATCAAACGATATTATTGTTTCGTGATGCAAAATTTAGTGCATCGAATTGCGATATGAAGGAGATTAATGATTCTATGATTTAAAAGAAGGCAATATTCTATAAAGTATGAAAATAGTTGATAAAATATGGAAATGTTCACTAATTTGTTACATCGATCTTATCAAGAACAATTGTGTTTTCTTTTAAAGAACGGGACTGTGTGGATTAACTATAGAATGTCCGTGAAAGCGCCTTGTGATCTCGATCTGAGAACGTTTCCATTCGACACTCAGTCGTGGTGGGCAAGTTGCCTCTTTCCTTGCGATATTATTCATTTTGACTATTTTAGTTTAACAAATAGATATATATAAATATATAGTACGCTTGCATGCATACGTAACCTTGCAACTGTGCTATGTGAAAGGGTCTGTCCATCTGTTACTTGGATTTGGCAAACCGTAAAAGACACATAATCCCCGCTGCATGCACCCTCTTACCCTCAATTTTGCTGCAAGACGTTTTTTTTTTTTTTTACATCAGTCGCCTACATTAAAGATGCCACCAAATTGAAATTATTATGAGGTCTTAGTGGTACTGAAAGAATTGCACCGGATTGAAATCGTCAAGCCTCTCTCTCATTCAAAAGTCGAGAATGTATATCTCGTCAACATGGTGTATCAAGTTAGCTATAGGGAGGTGTAGGTTACATTCGCATCGTCAAATGTACAATCCACCTTGTCACATCCGAAGTTCGTGACGAAAGTTCTGATGAGCTGTTATCCTAGAAGGATATTGCGTCACATGATTTGCTGAAGTTTCAAATGTCGTTCTCCCGCAGTATCTTATGAGATTCAATACTAAAAACTTCCTAAGCGCCAATATTAATGACTTACATGTGTTTTGAAAACTAAACATATATTCCGCTTAATCAGCAGTCTCGTTTTAAACGCTGAATGATTGATCCAAACTGTTGGCTGTATGCACGAAAATTGAATTCAAGTCGAATGAAATCTAAATTATGCGTATAGCAATCTTTCGTCTTTCCATCCTATCGTGAAGGTACTTGAGACATCTTTTTGCCATCGAACTGCGCAAACGTGAATGAAAGCCCGTTTCGAAACCATAAGGGGGCGAGGAAAACTGAGAGTGTTTGCGAGGTTCGATTAGAATCAGGAGATGATTTATGTGAAGTGATTTTATTGCAGCCTGCTTATATTCGAGTCATATTCTCACAACAGTGAGGAAGTTACGCTGAAGTGGATGGACGAAGCTGTCACTTTGATAAGACCAATTCAACTTCCTGATTTCGATTTGATACTCTTTAGAGCCAAAAGTGAGACGATGCTCTATCCAAACGGTTATTGGGACCAGCTACAGGTTGAGTGCTTGCTTCACTGATAGAAATGCAAAATTTGAAACATCACAATTAGTAGAAGCAGTTATTCAATGTGTTTAAGCATATTTTGAGGTGATGCACACATCGGTGGACTTTAGGAGACCTAGCTTGGTGTCGAAAATGATTTTCCAATTTCGAAATTTAGTGATGTTATGAGCAACATCCGATCTGTTGGTTTTTCTACTGATCTGTGATTTAAGTATCGACCTGTGGGTCTTCGCGGCTGGAGAGAACGATCAAACCCATAAGGAATGTTAGTTGGATTTTCCATTTAAGTGGGCAAAATAAAGAAGTGCTTATATTGGCAGTAATTTTCACATGGGCGAATGCTTTTTTGAACGATTTGCTGTTGCCGCCCGCATCTGGTGTGAGCTGCATATTCTTTTTCATACTTCAATTGAGAACGCTCCGATCATTTATGGTATTCACTAGAGCAGTGTTTTTTCAATTTTTGTTCGCAGCAGTTTGTATTGTAAAAGTTCCTGCGACCGGCGGGGGTTCCCGGAGATTCAGGTCTCAAGCATAATGACTGGAACTATGAGGAGGATTATTCGTAACTGTATCCTCGATTTCCTTTCATCGCACTTATTATTTCCTTGCTCATGCTTCGATAGGTCCATTGAGAGTGCTTCGTAGAACAAATCCATTGGGGTGTGCGGATTGCATGTGCGCACCATATTATTTATGGTGATTCTGCTAGATTCAGCGTCTCGTTCTGCTGATTTCTTTCACTGTCTCTGAACTGATCGAAAACGACTTTATTAACGTGAATGAAGGTGTTTAACTGGTGAATCTGAATATCAGTATAATTCTTAGAGGTGCATAATTGAATATGATGCCTGTCTTAGGGATGTTTTTTCCATGCGTCTTGGCTTCCTAATTATTTACCATAGGCTAATATCCTCCTATGAACAATTCAAGGTTTCTAGCAAACTCTTTGTCCACCTCCTGATATCAGCAGTTTCATGACACAGGGAATGGACCTTCGCAAAGGACGGGACGACAAAAATATCGGTCCCATGCGTGCTTTCATGAATTAAGAAACCTTTTAACAGTAGAGAGAGGTTTTATCTACGATGCTATGAGCTAAGTACGAGTATAACGTACAGTCTTTTTTGCGATTCGTTCGATTCATTGTTTCATACTCAAGACTTATTCAAGTTACTGCGCAGACGAGTTCATGAAATTCCTCGGCACCTGCAAAATTGAAGAGCATCGACGAACTCGCAGATCTGCGGCGATTTCATTTTTCGTTAATCGTGCGCTGCAGTCGCTGCATGTTTTCTCATTCTACACGGTTACAGACCTGGAAAGTCTTTAACACAAGAAGTAATGTATGAAGGTCGTAAACTGAAAAGGTCATGCATCTTGAGCGGCGAGCTTGCAATAGCTCTTGCAAGACTTTATTCTAGCATCAACCGTAGCGAACGTTTTTGTACACCACTTACCTAAATTTGAAGCCAGTGAGGCGTCTTAAGAAACACTGATTTCAGTATTCTTTTCGTCGGTTGATTTTTTTTCTTGTTCGCTTAATCAGTTCATAAAAAACCGAATCTTTAAAAAAAATTCCCTATTGATTTGAAACAAATGAGCGTTTCATGTGCTTCTCATTCTAGGTGGTTTTCACCTTTAAGCGACGTTATGGATTTTATATTTTACAAGCTTATGTTCCCACCTATTTGACGATCATTGTAAGCTGGGTGAGTTTCTGTATGGAACCAAAAGCGTTACCTGCGAGGACAACAGTTGGCGTATCGTCATTGCTTGCACTCACCTTTCAATTCGGAAATATCCTGAAGAATTTACCTCGTGTTTCTTATATCAAAGCGATGGACGTTTGGATGTTGGGTTGGTTCTGCATACTTTTGCAGATTCGCATTGCTTTGCTGAGCATCAAGTTTTATCACGGTAAACTTCTGAAATCCATAAAATTCAGTTAATAAGATTTGCAAATTGAGGGCAAAAGAAATTCGCAACATCTGTGGACGAACTGATTTATGGCGCACTGAAGTCGATTAACAGTTGAGAAGGCTATGGCAAAGAGAAAAACTTTAAATGCTTTAATGCTTTACGAAGTATTTGTACGATCGGAAATAATGAAAGATTAGAAATGAAGCTGTTTTTGCTTCATTCACTTCAGCTTCCACTCAACGTCAAAAAATGAGCTTTCTTTAGTAGAAAGCTCTCATCAGTGCAGATTCCAAATAATCTTGATCATTTCTTTTCACCACCTATCAACTAAGCAATAAGAAATTTCAGAATTCTTCATCATTTCCCTACTCAAATTATATCAATGGAAATTATGCTAAGTCGCTCTTCTAGATCGTAAAGGACTTGTTTGAGGAGGTAAATCCCTAGTGTATTGTACGCTCTTAGGTTGTATATCGTTTGTGTTCGGAACGATGATCGAATTGGCATTTGTATGTTATCTTAGTCGTTGTCAAAGCAGCAAAGCAACTCGTTCGCTAGATCGTAGATGCGTTTTATCGAATGGACGAAATACGAAACAAAATTATTCGAGCACAAATGGCATATTTAGGACTGATCGGTCAATTGCAACTAAAGGTAATTCAACTGCCTTTTAAAAAATATATATATCTGTTTAATCCCACATATTTTTGTGTGGAATTAGTTATCGATAACAATAAATGAGAGATGTTGTAGAATGTGTTTAATACCTACAAGGGCAGTGTTTGGACTAGTGAGGGCTATATGAGCGTGACTCATTTGAGTAAGAAGTAAACCGAATGGAATATAACTTAACTTAATGATCGCCCAGATTTTATATGTACTCATTTTTCCACGCAACTGATGGTAATTTTCGAGCGCAAGTCTCTCTAGTTCACTATCATACGAAGTGCATGCTTTTGTTCATATGGTAGTTTCAACTATAAGATATCGAATTTGTAGCCCTGGAATTTTTACTCTATTCAACTGTATACATTTCATCATCTGTGTTTGGTCATTTTTTCCTTCTTTCGATGCACTCTAACCACTCAAGCGTGGCTATTATTTGTGATATACGCGTGAGAGAATGTCTTCCTCAAATGTCTAAGGTTCATAATAGACGGCTTTTTCAACGGCATTTTTTCTCTCTCTCTCTGGACTTGCAGTAGTCGAAGGATTCTTGGAAAGTAGAATGCGTGCTCCCAAAGAAGTCTATTCTCCACTGGGCGAATTTTCATTCAAAAGTTGGAAAATCTACGATCTCAGCCATCCATTCAAAGTAAGATGGTAGCTTCAGGTTCACTACGCTACGGTGAATTACAAAGGGAACGTTGTACCTCCGTTCCGCACATACGAGATGGTCGATTCACGGCATCTATACTTCGCAACAGTCCATCACCACCGCTGACAGTAAGAAGTAGGGAACAAACGAATCGGGTAGTAACCTCCGACAACGAAGTGACCAATAAAGATTATTCAGCACTCATTAGCAATGCACCGCTTTCATTCGAACAGGTCAGTCGCATTGCATATCGTTCCACGTTTTCGAATAACAAGAATTCAAGAATTCCACAGGCTCTTGGTGACCCTTAATTTGTTGCTTAAATGAGGTAAAACGGGAGGCTGGTGAAACAAATTATGTTTTCAGTAACTAGCGCGTGCTACACTGGTTCACTTGTCATTTTCTTAGTATATTGTGTGAAGTATTTTGCAAAAAACCGAATAAAACTCGTCAGCGGAGGTTTGAGACAGCACAAAGGAGAAATCAGCGACGCGCAAAACAAGGCACGTGCAGCTGCGCCGACCTCCCACGTCTTTTCACGCACACCATATCACTCACCAGACAGTAAGCCAAGTAGTACATAATAGACTGGTTCCTTCGGTGCGATAACGTGAACGAAAGGGTCAAATGCTTATTAAATAGATTCCTGTAACTTTCCAAACGTTCATTAAAAAGCGAACGTCATTCGAAGAAGAATTAATGCCTAAAGGGACTGCAGCGTCCCTTGAAACACCTGCTTTCCGCCTGCAGTCGATGTTATATAAAGAGAGCAAAATCTTTTCTGTGACTTTCGCGCATTTGTATGTACTCAGGCTTGTAATGTTATTTGCAAAAATTGAGGGAAAACGGGCTCACATACTCTAAGGATCCTTCCAAAGGATCTACGTGACGGTCTAATTGCACATCACTTTCAGGAAGAATTTTCGTGATCAGGATTTTTTTCCTCACTCGGTTATCGCACTTTTTCAGAGAAGCATATCAGTTTCAGATAAATGCGCATCTTACGAATCCGGTCGTGCATCGGAAGCGCCGTTTAAATTTGCAACCCGAGAGTATCGATAAGCTTTCAATTGTTTGTTTCCCACTCGCATTCACACTTTTTAATGTAAGTAACGCCATTAATGGTAGTTTAAAAATTTCTGAATTGCAGTGAGAAAGCCCATCGGCAGTTGTTTATCTAATTCTCGGTTTTGAAATGTCTATAGAATTTTTCTCATTTTCCGTCTTGCTTTGTGTCAACGACGTAATGGAAATTAGGGTCAAAGGGCAATAATAGGAGTGCGATAGCAAAATTAGGTATCCTTTTGGAATGAGAAAGAGTTTTTAAATCTCGCCCACACCATTCCACTTCAAAATGAGAATTTCCGATTTAAAAATGCTTGGATTCTCACTTGATGAATTTCGATTAGCTCGGGCGTCGTTTACTGTTCGAGACAGCTTCCGTCATTTTAGGGAATGAGTACACGCTTTGTGATAGCTGCAACAATTGAATTCATTAATATAGGCATGATAGACCTATTAAGGTTGCATCACATAGGAAGAGGTCTTGGGACTCTCCGATCCCTTGTCCAATGCTCTACTGAGATTTCTTGGTCATTGAGAAGCCTTGGAAAGGTAAACATTTTCTACGCACCTCCTCCTAGGCGTTAATTAACTCTTCCATCGGTCAAACATTCCGAAATAGAAATCCTGTTGGATCGTCTCGATTTTTGCCCTAGCATTATGCCAAGTTCGATGCATAACATTTCTCAAAATAATATGGGAAGTGCAGATGGCCACTTTAATGACTTGCCATCCACCATACAGGTTCCTATCCATTTATAGTTCTATATAGTCTTTCGGAATTGTTGTGGGAGGAAACTCACCGGTTTTACTGTAGATTCTTGTTTTCATACATTTCCTGAAAAAAAAATGCACCTCCAACTGCTAAAGCAAGTTTACAATTGTAACAAAGTTATACTGACTGTAGAAATTAGATTACGGTTACTTATGTGTTTTCCTTTATCATTACGGTAAGATTACTTATAATATCATTGCATTTACCTACTGTAATATTTCAGCTGCTCTATTGGTGGTATTATTTATCTCAAACATTCGATCCCGGCGTGGTTCCACCTGCTTGACGCTGACAATATTATCCAATCAACTATGAAAGAGTCGCTCACTTGTTGCGAATATTTGCTGTTGTAATCCATTGATATTTCAAGGATATAGCCAGAAAAAAACAGCGAAAGAATGTAGCATTCGGAGAGCATGAAAAGTACCATTTAAACTAGTATTCCTATTCGCGTTGACCGCAATCTGCACATCTAAAAGTATCAAAGAAATAGTGATCTAAGCGTGCCTCTTGGCTATACCTTTGTTACATTTTATGAATAATCGCTCAAGCTGAATGCAAATTCCTCATTTTCATTCCGTTTTGCTTCAGGCATCTCTTAGTCAATAATAACTGTTGACAGCCGCTTATCGAACCAAATGCTTAGAGTTACATCTACTTAAAATGAAGAAACTTGCCATAATAGTCTGGAGATTTCGAGTGAAATGAAATCTTTGGAAGCTTAGAAGGTCGGGAATTACGGGACGGATTGTTGGGTACTTGATGTCTTCATAAGAGATTAGGGCTTTTTTTCCAAAAAATGAAAGTCTGCCCAGTGCGGAATTTGGATTTAGCCATAGAAATGTTTTCTGAGGACTTTCTTCGGTTGAATTACTGGGAAGAATCTGAGTGGACCTATTAGTCTTCGTCAGTATTCTGAATTTATATCATCAATTTATGAGTATGGCGATAGCGAATAGAGCAATAAGGGAAAATGTCGAATATTTTCGATTGTTTAGAAATCTTCAAGCTTAACGGAATTTTCTTATCATTGTTTTCAGTGACAAAATAAGAGATTGCTTTTTGCAATGAATTTCTAAACCTAATGTTAAATTTCCATTTGTTGGAGTATATTTTCTTCCAATTTTCGTAAGCTATTGAAATTTTTTTCATCACTTTAGTTGAGCGCTATCAAGACCCGTATATGCCTTGCTTTCTTTTCCTGTCCTCACCTCAATACGTCGACGGAAACCTTGCGTAAACTAGTCATTGTAGCCTATATGAGGTTATTCCAGTTGAATCATATGCTATGGACTGTGTCGTTTTTTTTCGATGAGTTGACCGAGTGAGTGCACGAATTAATGGAAGAAGTGCTTGATATTAGGCTTCATGGATTCTCCCACTTCGCATTTATAATCTAATCGAAGTGATAGCCACGTACTAGTCGTTTCTTTATATGAGTCATCCAAAGCAATAAAGCTATTGTTCCATTACATCTTTGAAGACTCGCATGTGCATCACAAAGGTAAAGCATATCCGTGCTTAATTAAAGACCATATATACAGTAAGATCCACTGAGCAACGTGTCATAACTGATAGAGGTGGAAGGAAATGATAGCTGTAGAAGATGACATCATGCACAGCAGTATTTTCAGTGATCTCTGTGATCATTGACGAAGTGTGGTGTTGCATGCGGCGGTCCGCGAAAGGGAAACCGAAAACGTCTCATTTCTCCAAATTTCGTTCGAACACACTCTTAAATGGTTTCCTTGCGTTCATGAGAATAATGAGCGGATTCTCGTGACTTTCGAACGAAGATCGACATCCCTAACAGCACTTACAGATACGAGCTAATTGTTGATCCTCAAAGCCGTGCGGAATAGCAGTGACTTCAAGCAACACGTTTCTGGTCCTCGTTTTCAGAGAATTTCGTTCCGCAGAAGCATTCCTTGTTTCTAAGTAAGGTCATGCAGGTTTTCCTATCTGAGTCCCGTTTGTGGAAATGATAGTTCGCTGCCGCCTTGTTTGCGAGTGGTGAATTTAGAGAAGCGTTCTCAGCCCTGTTAGCGCCAGCACACCTGAGTCCCACTTATATCCCAGGAGAAATCTGAAAGTCGGGAGATAGTCGAGCGTTCCCATAAATACTCCATCATCATAAATGTCCTAATCTCCTCTATGAATTCGTTCTACGTGTAGGAAAAAATTCTAAAAACCAAATGTTCTCTTGAGAAGAGGATTTAATGCATTCGTTGGTATATGATTCGAAGGAGCCCTAACTGTAATTCGATGATGTTTCTCACTTTTTCAACGCTGGAGACCATCTGTTAGATCTGCAATGAGGACCATTCGGTTTCAGACACTTCACCTACCTTCACTATAAGAGATCAGTGATTAATGTTTCTGCTGATAAGAAGCAAGCAAGTCAACTTAAGGAACTCATTTCCTCTCTCTTCCCTAATGTTTGTTCTTCAATTAAGTAGTTTTATAGCGTCATAAGCTGCTTGTGCTGCTCCACTATATCGCCACTGTAGGTCTTTATTCTAGGTGGTTTCCATGGCTGTTGGAATCTAAACTTTAAGGATTTGTGGTGATATGTCCTAGATATACACAAGTCCCGGAAGTTCATAGCTTACGGACGTGCTGGATAATTATCCTCGAATATTCTCCACTCTGCAATTACCTAAGACTGAGTTTGCAGCAGCGGATATTCAGCAAAGGCCGCCGCTTTCGAACAATGCCGATCATGGTGCCACAATATGGAGAATATTGCAAATTCTAAATGAAACTGTGAAGTGGTAAAACTCTCCTCCTGTGTGATCGCTGCTCAGCCTGTGAGAAGAGGTGTTACACCCGTATTATGATGCGTCGATATGCGTGAAGTGTTATTCCTTATGGCTGTATAATTTCGTAGTCACCCTTCGGTTCGGACGCTTTCTGCCTTCTGAAGGACCTGAGTTAGTTAGACCATGTACCATTAAGCAGTGATCGAAATGTCAGATGCAATAACGATGTGTCGCTGATGCAGTCAACGAGTGCAACGACACTTATTACTAATGTGGCCATGGTTTACGAGGATAGGATGATCTAGTGATATCCTGAGCAACGTGCCTCATAGGCATATTCTCAGACAGTGGTTCAAATTCACCCATAACCGAACTACGGATTCAATATATAGCCTGGCGACAGCACTACTTTCTTTAGCAGGTCCGCTAACAAAGATGCTATCAAAGACAAATCTGCCTGGAAGTAAGACGAGGCATTTTTCTTGATCGGATGAATCCCATCTCTCCGCTTTACGAAAATTGGTTTGAGATCGCCACACAAAAACCGTACTGTAGGGGATGCTCAGTGCATAGATGAATCCCATCCGCTAGTGAAACGCTAATCTGTCGAGAGAACGACGCACTATGCGCTAGTCTTTAGTTTGCTGCTGGCTCTAGTGGTCAACATTTTTGTCTTGGGAAAAAAAACACCATTACACCATTATGCCGTCATCGGAACCGCTATTCATCCCTGCCCCTTCTCCTTCCCACAATTCCTCTCTCCGCTCCTCCACCAACTTCACTCATATACAGCGGGACATGCGAGCAAGACCAACATGGATAAGTGATACGCGCAACACTTTCGACGCTTACCGACCTACCGTACTGAAATTCTAGTCACGAGGGGTACTTAAGTTGATGCGAAATAGCGCAGTTTCATTATTCGCAGTCCAATCTAGTAAAACTCCATCTCCGAGCGACATCAACGTCGTAAAAGCACTTAATGCTTGAGCAACGACAAATAAATTACACTGCTTAACGCTTCGGGAAAGCATAACGAAAAAAAGGTGCAGTACACACGATTAGATGCAGCATTGCGGAAACGAAGCAAATGAAGTAATGAATCGGAAGAAATTACTTTCCGCATCGTTCAGTAATCTGCAGCTGTTCGATTTGACTTCCTGTTTCTGTAATATCGACTGCTAAACTTGTTAAGATGTTACAAATGAAAGGTGCTGAATTTTGGAAAGATTTAAGCAAAAAATGATTTTCATTATGCTCGAAACAACGATATTGAGTCATATTATACTCATTCTCAAGATCCCGGCATTTATTTCAGAGAAGCTCATAAAGCAACATAATGGAATCAACAGTCCTGAAGACTGAGCCAAAAACCCTATAGTGAACGACCATAATTATGAAAAAAAAAACCATAACGTTGCTTAAATTAACGGAAGGACGCTTCTGTCGTTTTCTTTTAGTTTATGGTAGATTTATGGTAAGTTGTCAGCTTAAGTTTCGTTGAGCTGAAATTTATTATAGAGATTTTATTCGTGTCTTCATTCGATATTATTCATTCTTCTCGTTATTTTTGTCTAGACGATTTCGTTCTTTCTCTTATCTTTCCTGCTTTTCCAATATCGCGAATCCACTTTTTTCACTGTAATGTTGATAAATGTTACAAATAAATGTGGTGATCCAAGGCGATGGTGATACGATGGTGATACAATAAAAATGGTGCTACGATACTTTTGCAGAAGCCGATGAATGGTGAGGTTTTTTTGACGAAAATCAAAGCACTTTTGGATTGGACTTGCTATTTGGATCAAACCTCATTTCATGATTGGTTTCTAAAGAAAGAAACATTCTATTCGGCATAAACGTGCTCGAAAATTCCAATAGTAATTCGATGTGAAGAATATTGAGCTCACGATACTAGGCGAGCAGACCGAAGAGTGCTCTTTCCATGATCCGATTATAAGATGCAGTCACTTTTTGAATTTCCATATCCGACTAAGAAACTCTATTTGAAACGGTCTGCAGTAAAAAATTTGCAGATGAATAAGTCTAGCAATAGAAGTAATAGGGAAAGAAAAGAAAATGTGGAATCGGGATCAAAAAATTGATCCGTGAAAGTTGGGATTGGATTCAACTGAATAGAACCCTTTATATATATGATAGAATGAGATATAAAAAATTATATTCGATGTGATTGGAGTATATATTCGTGGAGAACATAGAAGGAGTGTCAATCTGTTGCTGAAATATTCCACAAAAAAGGAACGATTTGCAGTTTTCTGCTAACTTAAGCAAAAAGATCGGCACCATTATTGGGCAAATAAGGTGCGATTTCGAATCCGTTTGATTGCTTATTAAAAGATGGTACAAAGGCGTCATCAGCTGGGAAGAAATTCGATTTAAACGTTATCCTAGAATCATGATCATCTCAGAATGGTGTCAAAAGATGAACTGTGTGTGTGTAACAATGGACGATATTACAATCATATCACTATTAGTATATAGTATAGTTGAGCGAATAACAAACACCAGTTATAACGCATATTTCATATAGATATCGATCGACTCTTGTAAATCTTGCCAATTCGTTTGGTGGGCAACCTTTCGTTCCGAATGAAGTAATACCTATCAAAATTGCGGTACCATTTTCGTCTTTTTGTTGCATTCCTGATCCGCTATCACCCTGAAAAACGCTTCATTTTGTATCATATTTCTGTGTTGACTAGGATTCGTTGGCAGAATTCCTTGTTCTATTGTTCTTTGATCGCTTGATATACTCATCGATGAAGTGCATTCAGTTATGCTCTGCTGGTCTGTTTAATTGAGCGGCAACAAATAGGATTAACAGAGTGCAACCCAAGTTATGATAGGTTAAGCAACCATGAGAAAAACGAATTAATGAGGTAAAACTGGACGGTAAAGTGGATAAAGTGATATGCGTAAGAATTCTGCAGTGCGGATGCAACTAAGCCCACCGCTTTTGACAAGGTAATTTTATCATGAGCATTAAAGGTCTGCGATGGATAATCCGATGTGTGCTCAAAATTTGATAATCTCAGAACCATTATTAATGCCCATCTTAGGATTCAAAGGTGGTAAGCCATCACGAGCACGTTTTTCGATTTTATAGGATACATTGGACCATTTACTTTTCAACTTTGCACCTACTCTATGTAATCGTTAATAAAATTAAGTCGCCCAAAAATTTACTAATTTTATGGGATATGCGTTTCTTTTTAGAGCTTTATCTAACGGTCTATGAGGCAACGATCGTTGGTAATTCAATTTTTTAATGCTCATGCAACGGAATACCAATTACTTGAGGTAAAGTTCCGATGAAAAGACGTTTAGCTGTTCAAAGGCCAATAAATTAGCATTCCTGAAAACTATAGTAGTCGAATCCATAGTCCAAGAAAAAGAATCTAAGCTTACGTGGCATGTACGTGGTGCTTCATAGTCATCTGGTCTGAGTGATTTTGTGCATACATAGTCATATGCTTTTGTGGGCATATCATCGCTCCATGGGGCACGACAATCGGGATCGCGCCTCATCGGTGTTTCACGAAGATATGGATGACTCTCGTTGAATACTGCCAATAAAAAGAAATTCCTATGTTGACATTATAAGCATTTAATTGATTTATTTTCTACAGCTGTATTTTGGGAATTATTTACTTGATTGGGGGAGAGAGGTATTTAGTAATGATAAAAAAATTATTTAATAGTAGAGAAATATTCGTGAACAGTCTTGCTGGTTATATTCTCTTCATGAAAACGCATCTTCTGCCAACTAGCAACTGTTAACCGTTTTGGCAAATAAGCAGTTTCAGTGTAACAGATCCTCCAAATTCCAGCTTAATTCCAACTTGGAAGCTATATGGCTTCACGCTAATTCCAACATCAAAGCGCTTGGAAGCAGCATGGCTTCAAGGCATCTCAACAAGCCGCTCCATTCATCTCAAAAAAGTTACAAAACAGCCTCTCATGTGAGTGAGTTCTTGCTGAGCAGCCAACTTCATAGATAAAATGAACAATATGCGCACAGTGGCATCTATCTAACGGCTAATTAACTGCCACTCTTGCCATCAACTTATAAAGAGCGGTAATTTTCACCTAACAATGTCATGTTTTAGAGTAATCGACCAACTTTAACCTCCATAAGATGGATTTGCCTTGTGCTCTAGTGACATCCAATGACTATTCTACAAATATCCTACTCTTCGTCATAAGTGAAATACCACTTTATTTCCATTTTCGAATTTTTGAGATTTTATTGAGATGAACAATGATTTCAACGTTTAGATAATTGCTTTCGGTCCCATAGTTTAAAAAAAAACAACAATAAATATATTCGAAGTCGATTTAGCAATCTAAAAAACACACGCATACAAATTCGAGGTTACTTTCTTAATGATAAGTTTCTCACTTCTTTTTAACGCTTTTAAAGTTTACCATTAGTACGTCCCCACCCAAAAATTGTCAGTAGCTCTTGCACATCTTGATCAGGCCGTGGTAGACAAATTGGTCGAACTTTGCTGGTGAAGATAAGTGGCCGCTCCAATTCGACGATCGCCCAATCGTGTCCATCAGTGCAGCTGCTCATCGCGAAATCATTGTCCACTACTACGGAACGAATCTGAAGTGGAACTGAGGGGGTATGGTTATGATGCGGGAGCAGAAATTCATTTGAACATTTAAAAAATGGTGCTGATTGGCAATATAGTACAAAAATGGCAGTCCGCTCTTGCTATTCCTTCTCCCGCAGATGTCAGTTGGATGATTGATTGGCCTATTTGGACAGACGGCCAGAAAAATTCTGATGCTAATTTGATGATAATTTTCATAGTAATTTAACTTTTTTGGGTAGATTTTATATCGTAGTAAAAGTTGGTGGTATAATATGCGAAGTAAGGCGTTTCCTTTAACAATGGGCAATGGCCGTATCCACCTAGCAGACCATGAATACATGGAGCACTTTTATATGCCTTTATATGACTGCCGTTGTTTCAGTCGTTTCTTAGTCAAACATCCGGAAATTTATCTTCGTCTTTATACGAGTTTCGCATTACCAGCGTATAGGATCACAGTAATGAAGGATGATTTGGATAAGGACGACTTCTTTTGTATGATGATAAAGCAACATTTTTGTAAAGAAATTATTTTGCAAGTTAATGAGGAGGGAGGGACTTGTGGTTTATTGCATATCAACGAATAAATGTTGCTTTTGAACGGATATCAACGCTAGAACAAATTCGTCACCTTATTCACTTGCATATCGGATACTTCACAGAGTGGATGATTGGGTAAATCGGGCATCCGACCACGAATACACTTCCCACCATAGGCAACTGAGCGATTCTGTAGTTCATCGAATGAGCGATAACCTCTGCTCCTTAATGCAAACATAAAAGTAAATGGCGAATAAGGTGTAAGTAACTGACATGTTTTCCCTGATAATGTTCATTTTGCACATCAAAGATACAAAACCTATTCTCGCATATTATTCCAGAATTTCTAAAGCTAATCCACTTCAACAAAAAGTTCATTGAATAGGTGTGCCATAAATGTCCTGAAATAATTCCACTTTCTTATTACAGTAGAGCAGAATTGCAAACACAGAGGGAAATAGGCTATTGACGGAATCATTATGAAAGGAGCCTCAAACAAAATTTATCATGTCGGGAGTCAATGAATGAAACTCGATGAAAAAAAAGTCAATGAATTCGTTGATCATATGATGCATAATGGTAAAGAGTGAAATATATGCCAAATCGTCATACAAATAGAATTATCTATTCAATTCCCTTTAATTTATTTTTAATGTATTAGAAAACATATAAGATTTTTGACTAGGGCATAAAAATTTCGATTTATGGATAATTCCACTTGTGAATTAAAGTTCTAAAAGTAAATGCGATCATAGAATTTCTTGCCGCACATCCAAAGGAAGCATCCTAAATATATTTCTGAACAACTAAACGTTACTGGAAGACCATATAGAATTGAAGATATCTCATCCAAAGGGAGCATCCTAAATATATTTCTGAACAACTAAACGTTGCTGGATGACCATATGGAATCGAAGATGTCTATTTCAAATGGTTCTATTTCTAAAATTTTGTAAATATTTGGAATGAATAACTATCATTTTTCTTTCAATAACTGATTGTCTAACTGTTTCTAACAACTGATTAAACTAACAATATTATCATATTGTGCTGTGGAAATTTGAGGTGGAAATGAACGTATGCAGTAAAATTAAGTAATTTATCAAATTTTAATGTAAAGATATTATTTAATGCGCAGCAAAGATAGTCGAACATATTAAGTATTCCATAGCCTTTCTGTCGGGAAACCAATCGAGCATAACTGAGATTGTGCGATTTCCGGAGGACGTTTTCCAATTGCCATAGGGAAAGCTTTGAGCACCAATGAAAGCTTTCGGCAAAACAGCTCTTCTTTTCGGTCTATTTATCAAGTTTTTTAGTGCACTTTTATGTGCAGCCGAGAAAAATGCCATATTAGTTAAGGTTAAAGAAAGTTGTGAGCAAAATGGTTGAAAAGATATCACTGATAAGTGGTCAAACAACGCTGATAAATATCCGTACTGAATAAGTCCACCAAAGACTCCAAAAATATTTGAATAACACTAGTAAAGAACCTTTAAAGTTTACAGTCTTAGGCCCTAAGTTTTTCAACTTTTCGGCATTTTCTCGTGGATATATTCAATGTGCTTATGTCGACAGACTTGAAGATCACGATAAATTTGACTAAGATCAGGTAGAGTTCCTTACGGTATCAAATCCTTGAATCTCTCAATAAAAGGGTCCTCTTCCTTAAGTATACAATTTTTATACAAAAACAAATTTCAAAATAAACAAATAATTACTGATGAGATGCATCTTGTTGCGGTGTTTTTCGCCTTGCTCTCTCTCTCTATTTCTTTCTCGCTTTCTCTCTCTCCCTCCCTCCCCTTCCATCTCTCTCAACTTCCAGCGACATCATTGGTCGTCGATGTATTTTGAACGAGTGCGCAAACATTTTTCGCGATGAAGCACAGCAACAGAGCATGAAATTCTTTGGCTATTAAGTTCTCGCTGGACTGATAGACAGAAAAGAATTCAGAATCACTTCCAGCCACATATCATAGCACTAAAATTAATACATACATGAGAAGTAATTTAAACGAAATCCATGTGTAATTGCAACGTTTCCAAAATAGAAAAACAATTAGACAAGCAAATTTTAGAGTTTTTCAACAGTACAATATAAACGTGATTGTATTACTTTCATTGATTAATATATGGGAATATTAGCTCAAAATTGAGCGAAAATGCTTTATCGATAAGGATTTTTTATTGAAAAGATGAGGAGTTAAGTATAGTGATAATTTTGACATTTTATAGTAATGGCAAATTCCTTTGCATTGAATTCATATCATTTGATAATTTCATATCTAAATTCCTCTGTGCTCGCACTTAAAAACGAATAAACAAATAAACAAATAAAACAAACAAACAAACAAACAAACAAATAAACAAACAAACAAACAAACAAATAAACAATAAAACAAATAAATGAATAAATATGTGGTTGTGGACATCCAATAATATGATAAAATTTTTCGTGCAAAATGTTATCGGCAATTAAATATTATCACTTTCACATTGTTGATTGCACAAACGAATAATCATTGATAATTGAGTATTGAAAAGCCGTTCAATCTAATAAGTAGAACTGCATCAGATGATCACCTATCATTCGTTTATTATTAATATTTACCCATTAACACTAAATATTTCTTTTTTTCAGCGCTATCCATCGGCAATTTATTATGAATTTTACTACCACTTCATGATGAGAATTTCTTTAACAAAGTATAGACTATGAAGTAGAAAAATATATTTACTGCATAGTTACCAACATAATTTTCCTCTTCTGAATCGATTTAAAAATGACATTTATTATTGCAAATGAATATGAAAAATAAGTACAATAGCTGAAATGTTTCATCTCATAGAAAATATCGCGTTGAATGGATTTTGGAAATTATGTGGTGGATAGCTCATCGACAGCTGCAAAATGTGGAAATTATGGCGATAAATTATCACCCATTGATTCGTCATTTTTTAATAATCGCCATTAGCGCAGTTGTCGATATGAAAGTGGTGCGTTCAAGGAGTAAAAAGTTGGTAGGTGAATTAGCAACAGAACTGTAAATCAATGATGAAGAGAACGGAGATAAGATAAGATAAGATAAGATAAGATAAGATCATGGGGGAAGAAATCGAAGATGACGTGAAAAAAACCCAAGCAAAGAAAAGCTAACAAAAGAAAATAAACGCCCATTGAAGTGTTAAAGAATTTGCTTCATAAAATCGATCGAATAATGTGATAACGCTTGCAAAAGTTGCTTTCTATTTACTCATAAACACTCCACCACTCTATAAGGTGGGAATTTTTGAATTTATGGAGAAAAATTCGCAAAATCATTCAATGTTGCATTCAGTGGTGAAAAAACACTATGCTATAATATAGCATTTAATGAACGAATATATCACAATGAGGCGTTTCTTTCATAGGACTTCATATCTACTAAGAAAATATACCCACATAATAATACCTAACCCCATACAATAAAGCAGGTAGCAGAAATGCAATAGAAGCGGATAAAAAATGTGCTAAATATGCTGATATGATATGCACTTTTAGCGATCTCATGCATTCGGAAAATAAAGAATGCCTTAAGTATGAAAGTAACTAATCAACTTTGCATGCTATTTTTATTCTTGACATATTTTATCTTTGACTGCATTTACATAATCCATTAAAAAATAATAGTAATTAATATATATTTGGTAAAATATAAGCATCATCTAACACACTTTTAATGAACATACTGGCATGGGCTAACTTGTAGACCAGTGAATCGAACGAATGGATGTGCGGCAGTCAAGATATGTAACGGTGAGATGATCACTCCACCGAGTTTATTTTTACCCTGCAAAATTTATGAAGTTTTCTTATTCGCCTTCTTATTACCTGAAAAAGAACAACGCTAAAAAGCCACTAATATACTACAATTTGTCGTCGATTTCTTGGAGCATTCTTAAGTGGATGTAGAGGGAATTCATCAGTCTATTCGCCGAATAAAAATCTGTTATGTGGAAGTGATTTCCAAGAGGATTCAATCTCAAAGAATTTTATTTTCAGAAGATTCATTAAAAATACTTAGCAGTAATTCAGTATGTTATGCTCAGGAATGTGTGTTATGAAGTAAAGTTTCAAAATGTACTGCTTTTCCTATTTTATTATTGTCAACGCTATCGTCCCATAACGTTGCGTCCAGTTCTCTTACTATCGTACGAAAACAATGATCTCATTATCGACAATACGATAATAACTATGAATCTCATATGCATTTACGTCCGCAGATGAAATGTGCAATTAGCTTGACGCTAGAAATTATGCTTTGCATTTAAAGATGTAATTAATTGTATATTGCTATCGCTTGAACATACAGCATTTTAGCTGTATACTACAACAAACATGGATTCTTTTGCCATCCTCTCCGTCTTTCTTTACCGGGAATTTCGTATGGACTTGTTTTTCGTAAATATGGTCACTTCTAATATGCCCTTAGAAATGAGAGAACTTTGATGGAATAAGCAGAAAAAGATCATTTTTCATTTTTCCGGGGCTCCATTTACCAAGACCCAGAAATTTTCTTAACATGATCAAATGAAAACTGCTTTACGCTGAGAGCATTTTCATCGACATGACCATTTGAAATTTCTGAAATTTTGCCCATTTGCTTTGCGTTTATTTTTCAATAACAATTTTCAGATATAAATTTCATTTATTTAGAGAATTTCGGTGAACGTTCGTCATATAATAGTCTAATAATCAAGTACCAGCTTATTGCATTCATCGTTTAGTATTTTCGTCAAAAATCAGCACTTTCATCAGTCACTTCTTAACTTATACACATATAATTAATATATGGGAATTCCTACTAGTAGTTTTATTCCACATAGCAGCATAATCCATTAGTTTCCTAAGTATTTAGTTCACACGACAACGACATTAAAATTAGCTCTGTATAGAAGTGCCTTGGAGCATTCATCGCATATATGAATTAGTTTTCGCTTTTAATTCTATGATTTCAGCTGCTCATTTTTGCTGAAAAGATAGGAAAATTGCTGAAAAGCTTACAGTGAAACCAACTTTTGTTTAGCGCTTTACTCTTCTGGTTTTGCAGACCGCATAAATATTCATAAGTATGAGTAGACCGCTAATGAGACAGATTAGTAATTGGTTAAATGACTGCATAAATTACAAGCTTTGTAATACTTTGCTACTCGGCTGTGTCGACTCCGGTTTGAAGCACATCTACTTGAGAGGATAAAATTTAGAACTTCCACATGCGCTGAATTCAGTGACCGTAAATAAATTGAAGTTGAGCCATTAGCAACCAGACATTGACGTATACTAAGCACAGACAAGTGTGTTTTGCATAGCACTTCGAGTGCATCAGATGGCCTTCACGAAGCACAAAGATCATATGAACTTCGTTGTTTCAATAATGATGAATAGTTTTGGAAGAATCTTCACTAAAGTTGGTGACAAAAACGTCTCTACAATGGAAATTAATAATATATCAATTGCTATAATTAATTATAATTAAGCTGATAAAGTTAGTTTCATTGTAAGATAAAATCAGATACCTTTTCGGTTATCGATACAGCCCATGGATAATTTTCGATACTGCCATTGTCAGTGAACTGCAATAGCAGCAATATAGAGCAATGCAACAACGCTTTCACTGATAAATGGAAATCATAAATAGTCGAAGAGAGCTGCCTTGGCTGATAATGAACTCCAATTGGAAATTTTTGGCACCGTTTAAATGTTTTCTCAAAATTCTATATGATTCTGGGCTTAGAAAAAGCTAAATCTCGAATATTATTGAAAGTAGTTTGGAAAATAAACTGAAAAATACTAATAGAAAATGAGTTGGTTTGAGGAAAATTGGTTGTTCGAACAGCCGATTAGCAATTATTCTCAGAGATGTTTATGATGCGAATAGCAGCACCCGAGAGAAAATGATATTCCACATAAATCAACGAAGATATTTTTCAGTGAAATGAAATGGTCTTTGAATGTTCATTTACGTCGATCGTCATAGAAAAATATCTTATATATCAAATATCGTTGTTAAGTAACGAGGGAACTAGTCAATTAAATGAGAAGTAGGGAATGAATTGCAAGTGAGGAGAAATTAAAAATCCTGGATAAATTAAAAATCCTAGATAAATTAAACATCCTGGATAACTTAACTAAAAATAACAAAGAGATCAACGTCTTATATTCTTTTTACGCATAACTAAACAGCAGTTACAGCAGTTAACGTCAACAATATTTTCGAGTTTCACATTCGGTGAATTAGGTGGAAAAAACACCAACTCACTTCTGGCTGAGATTTTCCACATAATGTCTTGATGAAACTATTTGTAGCGTCGTTTATTCGTGTTATCTCCACTATAAATCAGTGAGCAGTAGTTGAATATATTGAAAATATGGTATTTTCTTATTTCTCATATACATAATTAATCGGGTCATATAATTTTATATAAGTTTCTTCAAATTTTAAAAGCTAAACTAGCTGTTAATGGAGCAAAACAAGAGGATATTATTAGCCATGTCTATGTCTAAACCTAAGAAGGCCGACCTAACACCTCTCCATCATTGCAAAATCAAATTTCCTCTCCAGTATTCCCACAAGATTACTTCCCACCGCTTTCACCAAATACTGTGCAAACCTTGCGCTCGTGCTATCAACTAAACCAGTGCAGATGAAATATTTAAACAACTCACAACAGTTTTACTCATAAAATGATGAAATTACTATTAAATTTAGAACTAGTAAATTGTGATCATTGAAAGAAAAATAAAGGCGAACCATTAGTATTCGGGATGAAAATTGCTCGAAATCCTTTCGCACTAAACTCATTTATTAGAATAATAACAATAAACGAATAAATAACGCATCGAAACAACATCGCTTAAGAAAGTTGATTTAATTCAATAAACGGATAATTGGGACGAATTTAAAGATATAAATAACGATATTCGATCGTTTGCACTCGCTTTGAAAATAGCTATATCGGTTGAGAAGATTCAGAAGGCAATGATTTGTTGCCGAACAATTAATGGGAATATATGAAGTGAAGCCCCGATGTGGTTTGTTTTATGGTACGGTGACGTTACGTGTATGTCGATCATAGGAAATGTGAACGTCATTTGTCGATTAGATTTATTTCACATTTCTTCACCTCTTGTCATGAAAATCATCACTATGATTCGTCCATCTCTTCAGTGGGAATGACAATATTTCTTTTAATATACGTATCGAATCGAATATAATTTACTTAATTGATGTGAATTTGTTGAATTTTTTAAATGAGAAAATTAACTTGTTGAAATTTTCGTTGATTTTTGTGCAAAACATTTCAGCAATATTGGAACTTTAGAACTGGTTTCACGATAGCAAACATTCCGTAATGTTTTGCTCGCAGTGATTGCTATGAACACTTTCTAAAGCTCGGTTTGGCTGCAAAAAAGAGAAGAGGAAAAAGAAACAAGAATCGAATGTTCCTCTCATAAACAGCTGTCTCAACTAAATTGCTCCGTCTGCAAAGTTGTTGTGAATATTATTTTAAGTCTTCATCACATTGATATACGATGCATCTTTTTTTGCTGGTACCTCCAGAGTTCTTCCAGGAGAGAATTATGGGAGAGGTTTTTCCATTGAACAGGTATTCCTCGTCATTTATTTTGTGTACACTTTGACACCTTTGCTAAATAAACCTCACCATTGAAACTAATATAATCAAAAGTTCCATAGCATCGCAATCGAAAGTTCTGGTCTAGAGAGAGTTTTTGACGAAGTGGAGATGTTCAACGCATTGTACGCATAAATCTTCTCATCCGATACGTTCTGCCACTTGCAATGTATGTTTATTTGCATATTTTCGAGCAAACTGAAAGAATCCTGTTGCTTAAATTCAGTTAGAAAGCATCATTTATTTTTAAAGTCATTATTACGCTTATTGAAATCCGGAATGAATTCGATCCGGCAACACTGCTGACGAATTGTTTGTTGTAATTTATTCAGATTTGAGCGCCTGTTACATTCAAACGCCAATTGAAATAGAAATGTCGCAACTGCGAACGAAGGTTCTCATTTCATCGGAACAATGGAAGCAGTCAATGCCTCGAATAAATCCGAGAAGTGACACATAGAGAATAATTTCAAAGGGAGTAGTATGGTGAAATTTTTTGGAAATTTATTCACTAGTAACTTTGCTATGACAGCAATTATGACATACTGTTGAAACAACAAATACCAAAGAAAGTAAATATGGAATTGCTAGAGTGCTTGATCAATGTGGGAGGCCGAGATTCTTCAGATGAGCAAGGCATTCGGTTGAGAACTCCTTGCCAACCTCTCGCCAAGCCTTCTTTGTCGCATCGTCGCCCACTCCTTTAATTGCGAGATACTCCGTCAAAACTGTGAAGAAAGCCTGAAGACATCAATATACATCGATATTTTCACCTGTCAAATCCAAATTGGTGCTTTTATGAGGAAAGTTGAAAGAGGAACGGGAAGGACGAAGGAGGACTTTGGAAAGATGGACTTGTGTTGAGGTAATGAAGCACTGCATGGTTGCTAATAAGAGACCGCAAATCCACAACAACCAGGATATGCAACATACGAATGTATCCATCCGTAATGATAGTAATATGAGAGCAATTTACAAATATTAAATATTTTTTACAAGTATAATTATCGTTTTGCACTAAAAGCAGCTGATGACTGGAACTTGAATCTACCATCAGAATAATACCTCCGTTGAAAAGCTCACTTAAAAACTCTCAAGCAAGGTTGACGAATAATGATACAATAAAGAAATATGGAAAGGAACGCATTTATGACGGAGTTAAATCTACAAGATGTGAAAGTTTAGCATTTCTACTTATTGCACTTGGAGATAATTTTGTTTTTACGCTCGAGGGTTTTTTCCTGCTATATTGCGGATTATCGTAATATTCACTTTCGATTCTATGCGCCGGATAAGCGCTGAGACTTCTGCATTTAGACGATTTCAGTATTTTCCTTATTCTACTCCAGTGGAATTAATCACCAAGAAATTTTATGGATTCATACTTTCTAGAACCATATCGATTTCGTGAGTTCGAGCTGCTCATAGCACTCATCTCCTTCTGTTTAATTTTGGTATCCCTATAGATTTCTACCTACAAAAATAGGAGGTTATGGATGCGACATAAGGTAGAATTATTAGGATGAACAACAGGATTCCATAACTTCATCGAAAGTTATGGAGTCCTATTGTTCATCCTAATTATCCTACCTTATGTCAAATCCAGTGTATTTGTAAGGATAAAACTCTTGAGATAAGTTCAATTCTGTATGGAATGAAAGGAGGAGATGATTGTGATGCAATTTCTCACATAGATATCCTATTAATTGCATTATTTAAAACATATGTAAGAATATTTCTATATTTATGATTAATCTCTGATATGAGTCCATAAAATAATGATTCCATCGTAAAATACGGCATTCATATATTCAACACTGGAATGATGTATACTATTTTCATACGTAACAAACACTGAATGAACGAGTTAAATGCGAACATTCCATAAGGAGGGCTCCATTTTGAATTGTCGATGACGATTGACAGTCTCACGAGCATAGGCTTTAAATGTATCCGGATCATCGTAGGTATTCGCTAGAATATGGCAAGCCAAAAGAATTCGTTGACCTTAAATTGACTAATCTGATGTACAATTAGTGAATGAATGTGCAAAAGTGATTGTCCTCAGGGAACACTCGAAATAGTGAACAAATCTGGACAGCGTTACGAAGACGTTGAGATTTCGTAAATGCCGTGAAAGTCCAATGTCAGTTAAGTTCACACCTAAGTTGATAAACAGGATTGCTCTCTGGGAACGTCGAAACTATCATACTTCGAGCACGAGATGCAAGGATAGATAACGGAGGCAGATTTGAACAACTCAGAATGGATTTCACCAAATAATTTTAAAGATTTTCGAAGAATTACGAAAAGATTCAAATCCTCTCCCCAATTCAACTATCCTCCTTAAATCTATCGAGGTTGGTGGTCGTATGCCGTAATTTAGGCAGTGTGACGGCAAAAATTGGGCACAAAAACTAAAGATAAAGATTGCCGAATTTTCTAATGCGTCTCGTAAATACACATTAACTCAAGCACTGATTAAACGCAGCAGCTTTAATATTCGACGTTCGAATGTTTACTGATATGAATTGACTGCTCTTTAATGTTCTTTGTTCCGCCTCCAAATAAGAAAGCTTTGACTAGTTTTTCCTTCCCATTCCAGCTGATAAAGGAGACGAAAATTTTCTCAAGATGCTCGATTTAAGTCCGACGTGAGGCGACGATTGAAGTGATGTACCTATGAAAGGATCTATATACTGCAAATGTCAAAAACGTGGGGCACTCTATACCTTGTGTTACAGCTACCGGTAACCGATCGCACAATATACGGTCAACACAATGGAGCGCCGGTGGTACGTGTGGAAGGTGAATAAAGATGTTGGTGATGCTTTTACTCAAAGCGGATAGAAGTGAAACGACAAAGAATGAATTTAGCTAAATGAAAAAGCCTTGTCAAAAGAAGTAAATAAAAACTGAAATTCATGAGCGAAAAGTCTCAGTCCCATTATCGGAGATGAAATCTTCAACAAATGTGATTGAACGAATAGATAGATTTACACAGCCGTAAATCTGTGCAATCGAATTTTATCAGTGCTCTTTAGCTGCAGCCATCATCGTTTAATTCATTCTCTATCTCTGTGAACGCTTAGCTCTAGTAAAGATAAAGGAATAATGAATGCAAAAGATCGGCTGAGAAACTAGCCCACACGTTCAGCTGGATGATTTCAGGAACTTTGATATGAGATACGTCATCTGATTTAAGGACAATATGCTTACATATTAATTGGCAAAGGAATAATGCCGTGGAAAATAAGTCTTTAAAAAAAACTTTTATACCATCTTTTTACAGTTACTGAGTAAATCACTAAGACCTTGTTTGGCAAATCGATCACTTCGTTGTACATCATCTGGAGAAAATTGTTCGGCTCCTTTAAAATAGATACGTAGATCGGGATAGTGGCCAAACATGCTAGAACAATAATCATCAATACCACTACGAGAGACGTTTTATATGGAATATCGAAATAATACACATATCGAAGTCTCATATAAATTCAAAATTTAAAGGCCACAAATAGAAAGTACTCTTTGGAGAAAGAAAACAAGCTGGTTGTCATCAAAACTCAAGAAAACTCTTGGAAAATCCTTATCAGCTTATCGATAATTTTCTATGATTTCTTTCTGGATTAGAAAAATTTCTAGACAAACTCATCATTCCTTTATTTTTTTGCAATTATATCATAATTTATCTTTAAGGATCAATATGTACAAATCAAAAAATGAACCCCCATCCGACAATGAGCACTCTTTTAAGTAGTAAAATTAACGAAGATCGAGATTAGGATTCTCAAATTTAGAATAATTGAAAAATTACGATCACATACTATTTGTAGAAATCTTTGCCATCCTGAATTGCGCCCTCATCTATACCAACACGTGCCTTCTCAAGTGATTTCATACAGATTGCTTTAACCTCAGTAAGTGACATCTTCAACGATGGCTGCAAAAAAGCAAAACAAAACAGAAACAAACAAATAGAATATTGCAGTAGCGTTCGAGAAGGAACAACCATATTGTTGTTGAATTTCAAACAGGTAAATACAACAAAATAGTGAAATTTATAAGTAAATAAAGCAATAAAAATAAAATTAAGTTGGAACAAAGAACAATGAATATAGTCATTTTTTATGAACGCATAGTATTACATAGATTTCGTTGAGTGAAGCAAAGTCAATGTTATTCAGTCACTATAAAGATTAACATCTTAGTTGAAGAAAGCAACAATGAATCCGAGGAAGTGATGGATAATGAGTGACTGTGAGTGATGGAGTGGTAATCAGATAAATGAACGCAAGATCGAAATTCATCACAGGAACAATAGAACTGATAGAAAATTCAATTTCACAATTTCTCATTTATGTAGGTTACATATGTAAGCCTTTCCTATGTGGAAGTTTGGACATACACCTAGAAATCCCATGACTCCAACTTGAGAACCACTCTAAATTTTTGGCGAACAAAACACACATGTATGCTTCCCATCCCTTACTTTCCCCCCATCCATGGTGGCATCCTAGTGAGCTGATTAATTTCGAGCGTTATTATGACCAACTGAACGTGCCTGGAAACTTGTATAAGTTCAGCAGCGATCATATTTTTTCTTTGAACTGGCCGAATTTCAAATGAGCTGGCACGACATGCGCTTTTTGGTTGGCCAATTACTCTCAGTTTTATTGGAAGAAAACTGGAAAATGCAAACAATCGCTTCACATCTTAGACAGCCCGACCACCCTGAATATCTTTCCGGAAATTCAATAGGTGAGAAATTGACTGCTAATTTTTCTATACTTCTAAATTTCTGAAGGTTTCTTTGATGCTGTGGGATTAAAGATGAGAATATCGGAGCAAATTAACCGATGCTTTTCGTTTACAATAAACCAACCTAAGCAGTTCTAAGTGCACCACTAAAGCGACCGATGCATATAAGCAAGTATGTAAACATGGCATGACTATACGACACTGTTCTGGAGATAGATCTGCGATGACACTAAAAACTAGTCTTCTTGTTGAAGAATTATATAACACGTAGCACCTTTGTGAGCAATTGCTTATTTGATTAACTTGTTGGAAAATCATCAAACTGGTTACTATGTTTAGCGGAACTGCAAAATCACCTACTATGATAAACACTCTTTTGTGGTAGACATAAGATGAAGCACTATTTACTTCGTAGAGTATTCTCCTCGTAAGGTGGAGTAAAAAATTTAAAACGTCTAACTATCTATGAGAGCGTTGCCATATAGTAATTAAACTCGAAGCCAGTATTTGCTTCGTAGATCGAAATGCAACTGCATCAATGCAGTGTTGAA
This sequence comes from Parascaris univalens, assembly GCA_037576465.1. NCBI lineage: Eukaryota > Metazoa > Nematoda > Chromadorea > Rhabditida > Ascarididae > Parascaris > Parascaris univalens. Next base: position 189,212,987 of record CM075173.1, on the reverse strand, counting down.
GTTTTTTTACAGTATATCGCTTCGAATAAAGCCCCATGAATAGTAAATGTTAACAGAAACTTTAGGAATCATTGAGGTAAACATTTTTTGCGGTGAAGATTATTCGTTGGTAGAAAATTTTGACAACCTACAGCAACATCAAGTGTATCACAGACCAATCATCTGAAAAATTGGCTACTTTGCGAATTTTATGGCCGAAGATGATAACTAAGGAATGGTTATTTCCTCGCCCAAATGACCAGAAAATGTCGATTGAAAACGGGATCTCTTAACACGGAGATTTACTCAAGATTTTCTATTGTATGTTTACCAGTCAGGATTTATGGTTAGGTAAATATGTCCTCACCACGTGGTATCACTTTATCAGTAACGGTTAGCACCTTTTTGGTGACAACTGTTATCAGTGCTGCTGTATCTGAGATAAACGGACTCTAATAGTAGCGCAGCAAGAAAAAACAGCTGCAAATAAAAGTATCAATTTGCCGACTTCTACTGAAAATAGCTATCAAAGACAGTGGTAAAAATATTTTTGAATCGTACACAGAAACATACTATCCACTTATGATACACAGAAACATACTATTCACGATTATGAACCATAGCTAATAATTCATTGAGTGGAGGTTTAAAAATGAAGAGAGTTTAAGATCAGAGCTTTACGAACTACATGTGCATCAGCATTTTATGCAAACAAAGAAAATATAGAGAAGAATATAATTCTGATAAAATGTCATTCGTCCTTTGGTACGGATCAATTACAACGGTTATCTAAGCAAACTATGACGAGAGTTTTACCATCCTTTTCAGATTGAAACCTGTCAAATTTGCTCAATATTTTCCTTTGCATGACGAAAGGAAACTTATGAGAGTAAAGAAAAGAATATAAAATGATAATTACAACACAAGAAACCGTAGGGATTTTCGTCGCAATTAGACGTCGATTATGCTGAATCGCACTCCAGTCAAAGCCACACGGTGCCATAAGTGGTTGCCAAGCGATATATATATATGCGGAATGAAGATAATTAATGAGGTAGAACTACGCCTCTCGATGAAGTAGTATACAATAAATGGACTGATTAAACTGACTGATGCAAACGTAAAACGACTGAATTTCATACGGAAAACGATTGTCATTTAGTACGATGAGTATCAAGTGAATGGAGCACAAATCGTTGATCACCTTCATCGATATGCGTTTTCATTTTTTTCATTTGGGAGTGCGCACTTGTGTCTCCAATATAGATGCCGAAGAAACCAATTCTTTTCCGCTAGAATAAAGAATTCTTTATTCAACAAAATTTGTTTTTTCAATTCTTGTTCACTACGATCGGGAACTTCTCAGAAGTTCATTTTCGACCTTATCATAACTTGTTTCGTTTTTTTTACTGCACTCAGAACCGATACATTAGGGCAAAAAAATGATTTAATTTCGTTATGGCGCTGTGGAAAATTTGCAAAAAATAGAGAACCCAATAGTAATATATCAATAAAAGATAAAATAAATATTCGTGTGAGTGAATGTGAGAATATTTTGACGAATTAAGGAATAATTAAAGCGCTCAGGATTTCGACAATTTAGTGGCAAATTAGCTGCTCTTTTAGGTGGCGCTGATAAGGTGTTCATTTATGGATTAATTATCCATAAATCCATAAATCTTCGGATATCCACTTCGCTATTCATTATATTTACAACTGCATATATATGCGAATTCATTGAAATCGTGAAAAAGAACATATTAAATAAATATTAAACATTATTTCAATAACGCTGCTTAACATTCACATATGAATATCAAAATATATTCCTCATCAACATAAGTAGCAAACATATCGTCGAAAGTTCTTGCGGATGTGAAATCGTACAACTGCGCTTCGAATGTTCTTTTACGCTAGCGATTGTTAGAATCAAAATATACTCTATTTTACAAAGTTAAAGTTAAAAAGTTAAAAGGTGGAGAAGTTTCCTTGCAAATGCTCTCCACTCATGGAGGAGAATGTATTCTCACATTAAGAAATTGCATCGCAAGGTAGGAGTAAATGCCTAAGCAGTCAATACCTCAAGTCTGAGCAAAATTAATGTACGCATCGTAATGCATGTGTCGAACGGCACTCATCGGGCCAATGTGAGGGTCGTAGAGTTGAGGCGTGTACGACGACGAAGACTATCCACCCGTAAAGCGATGCATAAAGTGCACGGCATGATGTTACATGCTTTTTCTATCAAATGGCATAAAAACTTCGTTAGAATTGGCGATGTGGTTTTTCGAAAACATATCCATTAAATGAGGATCGGCTATTAAAGAAGAAATATTCCGGAAATTTGAGTAAGGAAAATGTGAGTTTTTCAATATTTCACAAACTCTCAAATCTTTAATTTAAGTAATCTTGAAAATGAAAAGACTTTAGCGTTTACATTACAGTTGTGAAATTATAGAAAATCGAAAAAATCCCCCTTAATAGACCATTTTGGCCATATTTAATAATCCATCAAAAAGTGTCTGCAATAAAACGCTCGAACAAAATTCACTTGTTTCATAGTAAATCATTTAATGGAGAAAAACAAGAACTCGAGGTAAAACTTCCGAGTTTCAGTAACTTGCTAGTGGATTATGCCGCCGTAATTTTGGAATGTTGTGATAGTAGAGCCTCTGAAGATGTATGGAGGAGCTCAGTCTATCCGCTTCGGTATCTCACTGAATGCGATCAAGAAGTAACAAGAGCGTGCAGCAATATTTTCAAGACTGCTGAATTGTCTTGGCTGCTAAATTATACTATAAGAATTTATCCATGGTACGATCAATCGTCGATTTTCCCAACTATTTAAAATTAAATCCATCGATCCAATTATTTGAGGATTTCAAGTTTTCCTTCGCCGATTACTCAGTGAGTAACCGTCTTTAGCTAAAGAACTTAGCCTACCCAAGAAAGCGTTTCCTAAGGATAAAGGAATCCAGATACGTAATTTAGACCTACAGCTTATGAGCTTAGATTAGGTGATTTTCAAATTATACAAATGTCCGACTTAGAGATCGGGCTCTAAACTTCAGGAAACATTAGAAAGCGTTCCGATAAGTGAAGATGTGAGCGAGTAAGCAGAGGAGGTAAGTGGCCTTAATTTTTTTTCGATGTGCCAATAGATCGTTGAGCGAGTGAGCATCAACCGAAATGAGCACAAATCGTTGATCACTTCACTGACATTCATTTCGGTTCACAAAACTAAAGAACGCTAACGTTACCAGCATCTTGTCACAAGTACTTCAAGGATCACAGATTTCTTCATTGAGTGCAGCTACGTTTGACATTGGACGTCATCAGGTTCTTTCACCTCCATCAAGAAGCTTTTGCTTAATTTCGTCTATAGAAATGAGTAATTAATAACGAGTGCATATAAATGAAGTGTATTCGCCACGAAGTTATTGAGCGAAGTTATTCTGGATAGAAAAGTGCTTAGAAAAGTTTTTAGTATATTCTTTGCCCTTTGTGAGAGAAATTGCAAAGCCTCCTTATGGATTAACGCATTTTGAAGTTTCATTCAAGAAAACTGAAATTTGAACGCCTTTAGAATAAATTTCGGATCTATTTCCGGAAAAATATCCAGAGTGAAAATAAAGATAGAAGGAAAAAAGTCTTCAAACGACAGTGGCGTCTAAGAGATTCCTAGTAACTACATATAAACGTTCAACCCTACAATGATTTGGACGGAAAACTGCATACTCTCTTCTATGTGTAAATAGAACGATTACAATGGGAGGCGTTGTTTTGGTTTTTTGCCTTATAGACTGCTTTAAATGAGAACTTTAGAGGATTACTCAAGTAACCAAAAAAAATAATACGAAAAAGAGAGCAATATCGTGCAAAATGAGCCGAAAATCTGAAAGGTTTTCTCTCCGTTGTTGAAGTGAACATATAATTATCACAGCACTAAGCAATTAATGAGGCAATCATCTTCGTTTTTCATTCTCTTCAATTTTCTCGTTAAAAAGTAAAGGTAATGGCAAGCTTATAGATGATAACAGAAAAAACTGATGCCATGAATCCTGTAATCTCAGGAAAATCCATAAGATGGATTAAAATACTCCGAGTTTTTGGAATTTTCCGAGAAATTTAAAGATATTCCACGGAATTTTTGCACATCACACCTTAAGTCGAGTTTCTTTCCTCATAATTACAATAGTGAATATGTTTATATCAGCATTGAACGCTTCTCTTTCATAAGGGGTGACGTTAGAGAATGTATTTGCTGGTCGAAATAATCGGAAGTGGAATATGGCGCAATTTATTTCCGCTATATTTATCGACATACGCAAAAAATTATTTTTGCAATTTTTGTTTTTTAGACTTTGGAATTCTGAAATTTTCATCTCTATCTGATAGGTAAATTGTAAAACTTTCTAGAAGTGATATATTAGTAATGTTGTTATTCGTTCATATAGAAATAAAGAAAACATCAAAAGTAAAGAGATAAAATTACGGAACAGAATAAGTCTCACGAACTCGCAACTCAGTATGCATATAAGTGGAGATTTGCAATAAAGGAACGGCCGGACTCGTAGGAAGATGAGTCTGCGTAGGTCATCATACAAAAACGATCGAACGCAATATTATCCACGAGACACTTAGATACATGAGATCGACTCTCGGAACCTCAATGGGGTGAAATGCAAATGAATTGACGGTTTAAGTAGTCAAGCGGATTCATGAATATGGATAAATCTTCAGCATCAACTACCCTTCAAGGTAATCGACTCATGGTTCGGATAACCTCGAATAGAAAGCCCTGCAAGATCCTATCACCCTGAAGGAAAAATCGTCTCCACAATATTGTGTCCCATCCGGGATAAGAGGTGAACTTCTTGCACTGCTTGTGCGACAGTCTTTTTCCATCATTGTCAATATTCCTATAGCGCCAAAGAAAATTTTTCATAACGGCAAGGTGTTCTGGATACTAATGAATATTGCAATCCAGAAATTTTTGTGCCTCTGGCAACGGAACACAAGAATTTGCAACAAAGCCTACGTAGCAGTGCTATCGTGAATATATTTCGACGATGTCAACACTGTTAACTGTCAGATAGTCGTGTCTTCCAGTCCAATATCGATATAATGTAGTTAGCTTGATCCGCGTTATATTTATGAAAACTTTGGCATTCCCTAAATCCAACGTTGCCCCTTCAGCGTTGATATGGAACGCTCAAGTGGTCGCTTGTCGAAAAATTGAAGCTGATTAGCGGTTTTTATCCTGATCATTGGTAAGTAATGGGTGGAATATGGTTTACCCGCAGGAGGATAGTTAGTTAGATTTGGCAAACTACACTGACCTATAAACCCCTCAAGCAATGCTCCTTCGCGAGGCCCACCACCATATTTGAAACACAGAAGATTGAAAACACCAACAAAACGACAGAGCGCCCATCCACCGCAGGAAACTCGGCAATGATCTCAACGAAGTGTATGATTACATCTAGAGATAATAGCCAGAATCTCCAAAAAAGTGCCGTAGCGAGTTGTCGAATATGGTCGTTTGTTCATACCTTTTCGAGGTCACTTCCTTCTGTCACATTAGTGATCCCCTTCGGTGTTCACATAGTTTATACGTGGAATCAGACGACAAGGAAATAGTGGCAATAATAAATTCACAATGAAATTATGTTCTTATGAAAGTAGAGCTGATGACCACAAAACGCTTTGCTAAACATAAATCCACTCAAATGCGAATCGTCAATCATGTAAAGCTGGAAAATATCCTATTTCTTCGTCGCAAGTTCTATCACTTTAAGTTTTGAGCTTAAAATAAACTCTAAACGCCTCAGAGAAATCTTCTAGCTAGAAGCATCCAGTAGCTCCCTTGGACATCGAATACTTCGACCTTAAATTTTCTCATCCATTATGATTCTTTAGCTGTGTTTATCATAAACATCGCATTCATAATAATCCATAGCAAATAATAAACGCCTTAATTTTTACAATAATTCGGATTTTTTCCGTCTTTCCGTTCTCTTCGAGCTTCGCAGGCTAAAGGCTCGATATACCATACATTTGGATTTATTGAGCGTTACTGTGTTTTCCGAATTGAATGCACCTAACTATACTAATGGAGAAATAAGCAAAAGAAATCAAAAAATGAGCTGGTAGGCATCATCTTGATTACGTTCGATGCTGATGTCATCGACTTTTATAGCTCAAATCTATAGTTTCCATTCAATTTACGGAAATAAGAAGTTCCATGCCTGACAGATAATCAAGTGATCCCATTTTGGTTCAAATAGCCTGAAATCGAAACGGATAGTGAACGTAACGGGAATAAGACGTGAAACGAAAGGGCGCTTTAAGTAGTGAGAAAATGCGAACATAGTCGTCCTCTTAGGAACGGAAGAGAGATAATTCGTATTGTGGATTTGCTATTTCCGGATAATGAGTGCACATTTGTTAGTGGGGTAATGTTAAATTCTCCAAGCGTAATCTGGAATTGAGCAGTTTCTCGTCGCCTTTGGGAATTTCCGTTTTTGGAAAAAGCCGAATTTTAAAGGGAAAACATCCGTATGATTTTTTCTTCTTTTTTTTCTACAAAGAAGAAATAAAACAGTATCACCTAATTGGGTTAAATCACTGGCGCGAGCAGGTTGCCATTACCAATATTGAACAATAAAGAGGAAGAGTGGAGAGAACGAGTGACTCGAGAGTTGGCTTTTATTTCTCGACAATAAACAAGTCAGCGACGTAAATTTTATGGAAAATTGTTCGGATGTAAAAAAGTCCATGCTACAGTTGACCAGAGCTCACTTGTAGACGCTCCCCTCGGGTATCAATCATCGTCGGCGACAAAGCTACATAACGTACCACTGCACCTGATCACCGCTGCGCACATCCGAGCGGCGCTTTTGTCCAGTTGCATTCCATTGGCGGCGCCTTTGCCGTCAGGTCTATTTTCGAATATTACATTGAATTAATGCATGATAACTGAAAGGAGACTGCGATACATCTTTCCGAGGGCACCTAACCCGTGCCCAAAGTCGATGCTTAACGAGAGCTATTCCTGGCACGGAGGCATCCCAGTTTTTTATTTCTAAGAGGGAAGTGTCCTCGACTTTTAGGTCCTCTTCCGAGCTTCCCCTGGAAAAGTGTAAAAATCGAAGATGAGCAAAGGATGGAACCGATCGAAAAAAAGCAGCTCTAAGGTCACTGTGAAAATGCCATGGTTGAATAGTCCACATTAAGAATGACCAAAAACCTTCTGATACATTACATGAGCATACCGAAAATAGTCAGTTTAATCGCTATTAACACTCACTACTTCCTCTCATCGATCTTTCAATGCCCACACGCTGGTCACGTGGGAAGCAGCACCTTCACCTTTATCATCCAGACCAGAACTGCGGCACTCGTCCAAGACGGACCCGATAGTGATGCATTACGTCGCCCGATGTGCCGCATCTGTTGGTGGGGTTTCTTATTCGGTAAGCAGTCGCTGTATTCTTTCATCGACGATCATCGTTCATCGACGACACCTCAGACCAGTTACTTTCCAACTTATTGCGTTCCTGCATCGGATGACGCCTCAATATTTCTCATCATTGGGTCGTATGGAATGTGCTCGTTATTCTATCCTAAAAATTTTTGCAGCCCTATATTAATGAAATCAGACGTGCGCGTAAGCAATGTTACGCTATGTAGAACGGTTCTTCCGGACTAGGAAGACTGCCAAAATGCCGTTTCTGGAAAAGAAAGGATTTTTTTTCAGTCTGCTGTCCTAAACTTGAGAGGATAATTCGATATCAGTAATCTGACTTTAAAAATAAGTTCTGTGTGCATAACTCATACCCGGTTCATCTTGTTGTATGACTAAATAATATGTAATGTGGTAACGGTGCGCTACAGACAACCGGCTAAGTGTCCACGACCAGGTCAACCTCTATTACTCCTGGGAAAGTCCTGAACAGTTTCCAGCAAAATGTCGCTGTTGCGTGGCTGGCCTTCTAACTGTTCTCCCACTGCTTGCCGACTCGCTCACGTTTCGACATCGAACCCAATAGAGCCGCCGTGAAGACATCGCAATCACCGATGACCTTGGAAGTTAGCTACGTGACGGCAAATTCCCCTCATTTTCGTGGGCCCTGACATTGGGCGGAGCACCATTATTTTTGTAACATTAATGCCGAAGATGTCTTTTTTTAGTGCATTGTTCGAACAATTCATCAATCCCGTCTAAATTTAACGATAATCGATCATACTTTCCAGTCTTCTGAAGCCAAACTTTCATGATTTCGCTATTTGTCCAGATGCAGAAAAATGTTACCGAACTTTGAGGCATAGCGTCCAGAAAAATTAGCTGATGCTTTTGGCGCGTAGGGCAACTTCGTCGACACATACCAATCGATAAACGCACGCCACTCGGTGCTGCGAGCGCCCGAACAGGTCATATGGCATGTGAGGCGACGGAGAACAGCCAGCAATGTGGCATGTTGTGGCGGTGTGTTGTGGGTCGGCAACACTTTGTTGCAAGTACCGTCGGGATCACCGTTCATCACCTTCTTTCCTTGTAATGGTAGGGGGAGACTCCGGTGACGATATTATTAAAGCCTCAATGGATGACGTCGTTTAGACCATGTCATTTATTGTTTTGCTATGAATTGCTTATTATCATTTTGATGTTATTCTCAACTCTTCCAAATTTACTTATATGCAGTTTCGTTTGTTTGTTTTTTTTGCAACTAACCTGAGGTGAGACTTCATTTAATTCTTTGTTTTTTTCTGCAATTAGCCTGAGGTGAGACTTCATTTAAGATAGGGTGAGAAAGGTGAGAAAAGTTGGCGCAATGAAAAATGAGACCTCATCTTTTTATGTGCTTTTATAAGACGACACTTTATAGTCGTGCATGTTCTTTGTTTCCGTCTTTGTTTAAGGTGTCCATCATGTTTTATGCTCTCAACACAATTAAACATAAAAATATCAGAGACAATAAATTCGATGGAATGATAGGGTGTAAGACCTCATTAATGACCTCTACAAATGTATAATTGGCGATCGCACTTAACCGATCCGTTAAATTTAATTGGCGATCGCACTTAACCGATCCGTTAAATCTAATCCGGAAGCGTTCCACGTTATGAGTAAATCGGCGCATATCCGTTAGCATTTACAATATCCTCTCTTTTACCTAAAATTCCCACCTATAAGAAATATCTCGAAACTATAAGCTATACACTCGTCGAACGCATATTTATTCTGCAAGTATATCGACGGATTGCCAACGATCAGCGAATTGCCAATGATCAGCGGATTGCCAACGATCAGCAGATTGTCAACGATCAGCGGATTGCCAACGATCAGCGGATTGCCAACGATCAGCAGATTGCCAACGATCAGCAGATTGTCAACGATCAGCGGATTGCCAACGATCAGCGGATTGCCAACGATCAGCGGATTGCCAACGACCAGCAGATTGTCAACGATCAGCGGATTGCCAACGATCAGCGGATTGCCAACGATCAGCGGATTGCCAACGAAAATATCGAGTGCTGCGCAGAAGAACGCTTGTGCTTTAGTGTGCTTGAGAAGCAGATGGGTTGTGAAATCAAGTGCTACTGAGAAATGCCACGCGAAGTCGATTTTAGTCTTTTCATGCCACTGAAAGCAACATTCGCATGTTCATTTATCCGCCAGTTTGCAAGGCATAGGGGACATGTCGTAATCGCGAGAATCAGGACAGCGTTTCTACAGAGAAATGGTCATAACGGGTAATGAGGTCTTCGAAGAGACGACAGCAGGCACTATTTGACATGAAGAGACAGCAAGCATACCATTTCGCCATCATCTTATTCTCAATCCTTTATCGACCGAGCGCTTGAGTTGGAACCTGCCTAGTGTGTGCTGCTCACAAGAGTATAGAGAAACGGTTCCGGCTTAAGAGGTGGATGAGATTGGATCGCGTTCAACGTCATACGAAATCGCAGTGAGTGCAGAAATGGCTCCGCTGTGATCTCATTGACATTCCATTCGGGTGGGTATTCTTCTTCCATCCGAGATGCAGCTGACAGGTTCTCACTAGTCCGGTGACCTATGCTAACTTGAGGACTTTCTTAAGTTTAGTGCATTCTGCGAAAGTGCCGATCATTTGACTTCACGTTCAGTCCCTCTCGACTCTCTTGTTGTTAATGCAGGCACTGTTCTGTCTACGAACCAGAAATGTAACTAAGGTCGTTTAATTTCGATTTTACAGCGAAATCTTTTCGGACTACCAAATGTTGTGGCCAGCGTTTCCAAATGCTTAGAGTACATGCTACATGCAGTCTAAGAAACACGTATCAGGCCTCTTATGGGTAGAGCGTTTACCTACGCATGATGGAAGCAGTTTAGTTAAAATGTCTTGCCAAGGCGGATGTGTAATGTGATCTCCATTTCCTTCACAGAAGTGCCCATTGTTGGGTTATGAAGGCTACTGATAGGAATGAGGACATCATTGGGCATCTCAGGGGTTAATATATAGTGGCCAAATGCAAGGCAATTAATACTGAATGTTGTTGCAACGCTAGCAGCTGCACATTGCACGCAATAACGAGTAATATAGAAGATTCGAGAAACTGTAATGTTCCCGGCGTTGAAATAACTAGGCGATCAGCTTTTCCATGTTTCAGGAAGGATGCATTGCAGTGGTGTCCACGCAGTGCCAGAGGTGGTCATATTAAGCGATAGCGATGAGGATGATGATTCAGTACGTGAGGTTTGCGCGTCGTCAGTTAGTTCTGCAACAGCATCGGTATCAATTTTACATGAACGTCCTCTAAGTCCTTCGGCGTTTACTGATCCTTCATCGGTATCGGCGGCACATCGCAGTGTCAACAGTACTCGAAGACCAACATGCGGGATCGACGTTAACGGCGCCTCTATCCACTCCTCTCGTCTACATTCCGCTAAAGTGAATCAATTCGTTCATTTTGCACTCTTTTGTGCAATATATCGATGTATTTTTTTCACCTCTGCAATGGCACTATCACATGAAAAGGATAGTTGCCTCACTTTTGACCTCATATTTATCTGTGAGAAAAACATAATATATTTTATATAAGTAGTAGTAGGTTTGCTTAAGTAATGATAATCATTTGATAGAGTATCTTTGGGGGACAATCGTAGGACAGACATCTTCATGTAGGCTTTATCGCATATGGAGTTATATTAAATTTCCTGTCAAAAATGTTTTTCAGAGGTTTGCTCAACACCATGAGGACATTATTGCGGTCAAACATCTTGTACTTGCTGAGCAGGTGCAGAGACGTCCTTTACAGCAGCCAATACAGAATGCCACCCCTACTCGTACTTTTTTACCTTATGATTCGGTTATTGTTACTCCATCGACAAGCGAGTTGCGACCGCGACAGGCATCAATAGAGCGCCAGGCGGTAGCCGCCCTATCTCGTCATCACATTTCTAGCACTGTGCCGGCAAAGAATGGCTCGACAGTTCCTTCCGTCCAGCAGGACTCGCCCCAGATATCATTGCAACGTCAGAGAATTATTGAACAACAACAGCCGAGCTTACGTCGAACATCGTCGCGAGTGGTTTCGTCACCCCAAAAAGCCCCTCCTTCCTCAGCACCACAGCGTCCTCGGGTACTTCCGTCGCCCCAGCCGGTCGCGAAGCCACCACAAGCGCAACATCGTGCGGCATCCGCGCAGCCGACACAAAAAAGTCGTCCGTTGAATCGGGGCTCAGGGTTTCTGAATGCATTTTGCTACGAGAGTTTCGACCCGAAAGCACCTCCTTTTGAACCACAGACTTTTAATGCCAGATTCAAGGTAAATCTTTTCACTTGTTTAAGCCGTTTCATTCATACTTTCTAATTACAGGCATATGCGATCTTGTCGATTGACTCTATCGCTGCGAAGTTTTTCTTTCGCTTTTGTTCCATATTTTAGAAATTGCCTTCCATTTCAAAAGTAAGGGTTTTCCTGCTTCATGGACGTAAGATCGGGAATGAGTTTGTGAATGTCTCGTAGTGTTTCTTTGTTGTTGCAAGTGCTCTATGTTACCGCCGCAATTTGTTGCTAAGCGTCCACATTTCAACCCCGTATTGTGTCGAACGTAAAAAGGTCTCTTCATTGTTTACGGTCATTGTCACAGTCATATATTGCGGTATAACTGGGCACGGTCACTGCACTGTTCGTATCCGAGGCAACTGGTTGCTGTATCGTT